>JAOWBW010000028.1:556248-1156248 GCA_026119855.1 Campanula takesimana
TAGCATACCTATCAAAGTCATCCGCGGTTACGCCAAAGGTCACCAACTTGTCCCTCAGCAAACGAAGTCAAAGGCAAGGCAACTTTACCTTTCCCTTCGTAGCCACATAATGCTGCGATATCTTCATAAGTGGGTGTTATCTCGTTGAATGAAAAGTTGAAGACATGAGGGTATCATTCCAAATTTACCACAAGCTTGCAAGAGGTGGGTATTGGAGTTCATGTGCACAAGTGACCAAAGACACTTTATCCCATACCGTTCATCAAGTTTCCTACGACACTCGAACCAGAAAGTTTGGCAACCCACTTCTCCAAAGAAGTTATAAAGACTTTCTTCTCAAGACTTGTGATTCTAGCCTCTTGATCCATGGCAAAGAGCAAGAAAATGGCTAAAAAGGAACTCAAAAAACTGCTCAAAAGTTGCTGGTACGTTTGTATGGCTGCAAAGGGTTCATTAATAGTGCACAACTCCCGATTCTTGCCAGGAAAGGAAAACCGGAGGCGGCGCATGATGTGGCCACGCGGCCAACATTGCCCCTGGCCCCGCGGCCGATATTGCCTTTGGCCGGCGGCCAATTTCGTCCTGGGCCACGCGGCCAACTTTGCCCCGGATCTTGCCATGGCCAGGCGGCCAACATGTTCTAGCCCCACCATGGCCATGCGGCCAACCTTGCTCCATGCAAAATCCAGTTTGTTTCTTCCCACTTCGTGGCGGATCCATGCAACTACGTACCTGCCCCCTTCCATGGCTCATGCATTGTATAAAATTAGGAACATTTGTAAAATAACTAGTTTGCACAAGTAGGCTCCCACAATAAAATTGCATTTTAGAACATAATATACATACATGCATTTTATACATTTGTCCTGTACATGCATATCCCTCTCTCTACTAGCTAACAGTGTAGGAAATGAAGATGGATCCCGCCTAATCAGAATCCTCCTCCGTGGTGTCTCCACGCCGCGCTAAAGCCCGAGAGCTACCGGCACCCGAACTCCGTCCCCGGACCGCTCGACCACCAATATGAGAAGAGCCCGCACCATTCGGAGATCGTTCCCGATGCTGGGGTGACGCAACGTCGTCCCTCTGACAAGTACATGAATGGTACGCCTCCCTCAGTAAAGCGCATCAACACGTTCTCCCGCCGAGCTGAACGGATATAGGCCTCCCGAGTCACCTGAAAATGAAACCAAGGAAACGATTACAATGAAGAAAGAAATAAGTGTGTGCGAACATGAACTGATATAAAGCACAAAGCCATACCCAGCGTCGGGCGGAGGAATGAATGTCTCCTCAACAAGATCAGCATCAGTCGGCTCCAAGCTAAGATCCACCTCCCGGCCGCCCCTCATCACTCTCACGCTACTCGAGCGAAGGGCATGTCAACCAAAGGCCGACTCCGACCAACATAACGGGCCGAGCTCGACCCCTCTCCAGACAACATCCTAGCCCGAACCTGAGGGCTGATCAGCCGTGTCCGCACGTAACCGGCATAGTCGTCACTCCCTCCCCCTGCAACGCTCTGCCGGAGTGGGAGCCAAGAAAGTCGCCAGCCTCGCGGGACGGAGCATCCCGAGAGGGTCATAAGGAGCCCACGGTAACGCACCAGCCCTGTGCTGACGAACCACCCTCTCCCTAAGATACATGGCCTCCCCGTTGAGACCCACAAGCAGAACCCTCGAAGCGGTCAAATCCACCACAAAGGGACCCACCGAAGCCTCATTGGCCGACTCCATGGGTAAAATCTAACCCCGATGGGCTCAGACATCGCGAACACCCTCCTCAGATCAGCAGCATCCACTGTCTTCCTGTCCCGGTGTCTGCGGGAAGGAGCCCTATTTCCCTTGCACCAATACGACATGATGGGAACACCTTGTTAACACTCATCACCAACTTAAAAGGGGCGACACCAAAGATCTCGTAAACCCAAGCCTGTGCATGTAATAAGAGAGATATTTCAGACCAAAAGATAAAACAGAAATCTCAACAAGTGAAAATAAGGGTAGTCAAGAGCACACCTCAAAGCGAACTGGAACCGTCAAAGGCCGACGAGCTAGCCCTCGAGCAATGGTCCAAAGCCCGGTAAATCTCAGCCAAACCGGCTCCACCCCAAGAAATCCCACCGACTAAGTCCAAGTCCACAAAAGCCCCTAGCAGTGAGTACCGGCAGACAGTAGCCCCACTGGGAAACAAAATCTCTGAGAAGCTGTACCATAAAAACAGCCGGACCAAACAATCCAAATCATATTCCCCCCTACTAAGGCTTCAATAGCCACCTCCACCAAGCGATTCACCTTTCCGGCCTCCACTCCATAACCCTTGACACCCCCTCCTAGGTTGGTGTCAACTCCCAGCAGAGCCTGTCTATAGTCCCGCCGCTCCGCCAAGCTCTCATCAAAAGGCAAAGGGGTACCGGTAAATCTCAACCCCGTGATGGCCGCGAAATCCGTCGGCGTGATGGTAATCTCTCCCCAACTAAAATGGAAGGTGTGGGTGGTATCCCACCAGAACTCCCGGCACACCTCTATCACCGCTGCCACCTTCAAGGTAGCCCCGACCATGCGGACACTGTCAAAGAATGGGCCAAAGCCCATAGCTTCGATCCGAGCACGCAAACCGCCCGGTCCCTCCGGCAGAGACGCCCACAGTTTGCCTACCGTCACTGTGGACCCACGAGCCTTAATCCTCTGCAGGTAACACAGCACAGGTACGTTACCATTCTAGCAATTTACAATTCCAGCAATTTAAATTCTAGCATTCCATTATTCCAGCATTTCATATTATGTGTATAAAACATACAAATGTGCGAGAAGGAGAGGAATAAAAATTCGAAATTTACCTCTCGCGTCTCCGGAAGCCCCATCGACCAATGACGCTCAGAGTCGACGTAAAAAATCGTAATCTTGGTCGAACGTAGACCGCAGCATATTATCGCGATAATTCCGAGTCGCGGCGCGAGGTCTCAAACCGCCCCGTGGAATCAAGGGCGCCGCTTCAAAGCCCGCTCCTGGGTCAGCCCCTACATTACCTCCGCCCTGAGCATTACCGTGCCCCTCTCCTTGCGGCTCTTGTTGTGGAATCACATACCCACCTTGGCCCGGAAATCCCTAAATAACGCCTCATTGATCCAATCCGCCATAGCTTCGAGAAGTATGTGAAACGAAGTCTTCAAGATTATCAAAATCCAAGCTTTCTCCCTCTAAAAAACCCAATTTTCTCTCTCTAATTCGTTAAACAATGGAGGAGGAAGAAGAAGAAAGAAGAAAGAAGAAGAAGAGGGGAGGTGTCTGGTGATGTGACCAAGGAGTCAGCCCGTCGGCATCCTTGGCCACGCGGCCACTTTTGCCCTCCTTGGTCACGCGGCCACTTTTGCCCTTGCAACCCCAGCCGTCAGATCAGCAATCCGCGTGAAGGAGATCTGACCACTCAGCGGTCTTGGTCACGCGGCCACTTTTGCAAACCAGTGTGTTTGGCCACGCGGCCAACCTTGACCCTTCAGATAAAATTCCACTTTTTCCCCTGATCTTTTCCCTTTAATTCATTTTAAATGCCTTTAACACTACTTTGACTGATATTCGTTACCTTTGGGTACGGAAAGCCCCTTAAAATTTCCATTCTTCACCATATATTTGCTTAGGATTCGTATGGTTATAGAGACTTCGGCGCCTCTATGACATACCGTCCTAGATCAATCGTAATTGGCAGAAGCCTCGGCGTTTCTATTTGCGAAAGATCCAGCATCTATTATCGAGATTCGTATGATTGTAGAGACTTCGGCGCCTCTATGACATACGCATCCTAGATCGATCGTGGTTGGCAGAAGCCTCGGCGTTTCTGTTCGCGAGAGATCAGACATCTATTACTTTAGCGCAATCGGCAGGAACCCTGGCGATCCTGATTGCGTTTACCATTTCATCTTGGGATTATTTAGACAGCGTAGTCCAAATAACTTCATTGCTTACGAATGATTCGTTCTTCGTACAGGATAGTGCCCGTAGGTTTATTATCCCTAGCAGGAGTCCGATATCTCGTTTTATCCCCAGTAGATCTCTGAACTACGACCGGCTTGATTCCTCAGAGGATACGTAGGAAACCTGAAAAGGTCCAGCCACCCGACCGACGCGGTCATCTCTCATCCCCAGCAGGTGCATTTTCCCAGCAGAAGACTTTGTTCCCCATCAGAGGACAGTCCTCCCAATTTCCATCAGATTTGAACTACGTTTGGCTTGATTCCCCCGCGGATACGTAGGTCGCCTGTCAAGGTTCAGCCGTTCCCTTACCTTTTATCTGTTTTGAAACTCATGTTTCAGACGGATCCTTCTTTTATCGTCGACCCCACATTGCCTTGCAAGAAGCGTCGCCGAGGGGCTACTGTTAGTACCCGATCTGAAAATGAGTTTATTAGGACTTTCCCAAATATACAAGGACTTTATAGGAATTAGAAACCTTGCAAAGACTTGTCCTGGATTCCCAAAATATCTCATTTATGACAAAATCCATCAAAATAGGCAACTGAAGGTTACCATAAAGCAACAGTGAAACCCTAGCTTGAAAATCAAGTCAGCCGGCAACCTTGGCCACGCGGCCAACATTGCTCCGCGTTGATCTTGGCCACGCGGCCACTATTGTCACCGGCATAAACAATGGCCAGGCGGCCAACCTTGCGCCGGATGATCTGGACCATCAGATCCTCCCATCAGTTTACTATATAAACCACTCCAGGCTATTGGTTTAAGGATCCGAGTTTGAGAGCTCTAAAGTTCGAGTTTTGGAGTTCTTAAACACAATTTTCTCCCTAATTAAGCATTCAAACACTCGAGAAGATCCAAGGTTTATTTCTTGCCAACATAGGTAAGTTTTCTAACTTTTTCTTCGTGTTCTTGCATTATTTTTAATGTAGATCTTTTATATTCATGTTCGTACATGTTTATTCATAGTTTCTTCATATTCTTTGCATGCTCATTCATATGTTCATAATATGTTCTTCGCATGTTCTTCGTGTTCATAGATTAAAACCTTATTTATGCTATATTTAGGGTTGCGATCTTCATAATTATATGTTATTTCATAGCCGATGATGATCGAGGGTTCATCAACCCGAGGATGATCTAGGAACTACTTCTAAACCCTAATCTTTAGGTAATTCCCCCCTCATTATGCATGATCCCGATTCTTCTGCCTATTCTAATTCTCTGCGAACTACGCTGACCTGAGCTTCTCACATTGAGAGGAACGTAGGCAATCTTCGGATCCGGTCTCAATCACTAACACACTACTAACACATTCATCATGATAGAAAGACCGATCAATTCGGGCAATAGGAGTGATGACGTCCAATATTCTTCTCTTGTTGTAATTTGACCCCCGAACCCATTAAACATACTTTTTTCAATGTTTTGGCTTTAATTAAAACGGCGTGGCGACTCTCATAATTTTAATGTCGTTAAGAATATTCCCTTTGTAAATAAAAATAATCACAAGATACTTCCCATGCGTCGCTTCATCGGAAAGGGGTATTCACAGCGTCCCATGAACCCTTTTATCTCCATCTCGGTACGGGGTGGCTTCATCTCCAGGATGGCTTGAATCTTCCTTGGTCGGCTTCGATCCCATTCTCGGTGACCATGTAACCTAATACTTTCCCTCTACGAACTCCAAAGGTGCATTTCGCCGGGTTCAAACGCATGGCGTGCTCTCTCAACCTGTTGAAGAATTTTCTGAGATCTATCAAGTGTTGGCCCCTAGACCCTTTGGAATGTATAATCATGTCATCCACGTACACCTCAATCTCCTTGTGGATCATATCATGGAATAAAGTCGTAACTGCCCGTTGGTAGGTAGCCCCGGCGTTCCTCAGCCCAAATGGCATGACAGTATAGCAAAAAGTCCCCCATGGGGTGGTGAAAGCTGTTTTTTCTTGGTCCTCCTCGGCCATCTTGATTTGGTTATAGCCGGCAAACCCATCCACAAACGACTTGACCTCATAGTGGGCGGTCGCATCCACCAACATGTCGATATTTGGCAAGGGGAAGTCATCCTTTGGTGTAGCTTTGTTGAGATCCCGAAAATCCACACATACTCTGACTTTACCGTTGGATTTCTTGACAGTCACCAGATTTGATAACCAAGTTGGATATTCGATCACCCTGATGAAACCCACACGGAGTAGCTTCTCAATCTCTTCCTTCACTTGCAAAGACCAATTCGGCTTAATGCGGCGCAACTTCTGCTTGACTGGCTTAGCGTCTGGTGCTGTCGGGATTCTGTGCTCTACGATCGAGTTGTCGAGCCCCGGCATGTCCTTATAAGACCATGCAAACACATCCACATATTCTTCGAGTAGCTCAATCAGTGCTTCCCTTTCGGCTCCGCTGAAGAAGCTTCCAATCAGTGTTTCCTTAGGCTCGGCTTCGGTTCCCAAATTCACGCATGTTAACACCTCATCGGCAGCTTGGGCTCGAGATTCTTTTTGATTAATAACCTGTTCTGAGATCTCTTTAATGTAT
The DNA here is from genome assembly GCA_026119855.1 of Campanula takesimana. Taxonomy (NCBI): domain Eukaryota; kingdom Viridiplantae; phylum Streptophyta; class Magnoliopsida; order Asterales; family Campanulaceae; genus Campanula; species Campanula takesimana. The sequence goes on from JAOWBW010000028.1 coordinate 562,755, forward strand.
TCATCATTTAATGTGTCTGTGTCTGCCTCTTCTAATGAATCGTTATTAACTAAGTGTATATCATTAGTTTGATTATTAGCCAATTTATCAGTTAAAAGAGTGACTATGGAGGGATACTCGGAAAGGTCGAGGGTTTCATTCATGGCAAAAGGGAAAATAGCGTTTGCAACAAGATCATAGTCTTCAGACGTAAGGTCGTCAGACTTAGAGGAAGACTCAAATTCAAAATGTAAAACACTAGACTCTAGGGATGGGGATTTTGGGTGAGTGACAGGAGTGGCGACAGGAGAAGGAGTAAGCCCCAGTGTTCCCATTATAAATTCCGGAGTAGCTATAGGTCCCCCAATGACGCACCAATTCTTGAGCTTGTCCCCCATGGGTACCACCAATGTCCTTGGGTCCACCTTATCCTCAGAATCATCTCCAATGACGGCAACCATGTCTTCGTGCAGCCCCAGATTACCCAGATGTTGAAGAAGATATTGGCCGTCCCACGTCTCAGTCGAACTCGGAGTTTCTGCGGCTTTTATTGCTGGCTTGTCAAGGGTTGCGGCTTCAAGTTGATCTGCCAAGTCATCTGCGACCTTGGTGGAATACTCATGCCTGATAGTTCTAACTCTGCCCGTGGCTTTGTCATATTCCATGTTAGTCAGCTTCATGTTGGACCGATCGAATTCCACATCTCTGAAAATCTCGAACCCTCTCTGCAATTTCCCGGTGGGTCAATCCATGGCTCAGCGAACTCAAAACACGAAAACTCCTCGCCTTCCCTGACAAAGTAGCTATTCAGGGACAGGCGATATGGCCGCATTTCAGGCTTTTTGTAGGGAAGCTTCATCTTTTTAGCAATTCTATCCTTTGTTGCTCCATCTTGTCTTCAAGAGTAAGGGTGTACCCTAGACCGAACAACCCTCGATGATCAACCTCTTCAACCAATTCTGTGGGGCCTTCCAAGTTCTTACCTAGCCCCAGTCCCGGTATAAAACCCATGTTACGCAGTATCTTGACAACAGGTGCCACTTTGTCCGTTGTTTTGGTGAGGTCGATGGTACATCTGTGCTTGAGCGACTATTTCGAAGCCATTGAAGAGTCGGCTCTCTTCCCCATGCTGAATCTGTAAGACAGGAACGCCCTTGGTGTCTGTCCCTTGGGCAGTTACGAGATCACTGTAGATGATGGTCACTTCATTACCAGATTGAAACTTCACACACTGGTGTAGGGAAGACGGACACAGCGCCCGACTGATGTAACCATGGCCGGCCGAGGAGGAGTGAGAAGGTTGCGGGGATATCGATGACGTGGAAATCGGTTGGCAGGATCTTTGTTCCGATGGTAATGGGCAAGGTGACTTCGCCTATCACGGCGCGGCATGTAGAGTCATAAGCTTTGATGGTTTGCTTGGATGGGCGTAAATCAACACCATGAATGCCAACCACATCCATCATCCTTGAAGGCAGGATATTAATTGCAGAACCATTATCAATGAATACACGGGGGATTTTCTTGCCATTTACCTTGACAGTGATGTATAAAGGCTCATTATGATCAACTCCGAACGCTGGCTTGTCTAGCTCCGAGAAAGTGATGATGTTTCCGCAGTGGATATTACTAATCATGTGGGTAACGTCTTCCGGGGTAATAGTGGATGGTACCATGGTGGGGGCGAGGTTTTGCTCGAGTATGAGGCGATGGGCTAGGGAGGAGGTGAGTAGGGACCATAGTGAAATATGGGCTTGGGTTTGTTTGAGTTGAGTGAGGATAGGGTCTTCTTTGTCTAGGTCGGCTTGCTCGGGTTCCTTCCCAAAGACTTTCTTTGCACCCTTTGGGTCGGATTGGTACACTTGACCGGATCTTGTAAGGAGACAAACTTCTGCACGTAGCTCCTCCAAAGACAATGGCGAGTCATGACAAGGGGGCGAAACTTCGGTCTTTTCGGCCTCCTCGAAGATTTCGGCCCAAGAAAGAGGTTGAGAGGGCTTGGGACTCTCTTCCTCTAGAGATTCGACTTCACTCACTAGTTCTTCTAAAGACAACAAGTAGCAAGAAGATTCTTTATTATTAGTCATTGAAATACAACCCATTTCATCACAGTCCGCCACAACAGGCTCGGCCGGATCAGTGATCTCACTAAGTTCTACCATGAGTACATTGCTAGTTACATAATCTCTAGGGTCTTCGACAACTCCCTTGTGGATGAGCTCTTGCACGGCCTTCTTGAGTTCAAATCATTCTTCGGTAGTATGACCGGTGCACTTGTGGTAGTGGCAAAACTTTGACAAATCGCAACCAAGGCGGGGAAGGTGTCCTTCTAATGGTTCGAGCATTTCTAACGTCACCAATGCCATGAAGATATCCACCATCGTGAGCCCTATCTGTTAAAGGCATCCATGAGCTCTAGGATACTAATCTCGCGTGTTTGCACCATATTCACCCCACCCCCATTGTTAGGAAGAGGGTTATTCACCACATTAGGACCCTTCGGCTTCTCAATCTTCTTGTCATTGATCAACCCTTGTACTACGCGCTTCAATTGAATACAACCATCCGTTGTGTGCCCGATGTGCTTGTGATACTTGCAGAACTTGGAGGCGTCCAAATCGGTTCTTGGGTAGGCGGGTTGGTAATTATCTAAAGGCTTGATAAGACCTCTCTTGACTAATACGTCAAAGACTTTCCCCATGGGCATACCAAAATCGTCAAAATGCTCCCTCTGTTGTGGAGCCCCATTCCTTGTTACGGCTTGGACATCTAGCGGGACCTCTTTCTGGACCATATTTACTTGGCCGACGGACTCCTTTCCACCCCTGGGAGGCGCAGGCGCAGTAGGAGCCTTGTAGCGGAAGGAGTTGTTGTTGTTGGTCTTTGGACTTTCTTTTGGCGGCACAATCCCAGTGAACCCTGCTTCGTACCTTACTCCGACGTCAACCATTTCCCGCAAATCAGGGAAGTAACCATTACATATAGCTGCTTTCATCTCCGGTAGCAAGCATTTGTAGAAAATCTGTTTCTGTTCCTTCGCCTTTCGTGGGTATTGGACTTCACACAACCGATGGTTCCACTTCTTGTAAAAATCATAAATAGCCTCGTCGGGCTTTTGCATAGTGTTCTCAAGATCCGTTCGATTCACATGCCAATCCAAGTTAGCTTGATACTTCTCACAGAAAATGGCGCTGATTTGATCCCACGTTTGCCTCTCGCTTGGTTCTAGCCCCAAGAACCAACGCAGGGCTATACCATCCAAAGTGCTATGAAATACGCGAGCCATTTGTTCGTTGGTGCAGTCACGAGCCCTCATGGCCAACATATAACTATCCAAATGAGTCTTAGGACACGAGTCACCATGAAACATCGCCACCTTAGGCATCTTGAAATCCTTGGGGAGAGCTGTCGCGACCCCGAACCCCGCGGCCCGAGACCGCGATCTGGACGTCGACTTAAAACCAAAACTCTAAAATATAGAAGTTAAAAATTCCATTTTGAACCAAAAGATGATAACACAAGGCTTTACAAATCCAAGTTTAAATCAACAAAGTACATCCAACATAAGCTCCACAGCTTATACCCAAAAGAATAAAATATACAATTCTTAATGACGTCAATAATGGTAAAACTATCCCCAAAAGGTTATACATTTAAATAATGTAAACCGAACCATAACAACCTGCCCCAAAATCTCAAACCTCTCGACGTCCTCCTCGATCCGCGAATCCTAATCCTTTTCCTCCTGGGGGGGGGGTTAAGGAAAAACAAAGATGGAAATAAACGGGGTGAGATAAAATCTCAGTAAGTTACTAATGCAACTACATGACATGCTAATGTGCAATAACCAATAATAATAATCTCACGTAGCACATAGCAAATAACAATTAACAGATAGCAGCGGAAATAAACAAGTAACAAAGGATACTGAACCAAGGTTTCCCGAAAGGGGTGAATCGATCTGATCAATATTAACAGAACCGCATCGAAGAGCAGCTACAATAAACAGCATCAAGAGCTAAAGAAGCCGGTTCAGAAACCGAATATCCAATAACCAATCACCGATAACCCATCGACCATAGCAGCAGCATAACCAGCTGGAGAGAACCTCGGTAGCATAACAACTGAAGAGGACCCCGGTCAGAACCAACCAACAATCAATAATCGATGAAAGATAACGGGAACGGGGTACATGACACGAAGTCATTACCCAAACTTTATAATACTCACCAAAGGGAGTTCAATATCATCCCAACTATGGCCAGTAGAAGGGGAACGGGAACGAGTGAAGAACATTATAAAGGACTTGGTTCAGGAGCCATTATAATCCTCTCACTAAACATCATGTTAACAAAGTACCAGCTGGACTTCCAAATAAATGCTAAGTAATAAATACTAGCTTAATTAACAACTTAGGGTTCCAAAGTAGGGAACCACACCAATTAAATCACCATAAAGATGCAACGGGTACTCATGAAGTGTTCAACAACAACGAACACAAGAAGTTCTCATAAAAGAGCACAACAACGATAAACGGTATTTCTCATAAAGAGCTCAACAACAATGATTATTAGAATACGATAATTCCATAAAGAGGAACCATACCAGATACATTTCAAGGATGATACCCATAAGTTACTCATAAGGAACACAACCCAAACGGTCGCTCACAAATAGTACAACGACTACAACCCAAAATTATCCTAAACGTTTACTCATAAAGATGTACTAGGACTATGAACTCAACCATCTCATCACACCTGAAATTCCAAAGTAGGAATCATAATGAATACACTTTAAGGTTAATCAAACCGTAAGTACCCGATTGCCAATACACGCTTTACCTTCGTCCTTAACGAACCAATCCCAAACGAATCCAAAATGTTACCCTTATTAGAACATGATTACGACCGGACTAAACTCTACATTTTAGTGTTCAACAACAACCCTCTAGGTACTATGGAACATCTCCTAAAGCCTAGACCAAGTCCTACTCGAAAATCAATTCGATTGGAACAACCACGAACACGTCATAAGATGCCCAAACACCCAATAAAATCCCGAAGTATAAAACTTGTAACTTAACTGAAAAACCTATACCATCTTGTATTGCTCGAAGAGAGCTTCGAAACGATAGTTTACACGCCTAAAACGGAGTCCGGATGAGAAAGTTATGGCCTCCGGAAGATCGAACGAAAAACGGACAAGCTGGAAAAAGGAGGGATGCGCGCGCCTCCAAAAAAGGTGATGCGCGCGCCTCCTAAGGTCAGAAGGCTGCGATTTCGAAGCAGAAAAGGGTGCGCGCGCCTCCCAAAACATGGTGCGCGCGCCTCCTTGCCCGGAGGGACGAAATCCGGCCAAAAACTGGGTTTTTACCAATTTTTCTTACCCATTCATATTACAACCAAAATCAAACATAATCAACCTTCCACCAAGCATAAAGATGAACCCAAAACAACTTCTAACTAGAATGGGGGCTCAAATAATACCATTCATCAACCAAGATCAAGATTTAAACCCAACATTTCTAAAATCACCATTTTTAACCCAAAATCCAAATAAATTCCAAATAAATTCTAAACTCATCCAAACTTCAAATATAACAACTCAAACATCATATAAACATGATATGAACATTTTAGCATCAAAATGGGGGAAAAGTAACTTACCCGGATTTTCTCAAAGGTGACGGAACTCGAAATTTCTTGGCTTCCTACGATCCTATCGACGATCTAAACATGATTCATGTTTTAAGAAATGAGAAATAACAAGAGGAAGATGAAGAAAATGAAGAGAGAAGGAGAGAAGAAAACTTACCTCTTTCACCCATTGAAGAGAGAGAAGTGGCTGGGAAAGAAATGAGGGAGAGGTGAGGGAGAAGAGAGGGAGATGATAAATTCAAAACTTACACTTAGACCCCCTCCCCCACTAACTACACAACTCTACTACTTCCTTCTACAACCAAGACCAAATAATACTACACTAGCACTAAGGACCCAAATAAAATGCTAGGCATAATTATTATGACACATAAAATGCACACATAAATTATTAATTAAATAATAATTTAAATAAATAAATAAGAAAATAAATAAATAATAATTATTTATTACTAATAAAATAGAGCCTAGTTTTCGGGTCGTGACATTCACTCCCCCTTAAAGAAAATTCGACCCGAATTTTAACGAGACTTACCCGAAAGACCCAATAGCTACGGATACGATAGTTCCGTTATTTCTCAAATTCCTCAATTGTCCATTCTAAACCACCACGTAGTAACCCTAAATAATGTTCACAATACCACGACCTCTCGCACATAACTTCCTTCAATCATAACCTTCACTACTAATTAGAATCCATAATCAAAATTGGAGAATCCCAATTGCTCCCAAACATAACTCTCGAGATATCCCAAGCTCACCTTATTCACAACCTTAATTACACTGCAAAGGTGTTTCCTTTTGTAAATCGCATACTTAGTAGTATTACCCAGAATTTCAAAACATCACCATCCCGAGCCTAATTAGCTTTTAAAATATAAAATGGCTAAAGAAATTTCTATTTCCACAATATTCATCGAAATGGATATATCTCTATGGATTACCATTATAGTGTCTTCGCTTTGAGTTAACACCTTAAATAAATAGTACCATACAAACCCCAAAATTTCTCGTACAAAGTGTCCACTTAAATCTATGTTATACTCTCATCCCTTCATTAATCTGGTTTTGAAGCCTAAACCATTTAATATACTCAATAGTCCGCAAAAAGACCCAAATTTCATCTTCAAAAGATTTTCTCTACTCCCATTTAAGTCATAATCCGTGCTCATATACCCAAAGGAAATCAACGAACTCTAAATTCAATAGCTAACCCCAGTTAGGCTCTCACGCATACATTTATTGACTTAATGATATTTAAGCTCAATGGTACTACCATCATAATAAACCAATTAGCTAGTCACCTTCCAACTGACCCAATACCAAATCATAGTATTCTTTAATACGCCCGAGTATTTATACTCAACTTTCTTCACTTATTTGTAATCCAAAATAACAAATGCCACCAAGACAAGATTTAGGACCATAGAACACCCCTTTAACTAGAACTAAAAATGCCTTTGATATAGGTCGCAATTTATTACTCTCCCGAAATGTGCTTAGTCCTTTCAAACTTACGCGCTCACCACTATCGATGATTATAACTTCCATAATATACTCATATCCCATAACACATCATGCTTTTCCTCATACTATCCAATTCCGATGCGCTCACATAGATGCACTACAAGTAAACAAAATCTCCTATCCAGAAATCTTCAATTTGAATCCTCAACTCTTATAACCCAACCGATGCCATAAGGACATTGATCTAAATATTAGCACTACAACCTTGTACTATAACAACACAATTTAAACCCAAGCTTTTTCCCAAACACTAGGTACTATTCGGAAGAAAATGAAAATCTTACGAATGATAAATACACCCAACAAATTGACCGAAACTAAATACTCGGATTTCAATTAAGAAAAGATAGGTATAACTCTACCCAAAAGGAACGGTCTCAAACAGTTTTAAGAAATTAGGAATGGAGAACATAACAATCCCCCTACAACAATAGACTAGAGCAATAGTAACATCAAAATCTTGCAATAGCAATATGGCTAATTTAACAGGTGAGACATAAACATACTTAAGCACATCATAAGCACGTAAGAGTTCATCAGATACCTTAAACTCCTCCATAGGAGTAGACACCTACAACACATAAGTCAAAGACTCAAAAGAAATAAATGCAACTAAATGCACAGAAACATATGAATGCGATGATCCTAAAATGCACGCGCTCTCTCTCTCGACATAAAATTAATACCTCCTGAAACTGATGAATCACTCGTTGCGCTGATTGATTGCCAATACTCTTCCTGAAACCTTGGGCTTCCCCGAAGCATCCCTTTTCTGACCCTGTGGTATTCCAGTTCTTGTCCCCGATGACTGAACTCTAAACCTCGGACAATCTTTAACGAAGTGTCCCAACTGACCACACTTCACACATTTCCCCTGCTTCTTCCAACACTTGTCTTCTGAGTGTCCTATCCTCTGACAGAAGCTGCAGACTTTCCCATTTCGTGTCCCTTTATAAGAACCTGATTTCCTACTGTTGGTTGCCTTGAAGTTGCCTTCTGAATCGAGTTTGCACTCCAGAATTACCTCTGCTATCTGAATGTTGCTGTTGTGACGTACTCTGCCCTCCTTGCTTACCCGGGTTAACCATCTCAGTCTTCCTTTTGTGTTCCCCAATATCCTGCTCAATCAAGTAGGCTCGATCCACCGCATCCTGAAAAGGTTGAATTCTTTGGGCTAAAAGTTGAGTCCTAATGGCTGTCTTCAAACCCCTGATCAATCTCATCGCTTTCTGCTCCTCGGTCCGCACTAGGTAGTCACAACCCTGGCTAATTCTGCGAACTTAGCCGAGTACTGTGCTACCGACATCATGCCTTGCTCCAAGCTGAGGAACTCGATCTCCTTCCGGTTTTGATTTACTAGAGATATAAATGATCCTTGAATTTCCTCACGAACCACTCCCAAGGATATGGTACAAGAGTCGCATCCCAACTGGTCTTCAGTGCCTTCCACCAATGTTCCGCAGTCCCCACGAGCTTATAAGCTGAAAACAGAACCCTATCCTCATCAGTGCAACCAAATACATCGTAGATTTTCTCCATCGATTCTATCCATAACTCGGTTTTCTTCACATCCGGCTCACCGTCGTACTCACTTGGTTTCAACTTTAAGAACTGCTCCAACCCATATCGCGGAGGTGCTACATGTTCCTCTCTCGGCCCTTGGTCATGAATTGATTTCACGGCCGCTTCAAACCTGTCCTGAAACATTGCACGGTTTTCTTCCCTTAAACTAATAAGATTCTGAGTCCCACTGATGCCTTCACCAGCTCTTCTTCTAGCCATTTAGAACAAATACCTGCATAAAACATCAACCGTTACTCACTCCGAACACAACTACCCACCTAGGTCATACTAATCCACCTAGACTTATACTTAGAGCCAAACCATGGCTCTGATACCAACTGTCGCGACCCCGAACCCCGCGGCCCGAGACCGCGATCAGGACGTCGACTTAAAACCAAACTCTAAAATATAAAGTTAAAAATTCCATTTTGAACCAAAAGATGATAACACAAGGCTTTACAAATCCAAGTTTAAATCAACAAAGTACATCCAACATAAGATCCACAGCTTATACCCAAAAGAATAAAATATACAATTCTTAATGACGTCAATAATGGTAAAACTATCCCCAAAAGGTTATACATTTAAATAATGTAAACCGAACCATAACAACCTGCCCCAAAATCTCAAACCTCTCGACGTCCTCCTCGATCCGCGAATCCTAATCCTTTTCCTCCTGGGGGGGGGGGTTAAGGAAAAACAAAGATGGAAATAAACGGGGTGAGATAAAATCTCAGTAAGTTACTAATGCAACTACATGACATGCTAATGTGCAATAACCAATAATAATAATCTCACGTAGCACATAGCAAATAACAATTAACAGATAGCAGCGGAAATAAACAAGTAACAAAGGATACTGAACCAAGGTTTCCCGAAATGGGTGAATCGATCTGATCAATATTAACAGAACCGCATCGAAGAGCAGCTACAATAAATAGCATCAAGAGCTAAAGAAGCCGGTTCAGAAATCGAATATCCAATAACCAATCACCGATAACCCATCGACCATAGCAGCATAACCAGCTGGAGAGAACCTCGGTAGCATAACAACTGAAGAGGACCCCGGTCAGAACCAACCAACAATCATTAATCGATGAACGATAACGGGAACGGGGTACATGACACGAAGTCATTACCCAAACTTTATAATACTCACCAAAGGGAGTTCAATATCATCCCAACTATGGCCAGTAGAAGGGGAACGGGAACGAGTGAAGAACATTATAAAGGACTTGGTTCAGGAGCCATTATAATCCTCTCACTAAACATCATGTTAACAAAGTACCAGCTGGACTTCCAAATAAATGCTAAGTAATAAATACTAGCTTAATTAAACAACTTAGGGTTCCAAAGTAGGGAACCACACCAATTAAATCACCATAAAGATGCAACGGGTACTCATGAAGAGTTCAACAACAACGAACACAAGAAGTTTCTCATAAAAGAGCACAACAACGATAAACGGTATTTCTCATAAAGAGGAACCATACCAGATACATTTCAAGGATGATACCCATAAGTTACTCATAAGGAACACAACCCAAACGGTCGCTCACAAATAGTACAACGACTACACCCAAAATTATCCTAAACGTTTACTCATAAAGATGTACTAGGACTATGAACTCAACCATCTCATCACACCTGAAATTCCAAAGTAGGAATCATAATGAATACACTTTAAGGTTAATCAAACCGTAAGTACCCAATTGCCAATACACGCTTTACCTTCGTCCTTAACGAACCAATCCCAAACGAATCCAAAATGTTACCCTTATTAGAACATGATTACGACCGGACTAAACTCTACATTTTAGTGTTCAACAACAACCCTCTAGGTACTATGGAACATCTCCTAAAGCCTAGACCAAGTCCTACTCGAAAATCAATTCGATTGGAACAACCACGAACACGTCATAAGATGCCCAAACACCCAATAAAATCCCGAAGTATAAAACTTGTAACTTAACTGAAAAACCTATACCATCTTGTAGTGCTCGAAGAGATCTTCGAAACGATAGTTTACACGCCTAAAACGGAGTCCGGATGAGAAAGTTATGGCCTCCGGAAGATCGAACGAAAAACGGACAAGCTGGAAAAAGGAGGGATGCGCGCGCCTCCAAAAAAGGTGATGCGCGCGCCTCCTAAGGTCAGAAGGCTGCGATTTCGAAGCAGAAAAGGGTGCGCGCGCCTCCCAAAACATGGTGCGCGCGCCTCCTTTCCCGGAGGGACGAAATCCGGCTAAAAACTGGGTTTTTACCAATTTTTCTTACCCATTTCATATTACAACCAAAATCAAACATAATCAACCTTCCACCAAGCATAAAGATGAACCCAAAACAACTTCTAACTAGAATGGGGGCTCAAATAATACCATTCATCAACCAAGATCAAGATTTAAACCCAACATTTCTAAAATCACCATTTTTAACCCAAAATCCAAATAAATTCCAAACTTCAAATATAACAACTCAAACATCATATAAACATGATATGAACATTTTAGCATCAAAATGGGGGAAAAGTAACTTTCCCGGATTTTCTCAAAGGTGACGGAACTCGAAATTTCTTGGCTTCCTACAATCCTATCGACGATCTAAACATGATTCATGTTTTAAGAAATGAGAAATAACAAGAGGAAGATGAAGAAAATGAAGAGAGAAAGAGAGAAGAAAACTTACCTCTTTCACCCATTGAAGAGAGAGAAGTGGCTGGGAAAGAAATGAGGGAGAGGTGAGGGAGAAGAGAGGGAGATGATAAATTCAAAAACTTACACTTAGACCCCCTTCCCCACTAACTACACAACTCTACTACTTCCTTCTACAACCAAGACCAAATAATACTACACTAGCACTAAGAACCCAAATAAAATGCTAGGCATAATTATTATGACACATAAAATGCACACATAAATTATTAATTAAATAATAATTTAAATAAATAAATAAGAAAATAAATAAATAATAATTATTTATTACTAATAAAATAGAGCCTAGTTTTCGGGTCGTGACAAGAGCCCCTACTTGGCTAGGGTTGATTGTCTTGGTAGTCGGTGCACTTTGCTTATCCACGGTCTCGATCAACTTTCGCATTTGCTCTTGCATGGCCATAACCACGGTGTGATTGGAGATGTCGGGGATAGTTTCTGACAGAATGATGGGAGGAGTAGTGGAAGCAGTAGCAGCAGCCATCCCAATACTCAGAGGCAACGAGGGTGCGGGTAGTTTGCTAGCGGAGAGGTAGCCACCAAGCAGTTCAGGGGAAGGTTCATAGACAGCCTTGTTCTTTCTCATGGTAGTGAAGCCTTGTTGGGTGTAGAAGGAAGGAGGTGGAACATTGCGGTAGCTTGGGAATGGGAAGGCAGTAGCATTGGTGTTGGGGGGACAGTTGGTATTGACCTCTTCATCCTCGACATAAATGAAATTCTCCCCATCGGGCACCAGTTAAGTCCCCTTTTGTTGAATGTGACCCTTCAACTGTTGGTTCTGGTCTTCCAACATCTTGTTGCTTTCCTCGAGATTCCTGATCTTGGCTTTGAGACCGGCGAGGAAGTTCTGGAGGCTTGGGGGAATACCATTGAGAGTAGCCTCAGTGTTGAGCTCGGCGGCACTGGCAGGAGGAGCAGAGGCTGAAGCTGAAGCGGGAGTTGACATTGCTGATGACGAGACTGAGAACGTGGACGGAGTAGAAGCTTCACGTTGTAGTCGACCACCCGAACGGATCCAAACTTGCTTTGCTGAAAGGTTGAAGGGCAATGAAGCTTTAGGAGAGGGGGAAGGCTCATGCAAAGTATATTTTAATTTACAAAAACATACATTATTTACATCCTAATTGGTTGGAAGGGGTACCCCTTTTTCGCAACTAGTTAGAAGACTACGATCAGTGGAGGCCATCATTACGTCTATAGACCCCTCATTTTTCACCTGCATTGCACACCCCCAAACGGACAATTTGGGCGAGGGTCCTATAGGGCAAGCGGCTTCCACCAACCATCGGATCCTACGACTAACCCTTCCTTAAAGGCATTTAACGTGACGTCTATGTTACATCCTACGCAAGTTAATGATGAGCGGAGATCTTGAAAATAAACACTCATCTCACCATGGCACGTCCCTTGTAGGGAAATCACTTTTTTGTGCACTTTCTCTCAAAGATCTCGATTCATCATTGACTTGGGGATGACTCGACATAGACAGCACATTAATTGACTATTAAGAAAAAGCTAGCCAAACCAACCGGTCAAAACCTAGGTGTGATACCTATACTAGTGTGGGTTGACACGGGTTAGGTAAAAGGTTCCCACCGTATACGGTGAGTGGAATAGACGAGTGACTCGAAAAGAGTGAGACAGTAGCGCACAAATTCCTGCACATCGAATACTCCGGGTAATGGGGACCTGTGCAGTGCTGACACGGACTAGTAGTAGTGTGAGGCAAGAAACTAATTCTTTTCAGGGAGAAAAGATAGAAGTTTTTTAATGTTAGGATGATGCGATGCAATGCATGAGAGAGAGAGAGAGAGAGAGAGAGAGAGAGAGAGAATAATGTACAAGGGAGCATAGCAGAGTTTTGTTTGACCCTAATACTAAAGCGAAGATAACAAGGGTACATGGTACAAGGTACAAGTATTAACATGGCGGAGTGCGCGGGTGCATGTGTGAACATGGCAAGTGTGCATGTGCAAACATGGCAGGTGTGTGCATGTGTAAACATGGTAAGTGTGTGTAGGGTGCATGTGTAAACATGGAGAGTGTGTGAGGTGCATGTATAAACATGGCAAGTGTGTGTAGGGTGCATGTGTAAACATGGCAAGTGTGTGAGGTGCATGTGTAAACATGGAAAGTGCGTGTAGGGTGCATGTGTAAACATGGCAAGTGTGTGAGGTGCATGTGTAAACATGGCAAGTGTGTGTAGGGTGCATGTGTAAACATGACAAGTGTGTGAGGTTCATGTGTAAACATGGCAAGTGTGTGCATGTGTAAACATGGCAAGCATCATGATGTGACGAAAGTTAGACCCACTAAGTTTGAAAAAGTTTCAAAGCAGTCCCCAGCAGAGTCGCCACTGTGAATACCCCTTTCCGATGAAGCGACGCATGGGAAGTATCTTGTGATTATTTTTATTTACAAAGGGAATATTCTTAACGACATTAAAATTATGAGAGTCGCCACGCCGTTTTAATTAAAGCCAAAACATTGAAAAAAGCATATTTAATGGGTTCGGGGGTCAAATTACAACAAGAGAAGAATATTGGACGTTATCACTCCTATTGCCCGAATTGATCGGTCTTTCTATCATGATGAATGTGTTAGTAGTGTGTTAGTGATTTAGACCGGATCCAAAGATTGCCTACGTTCCTCTCAATGTGAGAAGCTCAGGTCAGCGTAGTTCGCAGAGAATTAGAATAGGCAGAAGAATCGGGATCATGTATAATGAAGGGGGAATTACCTAAAGATTAGGGTTTAGAAGTAGTTCCTAGATCATCCTCGGGTTGATGAACCCTCGATCATCATCGGCTATGAAATAACATGTAATTATGAAGATCACAACCCTAAATATAGCATAAATAAGGTTTTAATCTATGAACACGAAGAACATGCGAAGACCATATATGAACATATGAATGAACATGCAAAGCTCATGAAGAAACTATGAATAAACATGTACGAACATGAATATAAAAGATCTACATTAAGAATAATGCAAGAACACGAAGAAAAAGTTAGAAAACTTACCTATGTTGGCAAGAAATAAACATTGGATCTTCTTGAGTGTTTAAATGTTAATTAGAGAGCAAAATATTGTTTAAGAACTCCAAAATTCGTACTTAGAGCTCTCAAAATCGGACCCCTAAACCAATAGCATGGGATTGGTTTATATAGTAAATTGAGGGGAAGATCTGACGGCTGAGATCATCCACCGCAAGGTTGGCCGCCTGGCCATGGTTGAAGCCGGTGACAAGAGTGGCCGCGTGGCCAAGATCAACGCGGAGTAAGGTTGGCCGCGTGGCCAATGTTGCAGGCCGACTTGATTCTTAAGCTAGGGTTTCTGCATGGTTTTTAAGGAAACCATTTACTACCTAATTTGATAGATTTTGTCATAAATGAGATATTTTGGGAATCCGGGACAAGTCTTTACAAGGTTTCTAATTCCTATAAAGTCCTTGTATTTTTGGGAAATTCCTAATAAACTCATTTTCAGGTCGGGTACTAACATTCCCCGACGAGCATTTAATTTGTACTGCAACCGAGGAAGTTAAGTGGCAACTTTTTTTCGATGGCGCCGCCAATAAACACGGTTTTTGTATAGGAGTATTGCTTGTCGATCCAAAAGACATCTACACTCCCATTGCCATCCGCTTGGAATTCGAAGCTACTAACAACATTGCCGAGTACGAAGCATGTATAGCGGGGCTCGAAGCAGCTCTCGACAGAACATCACAGAACTAGAAGTATTCGGCGACTCTTTACTCCTTATCAATCAGCAATCGGTTAAATGGCGAACCCAAGACCCGACTCTCCAACAGTATGGTCAGCACCTTGAAGAAATGGTTGAACAATTCCAAGAGATCACTTTCAACTACCTGCCAAGGGATAAGAATCGCTTCGCCGATGCACTGGCCACTATAGCTTCATTAGTCGAAATGCCCAAAGGGAAAATGGTGAAGCCCTTCAAAATTGCTCGAAGGAACAGTCCGGCATATTGCATGAGTATCGAGATCAACGAGGTTCAAACAAACTCTCTGTGGTATTCGGATATCATGATTTCCTCAAAGATGGCACTTATCCCGAGAATATCAATAAGAAGTCTCAAGAAGCTCTGCAAAGGTTAGCCTCTCGGTACGTACTGATTGGGACCGAGTCTATAAAAGGCACCACGACGGGATCAATCTCTTATGCGCCAATGAGGCCGAAGCTCAAGAGATAATGTGTGAAGTGCACGAAGGAGAATGTGGACCCCACATGAATGGTTTTATGCTATTCAAGAAGATACTTCGCATTGGTTACTATTGGAGCACTATGGAACGAGACTGTATCGAGAAAGTCAAAAGGTGTGCCAAGTGCCAATTCCACGCTAATCTGCAACATGCTCCACCCTCACAACTTTACAACATGGTCACACCTTGGCCTTTCTCTTGTTGGGGGATAGACATCATCGGTAAAGTTCATCCTGCCGGGAGCAATGGGCAGTCATTCGTCCTAGTGGCAGTCGACTACTTCACAAAGTGGGTCGAAGCACAAGCCTATCGAACCCTCAACGCAAAGAAAGTGGCCGAATTTGTAAAGATTAATATCATGTGCCGATACGGCGTGCCTCATGAAATCATTTCCAACAACGGCTCTCACTTTGAGAAGGAAATGGATGCACTTTTGGTAGAATACAAGATCACCAAACATCAATGTGGGAGATTTGGTCTTAAGACAACATCCTCCTAATGCCATGAATCCCCTGGGGAAATGGGGACCCCGATGGATCGGTCCGTACGTGGTCAAAAAGATACTAAGCGGTGGTGCAGTCCGGCTCGTGGATTTAGATGGTGACCAGCTGCCAAAGGAGGTCAACCTCGACAAGCTCAAAAGGTTCTACGCTTAATAAACAAAGACCATAAAAAAAAAAAAAAAAAAAAAAAAAAAATCGCTCGCTATGTTGAAAACCCGCAAGGGCGGCCTAGGCAAAAATTAGAGCACGTGCAAAAAAGAAGCCCGCTAGATTGAAAACCCGAAAGGGCGGGTCTAGGCAAAAAACAGAGTGCAAAAAAAAAATAATAAAAATAAAATAAAATGGTTTTGAACTACGAAGACCTGAGCCTCCCAACTGGAGGAACGTAGGCAACCTTCGGGTGTGGTCTAAAACATATCAAAAATACCCAATTCACTTCAAATAACAAAATGCAATTTTTTATTCATTCAATGAATTATTCAAACCATTACAACGGATTTATTGAGCAACAAAAGACATCAAAATACTAAATCCTAAAACAAAGTGGTCTAATTGCAATCTCTTAGGGTACTAAGAAAAATCCAATTTTCTCTTAGCTTTCAAAGGACCACCCGATCGTCTCTCAATCCTTTTCTTCTTGGGTAACGAAGGAGCACTAATACGCACTGAAACCTTCTGTGTTGCAACACGTCTCCTAGCATAAAAGTCATCCAAAGGAGTACCGAAAGGGTCAGCAAGAATGTCACTCGAATCAGCAGCAGCCTCCCTATATCTCAAAGTACTGCTAGGCTCAAAACCCTTTCCCAACAACTCGGCACGAAGCACATTGACCCAAGTGATACCACGGTAAAGGGTGCCAAATAAATAATCCAAGTAGCTCTCGGGAAGGAAGACACTCCCCCGATACAGAGGAGCAAAAGCCCAACGGTTGCGGTCATCTCCCTAAGCCGACTGAAACTCACTCGAGAAGTCAGGACCCATGTAAGCAACTGGACGAATCATTCCGTCCCTCGGAAAAGGAATTGTCTGTTGGTGACCGAACTTCCGCAGAACCCGCTCTGGCTGGTAAAATGAAGAATCTCTTAAGCCAGGTACAACCACGTGCTGAAAACCAAGAGTCCATTCCACAAAAGGACGAAGACCCCAAGAAGGAGGGCACCACTCAATGTCGACAGTTATCCGAGAGGCAAAGAATTTCTTCCAACCATCTTCAGATAAATCCCGGATCAACAACTTCCTCCTATGAACAGCAAAAGGAGACAAATCACCATCCGGAGAATAAATCTTGAAGTGTTCTCGGAGCCACATGGTCAAGAGCAAAGGGCTTCCCCGATACATCTTGCCCGTCCTATGTAACTCATCAAGGCCGTGCAACGTCTCCCCTACAATAAGAGGGATTACACTAAATTGCTGCTCCTTAGCTTGCAAAATAATCTCAGCCAACTGCACGTCCGCAGTCCCGAAGGGTGTAACAAACAGTACTACGCTGAAGAGACAAACGGCCATGGCATTCCTTTTGAAAGATTGAACCACCGGGTCCTCCGAGTGTAAGCTGAAGAACATCGGCAACTCAGTTATGTCAATCACGGTACCGTGCAACATCTTCCTCACATCCTCAACAGGGAGATTCAGTAACTCAACCCAAGAGTCAATGGCACCACGGTGATATTTGGAGACGGCAATCCGACCAGCTAAAGGCATGCCAAGAATGGCCCCGAAATCATCAACAGTCGGCACCATTTCATTAGCTGAAAAATTAAAGGTATGGCTGTCACAATCCCAGAAAGCCGCGGCAGCTCTCAACAAATCCCAATCCGGCTTCAACGTCCGCAAAGTGAAAAGAACTCGGAACCCGAAGTCTTTAATGAAAGCCTTCTTGGGATGGGTCTTGAAAGAATACACAAAAGTGCCCAAGTCTTTTTCATACCCACTAACAACCTTGGCATCAAGAACAAAAGAATTGGAAGCCATGGAAAATATTGATCACAAACAAAGTTGAGCAATAATATGATGTTCAAAAATGGCAGAAAGGAGCTGTGAGAGTCAAGTGGTCGAACAGAAGATGATATTATAGCTGTTGGGGATTCTTTTGGCCAGCAAATGTCAAGCCCGGAATTCCACCTCCCAGACGCGCGCGCCACCCGCCAGCGGTCTGGAATGCGCGCGCGTCCCAAACCTACAAAGGAAAGCGTGCACCTCCCAAGTCTAAATCACTTCAAGAAAAGGTCTTGTCAGAGATCTCCAGCTCAAATCAAGGCACAGCCCCTCTCCTCAGACACCCAGTTGGGCACACATTCTTCTGGTCCGCCCTTAAGGCATGTAAAAAATTGAAAGTAGGATAGAAACTCCCACTCAAAAGTAGGCTGTGCTCCCACGGATTCCGAACTCCCTAAGTTCTGTCACGGGTGCCATACCCCCCTCAAGAGTCAATCTCAACATTTCATCCCCAACAGGAACATTTTTCTGGTCACGGTCAACTGTACCCGCACCCCACAATTCAAAAGAAGTCAAGTGTGACTCCAAGTGGCACGAGACTTCAAAGCAACATTTTATCAACGGATTTCACTAACGGAATCATCCTCAAAGGTTCACTAACGGCCTCTTTAAAGGTTCACTAACGGCCTCATCAACGGATTTCACTAACGGATTCGTCCTCAAAGGTTCACTAACGGCCTCATCAACGGATTTCACTAACGGATTCGTCTCCAAAGGTTCACTAACGGCCTCTCCAAAGGTTCACTAACGGCCTCTTCAACGGATTTCACTAACGGATTCGTCTTCAAAGGTTCACTAACGGCCTCATCAACGGATTTCACTGACGGATTCGTCCTCTAAAGGTTCACTAACGGCCTAATCAACGGATTTCACTAACGGATTCGTCCTTAAAGGTTCACTAACGGGCTCATCAACGGATTTCACTAACGGATTCATCCTCAAAGGTTCACTAACGGCCTCTTCAAAGGTTCTCTAACGGCCTCATCAACGGATTTCACTAACGGATTCGACCACTCCAAAGGTTCACCAACGGCCTCGTTCAAAAGGTTCACTAACGGCCTCATTCAACATATTCAGCCGGCAGGTTCACCTAACGAATCACGCCACCCCCTCTATCAACAAAGCCTCTCACACAGGGAGCGCACCACTCTCTCTCGCAATTTCAAATTCTTTCTTTCATCGAGTCTTTGCTTTTTTTTTCTTGGTGATGTCCTCGGCGGGTGTTTTTAACTTTCGTCGACGCGTTTTTCTTTGCAATCCACGTCGCCGAGGGGCTCTGTAGACACCTCGCCTTGGACCGCTCACCCCGATTGCACATTTGATCTTGTGTTTCTCCCCGTTTTAAGTGTTTCTCGTTAGTTTCTGTCACTTCCGTTAAGTTCCTGACTGACTTCGTTAAGTCCAGGGACTAAACTGAATGACAGGGCTGACTTTCTAGTCCATTCTGTCAAAAATGCCTTCTCTGAGTCGCGTGCCTCTGACAGGAGGAGCCAGGCGCGCGTGCCTCGCGCCCCCAAAGCAGGAAGCACGCGCCTCTGGGCGTCAGTTACAGATTTCTGGCCAGGATTCTCTCCCTTGCTCAATTTACAGGGTTTTGCCCGGGAAGGATTTCTTGGTGACTGAGTTTTGGCACCAAAAACACCCCTCTTTCACCTATAAAAACCTCCCTTTACCTCCATTTTCAAGGACCGAAAGAAGACCAAAAATTGAACTTACAAAAACTATACCAAAATCACTTTCTAAAGGTTCTCCAAGGATCTCATCAAGCAATATTTGAAGTTCTTCAAATTGTAGGTAAAAGTCCATCTTTTCCTTTCTTTTCTACTTCATCTCCTCTCTCTCTTTTTACTCTAATCAAATGTGCAATCACCCAAATCATTTTGGGACATGACTCTAATGATCACCTCATCTCATTAAGGTTGGTTAAGGAGTTATCTCCTACATTCCAAATCCTATTTAAACCCCCTTTTTATGACTTAAAGAAGAAGAAGAAGAACGTTATTATTCATGTAGATTTTGATCAAGCAAGACCAACTTTAGTTGGGCGAGATGGGTGTTTCGGTACTTCCCATCTCGTAATCTAACCCCCGAACCTCAAAACAAAGAATCTCTGTTTTCGTGATCAAACTTAGGCTATAATCAATAGGTTTTTCTTATGTTCCTCAAAACATAGGTGGCGACTCTAAACATTATAAAACAAGTTAGACATCCTAGGATCACTCACGCGCTCGAGCCTAAAGCCGTGGCCCTCCGGGGTATCTACAAGAAGGAAAGTGGATTATGCCCGCATACATAGGAGATATCTTGTACGAGACATTGATGTCTCGTACGAGGCATCCATTGTTGTAAATAATGTTTTGTCCTTGTCTATAGTTTTATTGTTCAGTTTAGCCCCTGACTAACGGAGTCAGTTAGAAACTTAATGAAACATGACGAAACTAACGAGTTTTCATCCAAACACAAAGGCGAGACACAATAGTCATGTAATCATAAATGTATGTTCAAAATGGGGTGTCTACAGATCCCTTCGGTGATGATACTTATGGAAGAAGTAACGTCGTCGATAGAAAAGACACCATTTAGAACTTTGGGCATGGTCGTGCTGAAAAGCTGCCTACGTATTCCCCGAAAGGAAATCAGACCAAACATAGTTCAACTCTGAAGGCACGCAAAACGGAAGTATGAGGTATTTTGAAAATCATTTCGAAAGCAATACTGCGGTGAGTAATGTTTTAGAGTTTAGAGAGTAACCCATACTGAGGAATCAATATCCTTGACCCAATTCTGAATATACCCTTTGTTGTTGATGGAGTGTCGCGGTCAACGGTGCCCAGTCAGGACTTACCTGCTCGCCAATATAGGACTTACTTGCTCGCCGATGTAGGACTTCGTTGGTGCCAGTGTAGGACTTTACACCAGTGTAGGACTTCACGCCAGTGTATGACTTCATGCCAATGTAGGACTTCGTTGGTTGTATGTATTGGAAGTACTGGATGCAAAATGTTGATGTGTCTGAATTTATGGGGATCATTTGATCGCTCTTGGATATTTTTTTGAGCATGGATTGGTTCTTGTACCTGTCAATACAACAAGTAGAACCTATTCTAGCAAGCAATTTAGCTTTGATTTTAGTTTATAATTGGACTTATGTGGTGGTGACAAATTTATGTGCATGCCCGGTCGGTCAACCTTGGTGTAAGTAGTGTGAATAGCATGGATTCGCGATGGGATGTTTATTGGTGATGAACTGTATGTGTTGATTTGTGTGTGTGTGGGGACCTATTTTGACAAGTTGGGACCTAATCTGGTCTTCTGCAGATATGATGTGCCATCGAGTTTCTCTGGTGGTTATCTCGTGTGAGACTCATTTGCCTTGTGCAAGATGATCCGTCCAGATCATTACTTTAGTCATGTTGTGTCAAGGGAGACAATTATTTGTCTGACAACCAATGATGTGCAAGCTCTAAGTAGGCTAGGCGTACTTTTGAATCACTCTAGAATTCCATGTCCGAAAGTTTCCGGTGAAAGTAATGAGAGGCGCATTCTATTCCCCCAAGTTTATCTCATGCTTTGGTCTAAGTCAAGCCCCAAGAATCTTGTAAGTTGTAGATGACTTCGTGAACAGGCTTATGAGGCTGTTTTGACTTGAAAAAGAGTGCTCTCCCACTTGATTGATTTAAGGAAAGAGGAAGGTCGAAGAAGAAATGATTTGAAGAATGTTCTCCCCATTTTTATTTTATTTTTTGTGACGCACCCTGATTTTTGCCTAGACCGCCCTTTCGGGTTTTCAATCTAGCGGGCATCTCTTTTGCGTCTATTTTCAAAAAATTTTTTGACATAGTATGTACTCGAAGATGACTCAGAGAGGAGAGTAGTTTTTGTCTCTTATTCGGGGAGAGACATGCAAGTTTTTTGGGTTTGAATGTATTAGGCATTTTAGCTATCGACTTGGCTTTGGGGAAGTTGTTCCAAGCATCGGCTCGGTGCGGATAACGCACTTTGTAATGAGGGTTAGGGGTGAAGAGGATAGCCCCTAGTGTGGACTTACCTTGACGAGTTCGTACGTTTCAAGAATGAATAGACTAGGGAAAAGAAAGGGTCAAAAGCCCCTAGCCTTGATGCTTGGATTTGAAGAAGTGTATAAGAGTGGAGAAAAGGAAGCTCCTAGACTCGACAAAGAACGCTACGCAGTGTTCTAAAAAGTGCTAGGCGGGGCCTAGGCGGCGAAGCCAGCCCTAGCGCCTAGGGGCCTAGGCGGGGCCGAGAAATTAGCACATTTTTAATAGTTTTTTTTTAAAATTTGTAAATATATATATATATATATATATATATATATATATATATATATATATATATTTATCCAATAGTTAGTGCCACTTATTTTTTTTATGTGTCAAAAATTAATAGTTCACTTTATTTTAAATAAAAAATAAATCATAATTTAGAGCCCAACTACATATTTATGATTTTATTCGGCCAATTTGAGCCCAATTGGACCTCTCCTCATAAATAAAGAAACCCTAACAATCCCCTTTTTATGTTTTCTTTTCTCATTTCTTCTTCTTCCATCTTCACAGCAGCCGCTCTCCCTCCTGGTTTTCAGATTTCAAAAGTCGCCGCCTCTTTTCTGCCTCCAACCTCCGTCCACATCTGAACCTCCAACCGCCATCCACTTTCCGATCGAGGTTTCGGCGACCAGTGACAACACCCATCCCGCCTAGCCTGCGACGCCGCTAGACCGTCGAGCCTGCCTAGTCGCCACCGAGACTGCATAGTCGCCGCCGAGCCCGCCGAATCTCTACCTAGTCTGCCTGACGCCTAAGATGGCCGACTTGGAAGAAATCGCGGCGGTGGAGTGCCGCCTAGGCCGATTTTTAGAACACTGACGCTACGTGGCTCAAATACTAGAAAGATAGTTCTACCTTTAATGGACCCTAGTATTTATTTTTTATGTCTTAAGTGTTTGTTCAATTCATTTTTGCAAGTGACTCATCTAGAAATGTCTTGACAAGTTTTGAGGAGAAGGCCTAATCATTAGTGCGCCCTTCAGATTTCTTCATGAGTGATATCTACGGATGATGGAGACGGTCTTCAAGTTAGGAGTCTCATTTTTTTTCTTCATTTGGATTTGATCTTCATTGTAGGAGGAGATGAGAGGCCTATTTTTTTACTTCATTATGTGTGGTTGAAACTCCTTCTTTGTGTGGTTGTGAAAGCTTGAGAGTTTTTTTTTTTTTTTTACTCTCAAAGCTTAAATTGAGTAGCACCACTTTTGTTTGGGAATGATAATGCCTTTGGCTTTTTTCTATTGTGGTCCTTTCACTTCTGACATGAGCGCGGTGATAGTAATGTGTAGCCCCTAGGCCTTCTTCTCAAAACTTATTTAGATATTTGTATTATCAATTGCACGATTTTAGATTAATGACATTTATTGTTTGCGGGTCCATTTCATGAATTAGAGAGATATTCAAAAGGTAGAACAACCTTAGAGAAGTGTATAGGAATAAGAATGACTTTTATTAATAACTTGAATTCAAAACAGACTCGATAGTTTAGTTGACACAAACTAGAGAAGGAGGGAGATAGACTAGAATGATAGAACGACTCTTCGAGTTCATACTAGGAAATTAAAACCTATTATATTTCTAAGGAGAAAGGGAGATGATAGTTGTAGCCCCAAAGTGGTAAGGCTTTGAATTCTTCTTGAGGCTTTGTCTTCTTCATGGTTTGTTAGGAAGCGGGTTGGTGAGGACATTTGGCGCTTCAAGTTCCTTGTTGTCGATGAGATCTTGGATCACATCCTTCAAATGGTGACAAGAATAGGTGTCATGGCCACTAAACTGGTGGAACTTGCAGTAGAGATGATGAGCATGATTAGGAGAGAGTTCCCTTGGTGTAATAGGAGGATTTCTTGGTGTGATATTTCCGGCTTCCATTAGTATGTCAAAGAGTTCCCCTCGGGTGATCCCTTCTAGCTTGTCATAGTGTCTCTCCTTCTTCTCTCTTTTGGGAGGGGGAACAGCGGAGTAGTTGCCTCGGTTGTTGAAAGCTATAGCATTGACAGAGGATTTTTTGTTGGATGCAACTTTGTGTTCGTAGCGATAACTACTACTCTTTCTTTTAGACTTAAGGAGGTCATCAATCCTTATTCAGGATTTGTGGAGCTCGTTGAAGCTAGGAAAGTAATTACCGGCAACCTTGTCTTGAAATTCTTCACGGAGACATTGGAAGAAGATGTGGATTTGTTCTTTAGGACTAGGCCTTTAAACAATTTCTGTGAGCTTGAGCCTCCACCTTCTATCAAATTCGGCAAAAGACTCATTTGGTTGTTGCTTGGTTTGCTCAAGATCCCTCCTAGTAGGGCGGTATGTAGATTTGTCCTCAAACTGCTTTTGGAACACGCGACATGCTTCTGACCAATCAAGCCTAGTGGATATCGGAAGTGACATGTACCAATCTCTTGCGGCACCCTCTAAAGTTTGAGGAAAACTTTGGGCTAAAATGTTTTCATCGACACCCATCGGTAACATGGCCCAAGTATAGGTTTCAACATGAGCTCGAGGACAAGTGGTGCCATTGAACATTTCCATATCGGGAGTCTTATACTTGCGTGGAAGCTTGGTAATGGATTGTCGAAGAGAATCTGGATCAAAAGGAGTGAACGATCCCTTTGGAGTGTCAAGTGAGGCAAGCTTCTTTTCAAGGTAATTCATGGACACAATAGCATCAACCTTTTTGTTATCACCACTACCTTCTTTCTTTGACTTGGTAGTCTTAGAGACATGTTCCTCGTCATCGGAGGAGGAAGAGGAGGAAGAAGAGTTAGACTCATAGTGCTTATTCTTAGACTTCTTGTCTTTCTTTCCACAGGATGCCTCGTCTTTGGAGGAGGCAGGGGATTCATAATCCTTCTTTTTTTGTTTCTTAGCTTTCTTGACTCTCAATGCATGGAGCTCAGCAACGAAGGCGTCTATACGAGCTTGCTTCTCGTCTAGTTGCTTGGCGGCTTTCAAGATTTCATCTTTGGCCTCATTGAGATTATCAGTATTGGTGTCGTTGCTTCCAGTCATGGTGTCGGGTGAGTTTGGAACGATCTAGTTGCGATTTGGATGGACCTAAAGACTGTAGAAATTGTGTTAAACCCAGATTAAGGTCCCAGCAAGTCGGCTTTATGAGGTGTATAGGCTTAGGAGTAAGTGTAGGATGACCAAACGAGCACAGCACAGAAACTGACACAGACAGAAGCAGATGTCTCGTACGAGACAAGGATGTCTCGTACGAGGCATCCAGCACAAATAACAGAATTCAGAATTTAATCCTAATTTTGGTCGGACGGAACTTAATCCGTTTTAGGGGGTTTCTATCTAATATCCTGGAATAGTGGATTCTGTCACACTAGAATATGAGCCCCTTGTTTTTCACCTGTATTGCACTCTCCCAAACGGACAATTTGGGCAAAGGTCTCATATTCTCATCGGAATCCACCATTCAATTTAGCCAAACCTAAGTGATTCCGTAATTGTTTTGCACTTTGTTAAACAACGCCGTTTATGCAATCAAACCTTATGAATTCTTATAAGGGACAACCGAAAGGGACTTTTTCAAATGCAGGATCTTGACGGTGAAAGAGACTAGACTCGAATCCTCGTAGAAAAATTCTCATTTCACCATCGCAATCCTTTGTTCAATAATTTTTCGAAGGGACATTCGTCAACAATTCATGAAGGGAGGATTGTAGATTGTATGAAAAGCGTTATCTTGGGCAAAGATTAAAATAACCCTAAGAATCAAACCGACCGGTCACAAGTAGGGATGGCCAAACCGGACCGGAAAAGCCTGGAACCGAAGCAAACCGGGGAGTAAACCGAAACCGGAGTAACCAGAACCGTAAATCATCCGGGCCGGTTAAGGGTTGGGCGTCTGAAAACCGGTGAACCGCCGGTTCTTCGAACCGGAATCGTGAACCGGTGAACCGGTAAGAAAAACCGGCCAGGAACCGGACCTCCAGTCCAATCCACGCCTCCGGCAATCTGAAATTCCGAATCTGCCGCCTGGGCTGGCCCACCTACCTGTAGGATGTACTGGTTTGGCGTCAGTGAGTGGACTGGCCTACGCCTACTTACTTACTGTCTTATTCTCCATTTTCAAACTTTTCCATTTTCAAATTTTATTAATAGACATAGTAGACGAGTAGTGTTAGTGTTAGGGCTGTTAAACGAACCGAGCCCGTTCGAGCTCGGCTCGGGCTCGGCTCGTTAAAGCTCGGCTCGAACGGGCTCAAAGTGCTATTCGAGCTCGAGCTCGAACCGAGTTTTCGAGCTTGAATTGTTATCGAGCCGGCTCGAGTTCGGCTCGTTTGTCCGACGAGCTTTGTTCGAGCTCGGCTCGTTTGAGCTCGGTAAGAGCTCGTCTCGTTCGAGCTCGGTTAGAACTCGGCTCGTTAGAACTCGGTAGAGCTCGGCTCGTGTTCGACTCGTTAGAGATCGGCTCGTTAGAGCTCGACTCGTATATAATATACATTATATGTATATTATATACATATAATATACATTATATGTATATATTATATACAACACTGTACAAGGAATAAATTATAATTAAAATATTTTTATCTTCAAAATGAATCAAACAACATTAATTGTACAACAACTAAAATTAATTTAATTTTTATACATTCATATAATGATCATATAACGACTATACACATACAATACAATAAAGATTGTACAACAACTAAAATTAATTTATTCTATGCACATTCATTATGAAAACTTAGAGATATATACACAATAGTCGGGGTTTTTTTCCAAAACTAATTTATTATTTTCAAATGTACACATATTTGTCTTATATTATTTTTCTCATTGAAATAAAAAATAAAATTAACATCAATTATTGTAGTTATATATGCAAGTATATTTAATTACTCAAGTATAGAATGAACAAAATGTTTATCATTTACACACACACACACACACATACACACACACACACACACACACACACACATATATATTATATATATATATATATATATATATATATATATATATATATATATATATATATATATATATATATATATATATCACATATAAATATATGTATGTATGATATGTGTGTGTCTATATGGAATATTGGATGTTATATATATACATACATACATACATACATACATACATACATACATATATATATATATATATATATATATATATATATATATATATATAAAATTAACATCTATTATTGTAGTTATATATGCAAGTATATTTAATTACTCAAATATAGAATGAACAAAATGTTTATCATTTACACACACACACACACACATACACACACACACACACATATATATATATATATATCACATATAAATATATGTATGTATGATATGTGTGTGTCTATATGGAATATTGGATGTTATATATATACATACATACATGTTGGAGATATTTCTACAAAACAGGAACTTTAATTGACAGAATAATTAACAATAAACAGTAAATAGTAACAGAAATATAAACTGAAATAATTGTAAACAGAATTAACGGTAAAGTGACAGAAAGCAGACTGTAATATTGTGCCGAGCTGTGTGTTATACACACTTTCCTTAAGACTTATTCGTCCCCTCACCGCGAGTGCTTTGAGGTTCTGTCTCGGACGCTAGTCTCCCAGGATTTACTCGCACGAACCGGATGCGTCTTTGCACTAAAAGATTCCGGCGAACTGAATTTGAGCCTGGATAGTATCACCACATGAATGCAATGCAAGGAGGCCAAAGGAGGATGAACAATATGTAAACAAGTGATAGGCTGTAAGGGTGCTGGAAAAGCTTGTATATTTCTGAATTTTGTTGCTGCCACTGTTGTGTTTTTCCTCACTAAACTACTCCTCTAATTATACTTCTGCAAGGACTGATCAAGAGGAAAAATGGATAAGCCAAAATGCTTCGTAAACTCAGATACAAGATCAGATTCATGGCTGTCCATTCAGTTGGTATTCCAGTTCAGATGGGAAGAATTTGTTTTGTTTCTAGAACAAAATTAATTCTGACTGTAGGAAATAATAATTAAGCAAAAGGTGAGCTCGCACGGACAAGCCAAATTGGATCTGCATTCGTGTCCGCAGGTGCGGGCACGTGAGTTCGGTCGATCCAAGCCAAATTGGGTCCATGATTTGCACCCCCCCCTGCGCACCTGGGCGCGAGAGAGAGCCTCTATGCCATACAAGCTTGAACACTACTAAAGTGCTCAAGCCTTTATACAAGCTTCCTTTTACATTTCTTTCCAATGTGGGATAACTTCCATATCCCCATTTCAACCCACCAACTTTAAGCCATTGTATCTCATTCATCCCAACACCAAATTGGACAAATGAATACATTATCTTAATGTCCTCACGGAGTAGAACACAAATCCACCAACACTTTTGTCATTCGACATATTAACCATCACGGAAATTAATCATATTTCCTTCACAAAATGCAAAAATACACTTATTTTTTCCAACAATTCCCCACATGAAGAAAATATGAGGAATTTTGGTGATATAAGTCCAAAAGTAGAAAACCTGCATAGGATAGGTATGGGGTTTGCCCTTTGAACCTTCCCTCGTAGATGTATACTTATTCTACTTGCTAAATCAGTAGACGCGGTGTCCTTGAACTGTTAGCTTTTTGTGTAGCCAATCATATACTTCTACACAGGTATCTCCCTGACATAATTCAGTTCTCATGAGTGTGTCCATTCATGGCCCTGGAACACAATGCCTGGTTCTGTGAGAGGGTCTAAGAATTGAGCCTCACACAATTTTCTTCGAAGCGGCCACACTTCTCTCTCACATAGGTGATTCTCCTAAGTAACCCGTTTTACTTTTCATAAGAATCATTAAAAGCCATTTGGCTTAACCTCATTCATCTCGGGATGTCACTTTTATATAGGAATGGGTATGGGGTTAGTCCCCACAGTGACGCTACAAGTCTTTTAACGGTTAGGTGGTCCCTTTTGAACCTAGATCTTAGGATCTCCAATCAGCTAGGTTGGGTTTTCCGCCGTGGTTAACTTCTCAAGAGGCTTTAAACCCATTCCCCTTGTCGATCTCGCAACTACCTCTCTATTTAACCCTTTAGTTAACGGATCCGCTATGTTGTCCTTTTACTTCACATAGTCAATGGAGATGGTACCAGTTGAGAGTAGTTTTCTTATGGTATTATGTCTTCGACGTATATGTCTTGACTTACCATTGTACATGTTGCTTTGTGCCCTACCAATTGCAGATTGACTGTCACAATGTATACAGATTGGTGGCACTGGTTTTGTCCATCTTGGAATATCTTCTAGGAAATGGCGTAGCCATTCCGCTTCCTCCCCACATTTGTCCAAATCTATAAACTCAGATTCCATCCTGGATCTGGCTATAACAGTTTGCTTAGAAGATTTCCATGATATAGCTGTGTGAATACGTGTGCTTGAATTTGAGAATATTCATAGCAACATTAAAATTTATGAGAGTCGCCACACCGTTTTAGTTATAGCCAAAACATTGAAAAAAACATTTTTAGTGGGTTCGGGGGTCAAATTACAACAAGAGAAGAATATTGAACGTTATCACTCCTATTGCCCGAATTGATCGGTCTTTCTATCATGATGAATGTGTTAGTAGTGTGTTAGTGATTTAGACTGGATCCGAAGATTGCCTACGTTCCTCTCAATGTGAGAAGCTCAGGTCAGCGTAGTTCGAGAAGAATTTAGAATAGGCAGAAGAATCGGGATCATGCATAATGAGGGGGGAATTACCTAAAGATTAGGGTTTAGAAGTAGTTCCTAGATCATCCTCGGGTTGATGAACCCTCGATCATCATCGGCTATGAAATAACATGTAATTATGAAGATCGCAACCCTAAATATAGCATAAATAAGGTTTTAACCTAGAATATGATGAATATGCGAAGAACATATTATGATCATATGAATGTCATGCAAAGCATATGAAGAAACTATGAATAAACATGTAAGAACATGAATATTAAAGATCTACATTAGAAATAATGCAAGAACATGAAGAAAAAGTTAGAAAACATACCTATGTTAGCAAGAAATAAACCTTGATCTTCTTGGAGGTTTGAATGCTAATTTAGAGAGCAAAATTGTGTTTAAGAACTCTCAAATTCGGGTCTCCCTAAACCAATAGCATGAGATTGGTTTATATAGTAAACTGAGGGGAAGATCTGATGGTCCAGATCATCCGGGGTGGATGTGGCCGCGTGGCCAATATTGAGGGCGGCGGCGAAAGTGGCCGCGTGGCCATCGTTGCGCGCTGACTTGAAATTCAAGCTAGGGTTTTACTGTTCATACAAGGCAACCCTAAATGTCCATATTTAATGTTTTCTAGAACATTGAGCTATTTTTGGGAATCCGGGACAAGTCTTTGCAAGGTTTCTAATTCCCATAAAGTCCTTGTATATTTAGGAAAGCCCTAATAAACTCATTTTCAGATCGGGTACTAACAGTAGCCCCTCGGCGACGCTTCTTGCAAGGCAATGGAGGGTCGATGATAAAAATAGGAACCGTTCTGAAACATGAGTTTCAAAACAGAGGAAAGGTAAGGGAACGGCTGGACCTTGACAGGCGACCTACGTATCCGCGGGGGAATCAAGCCAAACGTAGTTCAAATCTGATGGGGAAATTGGGAAGGACTGTCCTCTGATGGGGAACAACGTTTTCTGCTGGGGAAAATGCACTTGCTGGGGATGAGAGATGACCATGTTGGTCGGGTGGCTGGACCTTTTCAGGTTTCCTACGTATCCTCCGAGGAATCAAGCCGGTCGTAGTTCAGAGCTATTGGGGAAAGACGAGACATCGGACTTCTGCTAGGGATAATAAACCTACGGGCACTATCCTGTATGAAGAACGAACATTTGTTAGGAAAATGAAGTTATTTGGGAAAAATAAAGACTACGTTGTCTAAATAATCCCAAGATGGAATGGTAAACGCAATCAGGATCGCCAGGGCTCCTGCCGATTGTGCTAACGAAACGCCGAGGCTTCTGCCAACCACGATCGATCAAGGATACGTATGTCATAGAGGCGACGAAGTCTCTACAATCATACAAATCCTAATAATAGGTGCTGGATCTCTCGCAAACAGAAACGCCAAGGCTTCTGCCAATCGCGATTGATCAAGGATACGTATGTCATAGAGGCCCCGAAGTCTCTACAATCATACGAATCCTAATAATAGATGCTGGATCTCTCGCAAACAGAAACGACGAGGCTCCTGCCAATCACGATTGATCAAGGATACGTATGTCATAGAGGCCCCGAAGTCTCTACAACCGTACGAATCCTAATAATAGATGCTGGATCTCTCGCAAACAGAAACGCCGAGGCTTCTGCCAATCGCGATCGATCTAGGATGCGTATGTCATAGAGGCGCCAAAGTCTCTACAACCATACGAAGCCTAAGCAAATATTAGGAAATGCTAAAATAATAGATGCTGGATCTCTCGCAAACAGAAACGCCGAGGCTTTTGCCAATCCCGATCGATCTAGGATGCGTATGTCATAGAGGCGCCAAAGTCTCTACAATCATACGAATCCTAAGCAAATATAATAGATTCTGGATCTCTCGCAAACAGAAACGCCGAGGCTTCTGCCAATCACGATCGATCTAGGATGCGCATGTCATAGAGGCGCCAAAGTCTCTACAATCATACGAATCCTAAGCAAATATTAGGAAATGCTAAAATAACAGATGCTGGATCTCTCGCAAACAGAAACACCGAGGCTTCTGCCAATCCCGATCGATCTAGGATGCGTATGTCATAGAGGCGCCAAAGTCTCTACAACCATACGAAGCCTAAGCAAATATTAGGAAATGCTAAAATAATAGATGCTGGATCTCTCGCAAACAGAAACGCCAAGGCTTTTGCCAATCGCGATCGATCTAGGATGCGTATGTCATAGAGGCGCCAAAGTCTCTACAATCATACGAATCCTGAGCAAATATTAGGAAATGCTAAAATAATAGATGCTGGATCTCTCGCAAACAGAAACGCCGAGGCTTCTGCCAATCAAGATCGATCTAGGATGCGTATGTCATAGAGGCGCCAAAGTCTCTACAACCATACGAATCCTAAGCAAATATTAGGAAATGCTAAAATAATAGATGCTGGATTTCTCGCAAACAGAAACGCCGAGGCTTCTGCCAATCACAATCGATCTAGGATGCATATGTCATAGAGGCGCCAAAGTCTCTACAACCATAAGAATCCTAAGTAAATATTAGGAAATGCTAAAATAATAGATGCTGGATCTCTCGCAAACAGAAACGCCGAGGCTTCTGCCAATCGCGATCGATCTAGGATGCGTATGTCATAGAGGCGCCGAAGTCTCTACAACCATATGAATCCTAAGCAAATATTAGGAAATGCTAAAATAATAGATGCTGGATCTCTCGCAAACAGAAACGCCGAGGCTTCTGCCAATCGCGATCGATCTAGGATGCGTATGTCATAGAGGCGCCAAAGTCTCTATAACCATACGAATCCTAAGCAAATATTCGGTGAAGAATGGAAATTCTAAGAGGCTTCTCGTACCCAAAGATAACGAACATCAGTCAAAATAGTGCTAAGGGCACCTGAAATGAACAAAGGGGAATGTACTAAGGGTAAAACTGAAATTTTGCATGTGGAGGCAAAGATGATGGATTGTTATGAAGTCACAAACGGGATGAACTCTCGGGGAGTCACAAAGGTGACAGACTCTCGGGGAGTCACCAGGGTGACGGACTCTCGGGGAGTTGCAAATATGGGAAACATGATTTGGGTTCCGCTTATCCTAATTTAGGAGGGAATGAGGCTACGAGCCATTGAGACCAAGGTGTTAGGTAAGGGACATTTTTCTTGGTTGCCTAGAGGTAGGACCTAAGGCTTTTTACGGAAGGGGAATAAGGAAGATGGTGATCTCCTAATCTTGAGATAGGGATGCCAAAGATGTCACGGCTTCTTGGGCTTTAGATTATGTCTTGGAGATAATGTGGGTTACCTAGGCTTACAGGCTAGGGATTGGAGTTCATTTAAGCATGAGGAGAATATTCTATCCTAGGCTTAGTGCTAGGGCTTGGAAAGGTTGAGGTTTGGGAACTTCCTAGATGTTAGGGTTTCGAACAAGGGTTTGGAAACTGGTGTTTAAGGACCATGACTCTTCTAGGTTTGGGACTAGGGTTTAGGAATTTCCTAGGTCTAGGAGGCTAGGGCTTGGAGTTGTGGTAGGCTCAGAGGTTGCAAAGGCGTTGGCTTTTAGACATAAGGCTGGGAGTTGGAAAGGTTGTGACTTCCTAGGCTTGAGACCATGGACCATTGGGAAGAGGGATTGCTTTTGTGGAAGGTCCACTAAGCTTGATGTTAGGGTTCACCATTTTCCGGGATTGGTGACTATGGCTTGGAAAGGTTCATGGTAACCTAGGCTATAGTCTAGGTTTTAAGGCTAAGGACTGTAAACTTCCTATGTTTTGAGACTAAGGTGAAGGAGTTTCCTAGGTCTAGGACTGGGGTTTGAAGGGAATGTTGAATCCTAGGCTTGATGATAGAGTTTAAAGAGATAATTTCTACCTAGGCTTGAGGCTAGGGCTTTAGAAAGAGTGCGACTACCTAGGCTTGAGGCTAGGGTTTAGAGCGAATGCGACTACCTAGGCTCGAGGCTAGGGTTTATATAGAGTGTGACTACCTAAGCTTGAGGCTAGGGTTTGGAGCGAATGCGACTACCTAGGCTCGAGGCTAGGGTTTAGGGTTTAGAGCGAATGTGGCTTCCCAGGCTTGAGGCTAGGTTTTAGAGCGAATGCGGCTTCCTAGGCTTGAGGCTAGGGTTGATTGAGTTTTGGACAGGGCATTATATCCTAGGTTTTGGACTAGGGTTCAATAAAACGGAGAATTGAGATTGTAAATTTCCTAGGTTTCGAGACTAGGGTTTCGGGAATTTGGAAATGATGTTGCATACGGGGCTTTGGAAATTCCCTAGAATTTGGGCTAGGGTTAAAGGGGCTGTTGTGGTTTCCTAGGCTTAAGGCTAGGGTTTAGATAGGATATGTGACTACCTAGGATCAAGGATAGGGTTTAAGAAGGGTGTAGCTACCTAGGATCAAAGCTAGGGTTTAAGAAGGATGTAACTTCCTAGGCTTTAGGCTAGGGTTTGAAAGGATGTAATTACCTAGGCTTGAGGCTAGGGTTCAGGGAGAATGATATGACTACCTAGGCTTGAGGCTAGGGTTTAGAGAGGATACGTGACTACCTAGGATCAAGGCTAGGGTTTAGGAAGGGTGTAAATACCTAGGCTCTAAGCTAGGGTTTGGAAGGGATGTAACTACCTAGGCTCGGGGCTAGGGTTTAGGAAGGATGTAATTACCTAGGCTTGAGGCTAGGGTTCAGAGAGAATGATATGACTACCTAGGCTTGAGTCTAGGGTTTAGAGAATGTGTTTACCTAGGTTTAAGGCTAGGTTTTGGAGACCGAAAGCATTTGAAGGTTTGTCTTGGTTTAGACCGAGCAAGTTTGAGGTCTAAGAGTGTTGCGGTTTGGGGAAAATGAGCTTGATACCTCGTGGCTGGATAGGCTCGATAGATTAGACCTAGGCTAAAGTTCTAGGGTTTAGCTAGGGTAAGACTCAGACATGTGTTAAGGAGACCGGGGCCTAATGAAATGGTAGGCGTGAGATCTAGGAGATCGAAGGCTAGGCAGGGTAGCGTTGGGACATAAGGCTTTCAAGCGGGCAAGTCTTTTATCCTAGAAAAACCGCGTTATGGATTAGGACCAAGCAGGCTTGAGGTCGGCCAAGGAGCAATGGATTGGGATTGGATGATCCTAGTACCAAATACGCATGTCGGGTTTGGGCTCTAAGGTGTGCTAGGTGTGATCCATGTGCGAGAAATGGGTCTGGACATGTGACCATGTCACGACCCGAAAACTAGGCTCTATTTTATTGGTGATAAATAATTATTATTTATTTATTTGCTTAATTATGTATTTAAATTATTACTTAATTAATAATTTATGAGTTATAATAATTCATGCCTAGCATTTTATTTGGGTTAGTGTAGTATTGTTGGGTCTTAATTGTAAGTAGGGAGTGTAAGTTTTGTGTGTAGTGATGAGGAGGGGGCCTAAGTGTAAGTTTTTGAATTATTTCTCCCTACTCCTTCCCTCACCTCCTCCCTCACTCTCTTCATCATTTCCCAGCACAAAAATCTCTCTCTCTCTCCAAAAGGTAAGCATTTTCTCTCTTCATCTCTCTTCATTTTCTTCCTCTTCCTCTCATAATCTCTCATTTCTTAAAACGTGAAATGTGTTTAGATCGTCGATAGGATCGCGTAGAATCAAAAATATTTGAAATCCATCAACTTTGAGAAAATCCGGGTAAGTTACTTTTCCCCCATTTTGATGTTAAAATGTTCATATCATGTTCATATAATGCTTTTGTTGTTATATTTGAAGTTTGGATGAGGTTGCAATTTATTTGGAATTTATTTGGATTTTGGGTCAAAAATGGTAATTTATGAATGTTGGGTTTGATTTTTGATTTTGGTTGTCATTTGTTGTTATATGAGTTCTCTTAGACCCATAAGTTGCTCTAGTACCTTAGTATGCTAGTTAAGAGTGTTGGATTTTGGTTTAGTTTTGTTTTGGGTTAAAATGGAAGAACCCAGTTAGTTCTTCCCGAATTCCGGCAGACCAGAGTATTGGGCGACCGCCCAAAAATGTCTGGGCGACCGCACACCTATCTGAAAGGTTTTGTTCTCGTTTGATGGCTTTTTGGGCGACCGCACAGTTGAGTTTGGGCGGCCGCACAGTCCTCTGAAAGTTTTCATTTTGTTGGTTTGTGTGATTGAAGAATGCGTTTTGGTCCAAATCTTGGGTGTCCTTCTAGTTGACCTTAGTGAACATTGTAGTACACTCTAGTGATAGAATTGGGTCCTTTGTGATGAAGTTTGTGATGGAAATTAATTAAGGGTTAATTGGGTTTTTGAACATCTTATTGAGATATTGTTGGTTTGACTTATCTTTGTGATGATCATTTGGTATATGTTTGGGCATCTTATGATGTGTTCGTGATTGTTCCAATCGAATTGATTTTCGAGTGAGCCCTGGTCTAGGTTTTAGGCGATGTCCTATAGTACCTAGAGGGTGGTTACTGAACACCAAAGTGTAGGGTTTAGTCCAGTCGTGATCATGTTCTAATAAGTGTAACCTTTTGGATTAGTTTGGGGTGTTTAGAATGGGTTCGTTATGAACGGAGATAAAGCTTGAATTGGCAATTGGGTACCTACGGTTTGATTTACCTTAAGATGTATTCATTCGGATCTCTTATTTGGAATTCCAGGTGTGACGACGTGGTTGAGTTCATAGTCCTAGTATATCTTCTGAGTAAATGTTTATGATTATTTTGGTAATAGTCATTGTGCCATTGGTGAGCGACCGTTTGGGTTG
Organism: Campanula takesimana; assembly: GCA_026119855.1. Lineage (NCBI taxonomy): Eukaryota > Viridiplantae > Streptophyta > Magnoliopsida > Asterales > Campanulaceae > Campanula > Campanula takesimana. The sequence goes on from JAOWBW010000028.1 coordinate 599,402, forward strand.
TGCTCTTTGTGATTAACTTGTGGGTATCATATTTAGGATGTATTTGGTACGTGCCTTATCTTGGAATCATTATGTTTTAATGGTCAATGTTGTTGGATTCTTTTATGAGAAACTCCTTGTGCTATTGTTGTTGAACTCTTCTTGAGTAATCGTTTGCATCTTTTATGGTGATTAATTGGTATGGTTCCCTACTTTGGAACCTTAAGTTGTTTATTCATGCTAAAATATTATTACTTAGAATTTAATTAGAAGCCCAGCTGGCATATTTGTTGCATCGGGCGATGGGAAGGATTATAATGGCAAAGCCAAGTCCATTATAATGTTGACCATTGTTTTTCCCTTACTATACCCCCTTTTCCAGATTGGCTTTGGAAGGGTTAAGTTAGCGTTCCTCTGTGAATGTATCTAGCTAACGGGCATGACTTTGTGTCATGGTCCTTGTCCTTTGTGACACTCTTATGGTTATTGGTTCCGGTACCGGGGTTTTCTCTTCGAGTTTTCATGCTGCTATGAAGATGTTGATTGTTGATTATTAAAGCTGCGCAGCGACCTTTATTTGGTTCTTCAGTTGGGTGAAACCTTGGCTATGTATCCACTTATGAGTGTTTATTTCAGCTTTATGTGTTGCATGATGAGCTGGTCGTTATTTCCAACCGGTATGGGACGGTTGGCGATAGGGAGCCTCTCATTTGTTGTTATATGTTTATTTATATGACTGATTATTGGATGTTACCATTCGTCAGCATGTCACTTATTATTCCGCTGCTATCTGTCTTATGTTAATTGCTATTGGTCATTGCATATTAGCATGTCATGTAGTTGCATTAGTATCTTACTGAGATTTTATCTCACCCCGTTTATTTCCATCTTTATTTTTCATTAACCCCTCCCCCCCAGGAGGAAAAGGATTAGGATTCGCGGATCGAGGAGGACGTCGAGAGGATTGAGATTTTGGGGCAGGTTGTTATGGATCGGTTTACATTATTTAAATGTATAACCTTTTGGGGATAGTTTTACCATTATTGACGTCATTAAGAATTGTATATTTTATTCTTTTTGGTATAAGCTGTGGAGCTTATGTTAGATGCACTTTGTTGATTTAAACTTGGATTTGTAAAACTTTGTGTTATCATCTTTTGGTTTAAAAAATGGAATTTTTAACTTCTATATTTTAGAGTTTTGGTTTTAAGTCGACGTCCAGCTCGCGATCTCGGGCCGCGGGGTTCGGGGTCGCGACAGACCATGTTGGCGCTTTAGGTAAAGGGATTGAGTGTCCAAGACTTTGCTCAAGTACAATAGGTGCCTAATTTGGATTGGGTATGCTTAGGACCTAAGTTTGTCTTAGAGGTCATTGCGCGTGACCAAGCTCGTTCGGCGATTGTGAAGGTAGGCTAGGGATGGGACCCTAAAGGTGTTAAGCGCACGAGTTCTGACCGGACGGGTCTATGGCATGGCGCGGCATGCAGGAGATCCTATGCCTTGAGCAGGTTCGAGGTTTAGGCTCGTGGGGAAGAAAGGTTTGAGATCCATGGAGTTCAAGGGTGGACCTTGTAGGTGGTGAGGTTTGGACTTGGCTCGGATTAAGTAGGTTAGAGACCTAAGGGGTTGAAGGTCAGACTAGGAAGTCTTTTGAAGCTAAGGAGTGACACTAGGTTTAAGAGTGGCAGGGCCATGGTTTGGGTATGACGGTATGCGTATATGGCATTGTTTTGGTTGGACCGAGCAGGCTTGGGAACTAAAGAGTTCTAAGGGACGAGCTCTAAGGTTATAGACTTAGAGGGTAGACAGTTTTGTGATCTAAAGGGTTTAGGAGTTGAGACCTAAGGTGTGAATCGGATATGCTAGAGACCTATAAGGTAGGTGTTTGGCGGCCTTGCATGGACTTGGGATCTAAGGGATCGTTCAACAGGTTATACTGAGTAGACCTAAGAGGTTGGACCTAAGAGGATAAGAGAGCTATTGCTTAGACAAGGTAAGGATGAGTATGTGTTGGTAGGTTTGATATCTAGGAGATCGGGTAGGCTCGGGACCTAGTAGGTTCGGGACCTAATGGGTCATTCTAAGGATTTGGCTTTGGTTAACTAGTTTAAGGTTTGAAGGTCTGGGTAGAACCGGTTTGAGGCCGAAGGGGTCATGCTACGAACTTGCGGAAGGTCGAACTAAGGGGTTATGATGTAATCTAGGTAAGACTCACCGGGTAGGTTCGGGACCTAAGGAGTTATGGTGTAACCTAGGTAAGACTGACCGGGTAGGCTTGGGCCCTAGAGAGTTGAGGGTTTAGTCCTAGGTTCCCTAAAGTGTAGGAGATAGGGTAAAGGGCCGAGTCAACTCTGGGAATCACATAGATGGGTCCCAGACGGACCGAAGATGTTTTTACAATTTTGTGGAGACCGAGAGTGCAGGTTTATAAACAAAGTGTCGGGGAGGAGAAAACTTTATGAAAGTGTTATGATCTTATACAGATGCCTTATAATTAATTATGATTCTAATCAATCCAAATAGGTCGTCGCGTGCCGAGTTTTACGATGAGGGGTGCCCTTCTTCTAAGTGTATCCTTGTTGACGCCTCGGTATTCTCTGGGAAACCACATAGTCGACCCATTCCGTTGGGGATTATCTAATTTGGTGAGCGGGTACCCTCCCTCCTTTGAGAAACTCTACGTCAAGCATGATGATGAGGGATGCCCTTCTTCTAAGTATGTGCTTGATGAAGCCCCGGCATTCTTTGAGAAACCTTATGGTCGGTCCTTTATTGTTAGGGAAGCCCCAGTTGCGTAGAGCGGGGTATCCTCCCTCCTTTGAGAAATCCTACGTCGAGCTTGATGATGAGGAGTCCTCTTCTTCTAAGTATGTGCTTGATGAAGCCCCGGCATTCTTTGAGAAACCTTATGGTCGGTCCTTTATTGTTAGGGAAGCCCCAGTTGCGTAGAGCGGGGTATCCTCCCTCCTTTGAGAAATCCTACGTCGAGCTTGATGATGAGGAGTCCTCTTCTTCTAAGTATGTGCTTGATGAAGCCCCGGCATTCTTTGAGAAACCTTATGGTCGGTCCTTTATTGTTAGGGAAGCCCCAGTTGCGTAGAGCGGGGTTTCCTACCTCTTTTAAGACGCACCCTTTTTTCTGCCTAGACCGCCCTTGCGGGTTTTCAATCTAGCGGGCATCTCTTTTGCGTCTTTTTTTTTTTTTTTTTTTTTTGAAATCATTCAGTCGACTCAAAAAAGGAAAAAAGAATTGTTTGAAAACATGTGGGGGCATTTTGGGGAGAGTAAGAGAGAGAGAGAGAGATAGTACTCACATTTTGACTCTTTGAGCAATTGAGGGTATATATGTACAAAAGGGAGGAAGCCCCTGCTTTGACAGAAAGTAAGTGTTTAGCTCTTTCCTAGATTGTAGAACGGAAGACTTGTCGAGACATTTGAAAATTGTTTTATTCAAGATTCTCATTTGATTGCTCGAGAATGGACCTCGTTGATTAGTTAATGAGTTATGGTTAATTTGTAAACAAGTAGCCTCAAATTAATAAATGTTTTGATCAATTGTGAGTGAAGAAGTCAGGAGTAGAAATATGGGGGAAGAGAGAAGAGAAGGAAAATTGGCTACGAGGTGGGTTGTGTATATTTTGGACCGGACCCTAAGGTTGCCTACGTTCTCCTCAATGTGAGAAGCTCAGGTCCGCGTAGTTCGGGGATGACCCGCTTGACGATGGTGTCGGGTTTCAGTGGGTATGTGTGGGAGGAAAGAAAAGAAAGAAAGTTGGCCCAAGGTAGGTTATGTTTGGCTTTGAGTGGTTGATGAAGTTGGGTTTTGAGTTTAGGGTGTGAGGTTCGTTTGAGGTGAGTTGTTCTTTGTAGCTCATTGCGGTGGATTACTCCTTTGTAGTTGTTGCAGTGGATTGCTCCATCGTAGTTGTCATGGGTTGCTGTCGTTTATCTACTTTGTAAGGAAAGAAAGGAAAATAGAACATTTGAGGTGAAAAGAAAATGGGACTTTTACTTTTCCATGGTGATAGCCCCTTCTATTTTTTTTTATTTTTTTTTTATTTTATCTCTTTGTGCACACCTTTTTTTTTTTTTTTTTTTTTTTTTTTTTTTGCCTAGGCCGCCCTTTCGGGTTTTCAACCTAGCGGGCTTCTTTTTGTGCAATGCTCTAACTTTTGCCTAGGTCGCCCTTTTGGGTTTCAACCTAGTGAGCCATATATATATATATATTTTTTTTATATTTGTACATGAAACATTGGGCGAGAAAAGCCCCTAGTTTGCTTTCGCCTCTCTCGATTGCGAGGTAGCTTCCTTATAGTTCAAGCGGCCTTTTGCTGGCGGCGGGCATCCTAGCCCCTTGATTTTCACCGGTAGAGCTCCATTGGATTATCACGTGCACCAATGAATGACTTCGTGCACTTGTATTACATTTGCGATGGAATAGGGACAGCCCCAGTGTAACGGCATGTAGTACTCATGAAGGGAACAAACCAACCCTTTAAATTGTGGCAGCATGGATGTCTATTTGATGATGAGCAACCGCAATCCATTTCTTTGTCACGACCTTATAAAAAGGGGTCTAATGGTGGGATGAGAGGCGTATGAGGATAGTGTATGGGAGGAGGTGTATATAGAGAGTGTACATGAAGTGTGTACAAGGGGTGAGTGTATAGAGAGAGTGTATGGGGGTAGAATGTAGAGAAAAGAGAAAGTGATTCGTTCATCCCAATTGGTCAAAGCATTTGTTATCTTGAGACTAATTGTGTATTTAGTTATGTGAATGGTTTATGGGTCCATTTATCTTTTAATGAGTCGTCATTAATGAGTAAGATTAAGATTAATTCATCATAGAAAGATATAGCAATCAAGTGAAAATGGTGAATAAGACAATTTTCATGGAATTGATTTATGCAAGATTATGTCTCAAGTCTAGAGAGAAAATAAATAAAGACTCTTTTATTATTTGAAAGAAAAACGACTAATCCGGCGTGGACTTTTACTAAAGAAACAAAAATAGTCCAAGGTGGACTTTTGACTAAAGACACTCTAGAACCTACGAAGACTGAATGACCCTTTTTATTTATTATTTAAAAGAGGTAGCCCCAATTTCCTCTTTTGCCCATGCCCATGTATTCCGTTGGCGGGTGATGGCTCCGCTGTCAATGAGGCTTTGAATCTTCCTCCTCAATTGGAGGCAATCTTCGGTGTCATGCCCAACGTACTGGTGGTATTGGCAGTGTTTGGAGGGATCCAAGCATTGCTTCACCCTACTTGGTTCATAGTTGAACAAAGGAGACAACTTGCCGGCTTGAACTAGACTTTTGAAGAGTTTGGCTAACGGCATACCTAAGTCGCGAATTCGCGCTCGTCCTTCCTTTCACGAACTGTCTTTGAGGGTGATTTAGGTACCGGCACCCCTTGTTGATGAGTAGTCATAGGAGGCATCCCGACGGGGACAGTCTGTGGCGGCCCGTACATTTGAGGAGCGTACGGGTGTTGACATTGAGCAAGAGGGGGAACTCGACTGAGGTAATCATAAACGCCACGAATGTCAGACAAATGGCGCCTCTCGATATCTCTTAGGGTCTTATGCATCTTCTTCTAAAAGTATGTTGCTTGCTCGTTGAGAATGGCCTTAAAGTGGATTGCTTGTTCATCGAGGATGGCTTCGAAGTGGGATGCTTGTTTACTGAGAGCAGTACCGGTGTAGAGGATTGTCTCGGGATCTTGGGTAGCAGCTTCAGTTGCAACTTCGATGTTCTTTGCAGCCGACATGATGCAGAACTCTAGTCATGAAAGAATTAAGCCTCTTAGTTGAATTAAATTAGATTCGTATTTAATGATAAGGCATCATTATAAAATCATTTTTTGGAAAAGTGTCGGTCTCCACATTTTTGAAATGCATTTTGGTAAAAAATCGAAAGTTTGACCGGGCCGAAGTTGCCTACGTTCCCCTTATCATGAGGGAGAGGTCCCATACAATAAGAGGCTCAGGTCGCCGTAGTTCGAACCAAGTTAGACTTTTAAACAGAGGTGAGAGATGACTATAGGGGTCAAAAAGAGGGAGATGACTCGGTCTTTAGTCAAGCATGGGTGAGGAAGACCTATAGGAATCGGGTAAGGTTTGACTTAAGGTTTGACCTAAATTTGACCTAAGGTTTGAGACAAGAAATGGTTCAAGCTAGGATGCGACGATAATGGTGGGTTGACCTAGATGGGTAAAGGATAGGTCGACCTAAATGAGAAGGGTTGGATTGACCTATATGGTGAATGAATCAAGATAGCGGGTTGGAGCAGTTTGCCTATGGGATGATCTAAGCGGGATAGACATGGTTTGACCTAAGCGGGTCTAAGGTTGACCTATTCGGGTTGGTGGACTAAGGAAGGTTGTAGATTGACCTAGATGGATCCAAGATAGGTAAGTCGACCTAAGCGGGTCACGGGGTGACCTTGACGGGTCAAAGGTGAAGGGATAGTTTTAACCTAAGACGGACAAGTTGACCAAAATGGGTCAAGGATGGTGTGTGGACCTAAACGGGTTGACCTAGGTTGGTCTGGACGACGGTGGGTCGAATAATGACCTAGGTGGGTCAAGATGACGGTTTGACCAAAGCGGGTTAGGACCAAAGGTAATTGGGTTCACCTATGGGATCAAAGATTGACCTAAGAGGTCGAAAACGGATAAGGTTGACCTAGGAGTCCAAGTTTGACCTAAGAGGTCGAAGGTGATTGGGTTGACCTAGGAGGTCAAAGGTTGACCTAAGAGGTCAACGGGTGATAATGTTGACTGAGGGGGTCAAAGGTTGACCTAGGAGGATGAGGTTGACCTAGGAGGTCAAAGATGATTAAGTTGACCTAGGGGGTCAAATGTGATAAGGTTGTCCTAGGAGGTCAAGGGTTGACCTAAGAGGTCGGAGGCGGATAAAGTTGACCTAGGCGGTCAAGGGTTGACCTAAGAGGTCGAGGGGTGACCTAAGAGGTCGAGGGTGATAAGGTTGACCTAGGAGGTCAAGGGTAGACCTAAGAGGTCAAAGGCGGATAAAGTTGACCTAGGGGGTCAAAGGTAGACCTAAGAGATCAAAGGTTGGTACGGTTGACCTAGGGGGTTAAAGGTTGACTTAAACGGATAATATTGACCTAGGGGGTCAAAGGTTGACTTAAACGGATAAGATTGACCTAGGGGGTCAAAGGTTGGCCTAAGAGGTCAAAGGGTGGTAAGGTTGACCTAGGAGGTCAAAGGTTGACCTATGGGGTCAAAGGTTGGCTTAAGAGGTCAAAGGTAGATAAGGTTGACCTTGGAGGTCAATGGTAAATAAGGTTGACCTTGGGGGTCAAAGGTTGGGAAGGTTGACCTAGGTGGTCGAAGGTTGACCTAGGAGGTCAAAGGTAGGTAAGGTTGACCTAGGGGGTCAAAGGTTGACTTAAACGGATAAGATTGACCTAGGGGGTCAAAGGTTGACTTAAACGGATAAGATTGACCTAGGGGGTCAAAGGTTGGCCTAAGAGGTCAAAGGGTGGTAAGGTTGACCTAGGAGGTCAAAGGTTGACCTAGGGGGTCAAAGGTTGGCCTAAGAGGTCAAAGGGTGGTAAGGTTGACCTAGGAGGTCAAAGGTTGACCTAGGGGGTCAAAGGTTGGCTTAAGAGTTCAAAGGTAGATAAGGTTGACCTTGGAGGTCAAAGGTTGGGAAGGTTGACCCAGGGGGTCAAAGGTTGACCTAGGAGGTCAAAGGTAGATAAGATTGTCCTAAGAGGCCAAAGGATGGTGGGATTTTGACCAAAGCGGGTCGAGATGAAGGGTAGGCCCAAATGGATCGCAATGATGGGTAGGTAACCTAGATAGGCCAAGATGAGCAATTTTGATAGATGGCCCAAGGGGTGAGTGATGGACCTTAGAGGTCGTCTAGATGCAATGCACATTTTATTTTGCGAAAAGTTTTGCATTTATTTACATTCTAAATGGTTGGTCTAAGGAGTGTCCTAATCTCTATGTATGGGTTGACATGGGTAAGGTAAAAGGTTCCCACCGCTCGCGGAACGTACACGGTGAGTGGAGTAGACGAGTGACTCGAAAAGAGGGCGGCAGTAGCGCACAAATTCCTGCACATCGAATACTCCGGGTAATGGGGACCTGTGCAGTGCTGACACGGACTAGTGGTAGTGTGTGGTAAAAACTAATTCTTTTTTTTTTTAGGGAGAAAAGAGAGGAGTTTTTAATGTTAGGATGATGCAATGCAATGCATGAGAGAGAGAGAGAGAGAGAGAGAGAGAGAGAGAGAGAATAATGTACAAAGGAGCATAGCAGAGTTTTGTTTGACCCTAATACTAAGACGAAAACAACAAAGGTACAAGGATACAAGGTATATACAAAGTACAAGTATCAAGTATTAACATTGCGGGGTGCACGGGTGCATGTGTAAACATGCCAAGTATGTGAGGTGCATGTATAAACATGGCAAGTGTGTGCATGTGTAAACATGGCAAGTATGTGTAGGGTGCATGTGTAAACATGGCAAGTGTGTGAGGTGCATGTGTAAACATGGCAAGTGTGCGTGAGGTGCACGTGTAAACATGGCAAGTGTGTGCATGTGTAAACATGGCAAGTATGTGCATGTGTAAACATGGCAAGTGTGTGTAGGGTGCATGTGTAAACATGGCAGGTGTGTGCATGTGTAAACATGGCAAGTGTGTGCATGTGTAAACATGGAAAGTGTGTGTAGGGTGCATGTGTAAACATGGCAGGTGTGTGTAGGGTGCATGTGTATACATGGCAGGTGTGTTTAGGGTGCATGTGTAAACATGGAAAGTGTGTGCATGTGTAAACATGGCAGGTGTGTGCATGTGTAAACATGGCAAGCATCATGATGTGACGAAAGTTAGACCCACTAAGTTTGAAAAAGTTTCAAAGCAGTCCCCAGCGGAGTCGCCACTGTGAATACGTGTGCTTGAATTTGAGAATATTCATAGCAACATTAAAATTTATGAGAGTCGCCACGCCGTTTTAGTTATAGCCAAAACATTGAAAAAAACATTTTTAGTGGGTTCGGGGGTCAAATTACAACAATAGAAGAATATTGAACGTTATCACTCCTATTGCCCGAATTGATCGGTCTTTCTATCATGATGAATGTGTTAGTAGTGTGTTAGTGATTTAGACCGGATCCGAAGATTGCCTACGTTCCTCTCAATGTGAGAAGCTCAGGTCAGCGTAGTTCGAGAAGAATTTAGAATAGGCAGAAGAATCGGGATCATGCATAATGAGGGGGGAATTACCTAAAGATTAGGGTTTAGAAGTAGTTCCTAGATCATCCTCGGGTTGATGAACCCTCGATCATCATCGGCTATGAAATAACATGTAATTATGAAGATCGCAACCCTAAATATAGCATAAATAAGGTTTTAACCTAGAATATGATGAATATGCGAAGAACATATTATGAACATATGAATGTCATGCAAAGCATATGAAGAAACTATGAATAAACATGTAAGAACATGAATATTAAAGATCTATATTAGAAATAATGCAAGAACATGAAGAAAAAGTTAGAAAACTTACCTATGTTGGCAAGAAATAAACCTTGATCTTCTTGGAGGTTTGAATGCTAATTTAGAGAGCAAAATTGTGTTTAAGAACTCTCAAATTCGGGTCTCCCTAAACCAATAGCATGAGATTGGTTTATATAGTAAACTGAGGGGAAGATCTGATGGTCCAGATCATCCGGGACGGATGTGGCCGCGTGGCCAATATTGAGGGCGGCGGCGAAAGTGGCCGCGTGGCCAATATTGAGGGCGGCGGCGAAAGTGGCCGCGTGGCCATCGTTGCGCGCTGACTTGAAATTCAAGCTAGGGTTTTACTGTTCATACAAGGCAACCCTAAATGTCCATATTTAATGTTTTCTAGAACATTGAGCTATTTTTGGGAATCCGGGACAAGTCTTTGCAAGGTTTCTAATTCCCATAAAGTCCTTATATATTTGGTAAAGCCCTAATAAACTCATTTTCAGATCGGGTACTAACAAGCTGCACCTGCTAAAGTGAATACATATCCACTTATAGACCTTGAGTCTTTGATATCAGATATCCAATTAGCATCGCTAATTGGATATAATAATGCAAATCATAATAAATCAAACATTTTTTTATTCTAAATAAGAGTTAAATATCATTCATTATCTCTAAAGAAACCAAAATAATATCTTCAAGATTAATTTATATGATTCTGGAATACAATAAAGCAAATCATAATAAATCAAACATTTTCTTATTCTAAATAAGAGTTAAATATCATTCATTATCTCTAAAGAAACCAAAATAATATCTTCTACTTAAAGTAAGTAAATAATATCATTTGTTCGAAACAAATATATATGAGTTTACTAAGTAAAGCCACTTCGAAAGTGCTCTATGATTAATGTTGCAACTCTTGCATCATTATCCTTCGCAGATTAATTTTACTTTTCTTAAGTAGTCTTTCATTTCTCAATTATTGCACATTTAGACAAATGTGAGATCCACATCCGATATCCAATACCCAATAATTAGAAGTGGAAATATTAACATAAATACTTAAAGCGATAGTCCTACAATCCATCCTTTTATTGATCTTTCAATTTCAGATTTCAATTTTTTTAAATGGTCAATCTCATTGCCATGTATATCAAATTGCACTATTTGAAGTTATTAATTTTAGCCACAATTAATTCCTTTAATATTGACAACACTTGTCTTGCCTTTATCTTAAATCCTTTTCTTTATTAACCTTGAAGTTTTGAGAATATTTCCTTTGATATCAAGTCTTTGCATTTTTAAACATCCAATGTCGCTCATGAATCAATATCAAGTTCTTTGTTAGTTTAAAACTAACTTAAGAATCAAGCCTTTAAAGGTGATCAATTTCTCTCCATGTTCCAAACATGAGAACTTATCGATGTATCTTTCAATCATCTCATGAATGTTAGGCTCTCTTATAATCTCAAACTTTTCCTTGCTTGCTAATAGGAATAATTCCTATGCGATTGTTTATCTTATAAGCATCAATGTGTTTCAGAAACTTCCAAAGTTCTAAACATATGTTAGCAAGTGTAAGACAATTTATATCCATAGAATCATCCAATGTTTCTAAGATATGTCTTTGTCCGTCCTTAAGGCGTTAGGTTTCTTAGGAATAGGATTCTGAAAGGAATATATATAACTTCCGTTGTTGCTTAAGAAATCTTCTTAAGCTCATGACCCAGTCAAGGAAGTTTATTTTATTCTCTTTTACTTTTATTAGATCGCAGTGATAAGACATGATTAAAGGTTTAACATAACATTCTACAAAAATATGCAAATAAATATACTCCTATATTTCATACCATTTCATTTAAGAGATGTTTAGTGTATTTCATAAATACTCCTTTAGTGTATTTCATAAATACTCCCACTAAATCATACACCTTCAAATACAAAATGTATAATATAATTTAGGTGGACTAAGACCCAACATTAATTTAATTTTAAGTCCGCTTTGGCGTGACGCTTAAAACTAAATTAATAAGGTAGACAACTCTTGTCAATCATATCGCATATGACTCTTAGATCTTTTATGTGATTGTTTAGACATCTCATGTCATAACATGTTTTAATCACATCTATGCCTTAGGCCCATAACTGTTATGATAGCCTAATTAAGTCCAACCATTTTAAATGTATAGGAAACTCTTATTCACTCATCTTGTTCACTATATGAATAGAATCAATGCACCTCGCTTTGGCAGAGCCCACAAAAAACTATCCATATAATCCCAAGTTTTTTAATCATGGATGGGCACTTAACTTAAATTTTGATGAAAGTTTATTTTACACATAGAGGTTAATTAATCCAATTAATTAACATAAGTGATTTCTAGCAGCAAAGTCATGAGGACGGATACTAAATTTTCTGTAAACTATTTACAGATTGAATGTATCATCCATATGTCCAGAAACAAGGCGTAAGCCTTCCATTGACCCATATGATGAGACAGTCCATATTTAGTTTTCCTCTTTGCAAACAATTTGCAGTCCATGTGATTTGAGTTGAGCAGTTTATAGGGATAAATTTTGAAACATTATTCCGCAGAGCATCTTGAAATTGAGAGCACAAAACGTATGGCCGAACTAAGCCAAAAGGCAACCACAATTCCGTACTAAATTTAAAAAGTTGCAGAAACGATCCTTTTGGAAAGTAACTCAATTCTAAATTCTTTTGTCTCACCAATTTCACAGATTACAACAATATTAAACTCTTTAAGATTCTGATTTCTGATACTTTCTGGATTTTTGTGTTTAGATCTATTTCAGGGAACATGGTTTCCAAAACCAGTCATCTGAAATCAGATCCAGTACAGATCAGCCAGACCATCTGTACGGCTGCTTTTGGAAGCATCCAGAACAATCCGTACGGCTCTTTCTAGAAGGTTACAGCAATCCTAAACTCTTTAGGATTCTGATTCTGTCAATTTTCAGGATTTCTGATTTGAGATCTTTTCAGGTAACACGATTTCCAAAACCAGCCGTCTGAAACAGATTCAATTCCAGATTCAAATTTTGCAAACGATTTACAGAATAATCTGATCACCAGAAAACAAGACAGATGCTGGGATATACCAAAACTATCCGTACGGATGCTTGTGGAAGCATCCAGACCATCCGTACGGATCCCTTGTACAGAATCCTAGATTTTCAGAATTTCAGAAATTTTCAAATTCGATTAATCCCAGTTCCGTGTTCTTGCATTAATCGATTAATTCAACACGAATTTACAGATTACGAATTTAAATAAATCTAATTCATATGATCAATAACCAATTTATTCCACATACAAATTAGATTTAGATCATCAATAAACATAATCCAATTACAAATTGATAATCCAAGTATGCGATTATACATATGAATCCAATTAATATTATAATCACATAATCCTATCATAAACTAGCATGCAAATTTTATATCTCATATAAATCTTAATCACATAATTCATCTAATCATAATCACGCATATAAATTAATCCACTAATATCAACATGATGATTATAAAATTATTGAACATAAACGGGGCTCTGATACCATTGCTGGGTTTCGTGGGATCATGCGCAGCGGAATACTTAACATGAAGAAACCCAAGACTCTCTCTCTCTCTCTCTCTCTCTCTCTATATATATATATATATATATATATATATATATATAGGGTCGCGCTCTTATGAGAACCATTTTAAATGAGAACCGTGAGTACCAATCATAACCGTTTGATTAAATACAAAATCAATGGTCTAGATTATAGATACATTGAATGCACTTGGATATAATAGCTAATTTTCAAAAATATAATTTGATACATTAGTTTTTAACCTACTGTATCCAAGTGCAATACTTGGGTACAATACTTGTTTAGCTACTGTATCCAAGTGCAATATCAAAATTTATGTATTGTATCCAATGTATCTATAATCTTGACCCTTGATTTTCATTCTAATCTAATGGCTATGCTTGGTTCTCATGCAATTGTGGTTCTCATTGGAGCACCTACCATATATATGTCAAAACAAAAACTATTATATTTTTATAAGAACCAACATAGTGCAAGTAGGTCCAGAACCACCAAAATAAAAATAATAAAAGAAAAAATACAATGCATATCTGAAACAATTAATTACCAAGAATGATGGAGAAAAATCAACTGTAATAAAAATACCTTTCAAGTATACAAGTACCGAAGTAGCAATATATAAATGTAAGGGTCGAACCACAGAGACTCGTAGATAAACAAATTGATTTAATTAATGTAAAGAGAAACCAGGGTTTTTTTTTATTTGATTTGATTAATACTAAATTAACTACTAAATAATGAAAATAAACTAAAGATTTAAGATCGCAAATTAAAGTAAAGATTGAATTCAAGATTTGACAACGATTCACAGATTGGGGTTCACAACTATCTTCACTCTATGCTATTTTTAATAATAAAATTACCAAACTTGTTCAAGAAATCGTTCACTTCATTAAAGGTTGGGACAGTATGGTCTCCGGATTGCTGTAACGACCCCAAAACCCGTCCCTATTTATTTTATATTTTTGGGAATTTTAATTTGACATTATGTGTGCATTTTATGTGTTGCATCATATTTTATGATTTGCACATCTAACTTGATTACTTGTGTTATTTACTTAGTTAGTAGTAATAATGGTTAAAGGAGTTAAATGATTAAGTTGAAACATTAGGGTCCTTTGTGAATATAAGTTTAGGGGTTAAAGTGTTAAAAACGAAACTTGGGTGACCAAAGTAGAAAAATAGGGCAAAAAAATCTATATAACATGCTTACTTTCTCTCGCTCTGCATAGTTATTTTCACCCAGAACATTTCTCGTTCAACTTAGGGTTAGGAGAAAAAGGTAAGTTCAACCTATTTCGATTTAATTCTTTCTATTTACTTATCCGTTTTAAAAACTAATTATATAAAAATGATCAGGGCGTTGAGTAGGTCATTTCTACCCGAACAAAACTTATTTCAGCGATACTTTTTCCGGAAATAGGTAAGTTACTAATTCCCCTTTAAATATTAAAATGGTCATATATGTTATACTTGATACTTGTACTTGTTAATTTTGTGATTTAAATGATATTTGTGATACTTGTAATTTTGGGACAAAGGGAGTATTTGAAAAGTTGATGTTGGTTGTGTAAAGAAGCCATATTTGTGTTGTATAACTTACTTTGGTTGAATTATGTTTGGTAAGATAGATGTTGGTTCGTACTTTTGGGACGGTGATACGAAGGGAGTAAAATTAGCAAGTTTTGGGCCTGGCGGGTGTGTTGGGCGGCCGCCCAAATAGGGCGTGCGGCCGCACACTTATCTGAAAGGTTTTTGTCTTGGGGCAGAGTGTTTTGGGCGGCCGCACAGGCTGGTTTAGGCGACCGCCCAGGGTTGCTGAAAAGTTGAGTTGTTCCATTTCAAGGGATTTAAAGTTCAATCTTGGTCTAGGTCTTAGGTGATATCCTAGAGTACCTAGAGGGTTGTTGTGGAACACCCTAGTGTTTGAAAGCGGTTTCTTTGTGAACATATGTGTTGTGGAAATTGACTAAATGGTAATTGGATATTGTTGAACATCTTTTGATGTGGTTTGGATTGTTTTATCTTTGTGATGTGTTTGGCTTGGTTCCCTACTTTGGAATCATGCCCCGGTTGTTGTTTAAGCAAGTATTCATTACTATGCCCGTTTGAAAGTCCAGCTGGTACTTGTTATGGAGTCGGGCAGTGGTAGGGGTTATAATGGCACACGAGCCAAGTTCATTGTAAGGCTTCTACCATTGGTTTCCCATTTTTAACCCCCTTCCTTGGGCCACGGATTGGGTCTGGACTATCTCTCCCTTGAGTGAGTTTAGTCGCCGTTTGGGTTATGACTATGTGTCATTTTCCCCCTCTTGTTGTTGTTGTTATTGTTTGGTTCATGAACCGGTTCCAGCCCTTTGGTGCTGCTCAGTTGATACCTCTCAAATGGTTATATGTTTGATTCGAGAACCTTGGCTCAGTATCCACATATGAGTGTTTATTTCCGCCTTATGTGTGGTATGATGAGTTGGTCGTTATTTCCCACCGGTATGGGACGGTTGGCGATAGGGAGCCTCTCATGTTATGTGCAATGTGGATGTTTATTGACATTGTTCAATTCCAAGTATCATTTCAGCATGTAATGTAGTTGCATTTTAGTAGCTTACTGAGATTCATTCTCACCCTTATTTGTTTACTGTTTTAGATAAATGAGAGCCCAGGGGATAGGTCGCTGCAGGAGGACATCGAGGTGGTGATTTTGGGTAAGACATTTTGGGAAAGTAAGTTTGGTATGTAAAGGCTACATTATGTAAATGTATAACCTTTTGGGTAGTGTACCCGTGACTTCATCTTTATATCACCTATTTTTGGGAACATGTTGGTGAGTTGTAAATTTGTAAGTAAAGTGTGTAAGCCTTATGGCTAAGTACTTTGGATTGTGAAAGTTTGTTGTGTGAAAATGAAATCAAGTTTCAAGTAAATGTGTTTGGTTATATGAAACTTTTATGAAAGTACATTTCGAAAAATTTTCCTAAAATGTTTTATGACGTCTTTTGTGCGTGTCCCGAGCGTGGGGCCAAGTAGGACCACGGGTACAGGGACAGTTGGTATCAGAGCTAGGTTGTAGATGGTCTAGAATGACTAAGTGACCTAGGAGGGTAGTTGTGTATAGAGTGAGTAACGTTGAGTTTCTTATGCAGGTACTTATTGAAAATGGTTGAGAATGAAGGAGATCAGGCTGGTTCTTCAGGGCAAGGGGATGCCAAAGAAGAGGCCCGAATCATGTTTCAAGGGATGTTCAAGGCAGCAATGAAAACTTTAAATGATCAGAGGCAAGGAGGAGAACAAGTACCTCCGAGATATGGGTTAGAACAGTTCCTGAAGATGAAACCAATGGGTTATGAAGGAGAACCAGAGGTAATAAAGGTCGATAGGTGGATAGAGTCGATGGAGAAAATATTTGATGTCTTGAGATGTACTGATGAAGAACAAGTTAGGTTTGCTACCTATAAACTGAGTGGAGCTGCTGAGCACTAGTGGAGAGCTTTGAAAGCAAATTGGGATGAGAATCATGTACCCTATACTTGGGAAAATTTTCTGAGGAAGTT
Organism: Campanula takesimana; assembly: GCA_026119855.1. NCBI lineage: Eukaryota > Viridiplantae > Streptophyta > Magnoliopsida > Asterales > Campanulaceae > Campanula > Campanula takesimana. The sequence goes on from JAOWBW010000028.1 coordinate 616,056, forward strand.
CAAGGAACATTTCATTCCTCGGGTAGATCAAGACAAGAAGGAAATGGAGTTTCTTAACTTGGAGAAGAATACTATGTCTGTGGCTTAGTATACATCCAAATTCACGGAGTTATCTAGGTACTGTACTCACTTGGTGGCAACTGAGGAAAGGAAGGCAACTAGATTTGTAAAGGGTTTGAAAACTGTGATTCGAAGTCAACTAGTATCCCACAAGTTGTAAGACTTTCAAGATGCTGTTGATAGAGCATATCAGGTGGAGCATGATATAGAAGAACATAAGAGGAAAATTGAATTGGCATGTACAGGACGGCAAGGAAGACCTCAACCACAACGTGGTGATAATCGAGGAGGTCAGGGAACACCATCACAATTTAGAGGGCAACCAATTGTCAGGAATCGAAGTAGAAGGATTTGTAATTACTGTCAGAAGGAAGGGCACACTGAAGAGCGATGTTGGAAGAAGCAAGGAAAGTGTTTGAATTGTGGTCAGCTTGGCCATTTTTAGAAGGATTGTCCAAGATCAAGGATTGTACCATATGGGAGTGGAGCAGGATCGTCTCAGGGTCAGAAGAGGGATGCCTCAAGGAAGCCTAAAGTGCAAGGTCGTGTTTTTGCTATCAACCAACAACAGGCTTCAAATTCTTCTAACGTGATAGGAGGTATAATTTCTGTGTCTAGTTTGAGGGCACGAGCACTTATAGACCCTGGCTCTTCGCATTCTTATGTGTCTGTGCATTTTGCTTCTTGTTTACATGTTTCTTCTGAATCTCTACCTTATGTGTTAGAAGTGTCTACTCTAATAGGGGAGTGTTTGGTGACTAATAAGGTGTTACATGACTGTGATATGCATATTTGGGAGCATGTTTTATTTGCTGATTTAGTTGTTTTGCCATTACAAGATTTTGATATTATCTTAGGAATGGATTGGTTGAGTAAATACCATGCTTCAGTTGATTGTTATAAAAAGGTGGTTACATTTTCTATTCCTGATGTGCCTGAATTTACTTTTGAGGTTGCTCCTTTGGGTAAGGGAATTCGTATTATTTCTTATGTGAAAGCTAGAAAGTTATTGCATCGTGGTTGTACGGGGTATTTGGCTAGTGTTCTTGATACTACTAAAAAGTTGCCTGAAGTAGAGGATGTGCATATTGTGAAAGAGTTTCCTGATGTGTTCTCTACTGAGTATTCTATTCCTCTTGATAGGGAGATTGAGTTTTGTATTGACTTACTTCTAGGTACTACCCCAATATCTGAATCACCTTATAGAATGGCTCCAGCTGAATTAAAAGAATTGAAAGTTCAATTGCAAGAGTTACTTGATAGGGGTTTCATCCGACCTAGTGTATCACCTTGGGGAGCTCCTGTGTTGTTTGTAAAGAAAAAAGATGGGTCCTTGAGACTATGCATCGACTATAGAAAACTGAATCATGTGACTGTAAAGAACAAATATCCATTGCCTCACATTGATGATTTATTTGATCAACTCCAAGGGTCAGTTGTCTTTTCGAAGCTTGATTTGAGGAGTGGGTATCATCAGTTAAAGATTCACTCAGAAGACATTCCTAAGACTGCTTTCCATAGTAGGTATGGTCATTATGAGTTTCTTGTTATGCCTTTCGGGTTAACAAATGCTCCAGCTGTTTTCATGGATATGATGAATCGGTTTTCAAGCCTAATCTTGATTCTTTTGTGGTTGTGTTCATTGATGACATCCTAGTTTATTCCAAGTCTCGGGAGGAGCATGAGCAACACTTGCGAATGGTTCAATCTATTCTTTGGGAGAAGCAGTTGTTTGCAAAATTCAGTAAGTGTGTTTTTTGGCTCGATGAGGTTTCTTTTCTGAGACATGTGGTTTCTAAAAAAAGTATATCTGTTGATCCATCAAAAATAGAAGCTATTGTGAATTGGAAGAGGCCAGAATTAGTTACAGAAACTCAAAGTTTCTTAGGGTTAGCAGGGTACTACAAAAGATTCATTGAAGGGTTTTCTAAGATTGCTACACCATTGACTCAGTTGACTCGAAAGAATGTGCCATATGTGTGGGATGATAAATGTCAAGTTAGTTTTGAAGAGTTAAAGAAGAGTTTGACCACCGCTTCTATTCTTGCACTGCCAAATGGGAATGATGAATTGGTGACTTATAGTGATGCTTCAAAAGAAGGCTTGGGGTGTGTTCTAATGCAAAGTGGGAAGGTAATTGCGTATGCTTCAAGGAAGTTAACTCCTAGTGAGCAGAATTATCCAACACATGACATGGAGCTTACAGCTATTGTTTTTGCGTTACACAAATGGAAGCATTATCTTTATGGAGCAAAGTTTGAGATTTTCACAGATTATCAGAGTTTGAAGTATCTTTTCTCCCAGAAAGAGTTGAACAATAGACAACGAAGATGGATGGAGCTGTTGAAGGATTATGATTACACCATTTCTTATCATCCGGGCAAGGCGAATGTGGTAGCTGATGCTATTAGTAGGAAGTCTTATGTAGCTTCATTGATGGTACGGGAATGGAAGATGTTAGAGGATGCTCGAGATTGGTGTCCTTTTGAATCGAGGCATGGGGCTATATTTACGAATATCAGAGTATTGCCAACCTTAATTCAATAAATCAAAGATGCTCAGAAAGATGACCCCGAGTTAATGAAGATAATGGGAAAAATCAAAGATGGCAGATTTGAAGACTTTTTTCTCAGTTCAGAAGGAGTATTGACTTTTAGAGGTAGATTATGTGTTCCTAATGTTGATGGGATTAAACTTCAAGTTATCGAGGAAGGTCATAAGTTGAGGTACTATTCATCCCGGGACTACCAAAATGTATCAAGATTTTAAGTAACAGTTTTGGTGGAACAACATGAAGCGGGAAATAGCGGATTATGTGTTGAAGTGTTTGACTTGTCAACAAGTGAAAGCTGAACATCAAAGACCCGCAGGTTTGCTTCAACCTTTAGAGATTCCGGAATGGAAGTGAGAACATGTTACTATGGATTTTGTGACAGGGTTACCTCGTACTCAAAGAAGGCATGATGCAGTTTGGGTGATTGTGGACAGATTGACAAAGTCTTCTTATTTCCTACCTATTGAGATTGGTTATTCGATGTAAAGGCTTGCTACGTTGTATATTATGAGATAGTGAAGTTGCATGGAGTTCCAGTTAGCATTGTTTCTGATCGAGATCCTAGATTCACTTCTCAGTTTTGGCAAGCATTTCAGAAGGTTTTGGGTTCAGAATTGAGATTTAGTACTGGTTTTCATCCTCAAACAGATGGCCAGTCAGAAAGGACCATTCAGATTCTTGAGGATATGTTGAGAGCTTGTTCAGTTGATTTTGCAGATTCTTGGGATATTCATTTGCCTCTCGTAGAATTTGCTTATAACAACAGTTTTCAGTAGAGTATTGGGATGGTCCTTATGAAGCATTGTATGGAAGAAAGTGTCGTTCACCTATTTGTTGGGATGAAGTTGGGGAAGCAAAGATTTGGGGTATTGATATGGTTAATGACTCAGTTGATAAGGTTAAGCTTATTCGGGATCGATTGACTATTACTCAGAGTCGTCAGAAGAGTTATGCTGATCGCCGGAGGTGGGACCTTGAGTTTGAAAAAGGGTGATTTTGTGTTTCTGAAAGTTTCACCAAATGTGGGAATTAAGAGATATGTGAAGAAAGGTAAACTTGCTCCGAGATTTGTCGGTCCTTTTGAGATTTTGGGAAGAGTTGGAGATCGAGCTTATCGTCTTGCGTTACCTCCTTCTCTTGATAAAATTCATAATGTGTTCCATGTTTCTATGCTTAGAAAGTATGTGTATAACCCAGTATGTCCTATGAGGAGCATCCAGTTCAGATGATTAATTCTAAAGTTCAAGAATTGAGAACTAAGAGTATTCCTCTTGTTAGAGTTGTGTGGAGGAACCATAATGTTGAGGAGTCTACTTGGGAGCTTCGGGAGGAAATGGAGAGAAAATATCCTTGGTTATTTGATTAGTTTGGTAAGTTATCCTAAAATTCGGGATAAATTTTCTTTAAGGGGGAGAGATTGTAACGACCCAAAAACCCGTCCCTATTTATTTTGTATTTTTGGGAATTTTAATTTGACATTATGTGTGCATTTTATGTGTTGCATCATATTTTATGATTTGCACTTCTTACTTGATTATTTGTGTTATTTACTTAGTTAGTAGTAATAATGGTTAAAGGAGTTAAATGATTAAGTTGAAACTTTAGGGTCCTTTGTGAAAATATAAGTTTAGGGGTTAAAGTGTTAAAAACGAAACTTGGGTGACCAAAGTAGAAAAATGGGGCAAAAAAATCTATATAACATGCTTACTTTCTCTCCCTCTGCATAGTTATTTTCACCCAGAGCATTCCTCGTTCAACTTAGGGTTAGGAGAAAAAGGTAAGTTCAACCTATTTCGATTTAATTCTTTTTATTTACTTATCCGTTTTAAAAACTAATTATATAAAAATGATCAGGGCGTTGAGTAGGTAATTTCTACCCGAACAAAAATTTATTTCAGCGATACTTTTTCCGGAAATAGGTAAGTTACTAATTCCCCTTTAATTATTAAAATGGTCATATATGTTATACTTGATACTTGCACTTGTTAATTTTGTGATTTGAATGATATTTGTGATACTTTTAATTTTGAGACAAAGGGAGTATTTGGAAAGTTGATGTTGGTTGTGTAAAGAAGCCATATTTGTGTTGTATAACTCAGTTTGGTTGAATTATGTTTGGTAAGATAGATGTTGGTTCGTACTTTTTGGACGGTGAAACGAAGGGAGTAAAATTAGCAAGTTTTTGGGCCTGGCGGGTGTGTTGGGCGGCCGCCCAAATAGGGCGTGCAGCCGCACACTTATCTGGAAGGTTTTTCTCTTGGGGCAGAGTGTTTTGGGCGGCCGCACAGGCTGGTTTAGGCGACCGCCCAGGGTTGCTGTAAAGTTGAGTTGTACCATTTCAAGAGATTTAAAGTTCAATCTTGGTTTAGGTCTTAGGTAATATCCTAGAGTACCTAGAGGGTTGTTGTGGAACACCCTAGTGTTTAAAAGCGGCTCCTTTGTGAACATATGTGTTGTGGAAATTGACTAAATGGTAATTGGATATTGTTGAACATCTTTTGATGTGGTTTGGATTGGTTTATCTTTGTGATGTGTTTGGCTTGGTTCCCTACTTTGAAATCATGCCCCGGTTGTTGTTTAAGCAAGTATTCATTACTATGCTCGTTTGAAAGTCCAGCTGGTACTTGTTGTGGAGTCGGGCAGTGGTAGGGATTATAATGGCACACGAGCCAAGTTCATTGTAAGGCTTCTACCATTGGTTTCCCATTTTTAACCCCCTTCCTTGGGCCACGGATTGGGTCTGGGCTAGCTCTCCCTTGAGTGAGTTTAGTCGTCGTTTGGGTTATGACTATGTGTCATTTTCCCCCTCTTGTTGTTGTTGTTGTTGTTTGGTTCATGAACCGGTTCCAGCCCTTTGGTGCTGCTCAGTTGATACCTCTCAGATGGTTATATGTTTGATTCGAGAACCTTGGCTCAGTATCCACATATGAGTGTTTATTTCTGCCTTATGTGTGGTATGATGAGTTGGTCGTTATTTCCCACCGGTATGGGACGGTTGGAGATAGGGAGCCTCTCATGTTATGTGCTATGTGGATGTTTATTGACATTGTTCAATTCTAAGTATCATTTCAGCATGTAACATAGTTTCATTTTAGTAGCTTACTGAGATTCATTCTCACCCTTATTTGTTTACTGTTTTAGATAAAGGAGAGCCCAGGGGATAGGTCACTGCAAGGGAGGACGTCGAGGTGGTGATTTTGGGTAAGACATTTTGGGAAAGTAAGTTTGGTATGTAAAGGCTACATTATGTAAATGTATAACCTTTTGGGTAGTGTACCCGTGACTTCATCTTTGTATCACCTATTTTTGGGAACATGTTGGTGAGTTGTAAATTTGTAAGTAAAGTGTGTAAGCCTTATGGCTAAGTACTTTGGATTGTGAAAGTTTGTTGTGTGAAAATGAAATCAAGTTTCAAGTAAATGTGCTTGGTTATATGAAACTTTTATGAAAGTACATTTCGAAAAATTTTCCTAAAATGTTTTATTACGTCTTCCGTGCGTGTCCTGAGCGTGGGGCCAAGTAGGACCACGGGTACGGGGTGCGACAATTGCAACTCTATTATTACCTCTATGTGATGTGTTCCGCTAGGTCAACAACACACACAAATAATTTATTAAAATCCAAAGAACACTTGATTTTAGATTCTTTTGATTTTCTCTAGGTCCTCAATTAAATCTAATCATAGAAATACGGTCAATGTATAAACTATCCATGCTAGTGCAACAATTTATACCTAGATGATTTAAAGATCAAGAATATCAATTTATATTATTAAAATATCTAAATGAATTAAGATCTATTCCGATGAACAAGAACAAGAATGATGTTAGTTAAGCACGATTAGCATAGAGATTCAATAGTGCTACTCCTAATCCATGAACAAGAAGATTAGCTACTCATAGACATAGCAAATATCACAAGAAAATAGTTAAAAATCATAAACCTGGATAAACGCTTGATGATGAAATAAAATCTCCCAAATCTTGATTACACCTTTGAAACTAAAGAAAACCTAAAAAAAAAGCATAAGATATAAAGTGGCTGAAGTCTAATATATATACTAGAGAGAAACTAGGGTAAAAATCCTGAAAATAAGCCCAAATCCCGACTTTAAAAGGAATCTAGAAAAGCTGGTATGGGGAGGCGGGCGAGCGCCCGGGTCAGAAGCGGGCGAGCGCCCGGGTAGGCAGTAAGTTGATGTCTTCTTCTTTTCGCACGCGGGCGAGCGCCCGTGATGAAGCGGGCGAGCACCCTGTTTTCCTCGATTTTTCTTTCTTTCTTTCATCTCTTGACTCCCATTGACTTTGACTTTGACGTTGACTCGAGCAATCATCAGTCTTCAACACTTTGAGCATCCAGGACTTTGCAATATACCAAATTAGCACTAAAAAGTGTCTTACAACATATAAAATCCCACAAAGTTCCTCAAACACAAATAGACCAAAAATTACATAAAAACTATTCTAAATTACATCAAAAGTCACTAAAAATACTCCGAAAATGCAGAGATAACATATATGAAAATCCATCCATCAAATTCCCCCACGCTTAGACCATTACTCGTCCCTGAGTAATATTCTTAAACCCACATCTAAACATCGGTCTATCAAGCGTAGCATGGAGGAAAATGATTCCTAATCTCTTCTATATCCCCATCAACCAAATCAAAGAAAAGAAATAAAACAGAGTGAAAAGAACTCCGTCCCCTTATAACTTCACAAAAAATGAGTAACTATGGACCTAATCGATAGCAATACCAATAATAAAAAAATAAAATCATATCCGACTAGGGCCCACTTACCAAAGCTAGGGGTAACGAAAATGTCCTAGGTTTCTCCCACGCTTATCTTACACTACAACATCCCTCAAAAAGAAATCAAAGCTAGGGTGAAATTCCTAACAATGATTTACCTCATAATAAGCTCCAACGCCCCCTTATGACTCCCAAAAAAAATATGAGGCTTTTCTATCCTAACTCCTCTAACCAATCCTCCTACTCCAAAATGAATCCTACCCGAATCTCCGAACCTCCCTTAGGACGCCATGCCGGTGAAAACATATAAATCGCTCAATTTCTCACCTTTTGCCTATGCGCCCATTCGGGTTTTCACCTAGCCTCTCTCTTTTTTTTTTTAAGAAATAAATACAAACTAAAAACATAACTGATGATGATGAAAATACAGCAACCAATAATTAATATCCCCCCCACACTTAAAACAATTATTGCCCTCAATGCAGAAACAATAAAAACAACTAGGGTAGGGGTACCTTCAACCAACTACTGAGGTACACGAAAGAATTGGTCCCACGGACCACTGGCACTCGAACCCGCTCCGTGCTGCTGCTGCTGGTCAGCCCAAGTCGGGCCATCCCAAACCATGGTCGATGGCCTCATGTATGGCAACTATTGCTGCTGAGTGTAATACTGGGGTGGATACTCCTCATCCGGACAGAATCTACTCATCATCCTCTCCCGGAAATAGCTCTGTGCCTCGATCTCTCTATCCAGCTTGTCTTCCACCTTATACACTGAGTCCCCTAGATCATCCATTCTCTGCTCTACCTGATCTTGTCACATGACATTGTGATAGGATTCAGTCTGAAACCACTTAGATAGGTGCTCGTGATCCAATCTCATCCCCCTCAACTCATCTCTCCACCCGGTCCTATACTCTACATTCTCTTCCTCTTCCTCTACTCGCTCTTCTTCCTCAACCATTGGCTGAGGTCCTTTGGATGAACTTCCTCCTCTCTGTGCCGCAGTACTTATGAGAAATTTCTTATCTACGGCAGTCCCTGGGAACAAATCCCTTGGGACTTGCAACAACTTGGCCTTTTTCTTACCAATTAGCCCCGTAATCAACAAAGGAAAATTGAAATTGGTATTGCTCATATTGTTCGCGGCGTGCCAAATCTCATCAAAAATAATCATCCCTGCGTTAATCTGCTGACGAGTCGATACACAGTGCATCAACGATGCTCTCTTCCAATGAACTTCATTAAAGTGCGAACTAGGGAGGATCCTCTCAAAAATAAACCGGTGTAAAAACCTCATCTTGGGCTCCAATTCCCTCGCCATCATTATATTCCCGTTCTTTTCTTGAGAAGCATCAATCATCCCAAAGGTTGGAGCTAAAAGGTGGAGATTATTAATGTAATCTCCTTGCATTGTTCCTACCAATCGATTAAACCCACATTGACTCCGGGCTACATAGGTGGGCATCCCATAATACTTATTCACAGTTTCATCACCATAAGGAATAATGCTTTTTTGCACCCATGACAATCTAGTTGTTAGTACCCGATCTGAAAATGAGTTTATTAGGGATTTCCCAAATATACAAGGACTTTATGGGAATTAGAAACCTTGCAAAGACTTGTCCCGGATTCCCAAAAATAGCTCAATGTTCTAGAAAACATTAAATATGGACATTTAGGGTTGCCTTGTATGAACAGTAAAACCCTAGCTTGAAATTCAAGTCAGCGCGCAATGATGGCCACGCGGCCACTTTCGCCGCCGCAATCAATATTGGCCACGCGGCCACTTTCGTCGCCGCCCTCAATATTGGCCATGCGGCCACATCCGCCCCGGATGATCTGGACCATCAGATCTTCCCCTCAGTTTACTATATAAACCAATCTCATGCTATTGGTTTAGGGGGATCCGAATTTGAGAGTTCTTAAACACAATTTTGCTCTCTAATTAGCATTCAAGCCTCCAAAAACACTCTCAAGAATCCTAAGAAGATCCAAGGTTATTTCTTGCCAACAAAGGTAAGTTTTCTAACTTTTCTTCATGTTCTTGCATTATTTCTAATGTAGATCTTTAATATTCATATTCTTAATATGTTTATTCATGTGTTCTTCATAATATTCATATTCTTAATATGTTTATTCATGTGTTCTTCATAATATTCATGTTCTTGCATGTTTATTCATAGTTTCTTCATATGCTTCGCATGTTCATTCATATGTTCGTATATGTTTTTCATATGTTCATCGTGTTCATAGATTAAAACCTTATTTATGCTATATTTAGGGTTGCGATCTTCATAATTACATGTTATTTCATAGCCGATGATGATCTAGGGTTCATCAACCCGAGAATGATCTAGGAACTACTTCTAAACCCTAATCTTTAGGTAATTCCCCCCTCGTTATGCATGAGCCCGATTCTTCTGCCTATTCTAAATTCTCTGCGAACTACGCTGACCTGAGCTTCTCACATTGAGAGGAACGTAGGCAATCTTCGGATCCGGTCTCAATGACTAACACACTACTAACACATTCATCATGATAGAAAGACCGATCAATTCGGGCAATAGGAGTGATACCGTCCAATATTCTTCTCTTGTTGTAATTTGACCCCCGAACCCACTAAAGATGCTTTTTTCAATGTTTTGGCTTTAATTAAAACGGCGTGGCGACTCTCATAATTTTAATGTTACGATGAATATTCCCAAATTCAAACACACGTATTCACAGTGGCGACTCCGCTGGGGACTGCTTTGAAACTTTTTCAAACTTAGTGGGTCTAACTTTCGTTTACATCATGATGCTTGCCATGTTTACACATGCACACACTTGCCATGTTTACACATGCACACACTTACCATGTTTACACATGCACACACTTGCCATGTTTACACGTGCACCTCACACACACTTGCCATGTTTACACATGCACACACCTGCCATGTTTACGCATGCACACACCTGCCATGTTTACACATGCACACTTGCCATGTTTACACATGCACACACCTGCCATGTTTACACATGCACACACATGCCATGTTTACACATGCACACACCTGCCATGTTTACACATGCACACACCCGCCATGTTTACACATGCACACACCCGCCATGTTTACACATGCACACTTGCCATGTTTTCACGTGCCCCCTACAGTTAAGCCATGTTTACACATGCACCCGCGCACTCCGCCATGTTAATACTCGTACCTTGTACCTTGTACCATGTACCTTTGTTATCTTCGCCTTAGTATTAGGGTCAAACAAACTCTGCTATGCTCCCTTGTACATTATTTTCTTCTCCTGCATTGCATTGCATAGCATCATTCAAACATTCAAAACTTCTCTCTTTTCTCCTTAAAGAGAATTAGTTTCTTGCCACACACTACCACTAGTCCGTGTCAGCACTGCACATGTCCCTACTACCCGGAGTTTTCGATGTGCGGGAATTTGTGCGCTACTGCCGCCCTCTTTTCGAGTCACTCGTCTACTCCACTCACCGTGTACGTTCCGCGAGCGGTGGGAACCTTTTACCTAACCCGTGTCAACCCACACATAGAGATTAGGACACTCCTCGGATCACCCATTTAGGATGTAAAAAATGCAAAAACTTTTCGCAAAATAAAATGTACATTGCATCTAGGCGACCTCTAAGGTCCATCGCTCATCCGTTGGGCCATCATTGCGATCCATTTGGATCTACCCTTCACCTTCGACCGCCTAGGTCAACCTTCTCAACCTTTGACCGCCTAGGTCAACCTTCTCAACCTTTGACCCCCTAGGTCAACCTTATCAACCTTTGATCGCCTAGGTCAACCTTAGGTCAACCTTTGACCTCCTAGGTCAACCTTTGACCGCCTAGGTCAACCTTCTCAACCCTTGACCCCATAGGTCATTCTCATCCGCCTTTGACCCCTTAGGTCAACCTCATCCACCTTTGACCTCTTAGGTCAACCCTTGACTGCCTAGGTCAACCTCATCTGCTTTTGACCTCTTAGTTTAACCATTGACCGCCTAGGTCAACCTCATCCACCTTTGACCTCTTAGGTCAACCCTTGACTGCCTAGGTCAACCTCATCCGCCTTTGACCTCGTAGGTCTACCCTTGACCGCCTAGGTCAAATTTATCCGCCTCCGACCTCTTAGGTCAACCCTTGACCTCCTAGGTCAACCTTTGACCCCCTAGGTCAACCTTTGACCTCCTAGGTCAACCTTACCACCCTTTGACCTCTTAGGCCAACCTTTGACCCCCTAGGTCAATCTTATCCGTTTAGGTCAACATTTGACCGCCTAGGTCAACCTTCTCAACCCTTGACCCCATAGGTCATTCTCATCCGCCTTTGACCCCTTAGGTCAACCTCATCCACCTTTGACCTCTTAGGTCAACCCTTGACTGCCTATGTCAACCTCATCTGCTTTTGACCTCTTAGGTTAACCCTTGACCGCCTAGGTCAACCTCATCCACCTTTGACCTCTTAGGTCAACCCTTGACTGCCTAGGTCAACCTCATCCGCCTTTGACCTCGTAGGTCTACCCTTGACCGCGTAGGTCAAATTTATCCGCCTCCGACCTGTTAGGTCAACCCTTGACCTCCTAGGTCAACCTTATCACCTCCGACCTCTTAGGTCAACCCTTGACCGCCTAGGTCAAATTTATCCGCCTCCGACCTCTTAGGTCAACCTTATCACCTTTGACCCCCTAGGTCAACCTCATCCACCTTTGACCTCTTAGGTCAACCCTTGACTGCCTAGGTCAACCTCATCTGCTTTTGACCTCTTAGGTCTACCCTTGACCCCCTAGGTCAACCTCATCCGCCTTCGACCTCCTAGGTCAACCTTTGACCCCCTAGGTCAACTTAATCATCTTTGACCTCCTAGGTCAACCTTTGACCCCCTAGGTCAACCTTTGACCTCCTAGGTCAACCTTACCACCCTTTGACCTCTTAGGCCAACCTTTGACCCCCTAGGTCAATATTATCCGTTTAAGTCAACCTTTGACCCCCTAGGTCAACCGTACCAACCTTTGACCCCCTAGGTCAACTTAATCATCTTTGACCTCTTAGGTCAACCTTTGACCCCCCTAGGTCAACATCATCCTCCTAGGTCAGCCTTATCACCTTTGACCTCTTAGGTCAACCTTTGACCCCCTCGGTCGACATTATCACCCGTTGACCTCTTAGGTCAACCCTTGACCTCCTAGGTCAACCCAATCACCTTCGACCTCTTAGGTCAAACTTGGACTCCTAGGTCAACCTTATCCATTTTCGACCTCTTAGGTCAATCTTTGATTCCATAGGTGAACCCAATTACCTTTGGTCCTAACCCGTTTAGGTCAAACAGTCATCTTGACCCACCTAGGTCATTATTTGACCCACCGTCGTCCAGACCAACCTAGGTCAACCCGTTTAGGTCCACACACCATCCTTGACCCATTTAGGTCAACTTGTCCGTCGTAGGTTAAAACTACCCTTTCACCTTTGACCCGTCAAGGTCACCCCGTGACCCGCTTAGGTCGACTTACCAACCTAGGATCCATCTAGGTCAATCTACCGACCTCCCTAGGTCAACCAACCCGAATAGGTCAGCCTACCCATGTTTAACCCGAATAGGTCAACCTTAGACCCGCTTAGGTCAAACCATATCTATCCCTCTTAGATCATCCCATAGGCAAACCGCTACAACCCGCTATCTTGATTCATTCACCATATAGGTCAATCCAACCCTTCTCATTTAGGTCGACCTATCCTTTACCCATCTACGTCAAGCCACCATTATCGTCGCATTCTAGCTTGAACCACTTCTTGTCTCAAACCTTAGGTCAAACCTTAAGTCAAACCTTATCCGATTCCTATAGGTCTTCCTCACCCATGCTTGACCAAGGACCGAGTCATCTCCCTCTTTTTGACCCCTTGTAGACACCCCGCCTTGGACCTCTCACCCCGATTGCACATTTGATTTTGTGTTTCTCCCCATTTTAAGTGTTCCTCGTGAGTTCCTGTCACTTCCGTTAAGTTCCTGACTGACTTCGTTAAGTCCAGGGACTAAACTGAATGACATGGCTGACTTTCTAGTCCATTCTGTCAAAATTGCCTTCTCTGAGTCGCGCGCCTCCTACAGGAGGAGCCAGGCGCGCGCGCCTCCCGCCCTCAAGGCAGGAAGCGCGCGCCTCTGGTCGTCAGTTACAGATTTCTGGCTAGGATTCCCTCCCTTGCTCAATTTACAGGATTTTTCCCGGGAAGGATTTCTTGGTGACTGAGTTTTGGCACCAAAAACACCCCTCTTTCACCTATAAAAACCTCTCTTTACCTCCATTTTCAAGGATCGAAACTTAGACCAAAGATTGAACTTACAAAAACTATACCAAAATCACTTTCTAAAGGTTCTCCAAGGATCTCTCCAAGCAATATTTGAAGTTCTCCAAATTGTAGGTAAAAGTTCATCTTTTCCTTTCTTTTCTACTTCATCTCCTCTCTCTCTTTTTTATTTTAATCAAATGTGCAATCACCCAAATCATTTTGGGACATGACTCTAGTGATCACCTCATCTCATTGAGGTTGGTTAAGGAGTTATCTCCTACATTCCAAATCCTATTTTAAACCCCCCTTTTTATAACTTAAAGAAGAAGAAGAAGAACGTTATCATTCATGTAGATTTTGATCAAGCAAGACCAACTTTAGTTGGGCGAGATGGGTGTTTCGGTACTTCCCATCTCGTAATCTAACCCCCGAACCTCAAAACAAAGAATCTCTGTTTTCGTAATCAAATTTAGGCTACAATCAATAGGTTTTTCTTATGTTCCTCAAAACATAGGTGGCGACTCTAAAATCAAGTTAGACATCCTAGGATAATTCACCGCTCTAGCCAAGCCGTGGTTCCCCAGGGTATCCACAGTGGCGACTCCGCTGGGGAGTACTTGAGGGTTAAACTTGCGTTCTGATCGAAATCTACATCTTTTCTGGGCATTCTGTTTCCTGATGGGAGAGGCGCGCGCGTCTGGCCTTTTAAGCCTAAGGCGCGCGCATCCCGCATCAAGAACCAGAATCGCCCTCTTCTTCATGTTCTTCATCTTCTTCTTCTGTTATTCTGCACTAATCACTTCTGCAGGGGTTACAATATGAACATGGGACCAGGGCAATCCCCTGAGTCCAAGGTCTGACATTCTGACAGGTGTACCCCAGAAGCGCGCGCCTCCCATAAGCATTGCGCCATGCGCGCGCGTCTCACTTCAGCACTCAGAGGCGCACGCTTCTGGGTTGATTCCCAGAACAGAAACAGGTTTCAGTGACTGAGCAGTACAGTGGGGTGTGGGCACAGTTGCCTGCATCAGAACAGAATTGAACCCTCGGACTGTTTTAATTTTGTGTTTTATTTACCGGTCATACGGGTGACTCGGGAGTTGTAATTTTATGTGCTTATGTGTTTTGTGTGTTTTTCTTTCTTTTCAAAAAAATAAAAAATAAAAAAATTTTGTCACTTGTTAGACCTCACACTACATGCACATATTCCTATGAACTGCTCACTATCGAGTCGCACAAGTCCAACCCCAAACCCGTCGAGGCCCGTCCTAGAAAGTTTCAAGCTCCACCAGACCTTGGCTCTTTCGAAGCGGTAAACCTCTGCCCGTGGCGTAGTTCAAGACTACATGCCGGGGGTGACCTTTGAGCCTCATATTCAAGCCGAGCACAAACCACACAATTCTAGTTAGGGTCTAACACTCCGTGACTCAAGTCGGTTTCCATGAACCGAGATTTCCCTAAACTAATGTCTTCAAATCATACATGCCAACTTGTTGAAAGGGACGCAATAAAAATCCGTCCCCAAAAGTGGTTATCTTGGACGAAAATAAAAATCCGTCCCCACATGTATGCTTTACTACATTAATTTAGTCTAATCCCGATACATGTAGGATTCACAAGCGTGATAGAATCCGATGAGTATATGGGACCGCGAGATGGTCTATATACTAGTGTGACGATTCCATTATTTTCTTAGAAACCCCAAAAGGGATTCATTCCCTCCGACTTATAAAAAAAAAAAAAAAAGAGTCTTTTCTTATGTGGTTCGAGTCGTGTGCCCAACTGTGTGCTCTAAGCCTCTTCATGGACCGCAAGTGTTACTCAAGACTGACAAGGGCCTCTTCTGCAATATAGGTTCAATTGGTACTTACAAAGTCTACCGGGATTCAGCAAATCGTTTAGTCCGTGAAGAGATCACTCCAACAGCTCCAACATCAACCATGACCGGCAACAGCAACACCATGTCTCTCGAACAGCTCTCAACTATGGTCCAACTCCTCCAAGAGCAAGTCTCCACCCTTAACAAGGAGGCACAAAGCAAAGATGACATTTGGCAATCCCACCTCGACAGCCAAAGGGAGGCCCACGAGGCCGAAATGGAGCTAATGAAAGAAAAGCTCACCAACCTTGCCAAGGGAAAGAACAAGAACAATGATGATGAATCCGAATGGACCGAGGGTTTGTTCAAAAGTCCGTATGTCAGCACTCGCACCAAGAAAATGGGGGAACCGAGTTCCGAGAACAACGAGCCCAAAATGGTGGATTCTATCATGGCCTACATCGACCAAAAATTCAATGGGCTCAACATGGGGAAAGGCTCCGACACAAGCCTTTATCAATCATCCATCCTCATGAGTACTATGGCTGCTCTTCCCGATAAGTTCAAGATGCCCGACATAAGCAAATTCAAGGGCAACTCTTGTCCTATGGCTCACATCGAGACTTATATTTGGGCAATGGTTCCAAAGAAGGTCTCCACCAAGGTGATGGCTCAATGCTTTCCTCTCACTCTCGAGGGGGCGGCAAAAGATTGGTATGCTACTCTCCCGCTCACTGTCCGTCTTGATTGGGACTCAGCCATGCTTGCCTTCAAGAACCAATACCAAGGCAACACCACTCACCGGCCCACAAGGAAAGAGCTAGAGAACACTACTCAACGAGACAATGAGTCCTTCATCGACTTCACAAGGAGATGGAATGACAAACTCTCTGAAATTGTTGAGAGGCAGAACACAAAAGAGCAAATGGACATATTTCTCAAGTGTCTCAAGATTGATCTCCGCACCCACCTAAGTGGGGCTTGCTACTCCGACTTCTCCCAAATGTATGAGGCGGGGGTACGCATGGATGACTTACTCAAGGAGATTAAGAAGACCACTCCTACTTACCGCTACAAGGCCGCTTCCAACTCCACAAAAGAGGCCTCGGTCAACGCCGTCACTATTGACAAGGGGAATTACAAAAAGGTTCCTCCACCTCAAGGGAAAAGGCCCCGAAGTGACCGTGTGTACACGCCTCTCCAAGGCATGACTCAAACCGAAGTGTTCGAGGTCCTCAAGGCAAAGGGTCAAGTCACACCCGTGCAAGGGTACCAACCCAAGACGATCCACGACAATCATGCTCACCACAAATATTGTGGCTACCACCAATATAGTGGCCACACCACCGAGGAATGCTTCGTTCTCCGCAATGTCATTCAAGATCTCATAGATAAGAAAGAATTTGTAGTGACTAATGACGAGCATGTCAATGTAATAGAGATAGGAGAACTTGAAGGGACCACCCATTCAATCCCAATTGTGAATGGGGGCCCCAATGTTATGAATAAAATTGACAATTCTTGTTATGTAGTGACTTATGATGAGGTAATGAGGGAAGTACTAGAGAATAGGAAAAAGAAGCAAGATGGGAACGTCAATATGCTAACTCGATCCGGTCGAGTCATAGCAAGCAACCCTTCCACTTCCGCACCGAGCTCCTCTTCTCAAAGGCCGCAAGCTCACAACACTCCCGAAGATCCTCTACTTGTCCAACTCAAGAAAACTCAAGCCAACATCTCTATTTGGGACCTCATTGCATCCTCAAAGAAACATCGAGATCTTGTCATCCGCAATCTCGATGATACATCAGTTTCTCCCGATACTACTCCCGAGGACCTCACAGCAATGATTGGTCACAAGCACTTTTGCAACGTCATCACCTTTGCCGATATGGACCTTCCACCGTTTGGTTCCGACCACAACGAAGCTATTTACCTCAAGGTACGAGCAAGGGGGAGGCCCGTCTCAAGAGTCTTAGTGGACGGTGGTTCCGCACTCAATCTCATGCCTGGTAGAATCATGGGCATACTGGGGCTTAAAGATTCTGATTTAAAGCCCTCTACTCAAGTAATCCGAGGTTATGACAGCACCGCCCGTACAGTCATGGGTATGATCGAAATTGACATTGAGTTTGGAAGCATGGTCATGTCCGTTCCATTCCAAGTGCTTGATATCCCGGCCTCGTTCAACTTACTGTTGGGTCGACCATGGATTCATAATGCTAATGCCGTACCGTCAACTCTCCACCAATGTGTCAAGATCCGAAATGGTGATGAAATAGTGACCGTAATGGCTGAAAACATTACTATCCACAGAAAAGGTGAGCCCGTCCACCAAGTTCAGCACGGTCTACCAGACTCCACTCTCTCCGGCGTCTCAATCAACGCCATTGACAAAGAAGGGGGGAATGGATCATGGACCCCCAGCAATCACAAAGTACTCCGCATGATGAGGGATATGGACTACTTCCCTGGTTTAGGCTTAGGGAAATATCAGCAAGGAATCCTACAACCCGTGCAAGTCCCATTTGTCAAGAACACATTCGGTTTGGGGTACGAGCCTTCCGAAGAAGACTTGAAGCAAGAACAAGCAATCAAGAGCGAAAAGGCCCGAGCTCGTAAAGAAGGCCGTCGGTATGAAGTCCCTAACCTAAGGCCTTACCGCAAGACGTTGAATGGATATTTTGTCCGCCAGGGGAAGACATTCCATACATGATCTTTCCCGAGCCGTGGGTTAACAATAAAGGTGTCAAAAAGCCTGGCCTCGAAATCTTCTCCGATTGTGAGATCCAGAAATCCGAAAGGGAACCAACTCCCATGTCGCCCCGTGAATGGTGGGGAAGGAAGGTGACTATAGAGTCCGAGACAGAAATCACCGTGGGGGAAGAACTGACAGATTTAGCCTCCATGTTCGAAGAGCTTGCCGTAATGAATGAATGCCAAGTCAACGCCATCCATGACACCGTCATCATGAACGAGACTATCAGTGAGATCCCGCCAAGCTCCGAGCCGATCATCAATTGGTATTCAACAAAAGGACCTGTGGTATCCGAGGAATTCTTAGTCCAAGAAATGGGTTGCATACCCCGCACAGCAACAAAGGAAGAGCAGCTTACACTTACTTTCGAGTCCGAGAGTGTCTCTAATACCCTCACCCAAGAGGATTTAGAGGCCATAGCCGAGCGTGTGTTTCCTTTCTTTGCTAATGAAAAATTTGATATTTCTGAGTACCCTGAGATTGCAAACATCATAAATGATGAATTAACTAATAATGAACTTAACGAACAAGTTAATAACGATTCAAATTATGATGAAATAGACCACGAAAACACAACATACTTAAATGAACTTGCTCAACAAGTCCGTAGTCGTGGCGAGAATGGTCCAAAGGATGACGAAGAATTGCAGGTTGTTAATCTGGGTACCGAAGAAGAGCCAAAAGAAACCAAGATTGGAAGCTTCTTCAAGGGAGACGACAGATACAGATTGACTGCATTACTACGGGAGTTCGTGGATGTGTTCGCATGGTCATACAAAGACATGCCGGGTTTAGACAGAAAGGTAGCGGAGCACAGGATTCCGATCAGAGAAGATGCCAGGCCAGTAAAGCAGAAGCTCAGGAAGATCAAGCCAGAATGGTCTCTGCAGGTCAAAGAAGAGATTGAGAAGCTCCTCAGCGTGGGTTTCATCAAGGTTATCGAGTATCCGACATGGTTAGCCAACATTGTGACAGTCAGGAAGGCGAACGGCAAGGTCCGAGTTTGTGTAGACTTCCGGGATTTAAACAAAGCTTCCCCAAAAGATGATTTTCCACTCCCTAATATCGACATGCTAGTCGACTCCACTGCTGCCTACGAGGTTCGCTCATTTGTGGATGGGTTCGCTGGGTACAATCAGATTCTCATGGCCGAGGAAGATCAACATAAGACAGCCTTCACAACACCGTGGGGGACCTTCTGCTACACAGTCATGCCGTTTGGGTTAAGAAACGCTGGGGCTTCCTACCAAAGAGCCGTGACGGACTTGTTCCACGATATGATTCACAAAGAAATCGAGGTCTATGTGGACGACATGATCATTCACTCCAAAGGGACCGATGGTCAACATTTGATCGATCTCCGCAAGTTCTTCGAAAGGCTTCGTCAACACAAGATGAGGCTCAACCCTGCAAAGTGCACATTCGGGGTTATCCGAGGCAAAGTTCTTGGTTATATGGTCACTGAAAGGGGAATCGAAGTAGACCCCTCCAAAATCAAGGCAATCATTGACATGCCTCCTCCGAAGACGCAGAAAGAGATTAAAGGTTTCATGGGCAGACTACAATACATCAGTCGGTTTGTGCACCAACTCACTTCCATGTGCGAGCCAATCTTCAAGTTACTCAAGAAGAATGTGGCTCTAGAATGGACCGACGCATGCCAAGAAGCCTTCGAGCAAGTGAAGCATTATTTAACGTGCCCTCCTGTTCTAGTTCCGCCACACAAGGAGAAACCTTGTTGCTTTATCTCACTGTCAATGATGAAGCCCTAGGGGCTATGTTAGCACAAGAGCAACGAGAGTCCACAAGGAGAACGCCATTTATTTTGTCAGTCGCCGATTCCAAGGAGGCGAAAAGAACTACTCTGTCCTAGAGAAGTCATGTGCAGCATTGGTTTGGGTCACTCAAAAGCTCAAACACTATATGGAAGCTTTTTCGATCAAACTAGTAGCAAAGGTGGACCCGCTCCGCTACATCTTCGAGAAGCCTTTCATGTCAACAAGAATAGCCAAATGGTACTTCATGCTCGCCGGCTACGATATCACTTACGTCACACTAAAATCCGTCAGGGGGAAAGTGTTCAGTGACCAGCTTGCCGAATTCCCGTGTGACGAAGTGAAGGGGGAAGATGTACAGTTCCCCGACGAGCATTTAATTTGTACCACAACCGAGGAAGACAAGTGGCAACTTTTTTTCGATGGCGCCGCCAATAAACACGGTTTTGGTATAGGGGTATTGCTTGTCGATCCAAAAGACATCTACACTCCCATTGCCATACGCCTGGAATTCGAAGCTACCAACAACATTGCCGAGTACGAAGCATGCATAGCAGGGCTCGAAACAGCTCTCGAAAGAAACGTCACGGAACTAGAAGTGTTCGGCGACTCTTTGCTTCTTATCAATCAGCAATCGGGTAAATGGCGAACCCAAGACCCGACTCTCCAACAGTATGGTCAGCACCTTGAAGGACTGGTTGAACAATTCCAAGAGATCACTTTCAACTACCTGCCAAGGGATAAGAATCGCTTCGCCGATGCACTGGCCACTATAGCTTCATTAGTTGAAATGCCCAAAGGAAAAATGGTGAAGCCTTTCAAAATTGCTCGAAGGAACAGTCCGGCATATTGCATGAGTATCGAGATCAACGAGGTTCAAACAAACTCTCCGTGGTATTCAGATATCATGAACTTCCTCAAAGACGGCACTTATCCCGAGAACATCAATAAGAAGTCTCAAGCAGCTCTGCAAAGGTTAGCCTCTCGGTATGTACTGATTGGAGACCGAGTATATAAAAGGCACCACGACGGGATCAATCTCTTATGCGCCAATGAGACCGAAGCTCAAGAGATAATGTGTGAAGTGCACGAAGGAGAATGTGGACCCCACATGAATGGGTTTATGCTAGTCAAGAAGATACTTCGCATTGGTTACTATTGGAGCACTATGGAACGAGACTGTATCGAGAAAGTCAAAAGGTGTGCCAGTTCCACGCTAATCTACAACATGCTCCACCCTCACAACTTTACAACATGGTCACACCTTGGCCTTTCTCTTGTTGGGGGATAGACATCATCGGTAAAGTTCATCCTGCCGGGAGCAATGGGCAGTCATTCGTCCTAGTGGCAGTCGACTACTTCACAAAGTGGGTCGAAGCACAAGCCTATCGAACCCTCAACGCCAAGAAAGTGGCCGAATTTGTAAAGATTAATATCATGTGCCGATACGGCGTGCCTCATGAAATCATTTCCGACAACGGCTCTCACTTCGAGAAGGAAATGGATGCACTTTTGGTAGAATAAAGATCACCAAGCACAAGTCATCTCCTTACCGGCCCCAAGCAAATGGCGCAGTCGAAGCAGCAAATAAGACCATCGAGACCATCGTCAAGAAGATGGCCTCAACAGGAAGGGATTGGCCCGAGAAGCTACCATTAGCATTGTGGGGCTACCGCACATCGATACGATCCGCAACAGGAGAAACTCCTTATGCATTGGTCTATGGTTCTGAAGCCGTACTCCCTATCGAACTTGAAGTCCCATCTCTACGGGTCCTCCTCGAGAATCAAGTCAACGAGGTCAACTGGATGCAGAGTCGATACGAACAGCTAGCCTTACTCGACGAGAAAAGGTTAAGGGCACTCGAACGCACGAGAGCATATCAGCAAAGGATGGCAAGAGCTTTCAACAAAAAAGTGAAGCCTCGAAACATCAATGTGGGAGATTTGGTCTTAAGACAACATCCTCCTAATGCCATGAATCCCCTGGGGAAATGGGGACCCCGATGGATCGGTCCGTACGTGGTCAAAAAGATACTAAGCGGTGGTGCAGTCCGGCTCGTGGATTTAGATGGTGACCAGCTGCCAAAGGAGGTCAACCTCGACAAGCTCAAGAGGTTCTACGCTTAATAAACAAAGACCATTAAAAAAAAAAAAAAAAAAAATCGCTCGCTAGGTTGAAAACCCGCAAGGGCGGCCTAGGCAAAAATTAGAGCACGTGCAAAAAAGAAGCCCGCTAGATTGAAAACCCGCAAGGGCGGTCTAGGCAAAAAACAGGGTGCACAAAAAAAAAAAAAAAAAAAAAATGGTCTTTGTTTGTTTGAACTACGAATACCTGAGCCTCCCAACTGGAGGAACGTAGGCAACCTTCGGGTGCGGTCTAAAACATATCAAAAATACCCAATTCACTTCAAATAACAAAATGCAATTTTTATTCATTCAATGAATTATTCAAACCATTACAACGGATTTATTGAGCAACAAAAGACATCAAAATATTAAATCCTAAAACAAAGTGGTCTAAATTGCAATCTCTTGGGGTACAAAGAAAAATCTAATCTTTCTTAGGTTTGGGAACCCATTGCTTCTTGTTATGTCCTTTAGTCTTCTTGGACGGGGACGGAACATTCTTGGGACCGCCGAGACGGGAGAAAACGCTAGGACGGGACAGAGCTTCATCAACGGCCTTCCCTTTACCCTTATCAAGCGGAACCTTAGTAGGGACAACCATGGGACGCTTCCACACATAAGAGGAATTTCCTTTACCTTTCTTCTTCTTGGGAAAATGACGGGGTCTATAGTCCCGCACATGAACCACCGGTCTCACGGGGTCAACAACATCGTCATTGGGCATTCCCAAACGATCAAAAACGCTCGGACGCTTCTCCACCATCGAGACGGACCCCACAGCTGGAGCGGCGCTCACCATAAGGACGGACTTCTCACCCTCGGGGACGGAAACCTTAACTTCAAAGGAGAAAGTCATGGGGGCCATTATGACAAGAACTTTGTGATTTTAGGAGGAGAAAGTGTTTGCAAAAGAATGCTGTGTGACCATTCTGGTCGAAAATAGTTCAAATTTATAGTTGTTGGAACATTCTGATCAGAAAAGAAAGGGGCTGTAATTCAGCAGTCCAGAAGCGCGCGCCTCCGACCAGGGCTTCACAACGCGCGCGCCTCCCATAAACAAGGCCCGACGCGCGCGCCTTTGACAGCAGTTCAGACAGAAACAGCCCTTGTCAGTTCAGAACAGAACCCAAGCACTTCAACATACCCAACCTGCAGCAAAATCAAATCCCAGCAACAAAAAGGAGTTCAAGCATCGACAACAAGCACCCTTTGGGCACATATTTGTTTGTAAAGAGTCAACATCTAAGATCGAGTCGCTAAAAGAGCATAAAACAAGTAGTAAGATAACTAGGATTGTAAATACATGTTAAATGTTATTACAGGCAAAAGTAAAAGTGTTTCAATCCCTCATCCTCTCAGCCACAACAGCTCGGGCACGTCATCACCAACACTGTGCTCACCCCCTGCTACCGCTCTCGGTCTCCTCATCGTCATCATCATCCTCATCATCATCATCGTCATCATCATCCTCAGACTCGGATGTCTCAATCACAACATCAGGACGGGTCCTCTTGACAGCTCTCCCTGATGAACTGGCGCCGCCCCGGCTCTGACTACCCTCTCGGCTCAGACTCCTACTATGGCTCAGACTCCTGCTCAACGACTGCCTAGCTGAAGAGACAGCCTCATCGATGTCCAGTGCAGCATCCCTGCAGCCTCGTCCCATGCCCCGAGCACCTCGGGCAGCTCCTCTCGCAGCACCAGAGACAGCGCCAGCAGCATCTCTAGTCATGGCAGCAATATCCCTGCACAGCTCCAGCACCCTCTCCTCCAGCTGACGGAGCCTCCGCCGCATCCCTTTGTTCTGCCTACCCAAGTGCCTATAAGCAGCTACGGGCACCTATTGCAACAAAGAACGGGGAAAGGAAATTACATCAATACAAAGAACAGAAAAACAAGACTGGAACTGAGAAAATGCAAAGATGGTCAGAAAAACATACCACGGCAGCCTGAGCGGGAGGCTCTCTCTCCGGTGACATATCCTCGGGAACAATCTCCCTCTGCTCCTCAAAGACCCCGAAGTTTGAATAAGTGTAATAAGGAGGAGGCAAAGGAGGATCAAAACAATACCCGGCACCGGTAGTGTAAAACCGAGCGGAGGTCGAAGGAGCAGCCTGTGATCTCCTCGGATCAGCGAACATAAAGCCCTGCATCAAGTTGTTCTCCCTGAAGAGGCCATAATCCTGATCCAAGTGAATATAAGGGACGGCATCAACCCCTACCATATATGCCGCACGATCAGCCTCTGAAAGTGACCTCCAGTTACGAGGGCAGAAAGGAGGAACGTCTGGAACTGCAGGACGAGGAGGGGTGTAAAAGTCGGTCACCTGGGTACCATGCTGCCAAAATACTCTGTCCCCCAAGTACAGAGCCATGCACTCACCCGAACTCATCAAAAGCCGAGAACGGGTAGGAATAAGAGTGTGCTCAAACCAGTGCTGAACTGATCTCCACGGATACAAAGAAAAGGCAACAGACTCAGGCCTCAGGGTGTCCAAGTGCCGTCGGGCCGAAGTAAGACTAATGGGATTCGTGCCAGTCTTCACATTCCTCTCCTTATACGCCCACCGTGCGCAGTCCGGATACTGGGGCTGGCCTTCCTTGGCAATCTTGAAATCCCTCAGATTCAGGATAGCAAAAGCCCAAAGCTGTAGACAAGAGGCAGAAACAAAGTTAATGACAGTCAACGAAAAAGGCAGTTATGACTAAGGCAAGGAGAATATAAAAGGGACAGTAAGCGGTATACCTCCCACAGCAAGCTGAAGCCCGTAACAGAGCTGGTGGTCGAGCGGCTGGTCAAATCCATGACGTGGTAACAAGCAGCCAAGCCCGCTGCGCCCCAGTTATACTGGCCAATCTGGTCCAAGTCCACTAACAAGTCAAGCAGAGCCAAAGAGGCCGAAGATCCCCCATTGGCAAACAGAGTGTGGGATAACAAGTACCAAATGAAGCAACGGGCCACAGCATCAACCCGATCAGCAGTAACACCCCGAGCCTCAGCCATCAGAATGCTGAAATAAGCCCGGATTCTCCCCCATGTCACTCGAGAATTCTTAACCTCGAACCGACAGTCAACCAAGGCCAGTAACTCGTCCGGAGTCCGAGCAGCCCCTCTCAAGCCAAAAGGGACAGGCACCCCCATGATCGGCAAGCCCGTCAAAGCTGTGAAATCAGTAGGCGTCATAGTCACCTCGCCCATGGGTAAATGGAAGGTATGGGTGGTA
Organism: Campanula takesimana; assembly: GCA_026119855.1. Classification (NCBI taxonomy): domain Eukaryota; kingdom Viridiplantae; phylum Streptophyta; class Magnoliopsida; order Asterales; family Campanulaceae; genus Campanula; species Campanula takesimana. Next base: position 641,427 of record JAOWBW010000028.1, read on the forward strand.
TCCCACCATCTCTCCCTCAATGCCTGAACCACATCAGGGTCATTCTTCAAAGCTGGGAGGCTAGTGACAAAAAGACCAAAATGAGTCCCTGTGACTCGGGCCCGAACATTCTCGGGCAACCTCTTCCATATAGAGATGGGCCCATGAGCCCCACCACGAATCTCTGTCAAACGGGTCCACTCCTGAAAGGAAAAGAGGAACAGCAAAAATTTCATCAGCACGACTGCTAGAAAACGGATAAACTCAACACAGAGATTTCAGCGGCAGAACAATGCACAAGCAAGTGTGTGAACATGAAAATGGACATCCCAACATGTTTCTTACAACAAATCAGCAACAACAAACAACATGCAAAGAATGATCAATAAAGCTGCTGCAGCAATATCTCGGGTAAAGAAAACAGAACTTCATGAAGCCCGAAATCGACAAGAAAGGTGAGGCATTCTTACCAAACCCGAAGTCACGAAGTGAGAAATATGGGTATGAGGCCGGAAAGTAAGCAAGCTCGGGTCCATAGCTTCAACCCCAATTTCGGGCTCCTCGCCCTGTGGCATCTCAAACGGAGGTGATTGCTGAAGATCCGACATCGTTTCTCTGACGGAATTGATCCTAGAGCAGCAAGAAAGTGTTTTGGAGTGATTTCTCTACGAAAATTGGGCTTGGAATTTGGAGGGTTCTTCAAATTTTTGTAAAATGGCCGAAAACAGCGAACAGCCTGTTTAAATGTACTGAACTTATGCGCCAGGCGCGCGCCTCCCGACATACTCATCTGAGGCGCGCGCATCCCATGACGAGGCTCGGACGCGCGCTCTTCCCATCAACAGGCAGGTTCAGAAGCGTCTCCCATGCAAGAATCCATGCATCGTATCAAAGTTTCCCCACGGATTCCGAACTCCCTAAGTTCTGTCACGGGTACCACACCCCCCTCAAGAGACAATCTCAACATTTCATCCCCAGCAGGAAAATTTTTCTGGTCGCGGTCAACTGTTCCCGTACCCCACAATTCAAAAGTCAAGTGTGACTCCAAATGGCACGAGACTTCAAAGCAATATTTCATCAAACGGATTCACTAACGGATTCGTCAACAAGGGTTCACCAACGGACTCATCCAAAGGATTCACTAACGGATTCATCAAACGGATTCACCAACGGATTCGTCAACAAGGGTTCACCAACGGACTCATCCAAGGGATTCACTAACGGATTCATCAAACGGATTCACCAACGGATTCGTCAACAAGGGTTCACCAACGGACTCATCCAAGGGATTCACTAACGGATTCATCAAACGGATTCACCAACGGATTCGTCGACAAGGGTTCACCAACGGACTCATCCAAGGGATTCACTAACGGATTCATCAAACGGATTCACCAACGGATTCGTCGACAAGAGTTCACCAACGGACTCATCCAAAGGATTCACTAACGGATTCATCAAACGGATTCGTCAACAAGGGTTCACCAACGGACTCATCCAAGGGATTCACTAACGGATTCATCAAACGGATTCACCAACGGATTCGTCAACAAGGGTTCACCAACGGACTCATCCAAGGGATTCACTAACGGATTCATCAAACGGATTCACCAACGGATTCGTCGACAAGGGTTCACCAACGGACTCATCCAAGGGATTCACTAACGGATTCATCAAACGGATTCACCAACGGATTCGTCGACAAGGGTTCACCAACGGACTCATCCAAGGGATTCACTAACGGATTCATCAAACGGATTCACCAACGGATTCGTCAACAAGGGTTCACCAACGGACTCATCCAAGGGATTCACTAACGGATTCATCAAACGGATTCACCAACGGATTCGTCAACAAGGGTTCACCAACGGACTCATCCAAGGGATTCACTAACGGATTCATCAAACGGATTCACCAACGGATTCGTCAACAAGGGTTCACCAACAGACTCATCCAAGGGATTCACTAACGGATTCATCATACGGATTCACCAACGGATTCGTCAACAAGGGTTCACCAACGGACTCATCCAAGGGATTCACTAACGGATTCATCAAACGGATTGACCAACGGATTCGTCAACAAGGGTTCACCAACGGACTCATCCAAGGAATTCACTAACGGATTCATCAAACCGGTTCACTAACGGCCTCATTCAAAACATTCAGCCGGCAGGTTCACCTAACGGATCATGCCACCCCCTCTATCAACAAAAGCCGCTCACACAGGGAGCGCACCACTATCTCTCGCAATTTCAAATTCCTGCTTTCATCGAGTCTTTGCTTTTTCTTGGTGATGTCCTCGGCGGGTGTTTTTAACTTTCGTCGACGCGTTTTGCTTTGCAATCCACGTCGCCGAGGGGCTCTGTAGACACCCCGCCTTGGACCTCTCACCCCGATTGCACATTTGATTTTGTGTTTCTCCCCATTTTAAGTGTTCCTCGTGAGTTCCTGTCACTTCCGTTAAGTTCCTGACCGACTTCGTTAAGTCCAGGGACTAAACTGAATGACAGGGCTGACTTTCTAGTCCATTCTGTCAAAATTGCCTTCTCTGAGTCGCGCGCCTCCTACAGGAGGAGCCAGGCGCGCGCGCCTCCCGCCCTCAAGGCAGGAAGCGCGCGCCTCTGGTCGTCAGTTACAGATTTCTGGCCAGGATTCCCTCCCTTGCTCAATTTACAGGATTTTGCCCGGGAAGGATTTCTTGGTGACTGAGTTTTGGCACCAAAAACACCCCTCTTTCACCTATAAAAACCTCTCTTTACCTCCATTTTCAAGGATCGAAACTTAGACCAAAGATTGAACTTACAAAAACTATACCAAAATCACTTTCTAAAGGTTCTCCAAGGATCTCTCCAAGCAATATTTGAAGTTCTCCAAATTGTAGGTAAAAGTTCATCTTTTCCTTTCTTTTCTACTTCATCTCCTCTCTCTCTTTTTTATTTTAATCAAATGTGCAATCACCCAAATCATTTTGGGACATGACTCTAGTGATCACCTCATCTCATTGAGGTTGGTTAAGGAGTTATCTCCTACATTCCAAATCCTATTTTAAACCCCCCCTTTTTATAACTTAAAGAAGAAGAAGAAGAACGTTATCATTCATGTAGATTTTGATCAAGCAAGACCAACTTTAGTTGGGCGAGATGGGTGTTTCGGTACTTCCCATCTCGTAATCTAACCCCCGAACCTCAAAACAAAGAATCTCTGTTTTCGTAATCAAATTTAGGCTACAATCAATAGGTTTTTCTTATGTTCCTCAAAACATAGGTGGCGACTCTAAAATCAAGTTAGACATCCTAGGATAATTCACCGCTCTAGCCAAGCCGTGGTTCCCCGGGGTATCCACACCCCTGTGGTCATTTCTCACCTCTTTTTAAAAGTCTAACTTGATTCGAACTACGGCGACCTGAGCCTCTTATTGTGTGGGACCTCTCCCCCATGATAAGGGGAACGTAGGCAACTTCATCCCGGTCAAACTTTCAATTTTTTACCAAAATGCATTTCAAAAATGTGGAGACCGACTCTTTTCCAAAAAATGATTTTATAACGATGCCTTATCATTAAATACGAATCTAATTTAATTCAACTAAGAGGCTTAATTCTTTCATGAATAGAGTTCTGCATCATGTCGGCTGCAAAGAACATCGAAGTTGCAACTGAAGCTGCTACCCAAGATCCCGAGACAATACTCTACACCGGTACTGCTCTCAGTAAACAAGCATCCCACTTCGAAGCCATCCTCGATGAACAAGCAATCCACTTTAAGGCCATTCTCAACGAGCAAGCAACATACTTTCAGAAGGAGATGCATAAGACCCTAAGAGATATCGAGAGGCGCCATTTGTCTGACATTCGTGGTGTTTATGATTACCTCAGTCGAGTTCCCCCTCTTGCTCAATGTCAACACCCGTACGCTCCTCAAATGTACGGGCCGCCACAGACTGTCCCCGTCGGGATGCCTCCTATGACTACTCATCAAGAAGGGGTGCTGGTACCTAAATCACCCTCAAAGACAGTTCGTGAAAGGAAGGACGAGCGCGAATTCGACGACTTAGGTATGCCGTTAGCCAAACTCTTCAAAAGTCTAGTTCAAGCCGGCAAGTTGTCTCCTTTGTTCAACTATGAACCAAGTAGGGTGAAGCAATGCTTGGATCCCTCCAAACACTGCCAATACCACCAGTACGTTGGGCATGACACCGAAGATTGCCTCCAATTGAGGAGGAAGATTCAAAGCCTCATTGACAGCGGAGCCATCACCCGCCAACGGAATACATGGGCATGGGCAAAAGAGGAAATTGGGGCTACCTCCTTTAAATAAATAAAAAAAAAGGATCATTCAGTCTTCGTAGGTTCTAGAGTGTCCTTAGTCAAAAGTCCACCTTGGACGATTTTTGTTTTTTTAGTAAAAGTCCACCCCGGACTAGTCAGTTTAAATCTTTTAGTTCCAATAAAAGAGTCTTTATTTCTTTTCTCTCTAGACTTGAGACATAATCTTGCATAAATCAATTCCATGAAAATTGTCTTATTCACCATTTTAACTTGATTGCTATATCTTTATATGATGAATTAATCTTAATCTTAATCATTAATGATGACTCATTAAAAGGTAAATGGACCCACAAACCATTCGCACAACTAAGTAAACAATTAGTCTCAAGATAACAAATGCTTTGACCAATTAGGATGAACGAATCACCCCATACACTCTCTCTATACACTCACCCCTTGTACACACTTCATGTACACTCTCTATATACACCTTCCCCCATACACTATCCTCATACGCCTCTCATCCCACCATTAGACCCCTTTTTATAAGGCCGTGACAAAGAAATGGATTGCGGTTGCTCATCATCAAATAGACATCCATGCTGCCACAATTTAAAGGGTTGGTTTGTTCCCTTCATGAGTACTACATGCCGTTACACTGGGGCTGTCTGTATTCCATCGCAAATGTAAGACAAGTGCACGAAGTCATTCATGCCATTAATTGGTGCACGTGATAATCCAATGGAGCTCTACCGGAGAAAATCAAGGGGTTAGGATGCCCGCCGCCAGCAAAAGGCCGCTTGAACTATAAGGAAGCTACCTCACAATCGAGAGAGGCGAAAGCAAACTAGGGGCTTGTCTTGCCCAATGTTTCATGTACAAATATAAAAAAAAAATACGGCTCGCTAGGATGAAACCCAAAAGGGCGACCTAGGAAAAAGTTAGAGCATCGCACAAAAAGAAGCCCGCTAGGTTGAAAACCCGAAAGGGCGGCCTAGGCAAAAAAAAAGGGTGTGCACAAAGAGATAAAATAAAAAATTAAAGAAAAATAGAAGGGGCTATCACCATAAAAAAGTAAAAGTCCCATTTTATTTTCACTTCAAATGTTTTATTTTTCTTTCTTTCCCTACAAAGAAGATTAACGCGGTAGCAGCAGCCATGACAACTACAATGGAGCAATCCACCGCAATGAGCTGCAATGAAGCAATCCAAAGCAACAAGCTACAACGGAGTAACCTATCGCGACAAATGAACCTCATACTCAAACCCCAACTTCATCATCATCCGGGCCTCCCCCGAACTACGTGGACCTGAGCTTCTCACATTGAGGAGAACGTAGGCAACCTTAGGGTCCGGTCCAAAATATACACAACCCACCTCGTAGCCAATTTTCCTTCTCTTCTCTCTTCCCCCATATTTCTACTCCTGACTTCTTCACTCACAATTGATCAAAACATTTATTAATTTGAGGCTACTTGTTAACCGATTAACCATAACTCATTAACTAATCAACGAGGTCCATTCTCGAGCAATCAAATGAGAATCTTGAATAAAACAATTTTCAAATGTCTCGACAAGTCTTCCGTTCTACAATCTAGGAAAGAGCTAAACACTTACTTTCTGTCAAAGCAGGGGCTTCCTCCCTTTTGTACATATATACCCTCAGTTGCTCAAAGAGTCAAAATGTGAGTACTATCTCTCTCTCTCTCTCTTACTCTCCCCAAAATGCCCCTGCATGTTTTCAAACAATTCTTTTTTCCTTTTTTGAGTCGACTGAATGATTTCAAAAAAAAAAAAAAAAAAAAAAAAAAAAAATTCACGCAAAAGAGATGACTGCTAGATTGAAAACCCGCAAGGGCGGTCTAGGCAGAAAAAAGGGTGCGTCTTAAAAGAGGTAGGATACCCCGCTCTACGCAACTGGGGCTTCCCTAACAATAAGGGACCGACCATAAAGTTTCTCAAAGAATGCCGGGACTTCATCAAGCACATACTTAGAAGAAGAGGACTCCTCATCATCAAGCTCGACGTAGGATTTCTCAAAGGAGGGAGGATACCCCGCTCTACGCAACTGGGGCTTCCCTAACAATAAAGGACCGACCATAAGGTTTCTCAAAGAATGCCGGGGCTTCATCAAGAAGAAGGGCATCCCTCATCATCAAGCTTGACGTAGAGTTTCTCAAAGGAGGGAGGGTACCCGCTCACCAAATTAGATAATCCCCAACGGAATGGGTCGACTATGTGGCTTCCCAGAGAATACCGAGGCGTCAACAAGGATACACTTGGAAGAAGGGCACCCCTCATCGTCAAACTCGGCACGCGACGACCTATTTGGATTGATTAGAATCATAATTAATTATAAGGCATCTGTATAAGATCATAACACTTTCATAAAGTTTTCTCCTCCCCGATACTTTGTTTATAAACCCGTACGCTCGGTCTCCACAAAATTGTAAAAACATCCTCGATCCATCTGAGACCCATCTCCATGATTCTTGAGTTGACTCGGTCCTTCACCCTATTTCCTACACAATAGGATACCCTTAGGTCCCAACCTACCTGGTTCAAAACCTTAGGTCCCAAGCCTACCCGGTCAGTCTTGCCTAAGTTACACCATAAACTCTCTAGGTCCCGAGCCTACCCGATCAGTCTTACCTAGGTCCCAAACCTACCCGGTGAGTCTTACCTACGTTACATCATAACCTCTTAGCTCGACCTTCCACAAGTTCGTAGCATGACCCCTTCAGCCTCAAACCGGTTCTACCCAAAACTTCAGACCTTAAACCAGTTAACCAAAGCCAAATCCTTAGGGTGACCCATTAGGTCCCGAACCTACCGGTCCCGAGCCTACCCGATCTCCTAGATCTCAAACCTACCAACACATACTCATCCTTACCTTGTCTAAGCAATAGCTCTCTTATCCTCCTCGTTCCAACCTTTTAGGTCTACTCAGTCTAACCTGTTGAGCGATCCCTTAGATCCCAAGACCATTCGAGTCTACCAAACTTATCCTTGAAGTCCATGATATGTCTGGTCCATACCTTAGGCCTCAACCCCTAAACCTTTAGGTCACAAGACTTTCTACCCTCTAGGTCTCTCACCTTACATCTCCACCCTTGGAACTATTTAATTCCCAAGCCTACTTGGTCCAATTAAAAGCGACGCATCTACATCTCCCGACTCCCGTCATATCCAAGCCATGGCCCTACCACTCTTAAACCTACCAAGTACCAACCTAGTGTCACTCCTTAGCTTCAAAAGACTTCCTAGTCTGACCTTCAACCCCTTAGGTCTCTAACCTACTTAATCCGAGCCGAGTCCAAACCTCGCCACCTACGAGGTCCACCCTTGAACTCCATGGATCTCAAACCTTTCTTCCCCACGAGTCCAAACCTCAAACATGCTCGAACGCATAGGATCTTCCGGATACCGTGACATGCCATAAAGATATCAAAACCCGTCCGGTCAAAACTCGTGCGCTTAACACCTTTGGGTCCCATCCCTAGCCTACCTTCACAATCGCCGAACGAGCTTGGTCACGCGCAATGACCTCTAAGACAAACTTAGGTCCTAAGCATACCCAATCCAAATTAGGCACCTATTGTACTTGAGCAAAGTCTTGGACACTCAATCCCTTTACCTAAAGCGCCAACATGGTCTGTCGCGACCCCGAACCCCGCGGCCCGAGATCGCGAGCTGGACGTCGACTTAAAACCAAAACTCTAAAATATAGAAGTTAAAAATTCCATTTTTTAAACCAAAAGATGATAACACAAATTATTAATTAAGTAATAATTTAAATACATAATTAAGCAAATAAATAAATAATAATTATTTATCACCAATAAAATAGAGCCTAGTTTTCGGGTCGTGACATGGTCACATGTCCAGACCCATTTCTCGCACATGGATCACACCTAGCACACCTTAGAGCCCAAACCCGACATGCGTATTTGGTACTAGGATCATCCAATCCCAATCCATTGCTCCTTGGCCGACCTCAAGCCTGCTTGGTCCTAATCCATAACGCGGTTTTTCTAGGATAAAAGACTTGCCCGCTTGAAAGCCTTATGTCCCAACGCTACCCTGCCTAGCCTTCGATCTCCTAGATCTCACGCCTACCATTCTATTAGTCCCCGGTCTCCTTAACACATGTCTGAGTCTTACCCTAGCTAAACCCTAGCACTCTAGCCTAGGTCTAACCTATCGAGCCTATCCAGCCATGAGGTATCAAGCTCACCTGCTCCAAACCGCAACACTCTTAGACCTCAAACTTGCTCGGTCTAAACCAAGACAAACCTTCAAATGCTTTCGGTCTCCAAACCCTAGCCTTAAGCCTAAGTGGTCACATTCTCTCCAAACCCTAGCCTCAAGCCTAGGTAGTCACCTTCTATTCAAAGCCTAGCCTTAAACCTAGGTAATCGCATTCCCTTTAAACCCTAGTCCCAAACCTAGGTAATCGCCTTCTCTCCAAACCCTAGCCTCAAGCCTAGGTAGTCACCTTCTATCCGAAGCCTAGCCTTAAACCTAGGTAATCACATTCTCTCAACCTAGCCTCAAGCCTAGGTTGCCACATCCTCTACAAACCCTAGCCTCTAGCCTAGGAAGTCACATGCGCTCTGAACCCTAGCCTTGAGCCTAGGTAGTCACATTCCCTCCAAACCCTAGCCTCAAGCCTAGGTAGTCACATTCCCTCCAAACCCTAGCCTCAAGCCTAGGTAGTCGCATTCTCTCCAAACCCTAGCCCCAAGTCTTGGTAATTACATCCTTCCAAACCCTAGCCTAAATCCTAGGAAGTTACATCCTTCTTAAACCCTAGCCTCGATCCTAGGTAGCCACATCCTTCCTAAACCCTACCCTCAAGCCTAGGTAGTCATATCATTCTCTCTGAACCCTAGCCTCAAGCCTAGGTAATTACATCCTTCCTAAACCCTAGCCCCGAGCCTAGGTAGTTACATCCCTTCCAAACCCTAGCTTAGAGCCTAGGTATTTACACCCTTCCTAAACCCTAGCCTTGATCCTAGGTAGTCACGTATCCTCTCTAAACCCTAGCCTTAAGCCTAGGAAACCACAACATCCCCTTTAACCTAGGTAAACACATTCTCTAAGCCCTAGCCTCAAGCCTAGGTAGTCATATCATTCTCTCTGAACCCTAGCCTCAAGCCTACGTAATTACATCCTTTCAAACCCTAGCCTAAAGCCTAGGAAGTTACATCCTTCTTAAACCCTAGCCTAAAGCCTAGGTAGCTACACCCTTCCTAAACCCTAGCCTTGATCCTAGGTAGTCACATATCCTATCTAAACCCTAGCCTTAAGCCTAGGAAACCACAACATCCCCTTTAACCCTAGCCCAAATTCTAGGGAATTTCCAAAGCCCCGTATGCAACATCATTTCCAAATTCCCGAAACCCTAGTCTCGAAACCTAGGAAATTTACAATCTCAATTCTCTGTTTTATTGAACCCTAGTCCAAAACCTAGGATATAATGCCCTGTCCAAAACTCAATCAACCCTAGCCTCAAGCCTAGGAAGCCGCATTCGCTCTAAACCCTAGCCTCGAGCCTAGGTAGTCGAATTCGCTCCAAACCCTAGCCTCAAGCCTAGGTAGTCGCACTCTTTCTAAAGCCCTAGCCTCAAGCCTAGGTAGAAATTATCCTCTTTAAACTCTATCATCAAGCCTAGAAAGTCACAACCCTTTCAACTCCCAGCCTTAGGTCTAAAGCCAACGCCTTTGCAACCTCTGAACCTACCACAACTCCAAGCCCTAGCCTCGAAGCCTAGGATATTTCTAAACCCTAGTCCCAAACCTAGGAGAGTCATGGTCCTTAAACACCAGTTTCCAAACCCTTGTTCGAAACCTTAATATCTAGGAAGTTCCCAAACCTCAATCTTTCCAAACCCTAGCACTAAGCCTAGGATAGAATACTCTCCTCATGCTCCAATCCCTAGCCCGTAAGCCTAGGAAACCCACATTATCTCCAAGACATAATCTAAATCCCAAGAAGCCGGGACATCTTTGGCATTCCTATCTCAAGATTAGGAGATCACCATCTTCTTTATTCCCTTTCCTTAAAAAAGCCTTAGGTCATACCTCTAGGCAACCAAGAAAAATGTCTCTTACCTAACACCTTGGTCTCGATGGCTCGTAGCCTCATCCCCTCCTAAATTAGGATAAGCGGAACCTAGATCATGCTTCCCATATTAGCAACTCCCCGAGAGTCCATCTCCTTCGCGTCTCCCTAAAGGTCGTTTGCCCTTGTGACTCACCAAAGAGTCCCTTGTGACTCCCCGAGAGTCTATCACCTTTGTGACTCCCCGAGAGTCCGTCACCCTTGTGACTTCCCGAGAGTCTATCACCTTTGTAACTCCCCGAGAGTTCATCCCGTTTGCGACTTCATAACAATCCATCATCTTTGCCTCCACATGCAAAATTTCAGTTTTACCCCTAGTACATTCCCCTTTGATTCATTTTGGGTGCCCTTAGCGCTATTTTTTACTGATGTTCGTTATCTTTGGGTACGAGAAGCCTCTTAGAATTTCCATTCTTCACCGAATATTTGCTTAGGATTCGTATGGTTGTAGAGACTTTGGCGCCTCTATGACATACGCATCCTAGATCGATCGCGATTGGCAGAAGCCTCGGCGTTTCTGTTTGCGAGAGATCCAGCATCTATTATTTTAGTATTTCCTAATATTTGCTTAGGATTCATATGGTTGTAGAGACTTCGGCGCCTCTATGACATATGCATCCTAGATCGATCGCGATTGGCAGAAGCCTCGGCGTTTCTATTTGCGAGAGATCCAGCATCTATTATTTTAGCATTTCCTAATATTTGCTTAGGATTCATATGGTTGAAGAGACTTCGGCGCCTCTATGACATACGCATCCTAGATCGATCGCAATTGGCAGAAGCCTCGGCGTTTATGTTTGCGAGAGATCCAGCATCTATTATTTTAGCATTTCCTAAAATTTGCTTAGGATTCGTATGGTTGTAGAGACTTTGGCGCCTCTATGACATACGCATCCTAGATCGATCGTGATTGGCAGAAGCCTCGGCGTTTCTGTTTGCGAGAGATCCAGCATCTATTATTTTAGCATTTCCTAATATCTGCTTAGGATTCGTATGATTATAGAGACTTTGGCGCCTCTATGACATACGCATCCTAGATCGATCGCGATTGGCAAAAGCCTTGGCGTTTCTGTTTGCGAGAGATCCAGCATCTATTATTTTAGCATTTCCTAATATTTGCTTAGGCTTCGTATGGTTGTAGAGACTTTGGCGCCTCTATGACATACGCATCCTAGATCGATCGCGATTGGCAGAAGCCTCGGCGTTTCTGTTTGCGAGAGATCCAGCATCTATTATTTTAGCATTTCATAAAATTTGCTTAGGATTCGTATGGTTGTAGAGACTTTGGCGCCTCTATGACATACGCATCCTAGATCGATCGTGATTGGCAGAAGCCTCGGCGTTTCTGTTTGCGAGAGATCCAGCATCTATTATTTTAGCATTTCCTAATATCTGCTTAGGATTTGTATGATTGTAGAGACTTTGGCGCCTCTATGACATACGCATCCTAGATCGATCGCGATTAGCAAAAGCCTCGGCGTTTCTGTTTGCGAGAGATCCAGCATCTATTATTAGGATTCGTACGGTTGTAGAGACTTCGGCGCCTCTATGACATACGTATCCTTGATCAATCGTGATTGGCAGGAGCCTCGGCGTTTCTGTTTGCGAGAGATCCAGCATCTATTATTAGGATTCGTATGATTGTAGAGACTTCGGCGCCTCTATGACATACGTATCATTGATCAATCGCGATTGGCAGAAGCCTCGGCGTTTCTGTTTGCGAGAGATCCAGCACCTATTATTAGGATTCGTATGATTGTAGAGACTTCGGCGCCTCTATGACATACGTATCCTTGATCGATCGTGGTTGGCAGAAGCCTCAGCGTTTCGTTAGCAAAATCGGCAGGAGCCCTGGCGATCCTGATTGCGTTTACCATTCCATCTTGGGATTATTTAGACAACGTAATCTTTATTTTTCCCAAATGACTTCATTTCCTAACGAATGTTCGTTCTTCATACAGGATAGTGCCCGTAGGTTTATTATCCCTAGCAGAAGTCCGATGGCTCGCTTTTCCCTAATCGCTCTGAACTACGACCGGCTTGATTCCTCGGAGGATACGTAGGAAACCTGAAAAGGTCCAGCCACCCGACCAACATGGTCATCTCTCATCCCCAGCAAGTGCATTTTCCCCAGCAGAAAACGTTGTTCCCCATCAGAGGACAGTCCTTCCCAATTTCCCCATCAGATTTGAACTACGTTTGGCTTGATTCCCCCGCGGATACGTAGGTCGCCTGTCAAGGTCCAGCCGTTCCCTTACCTTTCCTCTGTTTTGAAACTCATGTTTCAGAACGGTTCCTATTTTTATCATCGAACCTCCATTGCCTTGCAATAAGCGTCGCCGAGGGGCTACTGTTAGTACCCGATCTGAAAATGAGTTTATTAGGGCTTTCCCAAATATACAAGGACTTTATGGGAATTAGAAACCTTGCAAAGACTTATCCCGGATTCCCAAAAATAACTCAATGTTCTAGAAAACATTAAATATGGACATTTAGGGTTGCCTTGTATGAACAGTAAAACCCTAGCTTGAATTTCAAGTCAGCGCGCAACGATGGCCACGCGGCCACTTTCACCGCCGCCCTCAATATTGGCCACGCGGCCACTTTCGCCGCCGCCCTCAATATTGGCCACGCGGCCACATCCGCCCCGGATGATCTGGACCATCAGATCTTCCCCTCAGTTTACTATATAAACCAATCTCATGCTATTGGTTTAGGGGGATCCGAATTTGAGAGTTCTTAAACACAATTTTGCTCTCTAATTAGCATTCAAGCCTCCAAAAACACTCTCAAGAATCCCAAGAAGATCCAAGGTTATTTCTTGCCAACAAAGGAAAGTTTTTTAACTTTTCTTCATGTTCTTGCATTATTTCTAATGTAGATCTTTAATATTCATATTCTTAATATGTTTATTCATGTGTTCTTCATAATATTCATATTCTTAATATGTTTATTCATGTGTTCTTCATAATATTCATGTTCTTGCATGTTTATTCATAGTTTCTTCATATGCTTTGCATGTTCATTCATATGTTCATATATGTTTTTCATATGTTCATCGTGTTCATAGATTAAAACCTTATTTATGCTATATTTAGGGTTGCGATCTTCATAATTACATGTTATTTCATAGCCGATGATGATCTAGGGTTCATCAACCCGAGGATGATCTAGGAACTACTTCTAAACCCTAATCTTTAGGTAATTCCCCCCTCGTTATGCATGAGCCCGATTCTTCTGCCTATTCTAAATTCTCTGCGAACTACGCTGACCTGAGCTTCTCACATTGAGAGGAACGTAGGCAATCTTCGGATCCGGTCTCAATCACTAACACACTACTAACACATTCATCATGATAGAAAGACCGATCAATTCGGGCAATAGGAGTGATAACGTCCAATATTCTTCTCTTGTTGTAATTTGACCCCCGAACCCACTAAAGATGCTTTTTTCAATGTTTTGGCTTTAATTAAAATGGCGTGGCGACTCTCATAATTTTAATGTTACTATGAATATTCCCAAATTCAAATACACGTATTCACACTAGTGTCCCCGTTTTCATATATATTAGCATAAAATTCTTTCACATACTCGCTCACACCATTCTCACAAGGACACTCCAAAAGTTTATCCCACTTGTAATACTCAAACATATCATCCAAGTCTAGATCTTTCTTTTTGAACTCTTTCTCTACATTGCATTTCCGATGAGAGAATTTTTCATAAAATGTTTGGGCTTTTTCACCCACAAAATGGGATTTATCAAAATTTTGCTCAGGAGCGGATGCATGACTCACTGCTTTTCTCTTATCCATGGTTTCCAATCACCCAACATCAATTCTCATAGTAAAATTTAAAGCAATTAACCCTTACTTGTTCCCCGAAGACTCGCCGGATTGTTCGCCGGAGATGGACGGAATGTCGCCGGAGATAAAAGAGATGATCGGAGAAGATGACCCTTAACCTTGCAAACACTTCCTTCTTCTGCAACTCCTCCCAATTCTTAACCAAAAGCTTCCAAATCCACGAAATTCTCCTTCCTTCAACCTTCTAATTTTCTTGCAAAACCCTTGATTTTAGGATGAATGGAGGCTAAAAACTTAGTAATTCTTAAAGGGGGTTGTGGTGGAGAGTGATTTTGAGAGTTATGGGTGGTGGGTTGAGGTTTAATGGTGGGATTTTTAGAGAGAGAGAGAGAGCTTGAGAGCCAACTTGTAGAGAGAGAGAGTGAGAGAGAGAGAGGGGCTGCTAGTTTTTGAGGAAGGGGAAAGAAAAGTGAGAAAAAAAATCTTAAACCCAACACCAAAAACACGCCAGGAACATGGAGAGGGCGATCGCCCGGGTGGGGGGCAAGCGGCCGCCCGGGTTGGCAGACCAATCTTATTTTTTTTTATTTTAAGCAGGCGAGCGCCCATGTTGGGCCACGTGGTCTCCTGGATACGCGTTGATTGGGCCTAGTGCAAGTGGGAGATTGTTGGATATTATGCCCTAGGCCCTTGAGAAAGGCCTATACGTTATATCATAGCTTCATTGTTATAGAGATAACAAACCTGATTATTATATCTTTTGCATGTTTATTATAATGATCATTGTCCCTAGTACTTATGAAAGGCTAGCATGAGTTTAATGGATAATCATATGATGATTATAGCGCATAGGATGCAGATTAAACTTGTGGGTACATGTTGGAGGACAAGTACTGGATAGACCCGTTATGAGATTTATGTCATGGTCAAATATCATAATTAAAGCTCATAATACTTATATCATTTATCCTTAGACCTGATATTATCATAGTCTTCCACATGATGAACATTATGTTTGACGTACTCAAACGCTACCCCTAACCGGGTGGTTATAAAGGCTACGATTGGCATAATCGGATTCCTGTAGGGAAGAATGATAAGTCAAGATGAGTGAGATTGATAATAGTGTACGGCCGTACCCAAATGAATTGAAGCGTTCAATGTTATTTGCTCATATCAATCTACTCGAGATCGAGAAAGCATTGGACAGCATAAGTTGACGTGGACCATGACTTATGTCCAATATGATATCGTGTGACAAAGGGATTGTGATATGTTCTATAAGGTTACTTTGGGCTTTCAAAAATATACTAATTGGGTAGTCATAATGGCTTGCTATAGTCCGCTTATGACTTACGGGTTCTGACTCGTTCGGACTCGTTGCCAACTTAGTATAATCCTATTGGGTCACACATAATAGAACGGATTGAATAAAGGCACAAAAAACGAGAAAAACTGGATCATGCTGGAAGGATCCGTATGGATGGTTTGGGAGCCACCCAACCAATCCGTACGGATGGTTTGTCCAGACGGAAAACAGTTTGTTCAGATCTCTTATTTGACAAGGAATCCTGATCCCAAAAGGAATTAGGTTTATACCCTATTATATATGTGTGCAGTCGGGTTTGAGAAAGCTAATGGTTGATTTTAGAAATCATAACATGTTGTTTGAGAAACAATTACACACATATAGAGGGGATTATTAGTTTTGAGATTTAGAATCATCATAACTCAATAATCAATGAAGTAAAATAATTCTTACGAAGAAATCGTTTCTTCATCAAGCCTTGGGTCTAGCAATCCAGATCAAGAAGGTGTTCTTGATATCCGTTCGACGTGTGGATACCGATATAGGGTGTTTGCGTTAGCACCTTAAAGTCTGTGTTCATGGATTCGATCATCAAGGGTATGTTTCTTTCATCTTATATTTAATTTAATATTATATTTAATTTAATCAACATGCACGATTATATAATATCTACATGATAATAAGATGAATGTGTGATTTGAGTTTTATATATGAGATATAAAATTTATGAGCATGAATATGGTGATTATGTAATTATTGTATTGATTTGATCCATATGAATAATTGCATGTTTGGGATATCCATAAATAATTGGATTATGTGTATTGATAATTTGGATCTAATTTGTGTATGTAATAAATTGTTTATTCATGGTATTGATTAGATCTAATTAAATTCGTAATCTGTAAATTCATGTATCTGTAATCTGATTATGTATAAACATGATATTGGATTTGGTCGAATTTCTGAAATTCTATAAAAAAACTGGAAATCTGGGATCCTACCAATGGATCCGCACGGATGGTTTGGATGATGCCAAACTGATCTGTACGGATAGTTTGGAAATTCTCAGATTTGATTTTGTTTTCTGGTATTCAGATTATTCTATAAATTGTTTACAGAATTTGAATATGGAAACTGCTTTCAGACAGCTGGTTTTCGAAACCGTGTTTCCTGAAACAATTTCAGCCGAAGAATTCAAAAGGAATTGCAGAAATCAGAGTTCTAAAGAGTTTAGAACTGCTGTAATCTGTGAGATTAAGAGACAATGAAAGATCTTGAAACAACTATCCAATCTATACGGGAATGTGGATGCCTTTTGGCTTAGTTTCGACCGTATAGAGAAGTTGCTTGGTTTCTTGATCTTAGCACGGAAATATGGATGCCTTTTGGCTTAGTTTCGGCCGTGCGGTTTGTGCTTCCAATTTCAAGATACTCTGCAGATACAGTTTCAGAATTCTGAAGAGTTCAGAGTTTATGTGACCTGTATGAAAGAGCTGTACGGATAAATCTGGATGCTTACAGAAACATCCGTACAGATGGTTTGGGCATTACTGATTCTGATCTGTTTCAGACGGCAGGTTTTGGAAACCGTGTTTCCTGAAACAGATTTAAGTTCAGAAGTCCAAACTGTTAATGAGATCAGAATCTTAAAGGAGTTTAAGATTGGCGTAATCTTAAAGTTTCGGAATTTATGCCTATACAAAGTGCAAATAGTTTGCAGAGAAGGAAACTATATTTGGATTAATTCATTGCATGGACCAATGGCAGGCTTACGCCTTGTTTCTGGGAATCCGAATGAAATATCCAATCTGTAAATTGTTTACAGATAATTTAGATTCCATCCCCACAATGTTGCTTCATAATTGAATCACACGATTTTGCTTATGTTAATTAATTTGATTAGTTAACCTTGATTATGCAAAGACTATATTATATTATGACATAATTAAATATATGATGCATATTTCTAAGCAAATAAACCTTCTTTAAACTTATGTCATGTGCCAATCCATTATTAAAACACTTGTGAGTACACCGGGTATTTTTATGTGGGCTCTGCCAAAGCGAGGTGCATTAATTCTATCAGTGTATGAGAAAGATGAGGAATGAGAGTTTCATATACGTTTAACGTGGTTTGACTTAATTAGGCTATCAAAAGACAAAGTTTTGGGCCTGAGGCACAAGATGAGATTAAAACATGTCCGACATAAGATGTCTAACAAATCTCATAAAGGATCTAAGAATCATATATGATATGATTGACAAAGAGTTGTCTGCATAATTAATTTTAATTTTGAGCAGTATCGCCAAAGCGGACTTGAAATTAAATTAAAGTTGGATCTTAGCCTCTATAAATTATATTATACAATTGTTGTATTTGAAGGTGTATAATTTAGTGGGAGTATTTGTGAAGTACATTATATGTCTCTAAATGATAATGGTATGAAATATATGTGTATATTTATTTGCATATTTTGTAGAATGTCTTAAACTATAATCATGTATAATCACTGCAATAGACCCCACTTAAAGAGAATAAGATTAACTTCCTTAACCTAGTCATGAGCTTAAGAATTGTTCTAAAGAAACCTTATGCCTTAAGGGTGGACAAAGATATTGATTAGAAACATGTGGATGATTCTATAGATGTCAACTATCCTACGACTTGCTATCATATGATCGGAACTTTAGAAGTATCTGAAACATATGAATGCTTATGCGATAAGCAATTATGTAGGAAGCGTTCCTACAAGCAAAGAAAGACAAATAAAGTTTGAGATTGATTAAGAGCCTAACATTCATGTGATGAATGAAAGATATAGTAATAAGTTCTCATGTTTTGAACATGGAGAGACATATTAATTACCTTAGTTGGCTTGGTTATCAAGTTAGTTTGGAACTAACAAACGGATTTGATATTAATTTATAAGCGACATTTGATGTTTAAAATGTCGTGTATTAATATCAAATAGAAACCTTCTCAAACTTTAAGGTTAATAAGGACAAGGATTTAATATAAAGGCAAGACAAGAGTTGTCAAGCCTAAAGGAAATATTTATGGTGAAACCTAAAATCCAAGGAATGGAATCTCTACCTTGGCAATAGGATTGACCGTTGGAGTGTTGGTAGTGGTGCCCTAGGCACGTTTAATAAACGTTGTAATTGTTATCATTTATTTCATATCAATAAAGAGATGTTTTGATTATTATTGTTGTTCATGTTTAATTATAATAATCCCCGTCCCTAGTGCTTGTTAAGCACTAGTATAAAGGCTAAATGATCATGGGATGATCATGTTAGATTTATGGGTACTTGTTTGGAACAAGGTACTGGACTTGACCCGCTGCATGAGATTTATGTCATGGTCTATGTCGTACATATATCTCATATTAGTTATGTCATTTGAATCCTTAGACATGAAGTTATTATAGTCTTCCACTTGATGAACATTGTGTTTGACATATTCAACCGCTACCTTAACACGGTAGTTATAAAGGGTATGATTGGCATAATCGGATTCCCGTTGGGAAGAATAATAAGCTAAATGGATTTGTCCCTCCACGGAGAGATGTCAAGCTTGGGCCCCTCGAAGGAATGATGTTGATGAAATGTTCGGCCGGACTCAAATGGATTGATTGGATCAATAGCATTTGAATTATCAACATATTCGGAATCGAGAAAGTATTGAACAAAACAAGTTGACTGTTTGACCATGACTTGTGTTCAATGACATTGTGGACAAAGGGATTGTGACATATTCTAAAGGAATGCGAAATTGTATCTAGTTACACTATTTGGATAGGTATGACGGTTTGCTAGAACCTAATCATATCTTATGGGTTCATGTTTGAGCCCATTGCCAACTTAGTGTAATCCTAGAGGGTCACACACAAATAGAACGAATCATAAAGGACTAAATTGGAATTATGGAAAAATGTCAGGTTTTGACTCTGGCACGGTCGTGCGCCTTAAAATGGCACGGCCGTGCCATAAATCCAAACCAAGGCAAATCTGTCGACATGTTTGACACGACCGTGCCAAGAAGTCAAGCACGACCGTGCCGAAATTGGTCGACTGGGGGAAATCACGCGGACCTGATGGCACGACCGTGCCAGTTTATAGGGCACGACCGTGCCAGTCAAGTCGGCCAGAATTCCTTGTTGCCTAATTTGGTGACGGGATTTAGGATTCCTAAGTCCTTAAGGGTTAAGGATTGGGACCTATTTAAAGATCCTTTCAGCAGCCATTAGCATCATTATTGTGAGTGCCTCCATAAGGTTTTGAGAGGTTATTTTTCTTATTCTAAGATCCCAAAAGTGAAGAACAAGAATATTCATAATTCTATATAATTCTTGCAATTGTGAAAGTGTGTTTCACAATTTGGTCTAGCAACCAAGATCAAGAAGTTGCTTGATATTCGTTCGTGGTGTGGATACCGCTAGAGGGTGAAGCTCATCATCTTCAAGGTTCGCGTTCTTGATCAAGTTTCAAAATCTCCACCAAGTTCAAAAGCTAGAAATTTATAGCCATCAAGGGTTAGTTATTCCTCTATTCATCTTGTTGTATTTGATTTAATCATATGAACGGATCCATGGCTTTGGGTTTCTTAAAATTTTAATTGCTAATTTCCGCTGCGCATGTTAGATCGAAACCCAACAGTGGTATCAGAGCCCCGTTCATGTTGATTATTTCAATACTAAGATCATGTTGTGTGTATATAAATTGTTTATGTGCCTAGCATGATATGAATATTGGATTACGTGATGTTTATGTGTTATATGATTTTATGTGGTTTATTGTTTTAGAAACTTTAATCGCACTATTCAATCGCAATAAAATTATGGTGGATTTAAAATTGTTTGGATTATCAATTTTTGATTGGATCAAAGTTTTGATATTCTAGGGATTCAAGAATAAATTGTTTATTCAAGGTTTTGTTGATCATGGTGATTGGATCACCAAGAACACCAAATCCTTATTGAATCGGGAAAAACAATTTTGAGACAAATTTTGGAACTTTAAAATTTTGATTTCGGAAGGGTCCGACCGGACCCATACCTTGACCCGGCCGGACCTAGGGTTTGGCGCGGGGAAGGGCTTGGGTCTTGGGTGTGGATCTTGGGTTTAAATTTCCTATTTGTTTTAGTCTTGTGAGTCTAAGATTGGTTCAAGGTTTGGATGGCTAATCTACGTTCATCGAGATTGTGTTTCCCAAACTTGATCGCAATCGAAGTTTCAAAGATAAAACGAAGTTAGAATTATGAAGAGTTCATAATTGCTAAAATTAAGAAACAAAATTCTTGATTCAAAGATTGGAGATCCATGTGGAATTGTGAATGCAATTGGCCTACGTTCATCGAGACCATCTATTGCTTAGTTTCGGCCACATGGACTACTTTCTTGGTTTCTTGAATAAGTGCGGAATTGTGGATGCCATATGGCTTAGTTTCGGTCGCACTTCTTGTTGTCTTGATTTGGAGATGATAACCAAAGTTCAAATAGTCTCATCCTCATAATTATAGAGAAACTAATGACACATAAATATTATGCTTAAATTAATGGAGATTAATTTAGTGGCTAAACTTGATGTGTAACATGTTTATATTATGTGCTCATAAATGTGTTATATGCTATATGTGATGAACCTTCAAAGAAAGTTTTAAGTCCTTTTGCCATGCCATGATTAAAACACTTGTTTATACATGAGTAATTTTATGTGGGCTCGCCAAAGCGAGGTGCATTGATTTTATTCATGTTTGAGCAAGATGAGTGAATAAGAGTTTCCTATGCGTTTAAAATGGTTGGACCTAATTAAGCGTCAAAACAGTTTTGGGCTTAAGGCAAAGATGAGATTTAACATGCTTTTTGAAATTGGATTTTTTAAAGAATCTCATGAAAAAAAAAAACTGAGAGTCATATGAGATATGATTGACAAGAGTTGTCTACCTAATTGATTTAATTTTGAGCGGTGCGCCAAAGCGTACTCAAAATTAGATTAAAGCGGGATCTCAACCCAATTAAATTATATTATACATTGGATGTATAAGAAGGTTATATAATTTAGTGGGAGTATTTTGTTTAAAATACATTATTTATCTCTTTAATGAAAATCGGTACTTATTAAATTTTGGAAATTTTGCATATTTGTAGACAATGACTAATAACACTCAATCAATGTCGTTGCGATCGATCCTTGAGAAGGATAAGCTCGAAGAGAATGGTACAAACTTTATGGATTTGATCCGTAGCATAAGAATCGTTCTTAGGCAAGAAGATAAGTTGTACATTCTCGATGGGCCTCTCCCTGCTGAACCACCGCCTACTGCCCCTAGGGTAGAAAGGGACAATTACAAGAAACATCGTAATGAATCTAGAGATGTAAGTTGTCTCATGTTCAAAACTCCAACAAAGTTTGAACATTTGGAAGCCTATGAGATAGGCGTGGAGTTGAGAACCATGTTTCAAAAGCAAGCTAGGCAAGAGAGGTACAAGACCATTGTTGCATTCACTACTTGTAAAATGAATGAAGGGCAACAAGTGAGTCCTCACTTTCTTAAAATGAAAGGTTATGTAGAGCACCTTGAGAAACTTGGCTATCCAATCCCATTGGAGCTAGCCACGGATCTCATTCTTAATTCATTGCCTAAAAGTTATAATCAGTTTGTGATGAATTATAACATGCATGGAATGGATAAGAATCTCTCTGAGTTGCATGGGATGCTCAAAACTGCAGAGATGAAAATTGTGGAGAAAGGTTCTCCCGTGCTCTTGGTTCATGATGGGAAGAAGCCTGGTGCCAAAGGCAAGGGTAAGGCAAAAGTTGTCAAACCCAAGATAAGCAAGGCAAAGGTTGCCAAGGCTTCTGAGGCAAAACCCGATACACAAAAGGAAGATGCAATTTGTTTCCATTGTCAAGAAATTGGTCATTGGAAACGTAATTGCAAGGCTTTCTTGGAAGAGCAAAAGAAGAAGAAGGGCAGCAAGGCTGCGTCGACTTTAGGTATCTATATGATAGATATTCTCCTTTCTACCACTGATTCTTGGGTATTGGATACCGGATGTGGTTCTCACATTGTCTAAATGTGTAGGGACTAAAGAATAGGAGACTGCTTAAAGAAGGTGAAGTAGATCTACGCGTGGGAAATGGAGCAAGATTTGCTGCATTAGCCGTAGGGACTTATGAAGTCACTTTACCTTCCGGATTAATTCTTGTTTTGAACAATTGTTATTATGTTCCGGATTTAAGCAGAAATATTATTTCAATTTCTTGTTTGGATAATGAAGGTTTTAAGTTTCTTATTGAGAATAAGAAATTTTCTATTTATTTAAATGATGTGCTTTATGGTATTGCTAATTCATTTAATGGCCTTTATATCTTGGATGTCAAGAATGAAAATAATGTCTATCATATAAATAAGAAATCTAAACCTAATGATGTAAATCATACTTATTTGTGGCATTGCCGTCTTGGTCATATTAATGAGAAGCGTATCTCAAAACTCCATGGGGACGGACTTTTGGGTTCATGTGACTTAGAGTCATATGATACTTGTGAGTCGTGTCTTTTTGGAAAAATGACTAAGACACCTTTTACCAAGTTGGGTGAAAGGGAAAGCGACTTATTGGGGTTGATACATTCCGATGTATGCGGACCATTAAGTAGCAATGCTAGGGGAGGATTTCAATACTTCATAACCTTCACTGATGATTATAGTAGATTTGGGTATGTTTACCTAATGAAACATAAAAGTCAAGCATTTGAGATATTTATAATATTTTAAAATGAAGTAGAAAAACAACTTGGCAAAAGTATAAAAGCACTTCGATCAGATCGAGGTGGAGAATACTTAAGTCAAGAATTTGATGATCATCTAAAGAATTGTGGAATAGTTTCAAAATTGACTCCACCGGGAACACCACAATGGAATGGTGTGTCCGAGAGGAGGAATCGGACTTTGTTAGACATGGTTCGATCAATGATGAGTCAAGTTGATCTTCCAATATCCTTTTGGTGTTACGCTCTAGAAACCGCTGCTTTCACACTAAATCGTGTTCCAACTAAATCGGTTCAAAAGACTCCATATGAGATGTGGAGCGGAAAGAAGCCTTGTCTATCTTTCATGAAGATTTGGGGTTGTGAAGTTTTTGTCAAAAGACTTATCTCAGACAAACTTGCACACAAATCTGATAAATGTATTTTCGTGGGATATCCTAAGGAAACTAAAAGATATTACTTTTACAACCGAGAGGACAACAAAGTGTTTGTTGCCCGAACTGGTGTCTTTCTAGAGAAAGAGTTTCTCTCCAAAGAAATCAGTGGGAGTAAAATAAATCTTGAAGAAATTCGAGACCCAGAAAATAACATTGAACCAATAGTGGAACAAGACCAAGAACCACAAGGAGTTGTGGAACCTGTTCAAAGTACACAAGCAACTCGCAGATCTAGTAGGTTACGATCCGAGCCCGAGAGATATGGATTTCTCGTAACGGATAGTAATGAGGTAGAAATCATTGAGAATGATGAACCGTCAACCTACCAAGAGGCGATGTCTTCTCCTGATTCGGACAAGTGGCTTGGAGCCATGGAATCTGAATTGCAATCCATGCAAGACAATCAAGTTTGGAATTTGATTGATGCGCCCGAAGGTGTAAAAACCATAGGATGCAAATGGGTCTTCAAGAAGAAGACTGACATGGATGGGAAGGTGCATACTTACAAAGCTAGGCTTGTAGCGAAAGGTTATAGGCAAGTTCATGGTATTGACTATGATGAGACCTTTTCACCCGTAGCAATGATTAAGTCTATAAGAATTTTGCTTGCCATTGCCGCATATCATGACTATGAAATATGGAAGATGGACGTCAAAACCGCTTTCCTGAATGGAAAACTTCAAGAGGATGTGTATATGACACAACCAGAAGGTTTTGAACAAGATTCTAAGGTATGCAAATTGCAGAGATCCATCTATGGATTGAAGCAAGCTTCTAGGAGTTGGAATCTCCGTTTTGATGAATCGGTCAAAGAGTTTGGTTTCATCAAGAACGAAGATGAGCCTTGTGTATACAAGAAGATTAGTGGGAGCATAGTGCTATTCCTTGTTTTATACGTGGATGACATATTGCTCATTAGAAACGACATTCCTACACTTCAGTCTGTGAAGACTTGGTTAGGAAAGTGTTTTGCAATGAAAGATATGGGTGAAGCCGCATATATTCTTGGCATTAAGATCTATAGAGATAGATCAAGGAGACTGCTTGGTTTAAGCCAAAGTACATACATTGACAAGGTTATTAGAAGATTCCGTATGGAAAACTCTAAGAGAGGGACCTTGCCCGTGTTACATGGAGTTTCTCTAAGCAAGACTCAATGTCCTAAGACAAACGATGAGCGTGAGAAAATGAATGATGTTCCATATGCTTCGGCAATTGGGTCCATCATGTATGCCATGATTTGTACTAGGCCGGATGTGTCTTATGCTTTGAGCATGACAAGTAGATACCAATCCGACCCTGGCGAAAATCACTGGATAGCTGTAAAAGCGATTCTTAAGTACTTGAGAAGAACTAAAGACTCGTTTTTGGTCTATGGAGGAATGGAAGATGATCTCGTTGTAAATGCTTACACGGATGCAAGCTTCCAAACCGACAAAGATGATAGCCGATCGCAATCGGGATTTGTGTTTATGTTAAATGGTGGAGCTGTAAGCTGGAAGAGTTCCAAGCAAAGTACAACCGCTGATTCTACAACAGAAGCTGAGTATATTGCTGCATCGGATGCTGCAAAGGAAGCTGTTTGGATTAAGAAGTTCATAACTGAACTTGAAGTGGTTCCTAGTATTGCTAGTCCAATAGACCTTTATTGCGACAATAATGGTGCTGTTGCTCAAGCAAAGGAACCAAGAGCACATCAGAAATCCAAACACATACTTAGGCGTTTTCATATCATTCGAGAGATCGTTGATAGGGGAGACGTAAATATATGCAGAGTACCTACTGATGACAATGTTGCGGACCCGCTAACAAAGGGACTTCCACAAGCTAAACATGATGGTCATGTTAGGTCCATGGGTATTAGATACATGGGAGATTGGGCCTAGGGCAAGTGGGAGATTGTTGGTAGTGGTGCCCTAGGCACGTTTAATAAACGTTGTAATTGTTATCATTTATTTCATATCAATAAAGAGATGTTTTGATTATTATTGTTGTTCATGTTTACTTATAATAATCCCCGTCCTTAGTGCTTGTTAAGCACTAGTATAAAGGCTAAATGATCATGGGATGATCATGTTAGATTTATGGGTACTTGTTTGGAACAAGGTACTGGACTTGACCCGGTGCATGAGATTTATGTCATGGTCTATGTCGTACATATATCTCATATTAGTTATGTCATTTGAATCCTTAGAGATGAAGTTATTATAGTCTCCCACTTGATGAACATTGTGTTTGACATATTCAAATGCTACCTTAACACGGTAGTTATAAAGGGTATGATTGGCATAATCGGATTCCCGTTGGGAAGAATAATAAGCTAAATGGATTTGTCCCTCCATGGAGAGATGTCAAGCTTGGGCCCCTCGAAGGAATGATGTTGATGAAATGTTCGGCCGGACTCAAATGGATTGATTGGATCAATAGCATTTGAATTATCAACATATTCGGAATCGAGAAAGTATTGAACAAAACAAGTTGACTGTTTGACCATGACTTGTGTTCAATGACATCGTGGACAAAGGGATTGTGACATATTCTAAAGGAATGCGAAATTGTATCTAGTTACACTATTTGGATAGGTATGACGGTTTGCTAGAACCTAATCATATCTTATGGGTTCATGTTTGAGCCCATTGCCAACTTAGTGTAATCCTAGAGGGTCACACACAAATAGAACGAATCATAAAGGACTAAATTGGAATTATGGAAAAATGTCAGGTTTTGACTCTGGCACGGTCGTGCGCCTTAAAATGGCACGGCCGTGCCATAAATCCAAACCAAGGCAAATCTGTCGACATGTTTGACACGACCGTGCCAAGAAGTCAAGCACGACCGTGCCGAAATTGGTCGACTGGGGGAAATCACGCGGACCTGATGGCACGACCGTGCCAGTTTATAGGGCACGACCGTGCCAGTCAAGTCGGCCAGAATTCCTTGTTGCCTAATTTGGTGACGGGATTTTGGATTCCTAAGTCCTTAAGGTTTAAGGATTGGGACCTATTTAAAGATCCTTTCAGCAGCCATTAGCATCATTATTGTGAGTGCCTCCATAAGGTTTTGAGAGGTTATTTTTCTTGTTCTAAGATCCCAAAAGTGAAGAACAAGAATATTCATAATTCTATATAATTCTTGCAATTGTGAAAGTGTGTTTCACAATTTGGTCTAGCAACCAAGATCAAGAAGTTGCTTAATATTCGTTCGTGGTGTGGATACCGCTAGAGGGTGAAGCTCATCATCTTCAAGGTTCGCGCTCTTGATCAAGTTTCAAAATCTCCACCAAGTTCAAAAGCTAGAAATTCATAGCCATCAAGGGTTAGTTATTCCTCTATTCATCTTGTTGTATTTGATTTAATCATATGAACGGATCCATGGCTTTGGGTTTCTTAAAATTTTAATTGCTAATTTCCGCTGCACATGTTAGATCGAAACCCAAAATGGAGAAATTACAATTTGAATTAGAAGATCAAATGAAAGGGTAGTTGGACTACCATTTCAAGTATTTATGTTAAAATTCTACTTAAAAGGGTAAAGATTTACCTATGTGTTGATAATGATGCAATGGTTGCAACATTAATCATAGGAACTTGCGAAGTGTCTTCACCTATTGGGTTCATATTTGTTTTGAACAAATATCATGATGTTCCCACTTTAAGTAGAAATATTATTTTGGTTTCTTCATTACAAGATTATGGATATTTCTTATTTCGAATAAGAAGATGTTCCATTAAATATGATGTGCTTTATTGTACTGCTAATCATATTAATGGGACTTTATATCCTTATCTTGGATGAACAAAATAATAAGTGTAACGTAAATAATGGAAATCCGAATCTAAGGATGTAAGCGTTACATTCTTAAAGCATTGATGTCTATATCAATAATAAGAAACACATTAAAATTCCATGGAACGGGCTTTTAAATTTGCATGATTTCGAATCATGTGATTTATGTGAATCTTGTAATTGATTAAGACACCTCTTACTAATAGTAGTAAAAGGAAGTACTCTTTTGGACTAATACATATTGATATATGTAGTTCATTAAAGTAACAATGCTTGGAAAGGGATTTCAAAATCTCATGGCAAAAGAATTATTGTACTCTGATCTGATCAAAGTGATGAATATTTGAGCCTTGGACTTTATGACAATTCTGCGGAAAGTCTACAGAATAAGAGAACAGAATCTGGGAACAACCACCGTACGGCCCCTATTTACAGAAACCTGCAGATTGTCTGCAAACTGCTGTTTTTCGCCTCATGATAAGTCAAACTGATCTTTAATTATCCTTCTGGATTTTGTTCTAGAAATAGCTGTGCTTACACTAAATTGATTTTCATCTAAGGAGGTTCGACTGATGCCATATGAGATATGGAATGAAAAAAAAAACTTGGTTTGTCATTCATAAAGATTTGTGATGTGATGCCTTTGAAGAAAAGTGTTGTCTGGGACAAAGTCACACCAAAATCTTATAAACGTAATTTCATGGCATATCTTAATAGTATTGATTTTACACCCTTTAAAGAGTACAAATCGTTTGTTACCCTAAATAGCACTTTCTAGATAAATCGTTTATCTCTAAATAACTAGTGGGATTAAAATGTATCTCGAAGAGTTTGAGACCTAGAAAATGACATGGAACCTAAGATGGAAGTTGAATAAAGTTTCACAAGGAGTTGTGGAAATTCGTTCAAGTATACACAAGAAATTTGCATAACTGATAGGATACTATCTATAACTAGAAATATTGATTTCTCGTAATAGAAAGTAATTGGGAATATATCATTGTGAATGATTGACCTATTACCTATCAAGATGCAAAGTCCGCTCCGGATTTAGATCAATGACTTGGAGTCATAAAATCTAAAAGTGTATATTGATTAAGCAAGACTAATTAAGAAAAGTTAATTCATAATGTCGATTATGATGAAACTTTATCACCTGTAGTCATGCTTAATATTAGTAGAATTCTTATTGTCATGACCTCATATTTTGAATATGAAATATGAAAAATGGATATCAAAATAGAATTCCTTAACAGGAACATACTTTAGGATGTGTTTGATACAACCTAAAAGTTTTGATTGATCCATAAGATTAAAATATGCAAGTTGCAGAAATTCATGAGATGGATTGAACCAAACTACTTGGAGTGAAATTTAATTTTGATGAAGTATTCAAAAAGTTTGAATTCATCAAAGATGAGACTTGTGATTACAATAAATTTAGTGGGAGCGTAATATTTTTCCTAGTCATATATATGTGGTTGACATATAATTCATTCTGAAAGAGTTTCTAAATGAAAGACTTGGATAAAGCCACCTATATCATTGGAATTTAGATTTATGGAGATAAATCTAAAACGTTGTTTGGTTAAAGTCAAAGTACTAGTAAAGACAAGATCGTGAAAAGTTCACTATGCAAGACTCTTGGAGAGGTTACTTGTGAAAGTCTAATGGCATTAATCTTTGCAAGATTTAGTCTTACTGGAAGACTAATGAGCAAGAGTACATGATTAAGATTCCATATGCCTCGGCAATTTGATCTATCATGTAAGCCATGTAAATGTACTAAGACCGTATGTCTCATATACTTGGAGTATGATGAGATGATACCAATCGGATCCTAGTGAGAGTCACTAGTTAAGAAACACTCTTATGTTCTTTAAAAGGAACTAAAGAATGCGTTCTTGATCTTTGATGGAATAAAAGATGACTTGTAATAGCTACATAGATGCATTCTTACAAACCAACAAAGATAAATATTGCAGTATAAATACATGTTTACGTCTAATAATGGTGTTAGAAGAGTTCTAAATGGACCATTACTATTCTATAAAGGTTAAGTATCTAGTGGCATGAGATGCAACTAGAAAAATGTTAAGATTAAGATTCTAATTAGTAAACTAGAAATCGTTTCTAGTGTAACTAATTTAATGTACCTTCATTGTGTCAATAATCGTTATTACACAAGTCAAGGGACTAATATATTATCTAGACATATACTCATACATTTCTATCTTACTCGAGAAATCGTCAAAGATGGGAGATGTCAAAATATGCAAAATACCTCATGATATTAACAAGGATAATTATCCTACATAAACTCATTTGCAATTATGATGGAGATCATAACTAATCTCAATGGGCATTGGATACGCGTTGATTGGGCCTAGTGCAAGTGGGAGATTTTTGGATATTATGCCCTAGGCCCTTGAGAAAGGCCTATGCGTTATATCATAGCTTCATTGTTATAGAGATAACAAACCTGATTATTATATCTTTTGCATGTTTATTATAATGATCATTGTCCTTAGAACTTATGAAGGGCTAGCATGAGTTTAATGGATAATAATATGATGATTATAGCGCACAGGATGCGGATTAAACTTGTGGGTACATGTTGGAGGACAAGTACTGGTAGACCCGTTATGAGATTTATGTCATGGTCAAATGTCATAATTAAATCTCATAATAGTTATATCATTTATCCTTAGACCTGAGATTATCATAGTCTTCCACATGATGAGTGTTATGTTTGACGTACTCAAACGCTACCCCTAACCGGGTGGTTATAAAGGCTACGATTGGCATAATCGGATTCCTGTAGGGAAGAATGATAAGTCATGCTTGGCCACTCGATGAGTGAGATTAATAATAGTGTACGGTCGTACCCAAATGAATTGAAGCGTTCAATGTTATTCGCTCATATCAATCTACTCGAGATCGAGAAAGCATTGGACAACATAAGTTGACGTGGACCATGACTTATGTCCAATATGATATCGTGTGACAAAGGGATTGTGATATGTTCTATAAGGTTACTTTGGGCTTTCAAAGTTATACTAATTGGGTAGTCATAATGGCTTGCTAGAGTCCGCTTATGACTTACGGGTTCTGACTCGTTCGGACTCGTTGCCAACTTAGTATAATCCTATTGGGTCACACACAATAGAACGGATTGAATAAAGGCACAGAAAATGAGAAGAAGTGGATCCTGCTGGAAGGATCCGTACGGATGGTTTGGGAGCCACCCAACCAATCCGTACGGATGGTTTGTCCAGACGGAAAACAGTTTGTTCAGATCTCTTGTTTGACAAGGAATCCTGATCCCAAAAAGAATTAGGTTTATACCCTATTATATATGTGTGCAGTCGGGTTTGAGAAAGCTAATGGTTGATTTTAGAAATCATAACATGTTGTTTGAGAAACAATTACACACATATAGAGGGGATTATTAGTTTTGAGATTTAGAATCATCATAACTCAATAATCAATGAAGCAAAATAATTCATACGAAGAAATCGTTTCTTCATCAAGCCTTGGGTCTAGCAATCCAGATCAAGAATGTGTTTTTGATATCCGTTCGACGTGTGGATACCGATAGAGGGTGTTTGCGTTAGCACCTTAAAGTCTGTGTTCATGGATTCGATCATCAAGGGTATGTTTCTTTCATCTTGTATTTAATTTAATCAACATGCACGGATCCGGGCTCATGGGTTTTTAATTTTATCTGTTTATTCCGCTGCGCATGATGCATCAAAACCCGACACAAACGCCTTTGTTTTAAGTCCTTGGCTCGACATAATGCCACATGCAGATTAAGTGGCTTCCTCCGGTTCCGTCAATTTAATTACATCAATTTCATTGATGTCTTCTAAAATTGATAGCCCCTCATAATACGGCTTCACCCGGTGTCCATTCAGTTTAAATATTGTCCCATCTTTCAAATCTTTAAGCTCTACGGCTCCATGGGTAAAGAAACGAACCAACTCATATGGACCCGTCCACCTTGAACACAATTTTCTCGGGAAGAGTTTGAGGCGAGAATTAAAGAGAAGGACTTTCAAACCCGGTTTGAGAAACTTGGGCTTCAAATTCTTGTCATGATATCTTTTGGTCCTCTCTTTGTACAACTTGGCACTCTCATAGCTCTCTTGCCTCAACTCTGCTAATTCATCCAAATCGAGCAACCTCTTCTCTCCCGCTAGACCCAAATCCATGTTCAATTTTTTGGTTGCCCAATAAGATTTATGCTCCAATTCTACCGGGAGATGACACTCCTTCCCATACACAATGCGGTACGGACTCATGCCAATAGGAGTTTTATATGCAGTCCGATACGCCCACAGTGCATCACACAATTTTAAAGACCAATCCTTACGATTTGGACGCACTGTTTTCTCAAGCACTGCTTTGATTTGGCGATTACTCACCTCCACTTGGCCCGAAGTTTGAGGATGATAGGCCGTATCTAGATTGTGACCAACCCCATACTTTTTCAGCACTAGGTTGAATATACGGTTAGTGAAATGTGTCCCTTGGTCACTAACGATGACACGCGGTACCCCATACCTGCTAAAGATATTGTCACGCACAAACTTGCACACAACGTTAGCATCATTAGTGCAGGTAGGAATTGCTTCCACCCACTTGGACACATAATCAACAGCAACAAGTATGTACAAGTAACCATGGGAAGGGGGAAAGGGACCCATAAAATCAATGCCCCAAACATCAAAAATATCAACAACTAAATTATGTTGTAGGGGCATCTCATCTCTTTTTCCTATGTTTCCAGTCCGTTGGCATCTATCACACCTCACACAAAATTCCTGAGCATCTTTAAATATGGTGGGCCAATATAACCCCGCTTGAAGCACTTTCCTAGTGGTCTTTTGCCAACTAAAATGACCCCCACATTGGAGTTTATGGCAAAACCTCAACACACTAGCATGTTCATGCTCAAGAATACAATGCCGAATAATCTTATCCGGACACACTTTCCACAGATAAGGGTCATCCCAAATATAATGCTTCACATCCGACTTAAACTTTCATTTTTGGTCGTAAGTGAAGTGTGGTGGCATCAAGTTAGTCACCAGATAATTCACGAAATCATTATACCAAGGCTCTTAGACATGTAAAGAAAAAAGTTGCTCATCCGGAAAATTTTCATTAACCGGAATCGCCCCATCAATTACACTCGTGAAAGTGAAATCCTCAAGCCTAGATAAGTGATCTGCCACCACATTTTTAGTCCCCTTTTTATCCCTAATCTATATGTCAAACTCCTGCAGTAGGACCATCCACCTAAAAAGTCTAGGTTTAGCATCCTTTTTATTCAACAAGTATTTAAGTGCAACATGATTGGAGTAGACAATTACCTTGGATCCAAGCAAGTAAGAATGGAATTTTTCAAGCGCAAACACAACTGCTAAAAACTCTTTTTCAGTGGTAGTATAATTCAGTTGTTCATCATTTAATGTTTTACTTGCATAATGAATCACATGAGGTAGCTTGTCCACTCTTTGCCCCAACACAGCCCCAATCGCAAAATCAGACGCATCACACATGATCTCAAAGGGTAGAGACCAATTGGGGCTTGACAAAATGGGGGCACAAGTCAACTTTTTTTTCAACAAGTTGAATGCTTCCAAGCACTCTTGGTCGAAGATGAACTCGGTATCCTTGGCAAGAAGGTTACATAAAGGCTTACAAATTTTGGAAAAATCTTTTATGAAACGCCTATAAAAACCCGCATGGCCCAGAAAACTTCGTACACCTTTAACCGACACAGGGGGAGGTAATTTAGAAATCAAATCAATTTTTTATTTATCTACCTTAATCCCCTTACTAGATACCAGATGCCCTAACACAATACCATGCCTCACGAGAAAATGACATTTTCCTAACTAAGGGTCAAATTTGTCTCACAACAACATTTTAAAACCATTGTCAAATTCTCGAGGCATCCATCAAAGCTATCGCCAAATACAGAGAAGTCATCCATGAAGACTTTGACACATCTTTCTATCAAATCAGAGAATATGGAGGTCATACACCTTTGAAAGGTCGTAGGTGAATTACATAGCCCAAAGAGCATCCTCCTAAATGCAAATGTGCCAAAGGGACAAGTAAAAGTAGTCTCGGCTTGGTCCTCTGGTGAAATGGGAATTTGGTTATATCCCGAGAAATCATCCAAGAAGCAATAATACGCATGTCCTGCTAAACTCTCTAGAATCTGATCAATAAAGGGCAAAGGGAAGTGATCATTATTTGTTGCAGCATTAAGTTTGCGCAAATCTATGCACATTCTAAGCCCAGTCACTTCCCTAGTAGGCACTTCCTCACCCTTCTCATTAGTGGTGACAGTGTAACCCGATTTCTTTAGAACAACTTGAACCGGGCTCACCCACTCACTATCTGCGATGGCATAGATAATGCCCTCATCTAACAACTTGAGGACCTCTTTCCTAACTGCCTCTTCCATGTGAGGGTTCAACCTCCTTTGTCTTTCTCTAGATGGCTTAGCACCATCCATAAGATTAATTTTATGCATGCACATGGAGGGGCTTATGCCTTTTATGTCTGCTAAGGACCACCCTATGTCCGACTTGTTCTCACAAAGCACTTTTATCAACTTGGCCACTTGCTCTAGGGTCAAATCAGAGGCAATTATCACTAGCAAAGTCTCACCCTCCCCAAGAAAGATATACTTTAAATTTGAGGGGAGGGTTTTCAGCTCAAGGGCTGGAGGGGTTACAATAGAAGGCGTCGAATTCTCATTGAAGTGTCCTAGGGGGTAAAACTGGCCATCACTAAGATATTGTTTGTCGGCCTTTTCCACAGCCATCAGTTGAACATCCGCATTATCCTTAGATTTCTCACTGCCAATCGACAACAAAAACTCTAACTCCTCACAGTCTCTCTCATGCCACAAGACTTCACTCAAACAGTCCTCTACCACATCCACACAATTACACGACTCATCATCTATGGGACCTTTCATGACATCAAACACAGATATTTCAATTTTCTTATTAGCCACACACATAGACAAAATCCCATCACCCACATTAATAATAGTGTTGGTAGTAGCCATAAATGGATGCCCAAACAATATGGGAGAATCCTGACTATTCCCAACACCATTATTAGTTTCAAGCACCACAAAGTCCACAGGTATAATTAAATTGGCTACCTGCACAAAAACATCTTCCACAATTCCCAATGGCCTCTTGATTGAATGATCGGCCAGTTGTAAGGTCATTGTGGTGGGTTTTAGCTCAGGTAAACCCAACTCAAGATACAAATAATGGGGCAACAGATTAATGCTAGCACCGAGATCCAACACTGCCTTCACCTTTTTAGAGTCCCCCATAGATATAGAAATGTTAAAACTTCTGGGGTCCTTCAATTTAGGTGGGAGGTTCTGTTGTACCACGGCACGCACTTTCGCCCATAATCAACTTCTCATCATTCCCATACTTGCGTTTCCTGGAATTTAGTTCTTTAAAAAACTTAGCATAAGCTGGAATATTTTTGATGACATTCAACAATGAGAGATTAATGTTAACTTTTGAAAACATGTCATACAAATTAGATATTTGCTTATCCAGCTTGCTCCTCATAAATCTACCAGGAAAGGTACGAGAGGTACATATGGCTTGGGGGTGGAAGAATCAGTAACAGGATTTTCCCCCATGCCATTAGTACTCTTACCAACAACATCCTCAACAGGTGTCTCTGAGGGTTTAGAAGAAGGTTCAGAATGTACCTCACTACTTACCTGTTTGCCATTTTGTAGGTTCATAATGGCCTTGGCTTTCTCCCCTTGACTTGGGAAGGTTCCCGGTTTGTACCCTTGCTACCCTTCAGCTAGTTGACCAATTTGAGTCTCCAGCTTTTTGTTGACCTCATCCTACTGCTTCTCTCTTTGCTCCATCATCATCCTCATTTGTTGTTATTCTTGCAGCAGTGACCTCATCATCTCCTCCATAGATTGCTTGGGTTGCTGTTCCGGATTCCCTTGTAGGGGAGGAGCATAAAGAGGCTTTTCTTGAAACTGGTTCCCTTGGTTACCCCTCCATGATAGATTCGGATGATATTTCCAATCTGGATTATAAGTGTTAGAATAAATACCACCTTGATTCTGACGTGGGGGTAACCTTGCATTGAATTAACCTGTTCAGAATCACACTGCGCAACAACATGGCAAACATTAGTAGTAGGGATGGCCAAACGGAACCGGAACCAGACCGGAACTAAAAAACTGGACCGGAACTGGAAAACCGGACCGGAACCAGACCGGAAAAGCACGAAACCAGAGCAAACCGGCGAATAAACC
The DNA here is from genome assembly GCA_026119855.1 of Campanula takesimana. NCBI lineage: Eukaryota > Viridiplantae > Streptophyta > Magnoliopsida > Asterales > Campanulaceae > Campanula > Campanula takesimana. Next base: position 677,260 of record JAOWBW010000028.1, read on the forward strand.
AGAACCGGAGTAACCGGAACCACCATTCATCCGGGCCGATTACGGTTCACATAAATGGTGAACCGGATCGGAACCGGACCAAAAATCCCTTGTTTTTCAATAATTTTAAAGCGCGGGACCAGAACCGGACCAGAACCGAAACCTAACCAGAACCGGATTGTGCCAACTGTAAGTACCCCAATCTGAAATTGACCAACTTTAGAGGAATTCTTGGTGCCATTCAGGGATAAACCGATGGGCCAGGACCTCACTAGGATAAACCAAACATTCCAGGACTGAACTGGAATTAAACTTGGAAAAATCCAGAAGCTCGCCAAGTCGAGTCGTAGGGATAGTTTGGGCACATGAGGTCCCTAGCCGTACGGCTATGTTGGGCACCCTCAGCCTCTATAAACTGAACCCCATGCTGATCATTTCAGGGGGAGAAAACGTTTTGTGAGCTGAAACTCTGCCTGTTTGAGAGCAGAAAGTGAGTGATATATACATTTAAGTGAAAAGAGAGGAAGATAGGCCATAACCACAATAGGTGAAGCCTTCTTCTCCCCATCTTCTTCTTCATCTCAAACTCTCTTTTATCTTTGTTCATATTACTTATTTATCTTGTATTATTTCTTCTTGTTCTTGCAAAGTCTTGTCCATTTCAAGCACTTTACATTTCTTGCAAGTCTTGGCCTTCCAAGCTATATATATTATGATTATATATGTATATGATTCAAATCATGAGGTGATTCAAGGTCCCCTTCACACCTAGTGTGTGATTTATGGGATAAAACCTAGGATGATCATAATTTGTTCAATTTCATGTTGATGTTGTTCTTGTTTGGCCATAAGAGTCATGACTGGGGGATAAAGTTTCAATCTTTATCATCCCAACCATGATCTAGCCATAAATCACCAAGTATGAGACATAAAGATTTGATCTTTATGTTATATTTTTGTCCCTAAGGGTTTAATCTTGTATAATAAATCCATTTTGGTGGTAAAGTTTCAATCTTTATCCACCAAAATGGTCATTTTGGTCTAAATGCCATGTTCATCAATTTTTCATAAATCTCTCCAATGATTGCCTTTGATCACACCTAAATCTTTGTTTTTGGGGTTCCTTTGATGATCAAAGTGCATAGGAATGAACTTTTCAAAGTTTTGTTGTTAATCATAAACTGGAAATCAACATTCCAGTCCAGTTTCAGCAAAGATACTCTGTTTTGACTGAAACTGGAATGTTTTCTGATAAACTGTAAAAATGCCCAGGAGAGCCCTCCCCATCCATACGGCTACTTTGGCCAGGGAGGGCATTTTCCAGTTTCTTCCTTTTCTGACCAGAAAGTTTACAAAGTAAACCTATTCTGTTAAATAATTAACTGGTTTTGCCAAAATAGTCAGTTTCTCCCATTTTGAAAACACACACACACACACATGCACTTTTGTTAACTAACATTAGGGAGACTCGGTCCTATCCGAGGCGACTTGGGTGACGTGAAACTCTTCCCAAGGCGTAACCTGACCTCCGAACTAATAGAATCTCTAACCTTTTATTTTTTTGGGTTAAATAATTAACAAAAGTGGCGACTCCGTTATGTTTTATGAGATAACCGTGTTCGGCTTTTTCGCCCCAAAACTCCTCGCGATCCTCCGCGTGGGGGCGGGATCCTTACAATGGCGACTCCGTTGGGGAGTAAAGTGTTTGCAAACTTATTTTTAGAAAATTTGAGGACACTTTTGTGTGGGTCAAACTCCCGTTCCCCGTTTTCGTTAACTTTTGTGTTTGTTTTGTGTGTACTGAGTTTCTGTTTGAATTTTCTGGAGTGGAAACTGTTCTGGATGTGCAATAAACTGGGGCTTGATGATCAGAAGTTGAAAAACTACAAAAAATAATAGCCAGGATGCTATAGCCGTACGGCTATGTTGGGCAGGGAACATAATGTTTCGAAATTTGACAATTTTGTGCAGGGCAGAAACATTCTGTGCCCCTTTGGCTTCTGCTCTTGTCCAGGTTCTATTTACAGTTTTGTTTGTGCACATTACCTTCTTCCTTTTTAGCCAAAACTTGGTTTTTAAAGCTTGGTTATGCATAAGTCTTTTTGGACATAAAATTAGGTTTTCAAGGCCTCCTTGTACATAACCCCTTTTGTAAAGATTTTGAATCCTTTTGTTGTAGACAACTTGTTTTACAAATGGTTTTCAAAGGATTGTTCTTCTTGTGAAGTCTTGATTTCAAAGGTCCTTTGGTTGTGCACAATTTATTGTATGTACAAGTTTTGGCTTTGTTTGCCCATGTGATTTTTGCTTGATTGCTTGTGTAAATAGCTTATTCATGCTTGCTCATTTTTGTTGATTATGCCTATTCATGCTTGTTCATGTGCTATTGTGTAAATTTGTTCATGATGTTAAGACAAATCGAAAATTTCTATTTTGACTCAAAAAGGAACATAGAATGGCTTCACACTACACGCACTTGACCTTGCATGTTCCAAATGCCCTTTAAACCCAAGATGGATGCCACGATGCAGCTTGATTGGTGCTCTTGTGCCTTTCTAGCGCGCACGGGTCCATTCCACCTCCCCTTCTGAGCCGAGTCAACCACACTTGTCCATGACACACAAACACCGAGACTTTGGTTGGTTTTTGGTCTAGCTCACGTTACCATGTCCCCGATACGTGTCTGAGATTAATTATGGCCAAGTTAATGCTCGATACGTGTCTGAGATTAATTATGGCCAAGTTAGTTGCGAAAAAGAAGAGAAATCTTTTCCAACCATGTAGGAATAAAAATGCTTTTTAAGTAAACTTGAATGAATGAATAATCACACATTACATGCGTTTGCTCCTTTCTTGCTTCTTGTCTTTGACGCATCGCATTCTTGCGTTAGCAAACAGCATTTCGTTACGTCTTTGGACGGATCCCCGTTATCCTCCACGACCTCCGTTAAGGCATTTCGTTAAGTCTTTGGACGGATCCCCGTTATCCCCCAAGACCTTTGTTAAGGAATTTTCTTAAGTCTTTGGACGGATCCCCGTTATCCTCCAAGGAACCCGTTAAATCTTTGGTAGGATCCCAGTTATCCTCCAAGAAGCCAGTGAAATCTTTGGACGGATCCCCGTTATCCCTTAAGACCCCCGTCAATATTTGGTAGGATCCTAGATATCCTCCAAGAAGCCAATGAAATCTTTGGACGGATCCCCGTTATCCTCCAAGGCACCCGTTAAATCTTTGGATAGATCCCCGTTATCCTCAAAGATGTTTGTAAACCCTTAGGCGTTGTCCCCTAGGTCCCTGTTGAGATTTCCGTCAAACTCCTAGGCGTCATCCCCTAGGTCCCCTTTTTGAGATTCTCGTCAAATCCCTAGGAGTAGTCCCCTAGGAAGTCAAGTCCTTGGGAGGATCCCCGTTATCTTCTAAGGAGCCGGTCAAGTCTTTGAATGAATCCCCCGTTGCCCTCTAAGAAGTCGGCCACAACCATGGATTCGAGATCCCATTTGATTTCGTTTACCTTTCACCCATAGGTCTAAGCCTAGCGGTCGTGTCCCATTTGTAGCATGAGCATCCACCAAATGATTACCTGAGCCTAAGTTGCATTATCTCTCTGCTGCAGCGAGAATGAAGTGGAAAAGAGCACCTTGTCACCGTCTGTTCCGCGTTGAGTCCGAGGGTTCCTCAGCCGCTACAATCCCTCCACGCCGGAACCTTGGAATGACCGGCTCAGAGGAAAATAGTTAGGAAAGCAATGCCGCAAATGGTCAGACCAGCCCAACCAAAGAAGAGTTGCTCCAAGCTTTGGGAGCCTCCAGGGCTCGGGAAGAGATTACCAGGAAACACTATGAGGAAGAACGAGACCGGTTTGTTGGGTCAATGAGACGAAAAGGCGTTGAAGTTTTGTTTCAAACGGACGGGTCCTTCGTTGAGGTTTCTGACCATGAGGAAGGGGTTGAAACCACCCAACCTCCTAGTCACAACCAAACTCCACCCCCTCAACCTTGCGAAAACATCAAATCCCCTCACTCTCCGTTTCAACACGTCACCACTCAAAGCTTGCCTCCCATAAACACCCATGTCTCACCATTCACACCGATCATGCCTCGACCATCACTCCCACGAGGTATTCCTAATTATACTCCCTCTCAGTTTGAGGTCGTCAATCAAATCCCAAGAACTCAGTCGCCATATGTGGATAATTGGCCAACCACTAGATTCCAAGGTGACCCGTATCATTTCTACGGTCCGAGACCTTTTGGACCACAAGTTCATTACGCACCTCCAAGGTACATTCCTGCGAACAACCAGGGTTATGGATATGCCTACACTCCTACACCCCCGCAGGATCCTCTCAATCATCTATTGGGAAGGAGAAAGCAAATGGAAGTTCAGTATGAAAGGACACTCAATGAGCACCCCTTTTCATTGAATAGTAATGATTCTCATCCCCGCCGCGCTCCGACCAACAATGGAAGAAGAGCCAAACGCCAATCCAAACCCCGTTTCATAAGGTTTGAGGATTTCGAAATGCCTATAAGAAAGGTATTTGAGAGATTTGTTAAGCAAGGCCTCGCAAAGCCTCTTGTCAACTTCCAACCCAAAAACCCTGAGAAGTATCTCGATGTTAACAGGAAGTGTGCCTTCCACAGTTACCATGGACACAATACCGACGAGTTCCCTGTTGTGAAACGCATCATTCTGGGTTTGATTGGGGAAGGAAAGCTTGAACCCCCTCATGCCTCTGCCACAGCCAACAGCCCGAGTGTCAACGTGCTTGGGATCGAGAGATCTAATCCTGTGACTTCTCCAAGGATCAACGAATGGAGTGGTATCTTCCCTAAGAGAAAGGAGACCGTGGTTGACGGAGTCACCAACCCCAAAGTAGGAGAGCCAGTTTCGGGAAGGTTGACAAATTCAGCAAAGCCAAAGGGTCAATGGCACGGAAAATGTCTGCAGGGCTAAATGCCCCGGGTTGGGAAATTGATGGTGTTGTGGTCACCGTAACAGAGAGAAAAATCTCAAAACCCCTTCCACTGACCTCCCCTCAGGAAAGGTCAAAGTCCACTGTTAGAATGTGTAATAAGCCTTTAGGGAAAGTCAGTTAAGATGTTTGTTAGGTCTAGTTAGAATCTTCACTCCCCGGTTAGTGCTATGTGGTGACCCTTTTGAATCCATTGTCAATTTTCTTAATGAAATTATTATTATCATTACTACATTGTCAAAAGTTTACATAAAAAATGTGTGTGAGTCTTTTACTCAGATAAAAAATGTGTGTGTGTCAATCCTTATAAAAAGAAAGAAAAATGTGTGAGTCTTTTGCTCAAATAAAAAATGTGTGTGTCAATCCTCATTAAAAAAAATGGAGATCGAGTTTTCTTAAAATAAAAGGTCAACTCTTTTCTAAAAGGCTAATCCGCTAATGAGGCGTTCCTCTCAAATCGTGGTTATAATTTCACCTTGAGGTTTAAAATGCTAAAGTCCTTTGTGGTCTTATCCACCGGAAACATAGACCAAGAAGCCCACATCCGAATTGGCGCCCACATGAACAAGAAGATCAAAACAAGTTGGGACACCGCCCACAAGGAGAGGCCCATGCTTCGAAAGCCCAAGGGTGGGTACATCAAATGGAGAACCATACCCTCGCCGAATGCCATGCATAAGGTTACGCACCTCTGTAAGTACCCCAATCTGAAACCGACCTATATTAGAGGTAGCCTTAGCACCGTTTCAGGGATAAGCTGATAGGCCAGGACCTCCCTAGGATAAGCTATAAATTCCAGGACTACTCTGGTATAAAATTGGAAAAATCCAGAAGCTCGCCAGGCTGAGCCGTACGGATGCTTTGGGTACTAGAGGGGCCTAGCCGTACGGCTGGTTTAGGCACCCTCAGTCCCTATAAATAGAACCCCTTACTGATCATTTCAAGGGGGGAGAAATACACATTAGAGAGGTCACTCTGCTGGAATCACCACAGAGTAAGAGTGAGAGTGCTCACAAACCAAAAAAGGAGAGAAGAAAGGAAGATTGGCCTTAACCATCATAGGTAAAGCCACCTCCCCCCCTCCTTTCTCTTCATCTTACTCCTATTTTCTTTCTTATATCTTGGTTATACATGTATTTATTCTTCATTCATGCAAAGACTTGTCCATTTCAAGCACCTTTTGTTTCTTGCAAGACTTGTCCATTATCAAGCACTATATATCTATCTATTACATTACTACCTTGTCCAAGCTATGAGAAGTTCAAAGGTGCCCTCCATACCTTGTATGGAAGAGGTTCTAAAGCTAGACACTCATAGACTTGTTGATTGTCATTTATATTCCTTAATCATTTAAATGTTATGTTTGTTTGGCCATGATAATCATGAGGGTGATGAAACCTTAGTGTTCATCATTTTCCTCTTTGGTTTAGCCTCAAAATCCCACTTTTGGGTCATAAAGATTCAATCTTTATGTGTTATTTTGACTCTTGGAAGGATTTTAAGTCATAAAATGTCATCTTGGTGATAAAGTTCCAATCTTTATTAACCAAATGACCAACCTTGGTCCAAAGGGGACATTCATTAACTTTCTTGATTTTCTCCTATGATTGCTCATGATCACACCCAAATACTTGTTTTGGGGAACCAAGTGATGATCATTTAGCATAGGAATGATGTTATAAAACTTGTAAAATGATTTCTTGCAAACTGGGATCCCAAACAGTTTGTCCAGCTTCAGACAGAATACCCTGTTTCTGTTCTGAACTGGACTGTTCTTGAGCAAACTGTAAAACCCCAGAATTGCCTCCTCCAGCCGTACGGCTACTTTAGGTAGGAGGGCAAAATTGTCTGTTTTGCCCTCTGACCTTTATCTTATCACTCAAGGCCCCTTTTTTAGCCGAGTTTCTCAAATAAAATCAATAACAGAAATTTTTCCGTTAAATACACACACACACATATGCACATTTTAACTAACTTAGGGAGACTCGGCTTTGTCCGAGGCAACTTGAGATGACGTAAAAACTCCTCCCAAGTTGTAACCTGACCTCCGAACCTTTGAACTCAAACCTTTGTCATTTTGTTGGGTTTAAAATTAACAAAATGTGGCGACTCCGTTAAATTTGACCGGTTCCCGTGTTTGGCATTTTGTCCTCGTGCGAACCTTGCTTGTTTCGCCCCGAGGACGGGATCCTTACAGTGGCGACTCCGCTGGGGATGAGAGTGCTTTCGGACTTCTTTCTAAAAGGTTCGGGGGCATTCTTGTGTGGGTCAAACTCCCGTTCCCATTAGTTGACTTCTTGCATATTTGTGTGTGTTTGCTGTTTCTGTTTGAACTGTTTTGAGAACATACGTTCTGGAAATACAATAAACTGGGGCTTGATGATCAGAAGTTGAAGAAACTGAGAAAAATCTTCACCCTCTTGCTTTAGCCGTACGGCTACTTTGGGTAGGGGCCAGAATGTTGCCAATTAACAGTTTGGTGCAGGGCTACAACATTCTGGGTGCCCCTCTGCTTCTACTTGTCTAGGTTCCAAATTTACAGTCTTACTTGTGCACATTACCTTCATTCTTTTGGCCAAAACTTGGTTTTGAAAGGTAATAAAACTTGGTTATGCATGATCTTTTGTCAATAAAATGGTTTCCAAAACCTCATCGTGCATAATCCTTTTTGTAAGAGTTTTTCTTAAATCTTCTTGTTGTGCACAAATTGCTTTGTACAAAAGGGTTTCAATGTAAAATATTTCTTTTGCAAAAGTTTGATTTAAAATTCTTTGTTGTGCACAACTTGGTATATGTACAAGTTTTGGTCTTTGTTTGCTTATATTCCTTGATTTGTTGTGTATAAATTGCTCAATCCATGCTTGTTCATACTTGTTCATATCTTGCTTATGCCATGCTCATGCTATCGAAAAACGAATCGAAAATCTCTCTTTTTACTCAAAAAGGAGCATAGAATGACTTCACACCATGCGCACTTGACCGTGCACGTTCCAAATACCCTTTAAACCTGGGGTGGATGCCACGATGCAGCTCGTTGGGCGCTCTTGTTCCCTTCGATGCGCGCACGGGTCCATCCCACCTTCCCTTCCGAACCGAGTCAACCACACTTGTCCGTGACACACAAATACCGTAACTTTGGTTGGTTTTTGGTCTAGTTCACGTTACCACATCCTTGATACGTGCTCAAAGCTAATTGTGGCCAAATCAATGCCCGAGTTGTGACTCCTTGATGAAATGCAAGCGTGGCCTAACCAGCCTCCAACTCGTGTGTTAGTGACGACCGCAATTAGCAAGGGCCATGTACTAAGGATAGGGTGACACTGTGTCGTTAAGCCCTAATGAACGAGTTATTTTAATCATCCTTAAGCCCATGGTCAAGGATCGAGACGCCTCATTCAAAATGAGGTCATGACGGAATGTCTGCGCAGCCTTTGGTGTAGCCTTCGGGGAAAAGTCTTGATTCCGACTGGGACTTAACCATGATTAGGATGACCCGCATATTGGGAACCTTACGATGCACTAGACCCTAGGTTCACTTCTTTTGATTGGTGGAAGCCGCGTGCCCTATAGGACCCTCGCCCGGGATAGTCCGTCCTTGGGAGCGTGCAATACAGGTGAAAAACGAGGGGTCTATAGGCGTAGTGATGGCCTCCACTGATCCAGGGTTTAGGTTAGTTGCGAAAAAGAAGAGAAATCTTTTCCAACCATTTAGGAATAAAAATGTGTTTTAAGTAAACTTGAATGATTTATTAATTGCGCGTTGCATGAGCTTGCTCCGTTTTTGCTTCCTGTCTTTGATACATTGCATTGTTTCGCTAACCAGTGTCACCCCCATTAAGTCTTTGGAAGGATCCATGTTATCCTTTAAGACCTCCGTCAAATCCCGTTAAGTCTTTGGACGGATCCATGTTATCCTCCAAGATTTTTGATTAGTCCCGTTTAGTCTTTGGACGGATCCATGTTATCCTCCAAGAGTTTTGATTAGTCCTGTTTAGTCTTTGGACAGATCCATGTTATCCTTCAAGACTTTTGAATTGTCCCGTTTAGTTTTTGGACGGATCCATGTTATCCTCCAAGACTTTTGATTAGTCCCTTTAAGTCTTTGGAAGGATCCATGTTATCCTTCAAGACTCCCGTTAAAATCCCCGTGGAGACCCTAGGCAAAATCCCGTAGGTCCCCGCAAAGATCCCCGTTAAAATTCTAGGAATAGTCCCCTAGAAAGTCAGTCCAGTCCTTGGATGGATTCTCGTTAAGAAGTCAGTCGTGTTCGTCCCTCCCTCTTAAGATTCCAAACCCATTCGAACTACGGTGACCTGAGCCTCTCATCACGTGGGACCCCCTCCCTCGTGGTGAGAGGAATGTAGGCAACTTCGGCCCGGTCAAATATCTCAGATAAAGACACGTGTGTCTTTAACCCAAGCGTTCACCCAGTGTTTACCCAAGCCTAAAGCTACTTTTTGTCTTCCCCGTAGCTCAGATGAAGTGGAAGAGAGCATCATGTCGCCGTCTAGTGCGTGTGGAGTAAGAAAGTTCCCCGGTCACTACAACTTCTCCAACCCGGTACCTCGGAAAGGTCACTTCAGTGGACAGTAGCTTGAGAAATGACGTTGCAGACAATCCGGATGGCCCAACGAACGAAGAGCTGTTCCAAGCTTCGGAAACCCCCGGGGCTGAGAAAGAGGTCATCACAGAAAGCCACAAAGAAACGCAAACTCCGCCTGATGAGTCGACGAGGCAAAGAGGTGTTACAGCTCTGTTTCAAATCGATGGGCCCTTCGCCAAAGCAACTAACCACAATGAAAAGGTGGAAGCTACCCGACCTCCAGACTGTAACCAAAGATTTCTCCCTCCATCTCATCAAAATACCGAGACCTCTATTTCTTCGCCCCAACACGCCGTCGTCCACAACGAGCCTCTCACTCAAATCTTCCTCACTCCGCCTCATCCCAAATCCAACATCTCCCATAAGACACCTCCTATAAAACCCCAAACACAACCCACTCAAAAGGCCCGCAAACCACTGTTCACACCGGTTACGTCCCGAGCATCATACTCACAACACTTTTCCGATCGTATCCCTTCTCGGCTTGATGCCATCAACCAAGTCACCAGAGCTCAGTCACTGTTTAGACCGTACATGGGTACCCGAACCGGCATCACCAACTTACCTCCACCAGGTTTCCCGAAGAGATCCCACGGAGACCCGTATCATTTCTATGGTCCGAGCCTTTGGGCCACAAGCTCCTTGCATGCCTCCAATGTATATTCCTGCAAGCCACCAAGGTTATGAATATGGGTATGCCTACACCCATGCACCTCCACAGAATCCTCATGTTGCACCTCAGTTGGGCACGTTGTTGGAAAAGAGAAAGCAAATGGAAGATAAGTTTGAAAGGACACTCGATGGGCACCCCTTTGCATCGAGTAGCGGTGATTCTCATCCCCACCACGCTCCGGTCAACAATGAACGAAAAGCCAAAGGCCGAGCCAAGCTCCATTTCACAAGGTACGAGGATTTCAGAATACCCATAAGCAAGGTATTTGAGAAATTGGTTAGGCAAGGCCTTGCAAAACCTCTTGTCAACTACCAACCCACAAACCCCAAAGGACGTCTCGACACAACTGAATGGTGTGCCTTTCACAACTACCATGGGCACGACACCAACGATTGCATCGCTCTGAAACGCATCATCCGGAAGTTAATCGCGCAAGGAAAGCTTAAACGCCCTGGTTTGGGAAATTGATGGTGCTGTGGTTGCCGTAACAGAGGATGAGCTTCAAAACCCCTTCCATCGCCCTCTTTTAGGAAGAGTCAAAGTCCATTGTTAGAACGTGTGATAAGTCTTTACTGAAAGTCGGTTAAGATGTCTGTTAGGTTCAGTTAAAGTCTTGATTCCCCGGTTGATGCCATGTGGTGACCATTTTGGGCCCATTGTCAGTTCTCATTAATAAGATTATTATTGTCATTTTTGCCTTGTCAAAAGGTTTACAAAAATGTGTGTATGAGTTTTTCACCCAAAACAAGAAGTGTGTTTTTCAGAAAAAGAAAAATGGAGATCAAGTTTTCTCAAAATAAAAGGTCGTGTTTGCCTAAAAGGTTAATCCGCTGAAGCATGCTTCTCAAATCATGGTTAATAATTTCACCTTGAGGTTTAAAATGCTAAAGTCCTTTGCGGTTTTGTCCCCCGGAAACATCGTCCAAGGAGCCCACATCCGAATTGGCGTCCGAGACAACCATACACATGAGCGGGAAGACCAAACAATTGGGACACCGTCCACAAGAAGAGGCCCGAGCTTCAGGAGCCTGAGAGTGGCTACACCAAATGGAAGACTGTACCCTCGTCAAGTGCCATACACGAAGGTTATGCACTTTGGAAAGGGAATCACCAAGAGGCTTGGCCAACAGGCAAGCTCCCAACTCGCCCTCATGAGTAGACGACCCCGGCAATTGCAACGCCCAGCCAAGTGGAGGCCTCGCGCCATCTTTCCCGACGACATGGAACCCGAGTTCCCCGTGGAAGACATGGAATATGCCGCCGACAACCCCTCCAACAACTGTGGAAGAAAATGGATCATCGTGCTTCATGGGAACCCATCCTTAAAAAAAAATAAAATAAAAAAAATGTGAGTCTTCCAGCCTCGTAGGTTCTAGAAAGAAAAAAAGAGAGTCCATTTTGGACCGTGTCTTTTTATTTTTACAGAGTTTCGCACTTGGACGTGTATGTACAAAGATATCTAAATAAAAGAGTCATTTTCCTTCTCTTCTCTCTAGACTTGAGACATTATTTGCAATATATGTTTACTCTTGAAATTGCCTTGCTTGTTATTATCAATTGATTGCTACGTCCCCAAAATGACGAATTGACTTCTAAGCATACTAGTCAATGACGACTCATTAAGGATGAATGGACCTAACACAAATGAAAAGTGCCACATGCAAACAATTAATCTTGATATGAATAAATGTTGTGATCAATTGGCATGAAGAAACCATCAATGGAAAATCTTCCCTCATACATTACCCCGATACACAACCCGATACGCCTTTCCTATACAAATCCTTGGTGCGCATCAAAGGCATCCCGAGACAATGAAAAGGCGAGGATGTTGTTGCTCAACCACCAAGATTCAACCACGATCGCGCGTGCGCAACCAAGCAAAGGACTTCCCAGATCTACAAAAGTCAAAGTAAGAAATGGCAGAATTCCACCAAGGGGCTACAAATGAGCCAAGGTCCAAGATAGCAAGTTGGGGCTAATGTTTCCCCTCTCTCTAAAAAAAATAAAAATAAAAATAAAAAATGATAAGAGAGAAAGAAATGGATAATGGAAAAAAAAAGGAAAGCAAATGAATATGGGCAAAGAGAAAGTTTACCTCAAAAGCTCACCAAGTTCACTGCAAAAGTCCACCTCAAAGAACATCCCGAGGAGTTCACCGCAAAGAAAAGCGATCTACATCAGCAAAGCAACAACATCCTTCGAAAGGACACCAACCCCAGCAAAACAAGGCCCCACGACCGAACTACGGCGACCTGAGCTCCTCAAATTGAGGGGAACGTAGGCAACCTTCGGGTCCGGTCGCAGCATGAAATAAATCCATCAAACCTCGATCCTCCCAAAATGACCCGGTTCTCTTCCCTTGGTCCCATCAATGACCAATTTCCCAAATAATGACCAATCTCCCCATAAACATCTTTTTGATCTTGCCAATGATCGAATCTTAATCTTAATTGATCACAACATTTATGCATGTTAAGGCTAATTGCTTGTTATAATCTTGACATAATAATAAACATGGTCCATCCAAGCAATCATTTTGATAATTTTAACCAAGACAAATTTCAAGTGTCTCGACAAGTCTTCTTCTCTACATCTTAGGAAAGAGCTAAACACTTGTATTCTGTCAAGCAAGGGCTTCCTTCCATTTCATGATAAATTGCTCAAAGAGCTCACCAACATAAAGGGACTCTCTCCCAAATAAACTGCCCTTGCATGTTTCCTCCAAAAGATACCTTAAGTCCCCGTTCTATCGAGTCGGCTGGATCACTCATAAAAAAGGTAGAAAAGAAAGGCACCAAAAAAGTTGCCCGCTAGGTTGAAAACCCGTAAGGGCGGCCTAGGTAAAAAACAGGGTGTGCCATAAAAGACGCAAAAGAGATGCCCGCTTGGTTGAAAACCCGCAAGGGCGTCCTAGCCAAAAGAAAGGGTGCGTCATGAAAAAGGGATGGGTTCCTAACCCCACTTCAAAGGTTACATTGGGTCTACGCCAACGCCAAAGGTCGAAAGATGACATTGGGGCTATGTCGCCATCAATAGGAATAAGGACATGGGGCTACCCCGACATCGACAACAAGAGGTTTCTCTACTCCCGACCGCTCCTAAGAAATGGACAAAGCTCAAAAGGACTTTATGCATATAAACCTCGCGGTTAAGTTAAAACCAAAATTTGGCTAAACATGTTTCGTTAAAAGATTTGCCTTCAAAAGTAAGCATTCTCAAATTTGGCCATTTGGCATCATTTATCAAAGACAATGTTTCAAGCAAAATGCTTTTGATCTCCCTTCAAAATGATTTTTCCAAAGTCTTGGACCCTTTTTGTCCACAATGAGTCTTCAAGGTCACCCCTAGACTCTTTCCCGGTATCAAGAAAATGTGTCAACCATCCCGCAGTGTAGGCTTGACCAAATCTTCGTCCCCAGAGTGACCCGAATGTTTTGTCCCGGCAATCCTTAGTGGGATGTAAGACCAGTTTGCCTTGTCAAACTCCCCAAAGGTGGAGTTGACTCGAATGTTTTGTCCCGGCAGACCTTAGTGGGACGTAAGACCAGTTTGCCTTTGTCAAACTCCCCAAAGGTGGAGTTGACTCGAATGTTTTGTCCCGGCAGTCCTTAGTGGGACGTAAGACCAGTTTGCCTTTGTCAAACTCCCCAAAGGTGGAGTTGACTCGAATGTTTTGTCCCGGCAGTCCTTAGTGGGACGTAAGACCAGTTTGCCTTTGTCAAACTCCCCAAAGGTGGAGTTGACTCGAATGTTTTGTCCCGGCAGTCCTTGGTAGGACGTAAGACCAATATAGTCATTATAGGCCGTCCTTGACATAAGACCAGTAGAACTCTTTGACTAAGAATAGTCATTATCCCCGGCCGTCCTTCGTAAGTCCAACCATTTAGTCAACCCTCTCCCATAGAGCCAAGTTGACCATATCCCGCCTCTGACCCCGAGAGTCATGCTTCCTTATAAGTAAACCCTCTCCCATAGATCCAAGTTGACCATGTCCCGCCTCTGCCTCGCCAAGAGTCACGCTTCCTTGTCTATGTCCCGGTAAGTCAACCCTCTCCCATAGAGCCAAGTTGACCATGTCCCGCCTCTGCCTCGCCAAGAGTCACGCTTCCTTGTCTATGTCCCGGTAAGTCAACCATCTCCCATAGATCCAAGTTGACCATGTCCCGCCTCTGCCTCGCCAAGAGTCACGCTTCCTTGTCTATGTCCCAGTAAGTCAACCCTCTCCCATAGAGCCAAGTTGACCATGTCCCACCTCTGCCTCGCCAAGAGTCACGCTTCCTTATCTATGTCCCGGTAAGTCAACCCTCTCCAATAGAGCCAAGTTGACCATGTCCCACCTCTGGCTCGCCAAGAGTCACGCTTCCTTGTCTATGTCCCGATAAGTCAACCCTCTCCAATAGAGACAAGTTGACCATGTCCCGCCTCTGCCTCGCCTAGAGTCACGCTTCCTCGTCCATGCCCCCAACAAGTCAACCCTCTCAATAGAGCCAAGTTGACCCTATCCCCATGCGAGTCAACCCTCTCCAATAGAGCCAAGTTGACCATGTCCCGCCTCTGCCTCGCCAAGAGTCATGCTTCCTTATCCATGTCCCGACAAGAGCCAAATTGACATGTCCCGCCTCTGCCTCGCCAAGAGTCATGCTTCCTTGTCCATGTCCCGGTAAGAGCCAAATTGACATATCCTGCCTCTGAACTCACCGAGAGTCATGCTCGTCCCCCTAGGAAAGGATGGTTGATATCCCCCTAGACCTTAGGTTTGAGTAGCCTTAAATCTCTCACCCTGAACTACGTTAGGCTTGATTCCCCGCGAACGGGATACGTAGGAATCCTATACCACTAGGTCCAGCCATGCAACCAAAATAGGTTAAAGCCGTCGTCCCGTCAGATTGGGATGCTTATTTTTATCGGTAACCCCGCTCCTTCGAAGCGACGTTGCCGAGGGGCTCTGTAAGTACCCCAATCTGAAACCGACCTATCTTAGAGGTAGCCTTAGCACCGTTTCAGGGATAATCTGATAGGCCAGGACCTCCCTAGGATAAGCTATAAATTCCAGGACTACTCTGGTATAAAATTGGAAAAATCCAGAAGCTCGCCAAGCTGAGCCGTACGGATGCTTTGGGTACTAGAGGGGCCTAGCCGTACGGCTGGTTTAGGCACCCTCAGTCCCTATAAATAGAACCCCTTGCTGATCATTTCATGGGGGGAGAAATATACATTAGAGAGGTCACTCTGCTGCAATCACCACAGAGTAAGAGTGAGAGTGATCACAAACCAAAAAAGGAGAGAAGAAAGGAAGATTGGCCTTAACCATCATAGGTAAAGCTACCTCCCCCCTCCTTTCTCTTCATCTTACTCCTATTTTCTTTCTTATATCTTGGTTATACATGTATTTATTCTTCATTCATGCAAAGACTTGTCCATTTCAAACACCTTTTGTTTCTTGCAAGACTTGTCCATTATCAAGCACTATATATCTATCTATTACATTACTACCTTGTCCAAGCTATGAGAAGTTCAAAGGTGCCCTCCATACCTTGTATGGAAGAGGTTCTAAACCTAGACACTCATAGACTTGTTGATTGTCATTTATATTCCTTATTCATTTAAATGTTATGTTTGTTTGGCCATGATAATCATGAGGGTGATGAAACCTTAGTGTTCATCATTTTCCTCTTTGGTTTAGCCTCAAAATCCCACTTTTGGGTCATAAAGATTCAATATTTTATGTGTTATTTTGACTCTTGGAAGGATTTTAAGTCATAAAATGTCATCTTGGTCATAAAGTTCCAATCTTTATTCACCAAATAACCAACCTTGGTCCAAAGGGGACATTCATCAACTTTCTTGATTTTCTCCTATGATTGCTCATGATCACACCCAAATACTTGTTTTGGGGAACCAAGTGATGATCATTTAGCATAGGAATGATGTTATAAAACTTGTAAAATGATTTCTTGCAAACTGGGATCACAAACAGTTTGTCCAGCTTCAGACAGAATACCCTGTTTCTGTTCTGAACTGGACTGTTCTTGAGCAAACTGTAAAACCCCAGAATTGCCTCCTCCAGCCGTACGGCTACTTTAGGTAGGAGGGAAAAATTGTCTTTTTTGCCCTCTGACCTTTATCTTATCACTCAAGGCCCCTTTTTCAGCCGAGTTTCTCAAATAAAATCAATAACAGAAATTTTTCCGTTAAATACACACACACATATGCACATTTTAACTAACTTAGGGAGACTCGGCTTTGTCTGAGGCAACTTGAGAGGACGTAAAAACTCCTCCCAAGTTGTAACCTGACCTCCGAACCTTTGAACTCAAACCTTTATCATTTTGTTGGGTTTAAAATTAACAAAATGTGGCGACTCCGTTAAATTTGACCGATTCCCGTGTTTGGCATTTTGTCCTCGTGCGAACCTTGCTTGTTTCGCCCCGAGGACGGGATCCTTACAACCTCGAAGGGAAGTCGCCAAAAGGAGATGGTCAAAGACGAACTCGGTAATTGCAATGCCAAGCCAAATGGAAGCCTCGCGACATCTTTCCTGATGACACGGAGCCCGAGTTCCCCGTGGAAGACATGGAATGTGCCGCCAACAACCCCTCCAACAATTGAGGAAGAAAATGGATCATCGCACTTTATAGGTGTAGATACCCCGGGGAACCACGGCTTGGCTAGAGCGCGTGAATTACCTAGGATGTCTACTTGATTTTAAGAGTCGCCACCCACGTTTTAGAGGAACGCGAGAAAACCTAAGAAAATAGCCTTTTTTATTGATTACGAAACCAAAGATTCTTGAGATGAGGGGTTCGGGGGTTAGGTGACGGAGTGGGAAGTACTTAAACAACCCACTCCGCCCCGCTTACGCGGGTCTTGCTACTTTTGGTGTTCTAATGCTAAAAAGTCCTTCTATTGATATTAAAATGTGCTAACAATTATATAGTAAAGAAAAGGGGAATTTAAAGAGAATTGTTTTATTGATTAAATGTCAAAGGTTATATTAAGAGAAGAAGAGTAAATTAAACTAGAGTGTAAATGTAGGGAGATAATCTTAACCAACTTTAATATAGTAAAGTGATTATTTGGTCATGTCCCAATTGATGGGGATTGCATACATTACTAAGACATGTAAAATAAGAGAAGAATAATAAAGTACCTTAAGAAAGAGGACTTCAAACTTGGACTTGAAAATGGTGTTGTTGTAGGGAAATTGTTGTAGAACAATTTGTGTAGAGTCTTGTTGTTAAGAACTCTTGTTGGGAGAATTTGTGTATAGTGTCGTTTGTGAATCAAAGTTGAGATCTAAAAAGAGAGTCCAAGAACTTCTGTATAGTTTTTGTAGAGAAGATGAAGTTGGTCCTTTTTTAAGGTAGAAGGAGGGGGTTTTTATAGGTAAAAAAAGAGAGGGAAAGGTTGGAGGGAAAATGATCAATCCATCTGAGATGGATTTGACCAATGGAAAATAAGATAAATAAAATAATAAATGAAATAAATAAAAGAAAATCAAATAATAATAAAAAGAAATATTTTGTTTTTAAGAAATGGCTAGAATAATGGGATTGGAGGTTATAAAACTAGAGGGGGTGAATGTGGAGGTAAAAAGAGGCTCTTTTGTGATCAAGAAGAGATGTTGTAAATAAGAAAATGGAGGGAGATAAGGTGCAATCCGTTACTGCCATAATGGGAGGGGCGCGAGTCCCGCTTTAGGGGCGAGACGCGCGCGCAGCCCACAAACAGTGTCGGAAGCGCCCGCTGGTGGAAAAGACAGAATGACAGAAATGACTCTAAAGTTAATTCTTTTATGCAGTTTAGTCCAAAACTAACGGAATCAGTTAGGAACTTAACGGAAGTAACAGAAATTAACAAAAACAAGTTAAATAAAAATACTATGTATGCAATCGGGGTCAGAGGTCCAAAGCGGGGTGTCTACAGAGCCCCTCGGTGACGTGGATTGCAAAGTAAAACGCGTCGACGAAAGAAAGACAACCGCCAAGGACATCGACAAGAGAAAACAAAGACTCTATAAAACATGAATTTGAAATTTGCGAAGGATAGGGGTGCGTTCCCTGTGTGAGCGGCTTTATTGATATAGAAAGGATATAGCGGGATCCGTTTGCTGAAGCGGGATCTGTTTGCTGAGGCGGGATCCGTTTGCTGAATGCGGGATCCGTTTACTGATGGCGGGATCCGTTTGCTGGTACGAGATCCATTTACTGGTGTGGGATCCGTTTGCTGGAGGCGGGATCCGTTTGCTAAGGCGGGATCCATTTGTTGGAGGCAGGATCCGTTTGCTAAGGCGTGATCCGTTAATACGGGATCCGTTTGCTAAGGCGGGACCCGTTTGCTGATGCGGGACACGTTTGCTGATGCGGGATCCGTTTCCTGAAGCGAGATCCGTTTGCTGATGCGAGATCCGTTTGCTAGAGGCGGGATCCGTTTGCTGATGCGGGATCCGTTTACTGATGCGGGATCCGTTTACTTATTGCGGGATCACCGTGGACCAAATTGCTGTCTAGAGCTGCAGTTGCTGTTGGCTTTATCGTGGGGATGCGGGCATGGTTGACTGTGGACCATTTTCTGCTGGGGATGAAGTACCTTGAGTAGCGTATGATGTTGACTTCGTGGTGGTACCTGTTATGTGTGTGCTTGGCAGGTATATGTGTTTGTGTAAGAAGATGCATGAGTGTGAAATGAAGAGATAAATAGTGCTCGTGGTGTAATATGATTTGAAAGCAGTTTGTATGAGAGAGAAGTAAAGTGATTCTGTGCGCGAAGTGATTTTTGAAAGCGGAGATTGCTTGAGATGAATGATGTTCATACCTTCACCTACCATTGCCGCTTGATTGGGGATGGATTGCTGAAGGATGTTGCTGCTTTTGATGAAGAATGTCCATGCTTTGGATGGAGAATGATGATCTTTATGGTGATGAATTGTTCTTGCCTTTGATGGAGTGTTGGCGAGATGGTATTCTGGACGATGGGTTGGTCGTGCCAAAAGGCTGCCTACGTATCCCTTGAAAGGAATCAGACCAGCGTAGTTCAAGGATGATGGAAAATACTGGGGGAGAATGCTAGGAGCAAGCAAAAAGGAAACACATAATTTTGCAGATAGAAGGAGAAAAAGAAAAAGATTTTTTTTTTTAGATTAGAAGGGAAAGAATATGCATACATGTGAGAAAAAGATTTTTTTTTAGTTCGTGGGTGAACCATTTTAACCATTGTGTGTTTGTAAAGCCAACCCAAGATCAAGTCATGTTCAATCGAAGTCCGGATTGACTTGCTTGAATGTTGTCGCCGCAGTGTCCAACGAGAATTGATGTCTAGCCCCAAGAGATTTGTCATTTATGGGGCTTCAAAAGGACTATTGATGCCGAGATACCAAGGGGTTGCTGATTGTAAATACCCTCGAATGCTGAACTTTGAGTGGCTTATGAAGCCCCAAGATGAATCCACTCTTAGCCCATTCAAATAAACTGTCTTTTTTTGTCGACGTGGGTAAGCCCCAAGAGAAGATCATTGATACCAAGCTTTGAGATATTGCTAAGCCCCAAATGTCATAGGCTTGTTGTTCACGAGCTTGTAGATGGCGGGATGTGAAGAACTTTCGGTGTGAAGCTCCAACTTATCTTGGCATTGTATTCAGAGCAGATGCACCATTGGGTAGAACTCATGAAAGTGATCTTTCTCTTTCTCTTGCTTGGAGATGGATGGCCCTTTTGTGGTTGATACCCAAATGGCGGAAGGCCCATGTTGGAAGTGCAGTACGGTCTTCGGGAGATGTCTCGTGGGAGATGGTGATGTTGTTGTAGATGATAAGGTCTTGGTGTGCTAAAGTCTCGAACGGTATGTTTGCTTGAGTCTTCTTGAGTTGAGCCGACGGCGGATCTTCGGATGCAGCCTGTGCTTTTGATCTTGGAGAAGGGGGTGCTGTATTGCAGAAACATTGGGATTGGCCGTAACTCTGTCTCTAGAGTTAACATATTGGCATTGCCGGCTATAACTCAGCCGGGTGAGTCTAGCATATTGAATCTTTTTCCTTTTCGCTAAGACTTCCTTCATAATCTCGCTGTGAGTTCTAACAAGAATCATCAAATTCATTCATATAATTGGAGCCTTCATTTAAAACCAAGTGGCCTTTTGACTGGAAGTGTTGAGGGACCATTGAAGCTTGATCCCTTTCATGGAGCCATAAGACTACTCCCGAATTGCATTACTCGGGTACCACTGCCCCAAAATCTTATTTATTACGAAGCCCCAATATTGCCCTTTGCTTGAATTATTGTAAAACCGTGGCCCAAAAGATTTGTAGATTGCGAAGCCCCTTGAGACCTTTCGGTATGAAGCTTCAAATGTTGCTGGGGACATTGAAGTGAATTGCTTCTTGCCGAGGGAGCCTTTAAGACTTGACCGTAGCCCCTAGAGTGTCATCATTGATTGCGAGAAAGGTCCATCCTTGATTGGGGGAACGAGTACGGGCACACATGACAAGAGGGCTTTTTGACATCCCTTTTGAGAGACTTTGAGGATAGTCTCACACATCTTTCTCGAGCATAGCCCCTAGGGATTATTGATTGTCAAATGAAGCAAAAGAAGCCCTTATTCTTGAGTCACATAGCCCCTAGGGCGTCACCATTTGTTGAGCAAAGCAAGAGTGACTCATCCTCGTGCGAGGGAACAAACATGAGAGAACATGGCAAGAACTACTCCATTTCTCGGGAGCCTTTCGGCGTACTTTAGAAGCACATACTTGAAGAAGCTTTGAAAACTGAGACACATGTTGTTGCTATTTGCTGCCCAAGCCAATTGACTAGCTAGGGATTATTTGTGCAACCTCGTGCCTTTTTATGATGGGCTCGTTCTCGGATGGGTCTTGGTTACCACGGGCCTTCTTTTCATGAACCCAAAAATGCACACTGCTGGAGAATGATGCCAATAACCCAAGACAACCTTTGATGGTGCCATATCTTGTCGAGCCTTTTGCAATCCCAAAGTTGACTCGGTGGGGAATTGAATTGCTGAGGAGACCCAATGTAGAACTTGTGCAGTTGTCTTCCTTAAAGGCTGGAGATCTCCATTTCTCTTTCCCTTATCTCTCTCACTCTCTCATTTTATTATGACGCACCCTGTTTTTTGCCTAGACCGCCCTTTCGGGTTTTCAATCTAGCGGGCATCTCTTTTGCGTCTTCTTTTTTTTTTACTCGATTAGTGAGGAAGTGTGCATTGACTCTGTCTGAGGAGATAAGACATGTGATTTTGCGGTGAAGACCTCTTGTCACTAAAGATGAGTGACATTGACTCGACTAGGGAAGTGTCCCTAGTATTGACTTCATGTATATATTTGTTGAATGACTCACGAAGGAAAGTAAGTCATTAAGAGAGAAGAGAAGGAAAGCCCCAATTTGATTGCAAGAAATTGGGAGTATCGCAAAAACAAGAGAAACCCCTAGACTCGACAAGGAACGGATAGCGATTCCAAATCTAAGAAAGTTGTTCAATCTTTTGGTGATTAATTCATTGGCAAATGAATCGTACAAAGATGTCATGACAAGTTCGAGAGGAAGGCCGATCACCATAACGCGCTAGGGCTAAACATATCTTCTTTCTTGCATGAGACCGGACCCGAAGGTTGCCTACATTCCTCCAGTGTAGAGGCTCAAGTCACCGTAGTTCTTGTGGACGCTCCATTCACCGTGATGAATTGTTGCTTCGTCGTGATTGTTGTCGATGTTGCTTCGTCCTTCGTTTGGTGGAATGATGTTGTTGTTGTACTTCTTTGATTGAAGGGGATTTTTTTTTTGTGTGCTCTAACTTTTGCCTAGGTTGATTTGAGGATTTCAACCTAGCGAGCTTTTTTTTTTTTTTTTTTTTTTTTTTTTATCCCCTTTTGAAAACTTTGCTTCATGATTGTTGCTCCACCTTTCTTTGTCATGATTTCGTCATTGTTGATGTCTTCGTTGTTGATGCCGTCGTCGATGTTTAGCCCCTAGGCGTTCAAGCGATGGCCTTCGTTCTAAAACAAGTTTAGACATCTTTTCATCATTTTGCCAAGAATTAAATTGAACAACTTGGAAGAGTGTATGAGGACAACAACGACTTTAATTTGATAATTGACTCGAACATTCACACAAGTGGGACGAAAGAAAACTTTAATGCACACTTAAGAGGACTTTTGACTCTTTCTTTTTTTTTTTTTTTATATATCCTATTTCTAGGTAGAGAAAGAGAAACATAGATTGTTGCTGTAGTCCCCATTGTCGTTGTAGCCTTCCTTGCGGCATGATCTCTTGTTGAGACCCTATTTCAAATCTGATCCCTTTCCTTGATGAGTTCTTGCATGTTCTCACTCTCTAACTGTTGTTCTTCAACCACGGTAAACTCACCATTGTCAATCGAATCTTGGATGATGTCGCGGAGGGAGAAGCAATCCTCGGTGAGATGACCGCTGCATTGGTGATAGTCACACCACTTGTGGTGGGCATGGTTGCGACGTAACGGTTGTGATTGCTTGTACCCTTGGAGAGGAGAAACTTGTTCCTTGGTTTTGAGAGCTTCGTAGGCTTCGATGATGGTCATGCCATTGAGAGGGGTATAGACACGGTCGTTGGTGGCACTTTTGTGACTTTTGAGGGGTGAGCCACTTGAGCGTGCTTTACCGTGGACCTTTGCCTTGCTGTCGGTGAACTCATGCAGACGGGCCTTAAGTTCGGACACTTCTTCCTTGTGAATTTTCCTCTCGAGATCAAGACGGTCTTGCCACAAATCATCCTTACGGCGGGCATCCTCGACAAGTCTATCCATTTGTTCCCCCAAGGCTCTTATTATGTTGAAGAGCCTTTCGTTGGACACGAAGATGTTCTCACCCTTGTTGTTGTTGCCATTGGAAGCCATTGAACCTATTGAGAGAACAAGGTTGATCTTAGGTTGGCTCCACAAACACATTTTGAGTAAAATAATTAACCCACAAACAAAGGAAAAAGACTCAACCACATAAGAAAAATGACTCTTTATTTTTTATTTATTTACAAAATTCGGAATGACGTGGTCCTTTTTGGGGTTTCTAGAAAAATAGTGGAATCGTTACACTAGTATATAGACCTTCTCGCGGTCCCATATACTCATCGGATTCCACCACGCTTGTGAATCCTACATGTATCGGGATTAAACTAAATTAATGTAGTAAAGCATATAAGTGGGGACGGATTTTTATTTTCGTCCATAATAACCACTTGGGGACGGAGTTTTATTGCGTCCGTTTCAACAAGTTGGCATGTATGATTTGAAAACATTAGTTTAGGGAAATATCGGCACATGGAAACCGACTTGGTCACGGAGTGTTAGACCCTAACTAGAATTGTGTGGTTTGTGCTCGGCTAAAGAGAGGCTTAAAGGTCACCCCCGGCATGTAGTCATGAACTACGCCACGGGCTGAGGTTTACCGCTTCGAAAGAGCCAAGGTCGAGTGGAGCTTGAAACTTTCTAGGACGGGCCTCGACGGGTTTGGGGTTGGACTTGTGCGACTCGATAGTGAGCAGTTGATAAGAATTGTGCGCGTAGTGTGAGGTCTAACAAGTGGCAAAATATTTTTTTTTCAAAGGAAATAAAAAAAAACAAATAAGCACGTAATGTACAACTTTCGAATCACCCGTGTGACCGATAAAAATGAATAAACAAAAGTAAAAGGGGGTGTATGCAGGCCCGGTGCCCACACACTGTCAAAACTGTCCATTCTGTTCACTGTTTCTGTTTCTGGGAAATGACCAGAAGCGCGCGCATTCAGATGCCTACTCGGGAGGCGCGCGCGTTAGACTGAGAGAAGTGGAGGCGCCCGCTTCTGGGAACTACTTGCAAATCGGCGGGTTCAAGGAATTGCCTTGACCCTAAATTATAGAACTTTTTCCCCTGCAGTAAACGTTAGCACAGAAACATGGAATTGAAGGAAAAGATGGGAGGCGGGCGATTCTGGTAATTAGGGTAGGACACGCGCGCTTTAGGCCAAGAAGGCCAGAGGCGCGCGCTTCCTACCCTTTTTACCAGAATGCCCAGAAAATAAAATAAAAGAACACCAAAAATGAAAAACGCAAGTTTAACCCTCTATGTCCCCAGCGGAGTCACCACTGTAGATACCCCAAGGAACCACGGCTTGGCTAGAGCGCGTGAATTAACTAGGATGTCTACTTGATTTTAAGAGTCGCCACCCACGTTTTAGAGGAACGCGAGAAAACCTAAGAAAATAGCTTTTTTTATTGATTACGAAACCAAAGATTCTTGAGATGAGGGGTTCGGGGGTTAGGTGACGGAGTGGGAAGTACTTAAACACCCACTCCGCCCCGCTTACGCGGGTCTTGCTACTTTTGGTGTTCTAATGCTAAAAAGTCCTTCTATTGATATTAAAATGTGCTAACAATTATATAGTAAAGAAAAGGGGAATTAAAAGAGAATTGTTTTATTGATTAAATGTCAAATGTTACATTAAGAGAAGAAGAGTAAATTAAACTAGAGTGTAAATGTAGAGAGATAGCCTTAACCAACTTTAATATAGTAAAGTGATTATTTGGTCATGTCCCAATTGATGGGGATTGCATACATTACTAAGACATGTAAAATAAGAGAAGAAGTAGAATAAAGTACCTTAAGAAAGAGGACTTCAAACTTGGACTTGAAAATGGTGTTGTTGTAGGGAAATTGTTGTAGAACAATTTGTGTAGAGTCTTGTTGTTAAGAACTCTTGTTGGGAGAATTTGTGTCTAGTGTCGTTTGTGAATCAAAGTTGAGATCCAAAAAGAGAGTCCAAGAACTTGTGTATAGTTTTTGTAAAGAAGATGAAGTTGGTCCTTTTTTAAGGTAGAAGGAGGGGGGTTTTATAGGTAAAACAAGAGAGGGAAAGGTTGGAGGGAAAATGATCAATCCATGTGAGATGGATTTGACCAATGGAAAATAAGATAAATAAAATAATAAATGAAATAAATAAAAGAAAATCAACTAATAATAAAAAGAAATATTTTGTTTTTAAGAAATGGTTAGAATAATGGGATTGGAGGTTATAAAACTAGGGGGGATGAATGTGGAGGTAAAAAGAGGATCTTTTGTGATCAAGAAAAGATGTTGTAAATAAGAAAAGGGAGGGAAATAAGGTGCAATCCGTTACTGCCATAATGGGAGGCGCGCGAGTCCCGCTTTAGGGGCGAGACGCGCGCGCAGCCCACAAACAGTGTCGGAAGCGCCCGCGGGTGGAAAAGACAGAAAGACAGAAATGACTCTAAAGTTAATTATGTTATGCAGTTTAGTCCAAAACTAACGGAATTAGTTAGGAACTTAACGGAAGTAACAGAAATTAACCAAAACAAGTTAAATAAAAATACTATGTATGCAATCGGGGTGAGAGGTCCAAAGCGGGGTGTCTACAATAGGAACCCATTCCCAAAAAAAAAAAAAAAGAAAAAAAAAAGAGTGATGAGTCTTCCAGCCTCGTAGGATCTAGACTTTCATCAAAGTCTGTCCCGGATTGTGTCTTTTTATTTTTGCAAAGGTCCGCACTTGGACATGTATGTACAAAGTTATCTCAATAAAATAGTCATTTTCATTCTTTTCTCTCTAGACTTGAGACATTATTTGCAATATACATTTACTCTTGAAATTGCCTTGCTTGTTATGATCAATTGATTGCTACGTCCCTAAAATGATGAATTGACTTCTAAGCATACTAGTCAATGACGACTCATTAAGGACGAATGGACCTAACACGAATGAAAAATTCTAAATGTAAACAATTAATCTTGATGTGAATAAATGTTGTGATCAATTGGCATGAAGAAACCATTAATGGCAAGTCTTCCCTCATACACTTCCCCGATACACAACTCGATACACCTTTCTGAGACAAATTCCTGATGCACATCAAAGGCATCCCGAGACAGTGAAAAGGTGAGAACGTTGTTGCTCAACCGCCAAGATTCAACCGTGATCGCATGTGCGCAACCAAGCAAAGGGCTTCCCGGATCGTCAAAATCAAAGCTAGAATCGATAAAGGGTTGCAGGAAAGCCAATGCCCAAGATAGCAAGCTGGGGCTAATGTTTACCTCCTCCCTCAACAAAAAAAAAAAGAAAAAAAAAAAGAAAAGAAAAAAGGAGACGAAGGAAAGGAAATGAATGTATGGAAAGAAGGGAAGGAAATGGTGAAAACAAAGTTTGCCTCAAAAGGAGTTCACACCAAAGAGGGTTCACCCCAAGAGGTCCATCTCAAGGAGTTCACCCAAAGCAAAGTGAGCAACAACGTCCTCCGAGACAACAACAAAAGAAAGCCAACTTCAGCAAAAGACGGCCTCATGGCCGAACTACGGCGACCTGAGTTCCTCAAACTGAGGGGAACGTAGGCAACCTTCGGGTCCGGTTATAGCATGAAATGAGTCCATCAAACCTCGGTCCTCCAAAAATGACCCGGTTCTCTTCCCTTGGTCCCATCAATGAACAATTTCCCAGATAATTACCCATCTCTCCTAAACACATTTTGATGTTGCCATTGATCGAATCTTAATCTCAATTGATCACAGCATTTATACATGTCAAGGCTAATTGCTTGTTATAACCCTGACTTAATAATGAACATGGTCCGTTCAAGCAATCATTTTGATGATATTGACTAAGGTTGATTTCAAATGTCTCGACAAGTATTCTTCTCTGCATCTTAGGAAAGAGCTAAACACTTGTATTTTGTCAAGCAAGGGCTTCCTCCCGTTTCGTGATACATTGTTCACCAATATAAAGGGACTCTCTCCCGCCTAAATAAAGGCCCTTGCATGTTTCCTCCAAAAGGACATATTAATTCCCCGTCCCGTCGAGTCGGTTGGATCACTCATAAAAGAAAGAGAAAATTAGAAAGAAAGGCACCAAAAAAGTAGCCCGCTAGGTTGAAAACCCGCAAGGGCGGCCTAGGAAAAAAATAAGGTGTGCCATGAAAGACGCAAAAAAGTAGCCCGCTAGGTTGAAAACCCGTAAGGGCGGCCTAGGCAAAAGAAAGGGCGCGTCATAAAAAAGGGATGGGTTCCTAACCGTCAAACGATGACATTAGGACTACGCCGGCCAAAAACATGGAGCTAAGCCGCCACCGACGCCAACAAGGACATGGGGCTACCCCAACCTCGACGATAAAAGGGTTCTCCACTCCCGATCGCTCCTAAGAAATGGACAAAGCTCCAAAGGACTTTATGCATAACAAACCTCATGGTTAAGTTAAAATCAAAATTTGACTGACATGCTTCATTAAAAGATTCACCTTGAGGAATGAGCACTTTGAAAATTTGCCCTTTTGGCATCATGCTTTTGATAAAAGATGTGTTTTTCCCCTTTCAAGTCGTGTCGGGCACTTGAGGGTGTGTTTTTTCCTTTCAAATCGCGATGGAAATTTAAGGGTGTATTTTGAATGTTGTGTCGTCCCCCTTTCAAGTCGCGTCGGGCACTTGAGGGTGTGTTTTGTGAAAAAATTGTGTTTTTCCCTTTCATATCGCAATAGGCATTTGAGGGTGTATTTTGAATATTCTGTTGTCCCCTTTCAAATTGCATGGGCATTTGAGGGTGTGTAAAAAGAATGATTTTCCAAAACTTTGGACTTTTGCATCCAACAATGTACCTTAAGGGTCGCCCCTAGGCTTTTCCCGGTATCAAGAAAATGTGTCAACCGTGCCATAGAGTAGTGTTGACCAAATCTAAGCCTCAACATGAAGTGGTCACTTTTAGGCTAGTCCTTGTCCCAGTTTCTCGGTCAACCTCCCGTGAGTTAAAGTTGACCGAAGCGTTTAGGATGACCAAGTAAGAGTCAAACCATTTGGTTGCGCAGGTAGTCCGGCGTGACGTAAGCCCATTTTATTTGAAAGGAGTTGACAACAGTCCTTGGTAGGACGTAAGACCAGTATAGTCATGTCAGGTTAAGAAAACCTTTGTCCCCGAGAGTGGTCAGGTTAAAGAAAACTTATCATCGCGGTGGCAATCCTTGGTAGGATGTAAGACCAGTATAGTCATGTTAGGTTAAGAAAACCTTTGTCCCCAAGAGTGGTCAGGTTAGAGGAAACCTATCATCGTGACGGCAGCCCTTGGTAGGACGTAAGACCAGTATAGCCATGTTAGGTTAAGAAAACCTTTGTCCCCGAGAGTGGTCAGGTTAGAGAAAACCTATCATTATGACGGCAGTCCTTGGTAGGACGTAAGACCAGTATAGTCATGTTAGGTTAAGAAAACCTTTGTCCCCGAAAGTGGTCAGGTTAGAGAAAACCTATCATTGTGACGACAGTCCTTCGTAAGTCCAGATTAGGAGTTTGAAAATTGCGAAAATCCTGGTCGTGCGCCCAGAACGAAATATGAAAATTATGAAAGTCCTGGTCGTGCGCCCAGGATGAAATGCAAAAATTGCGAAAGTCCTGGTCGTGCGCCCAGGATGATGAAAATTGTGAAAGTCCTGGTCGTGCGTCCAGGATGAAAATTAAGGATTAAGTTCTATAGGTTTGAGTAGCCTTAAACCCTCTCACCCAAATCGGCCGAGACGTCCTCCCATCGGATTGGGATGCCTATAGGTTTGAGTAGCCTTAAACCTTCTCACCCAAATCGGCCAAGCCGTCCTCCCATCGGATTGGGATGCTTATAGGTTTGAGTAGCCTTAAACCCTCTCACCCAAATCGGCCAAGCCGTCCTCCCATCAGGATTGGGATGCTTATAGGTTTGAGAAGCCTTAAACCCTCTCACCCAAATCGGCCAAGCCGTCCTCCCATCGGATTGGGATGCCTATAGGTTTGAGTATCCTTAAACCCTCTCACCCAAATCAGCCAAGCCGTCCTCCTATCGGATTGGGATGCCTATAGGTTTGAGTAGCCTTAAACCCTCTCACCAAAATCAGCCAAGCCGTCCTCCCATCGGATTGGGATGCCTATAGGTTTGAGTAGCCTTAAACCCTCTCACCCAAATCGGCCAAGCCGTCCTCCCATCGGATTGCGATGCCTATAGGTTTGAGTAGCCTTAAACCCTCTCACCCAAATCGTCCAAGCCATCCTCCCATCGGATTAGGATGCTTATAGGTTTGAGTAGCCTTAAACCCTCTCACCCAAATCGGCCAAGCCGTCCTTCCATCAGATTGGGATGCTTATAGGTTTGAGTAGCCTTACACTCTCTCACCTGAACTACGTTAGGCTTGATTCCCTCGAGTAGGGATACGTAGGAATCCTATACCTCTAGGTCCAGCCATAGAACCAAATTGGCCAAGGCATCCTCCCATCAGATTGGGATGCTTATTTTGTCGACAACCCCGCTTTCTTCAAAAGCGATGTTGCCGAGGGGCTCTGTAAGTACCCCAATCTGAAATTGACCAACTCTAGAGGAATTCTTGGTGCCATTCAAGGATAAAACGATGGGCCAGGACCTCACTAGGATAAACCAAACATTCCAGGACTGGACTAGAATTAAACTTGGAAAAATTCAGAAGCTCGCCAAGTCGAGTCATACGGATGGTTTGGGCACATGAGGTCCCTAGCCATACGGCTATGTTGGGCACCCTCAGCCTCTATAAATTGAACCCCGTGCTGATCATTTCAGGGGGAGAAAACGTTTTGTGAGCTAAAACTCTGCCAGTTTGAGAGCAGAAAGTGAGTGATATATACATTTAAGTGAATAGAGAGAAAGATAGGCCATAACCACAATAGGTGAAGCCTTCTTCTCCCCATCTTCTTCTTCATCTCAAACTCTCTTTTATCTTTTTTCATATTACTTGTTTATCTTGTATTATTTCTTCTTGTTCTTGCAAAGTCTTTTCCATAAATCACCAAGTATGAGACATAAAGATTTGATCTTTATGTTATATTTTTGTCCCTAAGGGTTTAATCTTGTATAATAAGTCCATTTTGGTGGTAAAGTTTCAATCTTTATCCACCAAAATGGTCATTTTGGTCTAAATGCCATGTTCATCAACTTTTCATAAATCTCTCCAATGATTGCCTTTGATCACACCTAAATCTTTGTTTTTGGGGTTCCTTTGATGATCAAAGTGCATAGGAATGAACTTTTCAAAGTTTTGTTGTTAAACATAAACTGGAAATCAACATTCCAGTCCAGTTTCAGCAAAGATACTCTGTTTTGACTGAAACTGGACTGTTTTCTGATAAACTGTAAAAATGCCTTGGAGAGCCATCCCCATCCGTACGGCTACTTTGTCCAGGGAGGGAATTTTCCAGTTTCTTCCTTTTCTGACCATAAAGTTTGCAAAATAAACCTTTTCTGTTAAATAATTAACTGGTTTTTCCAAAACAGTCAGTTTCTCCCTTTTTGAAAACACACGCACATGCACTTTCGTTAACTAACATTAGGAAGACTCGGTCCTATCCGAGGCGACTTGGGTGACGTGAAACTCTTCCCAAGGCGTAACCTGACCTCCGAACTAATAGAATCTCTAACCTTTTCTTTTGTTGGGTTAAATAATTAACAAAAGTGGCGACTCCGTTATGTTTTGTGAGATAACCGTGTTCGGATTTTTCGCCCCAAAACTCGTTGCGATCCTCCGCGCGGGGGCGGTATCCTTACACCAATCGGAACCAGAACCGGGCTAACCACGGGCCGGTTCAGGGTCACATATATGCCGAACCGGAACCGGAACCAGTTTTGGTCATCCATAATTAGTAGCATGAGTGTTAGAACCACAGTTAGCACAGAAATCAAATACAACATTAGCACTTGATAAAGCCATATTAATGTTAAATTTTGCAAAATTTTGGTTCATCAAGGCCACCTGTCATACGAATTCATCCACACCACTTAACTTATGTACTCCCCTAGGTTTTCCTCTAGAGCCTTTTTTTTTAGAATTGGCCCCTAACATCTCAAATAATTCTTGAGTTTGATCAACAGTTTTAGCTCCTAGAAAGCCACCTACTGCGTTGTCAACCATAGCTTGGTCAACTGCACTCAATCCACCATAAAATGTTTGATGTAAAAGGGCATCAGGAAAAGCATGATGGGGACACTGCACTTGTAACATTTTAAACCTATCCCACGCCTCATGAAATGGCTCACCTTGTTCTTGAGTAAACCCTATGATTTTCTATCTAAAGGTGGCCAAAGTGGCATGTGGGAAGAATTTTTTAAGGAAAGCATCATGCAACCCATCCCATGTATTAATGCTCCTAGCAGGAAGTAACATTAACCAAGTTTTAGCTGCCCCTTGAAGAGTAAAAGGAAAGTATTTAAGCCTTAATTGTTCGTCAGTGACCCCCTCCTTAACTGGAAATCCCGACACAATCATATACTCTCTCAAGAAGTTCAAAGAATCTTCAGCGGGAAGACCCTGGAACATAGGCAGCTGACTAAAATAATGGCCCTTTGCCTCATAGGTCTTAGCTGCATCAGTCAAGACAATGCACGACACCGATGTGTTGACCTTGGGCCTAGCCTACTCTTTCATTAAAGGATTAGCCATCACTACTTCAATTTCTTCTCCCTCAGTGGAAGAAGTTTCCAATTCACTTACCTCTGTCTCGGTGACAGAAGTTTCAGATTCAGACTCACTGAATGCCCCTATCAAATCTATCAATATTATCGTTCAAATGGACCAACTCGAGATCCAATGAACGCCTACCAAACATACACCGATTAAATTAACTTGTAAATCACAACAAGTCCCCGGCAACGGCGCCAAAAACTTGATGGAGAAAAATCCACTGTAATAAAAATACCTTGGAAGTATACAAGTACCGAAGTAGCAATGTACAAATGTAAGGGTCGAACCACAGAGACTCGTGGATAAACAAATTGATTTAATTAATGTAAAGAGTAACCAGGGGTTTTTTTATTTCATTTGATTAATACTAAATTAACTACTAAACAATGAAAATAAACTAAAGATTTAAGATCGCAAATTAAAGTAAAGATTGAATTCAAGATTTGACAACGATTCACAGATTGGGGTTCACAACTATCTTCACTCTATGCTATTTTTAATAATAAAATTACCAAACTTGTTCAAGAAATTGTTCACTTCATTAAGGGTTGGGACGGTCTGGTCACCAGATTGCAACTCTATTATTACCTCTATGTTATGTGTTCCGCTAGGTCAACAACCCACACAAATATTTTATTAAAATCCAAAGAACACTTGATTTTAGATTCTTTTTATTTCCACTAGGTCCTCAATTAAATCTAATCACATAAATACGGTCAATGTATAAACTATCCATGCTAGTGCAACAATTTATACCTAGATTATTTAAAGATCAAGAATATCAATTTATATTATTGAAATCTCTAAATGAATTAAGATCTATTCCGATGAACAAGAACAAGAATGATGTTACTTAAGCACGATTAGCATAGAGATCCAATAGTGCTACTCCCAATCCATGAACAAGAAGATTAGCTACTCATAGACATAGCAAATATCACAAGAAAATAGTTAAAAACCATAAACCTAGATAAACGCTTGATGATGAAATAAAATCTCCCAAATCTTGATTACACCTTTAAAACTAAAGAAAACCTAAAAGAAAGCATAAGAAATAAAGTGGCTGGAGTCTAATATATATACTAGAGAGAAACTAGGGTAAAAATCCTGAAAATAAGCCCAAATCCCGACTTTAAAAGGAATCTGGAAAAGCTGGTACGGGGAGGCGGGCGAGCGCTCGGGTCAGAAGCGGGCGAGCGCCTGGGTAGGCAGTAAGTTGATGTCTTCTTCATTTCGCACGCGGGCGAGCGCCCGTGATGAAGCGGGCGAGCGCCCGGTAGGGCAGACTGTTTTCCTCGATTTTTCTTTCTTTCTTTCATCTCTTGACTCCCATTGACTTTGACTTTGACTTTGACGTTGACTCGAGCAATCATCAGTCTTCAACACTTTAAGCTTCCAGGACTTTGCAATATACCAAATTAGCACTAAAAAGTGTCTTACAACATATAAAATCCCACAAAGTTCCTCAAACACAATTAGACCAAAAATTACATAAAAACTATTCCAAATTACATCAAAAGTCACTAAAATACTCTGAAAATGCAGAGATAACATATATGAAAATCCATCCATCAAAGAAATATTGAGAAGACAAACATGCCTTTTCAGTAAAGCATATAAAATCTCAACAAAATCAAAAATAGGAGAAAAACAAGACGAACGAAACGAACATATAATGATTATAAAAAATTCTTACAAAATTTTCGAGATTTAAAATTATTAGTAAATATGTCAATCTTAATAATGTCTAATATATCATTCTCAATCCACGGTATGGTAAGATCGTTCAACTTTTTTTGAGACATGAGGACCTCTCAAGTAGGTTATAAATAATCTCAAGTATATGCCATTTCTTTATATAAATTAAACAATCTAAAATACATTGCTCAAAAAATAACATTAAACTTAAAATATAAAAATTGAACGCATATTATTTACACATATCTATAAAATTTAAGGGGGCCTTATCACTCTGGGCTCTGGATTGACGCTCACCCTGCTGTGCCCCTTGAGCCGACCCTCCTCGCATCTTTTGTTTACTCACAATACTTTTATACATACATATTTATCTCTTAATTCTTGTGCTAAAAAATGGTAAAATTAATTCTTGTGCTAAACAAAAATGGTGAAATTTCAATGGAACAAATGAAATATGTATTTCCCCTCCCATTTGAAACTAGACTTTTATCATCTTCAGGTTTTTTATTAAAACCTAGATCATTTATAAGGAAAAAGTTTTAAATATTTTTTAATTAATGGAGCTTACTTATCATATGTTGGGTTTTGCACAATCATGCGAAGCGGAATAAACCCAAAAGCCTAGATCAATTCAAGATGATTAAATTAATATGAGGATGAATTTAAAATACTAACTGCGATGATGCATTAAAATTTTGAATCTTCAATCTTTGTTCATCGCGCCTCTTGAATCACGATCGCAGGAACGCGACCTCAAATCTTGGATCACGAACTTGGAAGAGTTGAGATCAACGCCCTCTATGTTTATTCACACGCGAATGAATATCAAGAACACCTTCTTGATCCGGATTTCTAGATCCAATAGAACACACTTCTATTGTGGAGGCTATATGAAAGCTAGGGTTCTTGTTCTTAAGGAAGAAGAAGACTAGTTTTTCTCTCTTGGAGGTTATCAATTATGATTACAATAATCACTTATGACCTAGGGTTTTGAGAGGGGTATTTATACTTTTAAAACCCAACTAGTTTAGGTTTGAAAGTCTAATTCCCGTCAAAACTCGGAGTCAAAAATCAAAATCTCGTCAAGCAAAAGGTCCGCCCGGGTATCATAAAGGGTCCAACCGGATCCCCTTATGGTCTGACCGGGTATGGACTAGGGTCCACCCGGATCATGACCAGGGTCCGATCGTGTCATGCTCTCGGTCCGCCCGGGTCCTTTTCTGTTCCGGATTTCCTCTTAAAATCCAATTTTAAGACTTTCCAATTTAGCCATTTTCAAATTCGTTCTTTTGTGTGTGACCCCATAGGATTATATTAAGTTGGCAGTGTGATCAAAACCATTTGATAACATAAGTCATGAGCGGAATCTAGCAAGCCATCATGACTACCCAATTAATATAACTTGTCAAAGTTCGTGAATCCTTTATAGAACATATCACAATCCTTTTGTCCACGATGTCATTGAGCGTAAGCCATGGTCAATGGTCAAATTACAATGCCTAATACTTTTCTCGATTCCAAATAGTTGATAATACAAATGACATTGATCATATCAATCCATTTGAGCACGGCTATGTATTTCATCAATACTATTCATCGAGGTGCCCAAGCTTGACATCTCTCACGAAGAGGGACAAATTCCATCTTTACTTATTACACTTCCCTACATAGCTTCGATCATGCCAATCATATCCTTTATAATTACTTAGTTAAGAGTAATGTTTGAATATGTCAAACATGATCTCTACTATGTGGAAGATCGTAATAATCTCAGGTCTAAGGATTCAATGATATAACTATTTAGAGGTTTAATTATGACATTTTGACCATGCCATAAATCTCATAGTTGGGTCATGTCCAGTATGTGTTCACCAACATATACCCATAAGTTTAACTTGTATCCCATACACATGATCATCACATGATCATCGAATTAAACTTATACTAGTTCTTCATAAGTACTAGGGACGGAGATTATTATAACAAAACATGTAACAACAAAAAATAATCTAAAACATCTCTTTATATAAATGAAATAGTGATAACGAAGATTGTCAAACAATGTGCCAATAACATGCCTAGGGCATATACACCAACATCATAATCACAATATTTATCACTACCCCACTAATGGTCATTGACTTTTTTTAATAAGTAAATTTTTTTATAAAAAAACACGTTAATATATTTGTAAATAACTAGCGTTTCATTTAAAACACCCAATGGAATTTTTGTTGAGATATGTGTACTGAGATGGTACACCAATAGACAATTATCCCACATTTACTAAACAGAGAAATGGAGCAGTATATAGATATGAGGAGCTACTTCCGTTAGCACCAATTGATTTTAAGGTGGAACCCCCAATATAGTATATTACCGACCCAGTCCAATTTAAACACATGCTCACATTTGGGTCTCTCTCTACTTCTACATAGGCCCACTATACGTGTAGACCCAACGGCCCATGATATTCTCTGCGCCACCGGATTTGTAAGTCCATGTTGTAAGCCTTAGCAAAGACCTGCTATATGTGAGGGGGTGTATTTAGACAATTATCCCACATCTACTAAAGAGAGAAATATGGACTGCTATATAGACTTGAGTAGCTACTCCCCTTAGCATCAATTGGTTTTAAGATGGAACCTTCAACACAATCCACTGCCGGTCCAGTCCAGCCGATGCTCACACTTAGGCCTCTCCCTGCTTCTTACCCCATCTCTAATTCTAAGATACACCACTGAGATAAAGGATCTGGATCAAGACTTCTGATGAAGCAAGATTGAGATCAATGATGGAAAAATATCGAGAAAAACCAATAGAATCTTGTGTAAATGTTGATGCATATTAGAGATATGATAGAACTAGAAAATTGAGAGTATCTTGAAGATATCTTGTAATATTACCGTACTTAAATTAGGAGTTTTAACTTGGTAGAAATATAATTCATTATATAATAGGAGTAGTATTTCTCAAGTATTAGGATTGCTAGAGCTAGTATAAATATGAGCCGACTAGCATCTCCAATTTTTAAGAGATTGAATAACAGAGAAATATTATAACTATCTCTAAAAAAAAAAATTGACATTGTATCATAGCATGATTTTGATTTTTAAATCATGTATCTATACTTTGAAAATGGCATTGCATGAAGAGCAACATGTCAGAGAAGAAGAAAGAAAAAGGAAAAAGAAAAATTGATGTTGCTGTCTGAACACGAATTCTGATGCTAGATATTCCAAAATCGGATTTCAACCATTCAGATCGAATATATGAGTCTCCAAGCTACACACCAAAAATCAGAACGATACAACAATGAACAAACGCGCTACACCAAAATTCCCACCCCTGCTCTAAACAACACGAGTCGAAAATTGCTAATTTGTTTTCCTTCATAAAAACGATGATTGAGTGTAGTTCACTATACATACATGATTGAGTGTCTATCACTATAAAAAATAATATTAAGTGTCGTTCACTCTAAAATGATGAATTGAGTGACATTAACTCTAAAAACGATAATTGGGTGCCGTTTACTCTAAAAACGATGATTGAATGTCGTTCACTATAAAAATCATGATGATCGAGATTTTGATCTTTGATGAAATGAGATAGAGATAAGTTATGGAACAAGATAGAGCAAAACCAATAGAATCTTCTTGTAGATACCCCGGGAAACCACAACTTGGCTAGAGCGGTGAATTATACTAGGATGTCTAACTTGTTTTAGATTGTTTAGAGTCGCCACCTATGTTTTGAGGAACATAAGAAAAACCTATTGATAATAGCCTAAATTTGATTACGAAAACAGAGATTCTTTGTTTTGAGGTTCGGGGGTTAGATTACGAGATGGGAAGTACCGAAACACCCATCTCGCCCAACTAAAGTTGGTCTTGCTTGATCAAAATCTACATGAATGATAAACGTTCTTCTTCTTCTTCCTTAAATCGTAAAAAGGG
Organism: Campanula takesimana; assembly: GCA_026119855.1. NCBI lineage: Eukaryota > Viridiplantae > Streptophyta > Magnoliopsida > Asterales > Campanulaceae > Campanula > Campanula takesimana. The sequence goes on from JAOWBW010000028.1 coordinate 714,612, forward strand.
GTTTTAAAATAGAGTTTGGAATGTAGGAGATAACTCCTTAACCAACCTCAATGAGATGAGGTGATCATTAGAGTCATGTCCCAAAATGATTTGGGTGATTGCACTTTGATAAAACAAAAAGAAAGAGAAAAGAGATGAAGTCGAGAAGAGGAAGGAAATGGTTTTTACCTAGTATTCGAGAGACTTCAAACACTTCTTGATGAATGCCTTTGGAAATGCCTTGAAGGTAAGAAATTTGGCTTCTTTGTTGAAATTGTAAGATTTTTGAGTAAAAGATCCAAGGTCCAAGGTCTAAGGTTTTTTGGTCCTTGAAAATGGAGGTAAAGAGAGGTTTTTATAGGTGAAGGAGAGGTGTTTTTTGTGCCAAAACTCAGTCACCAAGAAATCCTTCCCGGGCAAAATCCTGTAAATTGAGCAAGGGAAAGAATCCTGGCCAAAAATCTGTAACTGACGCCCAGAGGCGCGCGCTTCCTGCTTTGGGGGCGGGAGGCGCGCGCTCCTGGCTCCTCCTGTCGGAGGCGCGCGACTCAGAGAAGGCAATTTTGACAGAATGGACTAGAAAGTCAGCCCTGTTATTCAGTTTAGTCCCTGGACTTAACGAAGTCAGTCAGGAACTTAACGGAAGTGACAGAAACTAACGAGAAATACTTAAAATGGGGAGAAACACAAGATCAAATGTGCAATCGGGGTGAGCGGTCCAAGGCGGGGTGTCTACAGAGCCCCTCGGCGACGTGGATTGCAAAGGAAAACTCGTCGACGAAAGTTAAAAACACCCGCCGAGGACGTCACCAAGAAAAAAGCAAAGACTCGATGAAAGCAGGAATTTGAAATTGCGAGAGAGAGTGGTGCGCTCCCTGTGTGAGCGGCTTTTGTTGATAGAGGGGGTGGCATGATCCGTTAGGTGAACCTGCCGGCTGAATATCTTGAATGAGGCCGTTAGTGAACCTTTTGAACGAGGCCGTTAGTGAACCTTTGGAGAGGCCGTTAGTGAACCTTTGAGGACGCCGTTAGTGAACCTTTAAGGATGAATCCGTTAGTGAAATTCATTGATGAGGCCGTTGGTGAACCTTTGGAGAGGCCGTTAGTGAACCTTTGAAGAGGCCGTTAGTGAACCTTTGAAATGAGGCCATTAGTTAACCTTTGGAGAGGCCGTTAGTGAAACTTTGAGGAGGCCGTTAGTGAACCTTTGAGGACGAATCCGTTAGTGAAATTCGTTGATGAGGCCGTTGGTGAACCTTTGGAGAGGCCGTTAGTGAACCTTTGAAGAGGCCGTTAGTGAACCTTTGAAGACGAATCCGTTACTGAAATCCGTTGATGAGGCCGTTGATGAACCTTTGGAGAGGCCGTTAGTGAACCTTTGAAGAGTCCGTTAGTGAACCTTTAGAGAGGCCGTTAGTGAACCTTTGGATGAGGCCGTTAGTGAACCTTTGAGGACGAATCCGTTAGTGAAATCCGTTGATGAGGCTGTTAGTGAACCCTTGTAGAGGCCGTTAGTGAACCTTTGAGGAGGCCGTTAGTGAACCTTTGAAGACGAATCCGTTAGTGAAATTCGTTGATGAAGTATTTCTTTGGAGTCTCGTGCCACTTGGAGTCACACTTGACTTCTTTGAATTGTGGGGTGCGGGCACAGTTGACCGCGACCCGAAAAATGTTCCTGCTGGGAATGAAATGTTGAGATTGACCCTTGAGGGGGGTATGTCACCCGTGACAGAACTTAGGGAGCTTGGAATCTGGAGGAGGACAGCCTACTTTTGAGTGGGAGTTTCTATCCTACTTTCAATTTTTGACATGCCTTAAGGGCGGACCAGAAGAATGTGTGCCCAACTGGGTGTCTGAGGATAGGGGTTGTGCCTTGATTTAAGCTGGAGATCTCTGACAAGGCCTTTTCTTGAAGTGATTTAGACTTGGGAGGAGCGCGCTTTCCTCTGTAGGCTTGGGACGCGCGCGCATTTCAGACCGCTGGCGGGTGGCGCGCGCGTCTGGGAGGCGGAATTCCGGGCTTGACATTTGCTGGCCAAAAGAACCCCCAACAGCTATAATATCATCTTCTGTTCGACCACTTGATTCTCACAGCTCCTTTCTGCCATTTTTGAACATCATATTATTGCTTAACTTTGCTTGTGATCAACATTTTCCATGGCTTCCAATTCTTTTGCCCTTGATGCCAAGGTTGTTAGTGAGTATGAAAAGGACTTGGGCACTTTTGTGTATTCTTTCAAGACCCATCCCAAGAAGTCCTTCATTAAAGACTTCGGGTTCCGGATTCTTTTCACTTTGCGGACGTTGGAGCGGGATTGGGATTTTTTGAGAGCTGCCGCGGCTTTCTGGGATTGCGATAGCCATATCTTTAACTTTTCAGCTAATGAAATGGTGCCGACTGTTGATGATTTCGGGGCCATCCTTGGCATGCCTTTGGCCGGTCGGATTGCCGTCCCTAAATATCACCGTGGTGCCATTGACTCTTGGGTTGAGTTACTGGATCTCCCTGTTGAGGACGTGAGGAAGATGTTGCACGGTACTGTGATTGACATAACTGAGTTGCTGATGTTCTTCAGTTTACACTCGGAGGATCCGGCGGTTCAATCTTTCAAAAGGAATGCCATGGCCGCTTGTCTCTTTAGTGAAGTACTGTTTGTCACACCCTTCGGGAGTGCGGATGCGCATTTGGCTGAGATTATTTTGCAAGCCAAGGAGCAACAATTTAGTATAATCCCTCTTATCGTAGGGGAGACGTTCCACGGCCTTGATGAGTTACATAGGACGGACAAGATGTGTCGGGGAAGCCCTTTGCTCTTGACCATATGGCTCAGAGAACATTTCAAGATTTATTCCCCTGATGGTGATTTGTCTCCTTTTGCTGTTCATAGGAGGAAGTTATTGATCCGGGATTTATCTGAAGATGGTTGGAAGAAATTCTTTGCCTCTCGGGTAACCGTCGATATTGAGTGGTGCCCTCCTTCTTGGGGTCTTCGTCCTTTTGTGGAATGGACTCTTGGTTTTCAGCACGTGGTTGTACCCGGCTTAAGAGATTCATCATTTTACCAGCCAGAGCGGGTTCTGCGGCAGTTCGGTCGCCAACAGATGATTCCTTTTCCGAGGGACAGAGTGCTTCGTCCAGTTGCTTACATGGGTCCGGACTTTTTGAGTGAGCTTCAGTCGGCTTGGGGAGATGATCGCAACCGTTGGGCTTTTGCTCCTTTGCATCGGGGGAGTGTCTTCCTTCCCGAGAGCTACTTTGATTATTTGTTTGGTACCCTTTACCGTGGCATCACTTGGGTCGATGTGCTTCGTGCCGAGTTGTTGGGAAAGGGTTTTGAGCCTAGCAGCGCTTTGAGATAGAGGGAGGCTGCTGCTGATTCGAGTAAAATTCTTGCTGACCCTTTCGGTACTCGTTTGGATGACTTTTATGCTAGGAGACGTGCCGCAACACAGAAGGTTTCAGTGCGTATCAGTGCTCCTCCGCTATCCAAGAAGAATAGGATTGAGAGACGATCGGGTGGTCCTTTGAAGGCTAAGAGAAAATTGGATTTTTCTTAGTACCCTAAGAGATTGCAATTAGACCACTTTGTTTTAGGATTTAATATTTTGATGTCTTTTGTTGCTCAATAAATCCGTTGTAATGGTTTAAATAATTCATTGAATGAATAAGAATTGCATCTTGTTATTTGAAGTGAATTGGGTATTTTTGATATGTTTTAGACCGCACCCGAAGGTTGCCTACGTTCCTCCAGTTGGGAGGCTCAGGTCTCCGTAGTTCAAACAAACAAAGACCATTTTATTTTATTTTTGCACCCTGTTTTTTGCCTAGACCGCCATTTCGGGTTTTCAATCTAGCGGGCTTCTTTTTTTTGCACGTGCTCTAATTTTTGCCTAGGCCGCCCTTGCGGGTTTTCAACCTAGCGAGCGATTTTTTTTTTTTTTTTATGGTCTTTGTTTGTTAAGCATAGAACCTCTTGAGCTTGTCGAGGTTGACCTCCTTTGGCAGCTGGTCACCATCTAAATCCACAAGCCGGACTGCGCCGCCGCTTAGTATCTTTTTGACCACGTACGGACCGATCCATCGGGGTCCCCATTTCCCCAGGGGATTCATGGCATTAGGAGGATGTTGTCTTAAGACCAAATCTCCCACATTGATGTTTCGAGGCTTCACCTTTTTGTTGAAAGCTCTTGCCATCCTTTGCTGATACGCCCTTGTGCGTTCGAGTGCTCTTAGCCTTTTCTCGTCGAGTAAGGCTAGCTGTTCGTATCGACTTTGCATCCAGTTGACCTCGTTGACTTTATTCTCGAGGAGGACCCGTAGAGATGGGACTTCAAGTTCGATAGGGAGTACGGCTTCAGAACCATAGACTAATGCATAAGGAGTTTCTCCTGTTGCGGACCGTATTGATGTGCGGTAGCCCCACAATGCTAATGGTAGCTTCTCGGGCCAATCCCTTCGTGTTGAGGCCATTTTCTTGACGATGGTCTCGATGGTCTTATTTGCTGCTTCAACCGCGCCATTTGCTTGGGGACGGTAAGGAGATGACTTGTGCTTGGTGATCTTGTATTCCACCAAAAGTGCATCCATTTCCTTTTCAAAGTGAGAGCCGTTGTCGGAAATGATTTCATGAGGCACGCCGTATCGGCACATGATATTAATCTTTACAAATTCGCCACTTTCTTGGTGTTGAGGGTCCGATAGGCTTGTGCTTCGACCCACTTTGTGAAGTAATCGACGGCCACTAGGATGAATGACTGTCCATTGCTTCCGGCGGGATGGACTTTACCGATGATGTCTATCCCCCAACAAGAGAAAGGCCAAGGTGTGACCATGTTGTAAAGTTGTGAGGGTGGAGCATGTTGCAGATTAGCATGGAATTGGCACTTGGCACACCTTTTGACTTTCTCGATACAGTCTCGTTCCATAGTTCTCCAATAGTAACCAATGCGGAGTATCTTTTTAACCAGCATAAACCCATTCATGTGGGGTCCACACTCTCCTTCGTGCACTTCACACATTATCTCTTGAGCTTCGGCCTCATTGGCGCATAAGAGATTGATCCCGTCGTGGTGCCTTTTATAGACTCGGTCCCCAATCAGTACGTACCGAGAGGCTAGCCTTTGTAGAGCTGCTTGAGACTTCTTATTGCTATTCTCGGGATAAGTGCCATCTTTGAGGAAATTCATGATATCCGAATACCAAGGAGAGTTTGTTTGAACCTCGTCGATCTCGATACTCATGCAGTACGCCGGACTGTTCCTTTGGGCAATTTTGAAAGGCTTCACCATTTTCCCTTTGGGCATTTTGACTAATGAAGCTATGGTGGCCAGTGCATCGGCGAAGCGATTCTTATCCCTTGGCAGGTAGTTGAAAGTGATCTCTTGGAATTGTTCAACCAATTCTTCAAGGTGCTGACCATACTGTTGGAGAGTCGGGTCTTGGATTCGCCATTTACCCGATTGTTGATTGATAAGGAGTAAAGAGTCGCCGAATACTTCTAGTTCCGTGACGTTTCTTTCGAGAGCTTCTTCGAGCCCTGCTACGCATGCTTCGTACTCGGCAATGTTATTGGTAGCTTCGAATTCCAGACGGATGGCGATGGGAGTGTAGATGTCTTTTGGATCGACAAGCAATATTCCTATACCAAAACCGTGTTTGTTGGCGGAGCCATCGAAAAAAAGTTGCCATTTATTTTCCTCGGTTGCAGTACAAATTAAATGCTCGTTGGGGAACTGTACGTCTTCCCCCTTCACTTCGTCACACGGGAATTCGGCAAGCTGGTCACTGAACACTTTCCCCCTGACGGATTATAGTGTGACGTAAGTGATATCATAGCCGGCGAGCATGAAGCACCATTTGGCTATTCTTGTTGACATGAAAGGCTTCTCGAAGATTTAGCGGAGCGGGTCCACCTTTGCTACTATCTTGATCGGAAAAGCTTCCATATAGTGTTTGAGCTTTTGAGTGACCCAAACCAATGCTGCACATGACTTCTCTAAGACAGAGTAGTTCTTTTCGCCTCCTTGGAATCGGCGACTAACAAAATAAATGGCATTCTCCTTTGTGGATTCTCGTTGCTCTTGTGCTAACATAGCCCCTAGGGCTTCATCATTGACGGTGAGATAGAGCAAAAGAGGCTTCTCCTTGTGCGGCGGAACTAGAACAGGAGGGCACGTCAAGTAATGCTTCACTTGGTCGAAGGCTTCTTGGCACGCGTCGGTCCATTCTAGAGCCACATTCTTCTTGATTAGCTTGAAGATTGGCTCGCACATGGAAGTGAGTTGGTGCACAAACCGACTGATGTATTGCAGTCTGCCCATAAAACCTTTGATCTCTTTCTGCGTCTTTGGAGGAGGCATGTCAATGATTGCCTTGATTTTGGAAGGATCTACTTCAATTCCCCTTTCAGTGACCATATAACCAAGGACTTTGCCTCGGATAACACCGAACGTGCACTTTGCAGGGTTGATCCTCATCTTGTGTTGAAGAAGCCTTTCGAAGAACTTGCGGAGATCGATTAAATGTTGACCATCGGTCCCTTTAGAGTGAATGATCATGTCGTCCACATAGACCTCGATTTCTTTGTGAATCATATCGTGGAACAAGTCTGTCACGGCTCTTTGGTAGGAAGCCCCAGCGTTTCTTAACCCAAATGGCATGACTGTGTAGCAAAAGGTACCCCACGGTGTTGTGAAGGCTGTCTTATGTTGATCTTCCTCGGCCATGAGAATCTGATTGTACCCAGCGAACCCATCCACGAATGAGCGAACCTCATAGGCAGCAGTGGAGTCGACCAGCATGTCGATGTTAGGGAGTGGAAAATCATCCTTTGGGGAAGCTTTGTTCAAATCCCGGAAGTCCACACAAACTCGAACCTTGCCGTTTGCCTTTCTTACTGTCACGATGTTGGCTAACCATGTCAGATACTCGATAACCTTAATGAAACCCACACTGAGGAGCTTCTCGATCTCTTCTTTGACTTGCAGAGACCATTCTGGCTTGATCTTTCTGAGCTTCTGCTTTACTGGCTTGGCATCTTCTCTGATCGGAATTCTGTGCTCCGCTACCTTTCTGTCCAAACCCGGAATGTCTTTGTATGACCATGCGAACACATCCATGAACTCCCGTAGTAGTGCAGTCAATCTGTCTCTGTCGTCCCTCTTGAAGAAGTTTCCGATCTTAGTCTCTCTTGGTTCTTCTTCGGTACCCAGATTAACAACATGCAATTCTTCGTCAGCCTTTGGACCATTTTCACCACGACTACGGACTTGTTGAGCAAGTTAATTTAAGTATGTTATGTTTTCGTGGTCTATTTCATCATAATTTGAATCGTTATTAACTTGTTCATTAAGTTCATTATTAGTTAATTCATCATTTATGATGTTTGCAATCTCAGGGTACTCAGAAATATCAAATTTTTCATTAGCAAAGAAAGGGAACACACGCTCGGCTATGGCCTCCATATCTTCTTGGGTGAGGGTATTAGAGACATTCTCGGACTCGAAAGTAAGTGTGAGCCGCTCTTCCTTTGTTGCTGTGTGGGGTATGCAACCCATTTCTTGGACTAAGAATTCTTCGGATACCACGGGCCCTTTCGTTGAATACCAATTGTTGATCGGCTCGGAGCTTGGCGGGATCTCACTGATAGTCTCGTTTATGGTGACGGTACCATGGATGGCGTTGACTTGGCATTCATTCATTATGGCAAGCTCTTCGAACATGGAGGCTAAATCTGTCAGTTCTTCCCCCACGATGATTTCTGTCTCAGACTCTATAGTCATCTTCCCCACCATTCACGGGGCGACATGGGAGTTGGTTCCCTTTCGGATTTCTGGATCTCACAATCGGAGAATATTTCGAGACCGGGCTTTTTGACACCCTTATTGTTAACCCATGGCTCGGGAAAGATCATGTATGGAACGTCTTCCCCTTGGCGGACAAAATAGCCATTCAACGTCTTGCGGTAAGGCCTTAGATTAGGGACCTCATAACGACGGCCTTCTTTACGAGCTCGGGCCTTTTCGTTCTTGATTGCTTGCTCCTGTTTCAAGTCTTCTCTGGAAGGCTCGTACCCCAAACCGAAGGTGTTTTTGACGAATGGGACTTGCACAGGATGTAGGATTCCTTGTTGATATCTCCCTAGGCCTAAACCAGGGAAGTAGTCCATATTCCTCATCATGCGGAGGACTTTGTGGTTGCTGGGGGTCCATGATCCGTTTCCCCCTTCTTTGTCAATGGCGTTGATTGAGACGCCGGAGAGAGTGGAGTCTGGTAAACCATGCTGAACTTGGTGGACGGGCTCACCTTTTCTGTGGATAGTGACGTTTTCAGCCATGACGGTCACTATTTCATCACCATTTCGGATCTTGACACATTGGTGGAGAGTTGACGGGACGGCATTAGCACTGTGAATCCATGGTCGACCCAAAAGTAAGTTGAACAAGGCCGGGATGTCAAGCACTTAGAATGGAACGGACATGACCATGCTGCCAAACTCAATGTCTATTTCAATCATGCCCACGACTGTACGGGCGGTGCTGTCATAACCTCGGATTACTTGAGTAGAAGGCTTCAAATCGGAATCCTTAAGCCCCAGTATGCCCATGATTCTGCCAGGCATGAGATTGAGTGCGGAACCACCGTCCACTAAGACTCTTGAGATGGGCCTCCCCCTTGCTCGTACCTTGAGGTAAACAGCCTCGTTGTGGTCGGAACCAAATGGTGGAAGGTCCATATCGGCAAAGGTGATGACGTTGCCGAAATGAATGTGACCGATCATTGCTGTGAGGTCCTCGGGAGTAGTATCGGGAGAAACTGATGTATCATCGAGATTGCGGATGACAAGATCTCGGTGTTTCTTTGAGGATGCAATGAGGTCCCAAATAGAGATGTTGGCTTGAGTTTTCTTGATTTGGACAAGTAGAGGATCTTCGGGAGTGTCGCGAGCTTGCGGCCTTTGAGAAGAGGAGCTTGGTGCGGAAGTGGAAGGGTTGCTTGCTATGACTCGACCGGATCGAGTTAGCATGTTGACATTCCCATCTTGCTTCTTTTTCCTATTCTCTAGTATTTCCCTCATTACCTCATCGTAAGTTACAACATAACAACAATTGTCAAGTTTATTCATAACATAGGGGCCCCCATTCACAATTGGGATTGAATGGGTGGTCCCCTCGAGTTCTCCTATCTCTATTACATTGACATGTTCGCCATTAGTCACTACAAATTCTTTCTTGTCTATTAGATCTTGAATGTCATTGCGGAGAACGAAGCAATCCTCGGTGGTGTGGCCACTATATTGGTGGTAGCCACAATATTTGTGGTGAGCATGATTGGGGTGGACCGTCTTGGGTTGGTACCCTTGCACGGGTGTGACTTGACCCTTTGCTTTGAGGACTTCGAACACTTCGGTTTGAGTCATGCCTTGGAGAGTCGTGTAGACACGGTCATTTCGGACTTCTTCCCTTGGGGTGGAGGAACCTTTTTGTAATTCCCCTTATCGATAGTGACGGCGTTGACAGAGGCCTCTTTTGTAGAGTTGGAAGCGGCCTTGTAGCGGTAGCTAGGAGCACTTTTCTTCACTTCTTTGAGCAACTCGTCCATTCGGACCCCCGCCTCATACATTTGGGAGAAATCCGCATAGCAAGCCCCACTTAGGTGGGTGCGGAGATCAATTTTGAGACATTTGAGAAATATGTCCATTTGCTCCTTGGTATTTGGCCTTTCCACAATCTCGGAGAGTTTATCATTCCATCTCCTTGTGAAGTCGATGAAGGACTTGTGGTCTCGTTGAATAGTGTTCTCTAGCTCTTTCCTTGTGGGCCGGTGAGTGGTGTTGCCTTGGTATTGGTTCTTGAAGGCAAGCATGGCGGAGTCCCAATCAAGACGGACAGTGAGCGGGAGAGTAGCATACCAATCTTTTGCCGCCCCCTCGAGAGTGAGAGGAAATCATTGAGCCATCACCTTGGGGGAGACCTTCTTCGGAACCATTGCCCAAATATAAGTCTCAATGTAAGCCATAGGACAAGAGTTGCCCTTGAATTTGCTTATGTCGGGCATCTTGAACTTATCAGGAAGAGCGGCCATAGTACTCATGAGTATGGATGATTGATAAAGGCTTGTGTCGGAGCCTTTCCCCATGTTGAGCCCATTGAATTTTTGGTCGATGTAGGCCATGATAGAATCCACCATTTTGGGCTCATTGTTCTCGGAACTCGGCTCCCCCATTTTCTTGGTGCGGGTGTTGACATAAGGACTTTTGAACAAACCCTCGGTCCATTCGGATTCGTCATCATTATTCTTGTTCTTCCCCTTGGCAAGATTAGTGAGCTTTTCTTTCATTAGCTCCATCTCGGCCTCGTGGGCCTCCCTTTGGCTGTCGAGGTGGGATTGCCAAATGTCGTCTTTGCTTTGTGCCTCCTTATTAATGGTGGAGACTTGCTCTTGGAGGAGTTGGACCAAGGTTGAAAGCTGTTCGAGAGACATGGTGTTGCTGCTGCCGGTCATGGTTGATGTAGGAGCTGTTGGAGTGATCTCTTCACGGACTAACCGATTTGTCGAATCCCGGTAGACTTTGTAAGTACCAATTGAACCTATATTGCAGAAGAGGCCTTTGTCAGTCTTGAGTAACACTTGCGGTCCACGAAGAGGCTTAGAACACACAGTTGGGCACATGACTCGAACCATATAAGAAAAGACACTTTTTTTTTATAAGTCGGATGGAATGGATCCCTTTTGGGGTTTCTAAGAAAATAATGGAATCGTCACACTAGTATATAGACCATCTCGCGGTCCCATATACTCATCGGATTCCATCGCGTTTGTGAATCCTACATGTATCGGGATTAAACTAAATTAATGTAGTAAAGCATACATGCGGGGACGGATTTTTATTTTCGACCAAAATAACCACCTTTGGGGACGGATTTTTATTGCGTCCGTTTCAACAAGTTGGCATGTATGATTTGAAGACATTAGTTTAGGGAAATCTCGGTACATGGAAACCGACTTGAGTCACGGAGTGTTAGACCCTAACTAGAATTGTGTGGTTTGTGCTTGGCTTGAATATGAGGCTCAAAGGTCACCCCCGGCATGTAGTCTTGAACTACGCCACGGGCTGAGGTTTACCGCTTCGAAAGAGCCAAGGTCGAGTGGAGCTTGAAAATTTCTAGGACGGGCCTCGATGGGTTTGGGGTTGGACTTGTGCGACTCGATAGTGAGCAGTTCATAGGAATATGTGCATGTAGTGTGAGGTCTATCACGTGACAAATTTTATTTTTTTTATTTTTTTTATTTTTTTTTGAAAAGAAAGAAAAACAAAAAAAAAACCAAACACATAAGCACATAAATTACAACTCCCGAATCACCCGTGTGACCGGTAAATAAAACACAAAATGAAAACAGTCTGAGGGTTCAATTCTGTTCTGATGCAGGCAACTGTGCCCACACCCCACTGTTCTGCTCAGTCACTGAAACCTGTTTCTGTTCTGGGAACCAACCCAGAAGCGTGCACCTCTGAGTGCTGATACGGGATGCGCGCGCATGGCGCAATGCTATTAGGAGGCGCGCGCTTCTGGTCACACCTGTCAGATTGTCAGATTTTGGACTCAGGGGATTGCCCTGGTCCTATGTTCATATTGTAACCCCTGCAGAAATGATTAGTGGAAAATTGCAAAAGAAGAAGATGAAGAACATGAAGAAGCGGGCGATTCTGGTCCTTGATGCGGGATGCGCGCGCCTTAGACTGAAGAGGCCAGAAGCGCGCGCCTCCCCCATCAGGAATCAGAGTGCCCAGAAAAGATGTAGATTTTGATCAGAATGCAAGTTTAACCCTCAAACGTCCCCAGGGGAGTCGCCATTGTAGATACCCCGGGAAACCACAACTTGGCTAGAGCGGTGAATTATCCTAGGATGTCTAACTTGTTTTAGATTGTTTAGAGTTGCCACCTATGTTTTGAGGAACATAAGAAAAACCTATTGATAATAGCCTAAATTTGATTACGAAAACAGAGATTCTTTGTTTTGAGGTTCGGGGGTTAGATTACGAGATGGGAAGTACCGAAACACCCATCTCGCCCAACTAAAGTTGGTCTTGCTTGATCAAAATCTACATGAATGATAAACGTTCTTCTTCTTCTTCTTTAAATCGTAAAAAGGGGTTTTAAAATAGAGTTTGGAATGTAGGAGATAACTCCTTAACCAACCTCAATGAGATGAGGTGATCATTAGAGTCATGTCCCAAAATGATTTGGGTGATTGCACTTTGATAAAACAAAAAGAAAGAGAAAAGAGATGAAGTCGAGAAGAGGAAGGAAATGGTTTTTACCTAGTCTTCGAGAGACTTCAAACACTTCTTGATGAATGCCTTTGGAAATGCCTTGAAGGTAAGAAATTTGGCTTCTTTGTTGAAATTGTAAGATTTTTGAGTAAAAGATCCAAGGTCCAAGGTCTAAGGTTTTCGGTCCTTGAAAATGGAGGTAAAAAGAGGTTTTTATAGGTGAAGGAGAGGTGTTTTTGGTGCCAAAACTCAGTCACCAAGAAATCCTTCCCGGCCAAAATCCTGTAAATTGAGCAAGGGAGAGAATCCTGGCCAGAAATCTGTAACTGACGCCCAGAGGCGTGCGCTTCCTGCTTTGGGGGGCGGGAGGCGCGCGCTCCTGGCTCCTCCTGTCGGAGGCGCGCGACTCAGAGAAGGCAATTTTGACAGAATGGACTAGAAAGTCAGCCCTGTTATTCAGTTTAGTCCCTGGACTTAACGAAGTCAGTCAGGAACTTAACGGAAGTGACAGAAACTAACGAGAAATAATTAAAATGGGGAGAAACACAAGATCAAATATGCAATCGGGGTGAGCGGTCCAAGGCGGGGTGTCTACACTTCTGTGAAAATTGATACTCCCTCTGTCCCGGTTCAAGATTCTTAGTTTGACAATGCACACTTATTAAGAAACCAAGGCAAAAATAATGGAAATTGGTCAAACTAAATTAGGGAGTTAAGGATATAATCGTCCAAACATTATTCATAAAGCACGTGTGTGTAAGTAAGGTTTTTTGTAATTAAATGAACTTTTGAGGACAAGATTGTCCAAAACACTGTTCATCATTTGCCATTTAAGAAATAAAGTAACTGAGAACTTTAAACTGGGACAAAACAAAAAGGAAAATAAAAACCTTAAATTGAGATGGAGGGAGTATATATTAGAGATATGGTAGGGCTACGAAACAGAGAGTATGAGTATCTTGAAGCAGGGGCGGATCCACGTTATAGGGGGGAGGGTCAGCTGACCCCCTGACTTTCTCGGTTATTCAGCTTTTACCCTTTGAATATTTTGACAATTTTTAATTTGACCCCCTGAGAAATTCCACATAACCCCCCTCAAAATTTACATTTAAACCCAAGCATATCAAGAAAAGGTCAAATGAATAAAACACAAACACAATTACACTTTACAGTTTACACCTTCTCTCCCCAATTCGTCCGCAATTCGCGAACAGGAATACAATGGAGACGACTGCAAACGCCACCATTCACGACCATCCACGGTGTCACCGCATCTGAGGTCGCTTCGGAAATCCAGTTATCTCTTTTTCTCCCTTCATCATCTCTCTGATTTAATCTTAAATCCCCAATTTTCTAAAGCCCTAAAAAAATAGGGCTTTGAAACTGGAAACCTTTTTTTCAAGTTCTTATTGATTTCTATCCATTATGTTTGAAATACTTAATGGTTTTTGGCAATATCATAGTTAATATTCTATGTTTTCGTGAATATCAATTTGGGTGTTGATTTTGAATTGCTTCGAGAACCGGTTATTATTATGAAACTAATATTGTCTGGTATCATTCCTATGCTTGATACTTTGATTATTGATAGTGACTATTTAATTTCAAATTGATACAGAAATACTACTACATCTGTCCCTAAATGAATGTCTAAATGTTATTTTAAGGGACATAAATTTTTGTACAATTTGGGGGCAAAATTCATATATAACCTTCTAATCCTCTATACAAACATAATGACATTTAGTTTTTACAAGTATAAAGAGACCGGTGAAAAAAAAATTAAAAAAAAAATTGGAAAAAAAAAATCGAAGAAAAAAATTAGGGACTAAGTTATTTTAATTCAATTATCCTAATAAAAATATAATATTTGTTATTGATACACCATTATGAATACATCAATAACAAGTTTTATATTTACAATACAATAATTGAATTAAACTAAAACTAGGGAACAATATTTAGAGACAGAGAGAGTATGAATACTCTTTTTACTTCTTTCCAACTTCATTCAAACCATATTTTGTATTGAAATCTTTTCTTGATTTTCTTTTATGCTTTGGAGTAGGCTCATCTTAGATGGATGAAAAGGCTCTATCAAAGGGGAATTTGAAATGTCAGTATTAGAAAGACGAGGGCCTAATCTCTCATGTTACTGTTGTTGGTTCTTCAAGTGATCTCGCCAAGAAAAAAGTCTTCTAAGCTCTTTTTGCTCTCTTTTGTGAGGGCTACTACCTCAGGTATTTCTCTTCTTTTCTCAGAGGTTTAGAACATATCAATTAAATCAAAAGTATTTTGATTCAATGGGGCATCGCTGCCATCAAGACTAGCTCAAAGTAGCTAGATTTCTATTGCTCTGAATTCATGTTGATCATTTTTTGGCAGAATTACTTTTTTTGGTTCCAGATTATAGTGCCCAAAACCCTAATTGTAAACCTAATGCTCAAAAGCCTAGTATCCGAGAGCCTAATATCCAAGTCCTTCATATTTCAAAATTTGAACGGGAATAAAAAAAAATAGGCTTTGTGCGCTCCATTTTTTTTTGTCTTTGAATGTGAATTTAATTTTTTCATTATGTAAAATTTTGACCCCCGTGACAAAAAATCCTAGATACGCCAGATCTCTTGCAATATTATCGTACTTATTTTTTTTTTTAATTTAAGTAGGAATATAATTAATACGTACATTATAGGAGGAGTATTCGTCAAGTATCAGGATTTTAGCATAACTTTTTTGTTGCTGAAAAATATACTTTTGCTACAAAAAAACTTCGTAGTTAATGAGGTATATTTTTGTAGCAAAATGTTATGAAATTTATGAACCACGCCGGATCTTATTGCGCCAAAAATTTCAGACCATATAAAAAAATTGCACTTTAATCAACGACAATTTTTTTTGTTTTCTTAAGCAAGCAATTGGCTATAAAACAATTTTGTCGCCAATGACAAAGAATTTTCTACATATTCAGAAATAGTCGTTAACATACTCTTTTAACTACAAAATATTTTTGTAGCTAAAAAATCGTAGCTAAATACTCAGTTTCTTGTAATGATAGCAAAGAAATATTACAATTTTCTCT
This sequence comes from Campanula takesimana, assembly GCA_026119855.1. Lineage (NCBI taxonomy): Eukaryota > Viridiplantae > Streptophyta > Magnoliopsida > Asterales > Campanulaceae > Campanula > Campanula takesimana. The sequence goes on from JAOWBW010000028.1 coordinate 729,945, forward strand.
CCATAATTTAACAAATTTATATAACTGGCACTTTATTTAAAAAGCACGGTGTCATTTTTGTAAATGATTGACACTTATTACAAAATCATACTACCGCTGGTATCCCACAATACAATTAATGACACTATTTAACACATACACCGACACTCTCTGAACACATGCATTGACACTCAATACCACATAAACAAACATTTTTAAAAACACATGCATTGGGGATTATATTTTTCCCCTTTACTACCTATTGGTTGCTATGTTATAATTTTGTGGGATCCATAATTTCAATTTTCTCACGTAAGACTCAAGTTTTCATTTTTGAGTGTATTTTGGAGGAAACTAGTTCCTCCGTAAGCTATAAAAAGTCTTGTTTTTAACTCTTAAACCCAGTGGCGGATCTAGAATTTTCAACCACCGGGTGCACAATTTACACTAAATAACTCCATACCAAAAATTTTTAAAACGTAATTATATTCAAGTACATAATTAAGTATATAAATTCAAAACAATTGTCTCATGAAAGAAAACAAGTACACAATTTACTCTAAATAACTTGTTAACTTTTCCTTTTACTAAGTTCACATCCCTTCTAGTTAAATTACCACTCTATTTAATTTTTTTTGGGGGTGCACTTAGTAAAAAAAAAAAAATTAGTTAAAAAATTTGGGTTGACCGGGTGCACGTGTACCCCCTATTTGCACATAAGATCCGCCCATGCTTAAACCCCAAACCTAAAACCCTAAACCCTAAACCTTAAACCCTAAATTCTAAACCCTATAAAAAAAGACTTTTTATAACTTATGAAGAAACTAGTTTCCCCCAAAAATTTCTCTTCATTTTTTTTTTTTTTTTTTGTATCAATCTAGCATTTGGATAAAAAAATACAGTAGGTTTGTTCTTAAAACTTCACATCGTGAACACTAAAATACTACTACGTAAATAAAACAATTTTCAGTTATACTATAATTAATAATTGCCAAAAGTTAAGCATCTTTGTTATCATGACAAAGTCCTTGCTCAAAACGTACCTAATCTTTTGTCACTTATTTTCTGTAGCAATCATACATTGCTATTACTATTGACACATTAGAACAAAAAAAAAGAAACATATACTCCCTTCGTTTCATGTTAGTTGAGACCAAAGATTTTAGCTCACAAATTAAGGAAAACTAAGAGAGAGAATTAGTAGGAAGAGGTGTTTGTGAGTATGAAAAATTAAATAGAAGAGAGAATGAGTGGGAGGAATAATAAGTTGACTGGTGTTGTGAGTGTAAAAGTAAAGTAGAAGAGAGAATGAGTGGGAAGAACAGTAAAAAAAATTACCATTTTGGGCAGTCTCAAGTGATGTGGAACGGACTAAAAAGGAAATAAGTCTCATGTGACATGAAACGGAGGGAGTATACTCTTAACTAATCGAAAATTTAATATCTATTCCCTTCGTCTCAAAATAATATTCTCATTAATTTCTTAATGTTGATACGAAAGAATTTTAAACAATAGTTTTGTATTTTTACTTATCTTAGAAAAAATATAAAATTTTATTATTGATAGTAAGTATAATGATGTATTCATAACAAATTATGTATTTATTTAAAATAATTACATATATTAAAATAAAATTATTGTTCAAAGTTAGTTTGTATTAATATTAAAGAAAATTGAAAACATAATTTTGAGAGGGAGGGGTTATATATATATTTGTGATGAAAGAGAAGTTAATTATAAATGGGCAAAGGTAGATATTACTCCCTCTCCCTAAATAAGTGTCAATTTTCAGAAATTTTTGCCCCAAAATGAGTGTCCATTTTGATTATAACTTTGTTCCTAAATGTTTTTTTTTTTGAAATTTTTTTCACCAGTTTCTTTATACTTGCAAAAACTACATGTTTGTAAAAAAGATTACAAGATTATATATGAATTTTACCACTAAATTATACAAAAAGTTACTTCTGTTAAAAATGAAATTTAGACGCTCTGAGAGAGGCAGTAGTAATAACTAGTGTTGTTGTTTTGTCTTCAAATGTATGTTGAAGCAAACAAAAAACAACACGCAGAATGACACTTAAAGGAAAAGAAATGAAGGCAAGACAATGTTGGACAAAATTTTCCGAGGAGACGGTGGAGAAAGGTGAGAGATTCTAATGATTATTGTCTTTTTGTTTCTTAAGTAATTGTTGTCATAATTATATAAGTATAAAAGGGAAGAAAATTTTATGGAAATAAGAAATATTAAGGGCCGGTTCAAGGGGGCAGGGTAGGATCCGCCCAGGGCCCACGATGATAAAGGGGCCCCTAAATTTTATAGTATGTGTTTATAGTATGTTCATTTTTCTTTATTTTAAGTTTAGTATTATTTTTTGAGCAGTGAAGTTTAAACTGTTTAATTTATATAAATAAATGATAAAAAGAAGAGAGGTGGTAAGGGGACCCATTAATATAAATATTTTTGCTTGATATAGTCATTTAGTTTGGTATGATATATTATATTCTATAAAATACATGAGATAGATGCAGAGCATATCTTTCCAATACGTCGTACATTAGAAAGAACAATCTAAATGAAAATGTTGATGATGATGAGGAGGAAATGTTATCACCTGGGGAGTCTTTTTTACTTAACTAATTTGTAGTTATTGTGGATATAATAGTTACTTCATTAGCTAACAACTTTGAGAAATTAAAGACATTATAATTCAAAATAGTTGAAGTTGTTGGAATATGATAAATTAAGAGAATGTTGCACGGAGTTCACTGCTTTTTTTTCTTTTTTTTATTTTTTTCAAATTTAATTCATAGTTGAACTCAATACATAATCATCAGCAGAAGCGCCTAGGAGACAAATCCTAGGGAGAGAAAAAATTCTCTCTAACTTCTGGGGGGAGGGGGGGATCGAACCCATAACCTCCAGGTTGGAAGCGATGAGCTATGGCCACCAGGCTAAAGCCTGATGGTTAGGTTCACTGCTTCTTTGTCTCATGTGTCTGGTGTTAATATAGACGATTTATTTTTCGAATTGAAAGTATTATTTAACTTTTCAATATGGGTGAATAACAGTTCTTGAAATACTTGAATTCTCAAAGATGTTGCTTGTTATACCAACATTAACATTGCTTATTGAATTTTGTCAACTATGTCTGTGTCATGACATAAGTTGATTTTTTTTTTTTTTTCAAAGTTGAAATTATTGAAACTTACTTTAGATCATTAATATTTTAAGAAGAGTTAAACGATCTTGCCATACTGCGAGATGAGATTGATACAAATACTAATGATTCTTGAATCTTAAAAAGTTTGTAAGAATATGCTTTTATAATCATTATGAATTCGTTTCTATTTATCCTATTTCGGATTTCGATTTGTCGAAGTTTTAAATGCTCTACTGCGAAGGCATATTTGTCTTCGCAGTAGTTTTGGTGATAAATCGTTTAGATATGCATTGTAATTTTTCGTTTATTGTTTTTATTTTGGTAGTTATAGACCTGCAACACTATGTTGGTTTTTATATAACTATTGTAATTTTTATTTTGACTCATATGTGATATTTGAGTTCTGTCATATATATCTTGATCGTAAAAATTATTTAGTTCTTAGAAAAACTAAAAAAAATTAATAAGGGCCTTTCAGATGTCTTCGCCTCAGGCCCAAAAAAGGCTAGGGACGGCCCAATAAATACTTACTCTGTCTAATAATAAACTACCTGTTTATTTTAGCGATAAATGTTAAGGGTGAGTGTTGTGAGTGAAAAAGAGTGAAAAAGTGAAGAAGGAAATAGTAAGTGAATATTTGTCGTGGATGAAAATGAAAGAGAAAACGGAATATTTTTCTTTTTTAAAAATACTCTATCCATCTTCTTTTATTTACAATATGTGCCTTAGCACAAGAATTAAGAAAGTGGTTAAAAAGATGGTGTGATGTAAGTGTAAATAGTTAGGTAGGAAAGAGAAAATGGTGTAAAGAATAGTAACCATCTTCAACGGTACTCTAAAACTTCAAAAATAGAGTATTATTTTACTCCAATGGAACTCTAAACATTGCTCTATTAATAGAGCAACTCTATCACTTGCTTCAAATTTGGTTCAACGGATAGTGCTACAATATCCCCTTTTTCTTCTTCTTTTTCTTTTTAAATATCCGTTTTTTTGTTTTTCTTTTTGATATATATGAAAATATTTTACAATATAAAATTATATAACCTACTATTATTTATATATGTGAAACAATAATGAATATTGTTATTATATTCTTATTTAGTATAAGATTTGAAGCAAACTGTTGGAAATAATTAGTGTAAAAATTGCACTATTATAAATAATAGTGCAATTTTTGAACTAAAAGTGAATAATATTTGTGAGTATGACAAGTAGGGGTGGAAATGGTTCTGCTTAAACCGTGGTTCGGAACCGAGCCGAGCCAAACCGTGCGGTTTAGCTCGGTTTTTAAACTTATGCGGTTCAGCTCAGTTTCGAAAATTGATAAACCACACGGTTCGGTTCGGCTCACGGTCTGACCCTTCAAGCCGAACCGAGCTAAACCGAGCCGAACCGTTTCGAGCTAAACCACGAGCCGAACCGTAGAGCTGAACCGTTGAGCTGAACTGTGGAGCCGAGCTAGCTGAACCATAGAGCCCTTATATGGACAATTGATTAAATTTAGTGATTTAATATGAACCGTTAGATTTTTTAGGAAACCCTAAATGAGATACCCTATCGTCGACTGAGTATTCGTTTTCACCAAATCAACAAATCTCTCCGCAGTCATCCCTATCGTCTCCATTCTCTCATCTTCTTCAGTTCACCCACGGGCCACGACCTAGCTTCCACCATCATCCTTCCACCCGCCGACGCCATTCTTCCGGCCAATGTCCTTCCTCCATCTCACTCCTACGCAGGCCTCCCTATTCAAGAGAATCAAGACATCTACTAATTGAAACCCTAGCTCGACCTTTCAATTTCACGGCGATTAAAGGTAAGTTTCATCCCTTATGCTTCTTCGTGTTTTGTTGTTCTTTGTACTATGGTTGGATTTGGATGGTAGTACTATATGTCAAACTATTGTAATTTGCAAGTTTTCATTATGTTTAGACTTTATACTCATATGAACATCAGTGTTTAATTTCTAAGGATTTATTGGATTTATTTGCACTGTAACTTAAGATTACAGTCCTTGCTAGTGCTAAGTGGTATAGTATGGTGTAAGAGTTGTGTTTCAAACCGCAGTTTAAGCCACGGTTTAAACCGTAAAATCAGACCGTGGTTCAAACCGAGCTGAACCGTGATGGTTTAGTTCAGTTCGGCTTGGACTATTTTGTGGTTCAGCTCGGTTTGGGATTTCTCCAAACCGATGTATAGCGGTTTGGTTTCTAAATTACCCCAAACCGAGCTAAACAGAAACCATTTCCACCCCTAATTACAAGTATGTCTCGTTATCCAAAAAGTATTTAAAAATTTGTATTTAAAAATTTTATAAAGTAAAGTGAGACAATTAAAATACAGTTTTTATAACTTACACTAAAAAAGAATGGATGGAAGGAGTACTACTTTTTAATAATACATTCAAAAATATAAATTAGATATTTTAAGGATGGAGCATTTATTTTGAGGGAAAGGGAAAGGGAAAGGGAAAGGTGGGAAAGGGGTAGGTTGGTGGTCGGTTGGTGGTCGGTTGATGGACTAGATGCCGTGGATTACTGAGGCTGACTTTTTGTCCACCACAATAATAACCATCCATGTGGATACTTGTGATCTAACAATAACAGGAGGCGAAATTGCTGCAAAATGATTTTCCTACTCCCTCTCTCCCAATTAAAATATTTTTTTATTTGATTATATTAATTTTTTAAATAAATAAATCATAATTTCATTTCTTTACTTATAAAATTAAATTATAAAAATGAGAAAAACTTTTAGAACAATGAGAAATGATAATAGGCAAATTAGTTTGTGACAGATGGAGTATTTCGTTACTTAATAGAATGAAACTAAATAAACTGTATTATTCAAAAAAATTGTCTCATTTAAATTTAATAGTTAATAAAATTAATGTTGATCAAATATTAATATTAATTTAATAAATGTCTACATAATATTATTAATAAATCAGTAAGTGATTTTTCATAAACAATTTTAAAATTTAATCGAAATGATTAAATTAACATTAATATTTTAATAATTTTATTTTTGTTGATCAATAAAAGTGAATAGTAAGTGACTCTGCGTGATGAAAAGAGTATCTCCTTATTTGACATGTATGAAACCTACCTCAAAACAAATTAATTCAAATTATTAGTATTAAAACAGAAAAAAAACAAAATTTAAAAAGTATAATTACAACTGCTGTAACAGTTTCAAATTCTATAAGGAAAGACAGAGAGAGAGAGAGAGATGGGGGGGGGGGACCAAAGAGAAGCCCTAGTGTCAAGCAACATCAATTTAAGCTTAGCCCTTCTCACACTTGTCAATTTTCATACATATATATAAATATAGCTATACATTTGAGGTACCTTTAGTCACTTTCCATACATATATATATATATATATATATATATATATCCTCAAAACAAATTAATTCAAATTATTAGTATTAAAACAGAAAAAAAACAAAATTTAAAAAGTATAATTACAACTGCTGTAACAGTTTCAAATTCTATAAGGAAAGAGAGAGAGAGAGAGAGATGGGGGGGACCAAAGAGAAGCCCTAGTGTCAAGCAACATCAATTTAAGCTTAGCCCTTCTCACACTTGTCAATTTTCATACATATATATAAATATAGCTATACATTTGAGGTACCCTTAGTCACTTTCCATATATATATATATATATATATATATATATATATATATATATATGAACGACATAAACCGACTTGGGTAAGTGGGACCCAAATGCTCTGGGCCCATACACCTAGGAGGCCTATACCGAGAGGTCCATTCACCTGAAGCCCATAATCTCATATGCCGACATCAAGTAGGCCGAGCAGGCAGCTCTTGCCTAGGCCGAGTTCAAGAGGCCTAACCCTAGCCGGCCTCCAGGACGAGCCGAGCTGGATGACGGGCCGAGTTATATCAAAAACCTCCCATTATCGCAGGGAGTCCACTTACAGAGTTTGATTACAACTCTAACAGTGGAGATCCTTATCTGAACAAGGATATCTCTTCTACAAGAAAACTGGGATACCACTCATCCTTATCTGGAGTCTATCTCCAAGGAATACGAGTCCCACAGTAATACGGGCTCCCTAGCTTCTCTAACAAGTTAGGACTCATTCACCCGCGCCTATAAAAACAGGTCCTCACAACAGGAGACGGATAATGAACTCTTTGGCTCAAAAATAGTCAATTGATTTCTCTATTCATTCACCCGTATTCTTACTCTCACGCCGGAGGGCCTTCGCCGGTGAAGCCCCGGCGCAGTTTACGTTTGTTCATTGTGCGCAGATCCGAACGGGGAAGATCTCATTGCTCAATTTATCCGAACCGCTAGACGGAGGGCTGATCTGACACGTTTTTGGCAGCATCAGTTTGGTTCAATTGCCGGGAACGTCGTCGGAGAATCTCTGTTCGGAAAACCACAAATTTCCCTATGTCTAGAACTCACGTCGACGGTCGGGAAGCTAGCGTTACACCAGACGCTAATCTCAATCCGCCACCTTCTAACGTGGCAAATGACAATGTTCTGAATCAAGGCCTCCCTCCTCCACCTCAGGGAGGCGGGATGCACACCCGTTCCAGAGGGCCGGCGCCTGAAATTGCACACCAGTATGGACGGCGGAGACAGACGATGTCGCGACCCCGACCCCGCGGGCCAAGAGCACGCGAACTGGACGTCGACTTAACACACAATTACCAAAATACTGAAGATAAAAATTTCATTTTATACCAAAAGATGATAGTACAAGTTTTATAAATCCAAGCTTGACAACAACAAAATACAACTAGCATAAGCCCCACAAGCTTATACCCAAAAATACAAAATACACAATTCTTAATGACGTCAAAGTTTGGTGACACTATCCCAAAGGTTATACATTTAAATAATGAAAACCGAAACAACCTTCCCAAAATATACTTCCACACTCGACGTCATCCTCGTGATCAGCGAGTACTAATCCTTTCCTCCTGGGGGGGGGGGGTTAAGGAAAAACAAAGATAAAAGAAAGGGGTGAGATAAATCTCAATAAGTTACTAATGCAACTACATGACATGCTATGATGCAATAAGCAATAATAAATCACATATAGTACATAGCAATTAGCAGTTAACAGATAGCAGCGGAAATAATCAAATAACAAAGGATATTAGCCAAGGTTTCCCAACTGATAGAACCAAATAAAGGATCGCTGCGCAGCTTCAACAATCAACCAATCAACATCTTCATAGTAGCATAATAGCTGAAGAGAAAACCCCGGTACCGGAACCAAAAACCAATAGTAACAAGGGAAAATGACACAAAGTCATAACCCAAAACCAACTAGCTAGAATACTCACCAAAGGGAGCTAGCTCATCTCAACCAAGGCCAATCTGGAAGAGGAAAACAAGGGCAAAACAATGGACAACACTATAATGGACTCGGCTCGTTGCCATCATAATATTCCCCATCGCCCGACACAACCACAAATACCAGCTGGACTTTCAAATAAATGCTAAGTAATAAATACTAGCTTAAATAAACAACTAATGATTCCAAAGTAGGGAACCATACTAAATAATCACCAAGAAGATGAAATAAAACCAACCACACATAATAAAGTGCTCAACCATTTCCAAACAATAATTTATCAAATCCCATAACACATTTGTTCACGAAGGAACCATTTTCAACACTAGAGTATCCCACAATGTCTATTTAAATTAATTAGAGTGACACCCAAAGTCTATACCTAATGTACAAACCAAGCCTAAACCAAACAAAAGAGAATGCCAGGAATCAGAGGCGGGCGGGCGCCTAAACAGGGGCGGGCGGGCGCCTAAACAGGTTCGGGCGGGCGCTCACTAGAAACAGAAGGTTGGTCGAAGACATTGGCCAGGTAGGCGGGCGCCTGGCTCAACCCGGGCGGGCGCTCAGTCGGCGAACTGGGTAGAATTTCAGCTGGGTTCATCAATGTTCTTACCAAAACAAACCAAATTCTTACCATTTCTCAAATACTCAAAATCAAGACTTCCAATAAGCATAACAATGAACCAAAACAACTTATAAACTTGAATAGGACCTAAAAGACAACATCTAGAAACCCAAATCAAGGTTTAAATCCCAACATTCAAAATATCACGAAAATCAATCAAAAATCCAAATGAGTTCTAAACTCAACCAAAACACCATATATATCTACAAAGCATCATACAAACAAGTTATGAATATTTTAGCATAAAAATGGGGGAAAAGCAACTTACTTGAATTTTACGGAATGAGACGAAATTCAAATATTTTTGGCTCTACACTATCCTATCGACGATCTAGACATTTTTCATCAAATGTGCAATAAGAAATAGATAGAGGAAGATGATCAAAATGAAGGAAATAGGGAGGGGAACTTTCTTACCTTTTCAACCATGGAGGAGAGAGAGAGAGAGAGAGAGAGAGAGAGAGAGAGTGTGTGTGTGTGTGTGTGCTGGAGAGTGAGGGAGAAGGTGAGGGAGAGGGGGAAGTAGGGAGGGAGTAGGAGGATGATTATTTAAAAATTTACACCTAGGCCCCCTCAAGACCCAACTAAGAATAATTAAATCCATTTCCCCCTTATCAACTAAGACCCAAATTCTACACTAGCACAATTGACAAGTTAAAATGCTAGGCATAAAAATATTATGAGATATAAAATGCGCACATAAATAAATAATCAAATAAATAAATAATTATTTATTAATTAAAATAGAGACGGGTTTTCGGGTCGTGACATTCACTCCTCCTTAAAGAAAATTCGACCCGAATTTTAAAGGTACTTACCCGAAACAAAAAGCCACGGATATTTCCGTTCCATCTCTCCTCGAAGCTCCCATGTTGATTCTTCGACATTGTGATTCCTCCATAGAACTCTAACCAAAGCTATGCTCTTATTCCTTAACTCTTGCACTTTGGTATCAAGAATCCGAACCGGTCGTTCCTAATATGACATGTCAGGCTCTATATCCTCGGGTACCCTCGGTAACACGTGAGATGGATCATGAAAATACTTCCGAAGCATAGAAACATGGAAGACGTTATGCAACCGGTCAAGAGAAGATGGCAATGCGAGTCGATAAGCAAGAAGTCCCACTTTTTCCAAAATCTCAAACGGTCCAATAAACCTCGGAGCCAATTTACCCTTCTTCTCAAACCTTTTAATACCAACCTTCGGAGACACATTCAAGAACACAAAATCTCCGGTCTGAAAATTAAGATCACGTCTTCGGTGGTCCGCATAGCTCTTATGTCGACTCTGGGCTGTCTTCAATCGATCCCGAATAACTTTGACTTTCTCAACTGAATTCTGAACCAAATCGATACCTGTAGACACCTGTTGGGTATGCCCACATATATCTCAGTTTTAATGTATTAGGATTTATTAGATTTGATTGATCCATCACCTAAGTTTTATTTCATGGACTTTAGACCCACATGTAAGAAGTATTTATACTTCATTTTTTAGGTTGTCCATTGTTATAGAATAGGCTTAGAAATAGGGCAAGAAGATCAAGTTTCAAGAAAAATCACTCAGTGAGTTTGAGCCGCGCTTATGCGCCTCCTGCGCCACGCGCCATGCGCCTCTCCACTCGCGCCTTGCGCCATTTAGAGCGCGCGCATAAGGATTTCTTCATAAGCTTACGCGCCTCTGCGCCCCTTGTTTTAAGCGCACGCTTACTGTGCGCCTATTGGCTCAATGCGCCTCTTGGCTCAAACGCGCCTCAAAGTATTTTTTTTCAACACTCAGTGATTTATTGAAGACTCGAAGACTTGAAGAGAATTCAAATTACGCCATTGATCCAACGGTGGTTAAAAGATGCATATGCGCCTAATCTGTTGACACGCGTCCATAACGGTCACATTTATGTTGAGTGTCAAAATGGCCATAAAATATGCATGCTCCAATCAACGAACGACAGCTCATCTTATCCACAAGGATTTCCAAACGGCTAGTTTTTTGAAGTTCACTATAAATACCCCATAACTTCAACATTTTGAAGTTGCTGAGTTTTGCTAAGAATTTCAAGATTTTCTCTCTCAAAGCATTTGTTGAAGATTTGAAGATTGCCTTCGTTTTTCCAGATTTCTCAAGAACATCTTCATACCTTCATCCTTAGCCCAGATCTTCAAGCCTTAACACTTTAGTTTCTTGTGCTCTCCATCTCAAAGATCTAAAGAGCCTTGATACTAAGAACACACACGCACCTCTTTAAGATTAATCATTTAGATTCATCTTTTAGAGATACACCGGTTATTGTTTTGGATTTGTTCTTTCATAGTAATAGATCTTGAGTTAGTGTATAAGCTCAAACATTGTAATTTGTAACACTCACTCATTATATAAGATCTCGATTAGAAATCCAAGACTAACCATCTTGGTAGAGGACGTAGATCTTTCATTGATCGAACCTCTCCAAATAGCTTGTGTTATTATCTTGTCATTTCTTTCAAGTTATTATTTTCACTCACTATTTGCTTGTTTACTCATTGTAGATTGATTGAACTGAATTGTGTTGTGTTGTTATATCATTTGCCTTAGTTCCTTATTTCACTCACTTTGAGCCAAAATACTTAGTGTGTGTGTTGCGCTCCCTTTATCACTTTGCGCCTATTTTCATTACTAAATTCCGCTGTGCATTTCACTCACTCACTTAGGCGCATTTCATAACGCTTACTTGATAAAGTGCGCATTCGCAATTGAGTTTTTCAAGGGTACGAAAAGAATTTTAAAAACAGCTATTCACCCCCCCTCTAGCTATTTTTCATACCCTTGTTGCCCTTTGGGACCAACAAGTGGTATCAGAGCAAACACCTTTATAAAACATTTTTCGTTTTTCAAGCTTAACAGCTTGGGTGCCGATTCTAAATGGCAAACTCAAAACCTATGGCAACTGCAAACTACACTCACGTTCCGGTCTTTGATGAAGATCATTTTGACGTATGGAAATTCAGCATATTGACTCATCTCAACTCAATCGATGAAAGGCTCCATGACACCGTCGTTTACGGACCTTATATTCCGATGAAGGCGAATCCAAATCCACGCACCAACGCTGCTCAACCTACTGTCCTAAAACCAAGGGAAGAATGGACCGAGGAAGAAATTAGAAGAGTCACAAATGATGGCAAAGCAAGAAACATTCTTCTAAGCACTCTAAGCACGGCGATGAAACAACAAGTCATGCATTGTGCTACTGCAAATGAGCTATGGGATGCTATTGAAGAGCATATTGAAGGAGACACCGTTTGCAAGGAGAACAAGAAATACGAAGTTCAAAAGAGATTCAACAATTTCTCTCAACTCCCCGGTGAAAACTTAAGGCAAACTTATGAACGCTACTGTGAAATTATCAATCTATGTATTTCACTTGGCATGAAGTTTACCAACAAAGATTTGAATGTAAATTTTCTACAAGCTTTTGGATCAAGATACCTTCATAAATCTAGCGCTCTTGAAGACGCTGGAACTTTAGATGTTTGGACTTTAAGGAACCTATATGCAAATCTCAAAGTTTACGAACTCAAACTCCAACGAATCAGTGAAACTGAAGGAAAGTCAAAATCTATGGCTATGATGGCGCACAGAGAAGCCGCGCCTACTCCTGCGCCTACACCTGCGCCTGTACAAGATGAGAAAAGCTCCGATCCCAAAATTTCTACTTCTGAGCTATTAGACATGGATGATGAAGACTTCGCTTTATTTGTGAAGAAATTTCAAAAGTTCAGAAAATTCTCAAGACCCGGCTCAACCAACAAATTTCAAGGATCTACCAGCAAAGCTCCTCAAAAGTTTTCAAGGAGCAGTGATTCAAAAAGAAAAGAAGATCTTGTTTGTTTTAATTGCAGGAAACCCGGACATTTTGCATCAAGCTGCCCGATCCCCAAATTTGAATATATGCAGAAGAAGAGCAGCCATACTCCTAAATTCACTCCCAAGTTCACTCGACACAAGGGAATGGTTGCTGAAGAAGAAGCACCAGCAAATGAGCACAATACTTGGATTGAAACAGACTCCGATGAGAGCGATGAAGATTCCGATGATGGACTTGTTTGTTTGATGGCAAATGATGATGAAGTTGATGCTTATGATTCTGATGATGACTTCTCCAAGGATGTTCCCGATATGAATGCCTTGAATAAACCTATCAAGAAATCTGCAGGTTTTCAAGAAGCGAAAAAGAAGAAAGGACCAACCATCAGCGAGCTCGTTGAACAAGGATTTCTCACTCCGGCTCAAAACGATGGTGGATTGTTATTCTCACGATGTGATCTTGGAGCAAGGAACAAATTGAGAAAAGGAGCATACATTAGACCACAGGTTGAACCAACTGCTCCAATCTCCAAAATCAATGATGAAGTGATTGCTGAACAAGAAAAATTGTTCAAAAAGGCTGAAAAGGTAATTACTAGATTTGATAGTATGAAGGAAGCTTTAGCACTATCATGTGATGAAATTTCCCAGCTTAAGACCGAGAAATCTCTACTTAAATCTGAACTCACCCTCCTTAAGGAGCAGATAAAGAGCATGACTCCTCTTACCGTTAAAAACACTTTTCTAACAGAACAGAACTCACTTCTTAAAGTTCAAAACGATGAATTGGTTGCTCAAATTACTGATCTTAAAAAGATTACAAATGAGTGGTCCAATTCTCGTGTCACTATGGAGAATATATTTGAGTCCCAAAAAGTCAGTGGTGATAAAAGTGGCTTGGGATTCTCATCAACTAGTGACAACTTTAAATGTGATGTCTGTGCTGAAAGAGATAGTGAATTTACCAACCAACAAACTCTTGAAATTCCCAAGGAAAAACATTCTAATTCAATGGGTAAAGGACATGAAAAAGTCAAGAGACAAACATTCCATTATGTCTACCCAACGAAGCAATTTGGGAAAGCTAATGGGAAAGATATAGCTACAGATGAACCATCTCCTAGCAAAATCATTCTTGAAAATAGGCGCGCTCCTTCTCCGAGTGCTCATTATGCGCCTAAGAGCCACGCGCCTCATCGCCGTGCGCCTCCTAGCCCTATGCGCCCTTCGAGAAAAAGCGCTCCAAAATTTCAAAAGAAAGATTTTGTTAAGTCTAGTTCATCTGACCCAAAGAAGAATGCCATCCCCAAGAAAAGTAAAGAGTTTGTGAAAACTCACGTGATTGGTGGCTTTCATCATTGTTCCATTTGTGATTGTTCAGGACACAAGGCCGTGGAATGCCTTTTGCGATTCACTCCCAATGCCAAAGGACGTAAAAATCCTAAGGTCAAGCAAGAGTGGGTTGTCAAAAGTTGCTAACCCTAGGACCCAAAAGGAATAAAGGGGACCTGCTTAAATGTCTATATTTCAGGTTCTTTGTTTCATGGCCGGATCTTCAAAAGCTAGAAATTATGAATGGATTCTCGATAGTGGGTGTTCAAGACACATGACTGGAGATGAATCCTTATTAGAAGATGTCCATGAAGAAAGAGGTCCCTCCGTAACATTTGGCGATAATAACAAAGGTCAAGTTGTAGCATATGGAAAACTCAAGAAAGACAAAGTGTGCATTGAAAGAGTCTCACTCGTGGAAGGGCTCAAGCACAACTTATTATCCATATCTCAATTCTGCGACAAAGGATTAGAATGCCATTTTACTTCAACGCAATGTCTTATCAAGAATGGCAAAACTGGAGCTATCTTACTCACGGGATATCGTAAGACAAATATTTATATTATTGATTTTCATAGTATGAACTCTAGTACTAATCTTTGTTTTGTAGCAAAAAGTGTGAACGAAAATAGTTGGCTGTGGCACAAGCGCTTAAGTCACTTGAACTTCAAGTATCTATCTAAACTCAGCAGGAATAATCTTGTCAAAGGACTTCCCAAAGTTGCTGATCATCATGACAAAAAGTGCGCCGCATGTCAACTTGGCAAACAACCGAAGCAGTCATTTTCAAGCAAGTCAAATCCTTCAACTACAAGATGTTTGCAACTGCTTCACATTGATCTATTTGGACCAGTTTCCACCGCAAGCATTCGTAGAAACAAGTATACTCTAGTTGTGGTGGATGATTATTCAAGATATACATGGGTAGAGATGATGATTACAAAAGATGATTGTTATGATATTCTCACTACCTTATTTCGACTGCTCCAAACCCAAAAAGAAGATGACATCGTTAGTGTTCGATCCGACAATGGAACAGAATTCAAAAATAACGGTGTTGCTCGATATTGTGAAGATCATGGGATAGATCACAACTTTTCAACCGCCGGAGTTCCTCAACAAAATGGCGTCGTTGAACGAAAGAATAGAACGTTGATTGAAGCGGGAAAGACGATGATAGCTGAAACTAAATTGCCTAAGTACTTTTGGGAAGAAGCTATCAACACTGCATGTTTTACTCAAAATCGTTCCCTCATCAACAAACTTCACAACAAGACTCCGTATGAACTTTGGCGTGGTAGAACTCCCAACATTGCATTCTTCAAGATCTTTGGTTGCAAATGCTATATCCTCTACAACGGAAACGAACATAGAGGTAAATTCGATGCCAAAGCCGACGAAGGTATTTTTGTTGGGTATGCCAAACACTCTAAAGCTTTTCGTGTTTTCAATAGAACTACATTAGTGATAGTTGAATCTGTACATGTTACTTTTGATGAACATTCTCTCCTTGAGCCACATTTGGCTCCAAATGTTGCTGATGATTCTATTGAGTTAAATGATACAGGTGCTCCTATTTACGTTGCGCCCACTCAAGGTCAGAATCTATCAACACAAGGAAATCCATCTACATCAAATGCGCCTAATTCAATGTATTATGCGCCTGGTGAATCCTCTATTGCGCCTCACTCAAATGATGCGCCTCATGATTCCTCTTACGCGCCTATTTCTACTGCTGCATCTGGTGTAAACCCAAATTTCAATTCTGAGCCAGTTCAACCCCCAAATTTCAATGACTTTGAATCTGGTGAAGAGGTACCAATTGAAGATCTTCAAGTTTCTACGACTCAACCTAACTTACCTCCTGAAATTCGTGAAGTTAGAGGTCACCCAATTGCTAATATCATCGGTGATTTACAAGTTGGTGTTCGTACAAGGAGAGCTACAAACTTTGATGCTTACACTGCTTTTATCTCTCAAATTGAACCGAAGAAGGCTGATGAAGCGCTCCAAGATCCTAATTGGGTTATTGCAATGCAAGAAGAACTCAATCAATTTGAACGATGTAAGGTTTGGACTCTTGTTCCAAGACCAAATGATCAAGGAGTGATTGGTACGAAATGGGTGTTCAGGAACAAGATGGATGAGAATGGAACCATCACGAGAAACAAAGCAAGATTGGTTGCACAAGGCTATAGGCAAGAAGAAGGAATTGATTACGATGAAACTTTTGCGCCCGTAGCAAGACTTGAAGCTATCAGATTATTTCTAGCTTACGCCGCTCACAAGAACTTCAAGTTATATCAAATGGATGTGAAGAGCGCGTTTCTAAATGGTGAACTCCAAGAACAAGTCTATGTTGCTCAACCACCTGGGTTTGAAGATTCACAATTTCCAAATCATGTGTACAAACTCCAGAAAGCTTTGTATGGACTCAAACAAGCACCAAGAGCATGGTATGATACACTATCCAAGTTTCTCATCGAAAAAGGCTTCACTCGCGGTAAAATCGATACAACTCTTTTCATTGCCAAACATAATGGTCATAAATTACTTGTTCAAATTTATGTTGATGATATTATATTTGGTTCTACTAATGAATTGTTGTGCAAGCGTTTTGAGAAACTAATGAAGAGCAAGTTTGAAATGAGCATGATGGGAGAACTCACATTCTTCCTCGGGCTTCAAATCAAGAAATTGAGTGAAGGCATTTTTATCAACCAATCCAAATACACAAAGGACTTAATCAAGAAGTTTGGACTTGAGAACGCTAAATCATACGATACTCCAATGGCCACCGGCAACAAACTCGACAAAGATCTAAAAGGTAAACGTGTTGATCAAACGCTCTATCGAGGTATGATTGGCTCACTCCTTTATCTTACTGCTAGCAGGCCCGATATTATGTTTAGTGTTTGTGTTTGTGCTCGTTATCAATCCGACCCTAGAGAAGCACACTTAATTGCTGTGAAACGTATTATAAGATATCTCTCTGGCACTGTTAACCTTGGACTTTGGTACACCAAAGATTCGAACTTTAAACTTGTAGGTTACTCAGATGCGGATTATGCAGCGTGCACAATTGATAGGAAAAGCACAAGTGGCACTTGTCATTTCCTCGGATATAGACTTGTGTCATGGGCGAGTAAGAAACAAGCTTCAGTATCTGTCTCAACAACCGAAGCCGAATATATCGCTGCGGGAAGTTGTTGTTGTCAAATACTCTGGATGAAGCAGCAATTGGTGGACTATGATATCATCAAAGAAAATTGTCCCATCTACTGCGACAATACATCAACAATTGCGGTTTCTGAAAATCCTGTCATGCACTCAAAGACCAAGCACATCGACATCAAATATCACTTCCTCAAAGACCACGTGGAAAAAGGCAATATTCATTTGGAACACGTGGGAACCGACTATCAAATCGCCGACATTCTAACTAAAGCACTTGACGCGAAACGGTTCATGTTTTTGAGAGGTGAAATGGGTATGCTTGAACTCAACTAAATTCAATATAGTTTTGTCAATACTAATGATTTTATGTTGTGTTGAGTTATGAGTATATTAGGTACAAATGATTAAATCAATTTTTCAAAAGTTTCAAGGAAATTATGCGCCATCTATGCGCCTTACTAACTGCGCGCCCATCTCTCGTTTTCTGCGCGCACAATATCTGCGCGCCTATCAATTCATGCGCGCGCTCAACCATCTTTGCGCGCCTTGATGTGTAATGCGCCTTGATGAATAATGCGCCTAGATGAGTATGCGCCTTGCTGAAGTAATGCGCCTCTTCATGCGCGCATTAACTATTGCGGCTCAATCATTTCTCAAAATTCAATTTCAATGATTGAACGTAATAAATACACAAGTACCAGGTATGTTCATTCTGTTCATTTATTATAGGAATCTATGTCTTTTGACATTCCTTTAATTGTTCAAGGGTACTTGTGCAATTAAAATTTTTCCCTCGTTTTACGCTTTTCGAAAAATTTTATTTTCTGGGATATATTTCTTGCACCCCAAACTTACACCAAAAAAAAGATGTTTTTGGTGTTTGTGCAAAAATTAGTCAAAATTGCTCATACACTTAAAGGGAAAGTGGAGCAGTTTTTCAAAAACCTAAATGTCACATCATGACACTTTGTGTCATTCAGCATTTAATGCACCTATCATGATGAGCCGCCATTTCAAATCCCTCATAAATGCCATCCCTTCAACTTCTCATTTTTTTAATTTTTGACTGTGTTTTTGCTTTATCAGTGCAAATTTTAAACCTAAACCTATAAAAACACATCATCACCTTCCTCTCTTCTCACCTACTCTATTTCTCTCTCTCTCCCCGTCTCACTCCCTCTCTCCCAGACTCGCCTCTTTCTCTTCATCTTCTCCATTCTTCTTCTTCATTTTCTTCACATATATATAAGTTTATGGGTCCTAAGAAAGCATCAACATCTACACAAGACGATATGGTATGAATTCTCAACCTTTAATCTCCTTATATTTCTGTTTTTTTTCGTCATTTTCAGTGATGTTTTTCGTTTTTTTTAAAACCCGGATTCATTTTCTTTGATTTCTCTTGATTCGATGATCCGTTTTCTATATCGTTTGTTGGGTTGTGTTCTATTCTTGATTTCGAATCTTTTAAAACCAACATTTTAACGATCAATGCTCTGTTTGTTACAAATCTGAGTTTTTGTTTTCAAAATTTTTCAAAATTTTCGGGCATTCTTTTGATCATTGTGCTTTCATTATTGATTTGTTCTTATTTTTGTTTGCATATTTAGATTCCTTGTCGTCATGCGGTCATTTTGATATATTATTTGTCTAGTTTGGTGAAGTTTCATGATTTTCGTGTTCTTGGTGTTCTTCGAGCATTCAAGGGTCGTTCTTCGTGTTCTTCGTCATTTATGCATGTTTTGGTCTCTAAAAATTTTCTAACTTGTTTTCGAAAATTTGAACTTTTTGATTTTCATTTCTTTCATTTGAATGCTTGTTGTTTGTTTTTCTTTCTAAGTAAAAATTTTCACGTCATGCGCCTATGTACTTCTTTATGCGCCTATTTTTTATGCGCCTGAATGATTTATGCGCCTCTACTTGTATATGCGCTTAAATCATTCTGCGCCTAAAAACCTTATGCGCCTAACTTCGTACTTAGTCAAATTTCGTTGTTTTAATTTTTCCTTAGTATTCACATAGAACCATATTATGCGCCTTGTAACTCTATGCGCCTTCAATATTTTATGCGCCTAATTCAATCATGCGCCTTGATTCTCTATAATTTTGTGCGCCTGTTTCAATTATGCGCCTATATATTTCATGCGCCTATGTTACTTTGATCATTTTATGTTTCTATGCGCCTATATCACTTCTAACACCAATCATTTTTTTCAGGACCTTGCAAATTTCAAACTTGAAGAAACTCTTGATCTATTAGAGTTATCTGGTGAAGTGATGGGAAGAGAAATCATTGAGACTCTGCGCGTTGCTGGTCTGCTCCCTTTATTCACCATGGACCAAGATTTCTTCTCTGCGCTCCTCGTGGATGAGTTCTTCTCCACTGCTGTTCTAGTGGAAATTGACGTAAATGGGCGCACTCACTACCGGATTGAGGCGCGCGTTCAAAATGTTGACGTCCATATTTCATCATCTGTGATTCGACACTTGCTCGGTTTTCCATCTACCGGTGAAGATCGCATTATTGGGCGCCCGATGACTTACTCAATTGATGATCAGAACAAGATGGCTGCCTCACTTCTAAATATTCCCACGCTTCAAAACAATATCAAAAACACCGAAATTCGAGATGGTGGAGAACTCTTGACTCACATCGCTCACTTGGTGGGAACTTCAATAGTGTTCAAAACTGGGAACGTAAACCGATTCACGGTTGAACAATGGGAATACACAGCTGCTATCATGGCCAAGGAGAAGCTTCACTGGCCTCATATTCTGTTCAAGACTCTGCGTGAGCAAATTGATAAATTTGTGAAGAACAAAAGTGATGGAAAGACCCGATTCCGCTCACACTGCCTTATTCTCACAAAACTTTTTCTAACTTACCCTGAGTTAGTTAAGTTTTTGAATGAGAATCCGGAGTACAAGATCAACGATGTTCCAATGTTTGGTAAAGCTAGTTTGGACCTCAAGAAGCGCAGGAAGAAGCCCACAAAGCGCGCAAAAGGAATCCAAATCAAGACTGTTGAAGGCTTAGTAGATGAAGACACAGAGTCCGATGATGCGCCAGTCCTTAAAAGCGCACCATTATTAAAGAGCGCAGTAAAAGCAAGCGCTAGACAAAGCGCAGATCCAGTGCCAGGCGCAGATAAAAGCAAAGGCAAACGGGTAGTTGATGACCCTACTCCTGCGCCTGTCAAACGCACTAGATTTGAAACTGATGATGAGCGAGATCTGAGGCTAGCGCAGGAAGCCAGCAGGCTTGAGGCTCAACGAAAAAGAGATGAAGACTTTCTAGCCAAACAAGCTGCTGAGTCAGAAAAGTTAGAGCGCATGAAAGGCGCCGGATCAAGCGCAGATATTGAGAAAGGGCCTTCTATTTCCGCGCCTTCCCAGCGCGCTCCTTCTCAACGCGCCCCCACTCCTCGTGCGCCCTCATTCAAATTTCAACCTTCCAATATGTCAAGGGTACAACTCCTCTCTGATTTCTTCGGCGATGACATTTCAGACATTGAGGAACCCGTTCAGGGGGAGCAAGAGACCATCCCTCAGCGCACTCCTTCTCCAGTTGCGCCTCCACCTGGACCAGATCCGATCTCAACAGAAACTTTTGATGTTGAAACAGTTGTTGTTGAAACTGTTGAAATTGAAACTGAAGATGAATTTGAATCTCCTACTCATTCACCTCCTCCTGCGCCTCCATCTCCTTCTGCGCCCCTTCAAGATTCTGCGCCCCTTCAAGATGATGCGCCACTCTCTACCCCTGCGCCTCCTCCGTCTGCTCCTGATTTGAGCGAGGTACTTTCCATTCTTCATTCTTTACAGCAGGGGCAAGCCAATTTAGAGCAAGGACAGGCGCATATAAAGTCTCAATTTGAGCTTCTTACTTCCTTACTCACTGATCAATCTGAAGAGATTGCTGCCATTAAGGGGGAGATGAACTCTCTCAAGGCCAAACTTTCTGCTCCTTCTCCTCCTCCGGCGCAGACTCAGGTTCAAGCTCATACTGACCAGGCGCAAACCACCGCTTCTGCGCCTACGTTCATACCTCAATCTGCTGCGTCTCAATCAAATATGAATGTGCTTGTATCTAAGTTGGATGTCCTGAAAGAGTTGGTCGTCACTCATTTCACTGCTGCTCACTCAAGCTCTGACAGACGCGCTGAACATATTTCTTCAGATATTATCACGGCTCAAAATGCCATTGAAGCTCACATTCAAATCTTGGAAGAAAACATTTCACAGCAGCAGCAAATCACTCAGCGTTCCATTGATGAATACCAAAACATCAATGTGAATCACTTGAGTTATATTAGAGACGGTGTTACTGCTACTCACTCCAGTGTCACGGACACTCAAGGGTTAGCGAACCGTAGTCATCAGCTCGCAAAGCAAATTCAGCGTTCTGTTTCAGAGATCGTTGAAGGATTGAAGGAAGATGATGCGCCTCCCAACCCTTAGCTTCTATTATTTTTTTTGTAAATTTTTAGAATCTTTTGTAATAGAACAATCTCTTTTGTGATAGTGATTTTGTGCTTACTTGTTTTAGCACTTTTTTGTTTTTGTTCTATTCAAAACTTGTAATTTGTAACTCTTACACCCCAAGTTTTAATGAGAACAATGCATCACTCATTATCAAACCTTGTTCACTCAAACTCCTTGTTTGTAGAACAATGAATATTGTTTAAATTCATAATGCATCATATTGAATTGTTTCATACTTTCATGCATTAAGTTTAAACTTGGTTTAAACACATTTCAAAACTAAAAATCATATATCATCTTGAATGTGTTAAACTGTTGTTTCTATCTTTCCATATGTAACTCTTTATTCTTATTGGAATAGATTAGGAATCTATATTTTGGACTAGTGTGTACATTAACTTGAGACATGAATTACCAATTTCATTCATTTGGACATGTTTTTATCAAGTATAATGTTTGTCCTTGATATAGTAGGTAATGGCATCAATCAAATAGGGGGAGATTGTTGGGTATGCCCACATATATCTCAGTTTTAATGTATTAGGATTTATTAGATTTGATTGATCCATCACCTAAGTTTTATTTCATGGACTTTAGACCCACATGTAAGAAGTATTTATACTTCATTTTTTAGGTTGTCCATTGTTATAGAATAGGCTTAGAAATAGGGCAAGAAGATCAAGTTTCAAGAAAAATCACTCAGTGAGTTTGAGCCGCGCTTATGCGCCTCCTGCGCCACGCGCCATGCGCCTCTCCACTCGCGCCTTGCGCCATTTAGAGCGCGCGCATAAGGATTTCTTCATAAGCTTACGCGCCTCTGCGCCCCTTGTTTTAAGCGCACGCTTACTGTGCGCCTATTGGCTCAATGCGCCTCTTGGCTCAAACGCGCCTCAAAGTATTTTTTTTCAACACTCAGTGATTTATTGAAGACTCGAAGACTTGAAGAGAATTCAAATTACGCCAATGATCCAACGGTGGTTAAAAGATGCATATGCGCCTAATCTGTTGACACGCGTCCATAACGGTCACATTTATGTTGAGTGTCAAAATGGCCATAAAATATGCATGCTCCAATCAACGAACGACAGCTCATCTTATCCACAAGGATTTCCAAACGGCTAGTTTTTTGAAGTTCACTATAAATACCCCATAACTTCAACATTTTGAAGTTGCTGAGTTTTGCTAAGAATTTCAAGATTTTCTCTCTCAAAGCATTTGTTGAAGATTTGAAGATTGCCTTCGTTTTTCCAGATTTCTCAAGAACATCTTCATACCTTCATCCTTAGCCCAGATCTTCAAGCCTTAACACTTTAGTTTCTGGTGCTCTCCATCTCAAAGATCTAAAGAGCCTTGATACTAAGAACACACACGCACCTCTTTAAGATTAATCATTTAGATTCATCTTTTAGAGATACACCGGTTATTGTTTTGGATTTGTTCTTTCATAGTAATAGATCTTGAGTTAGTGTATAAGCTCAAACATTGTAATTTGTAACACTCACTCATTATATAAGATCTCGATTAGAAATCCAAGACTAACCATCTTGGTAGAGGACGTAGATCTTTCATTGATCGAACCTCTCCAAATAGCTTGTGTTATTATCTTGTCATTTCTTTCAAGTTATTATTTTCACTCACTATTTGCTTGTTTACTCATTGTAGATTGATTGAACTGAATTGTGTTGTGTTGTTATATCATTTGCCTTAGTTCCTTATTTCACTCACTTTGAGCCAAAATACTTAGTGTGTGTGTTGCGCTCCCTTTATCACTTTGCGCCTATTTTCATTACTAAATTCCGCTGTGCATTTCACTCACTCACTTAGGCGCATTTCATAACGCTTACTTGATAAAGTGCGCATTCGCAATTGAGTTTTTCAAGGGTACGAAAAGAATTTTAAAAACAGCTATTCACCCCCCCCTCTAGCTATTTTTCATACCCTTGTTGCCCTTTGGGACCAACAACACCCCGCCTTGGACCTCTCACCCCGATTGCATACAAAGTATTTTTATGTAACTTATTTTCATTAATTTCTGTTACTTCGGTTAAGTTCCTAACTGATTCCGTTAGTTTTGGACTAAACTGCATAACAAAGTTAACTTTTAGGGTCATTCTGTCATTCTGTCATTTTTCACCCGCGGGCGCTTCCGGCACTACCAGTGAGCCGCTCGCGCGTCCCGCCCCAAAAGCCGGACCCGCGCGCTTCCCACTTTGGCAGTAACGGATTGCACCTTATTTCCCTCCCTTTTCTTATTTACAAACATCTTTTCTTAATCACAAAAACCATCTTTTTACATCCACATTCATCCCCCCTTTTCTCATTAACTCCCAATCCCAAATTCTAAGCCTTTTCCCAAAAACTAATATTTCTTTCATTTATTATTTGATTTCTTTTATTTCTTTTATTTTTCTTTTATTCATTTATCTTATTTGTGATTGGCCCATTCCATTTCACATGGATGACCAATTTCCCTCCATCATTTCCCTCTCTTTTTTACCTATAAAAACCATCATCTTCTACCTTGGAAAGGGACTTCTTTTTTGGACTCCAACCTTGATTCACCAACTACATTATACACAAATTCTCCCAACAAGAGTTCTTAGTAACAAGACTCTACACAAATTGTTCTACCACAATTTCATTACAACAACAACACTTTCAAGTCAAGATTCCAAGTCCTCTTTCTCAAGGTACAACTCCATTTTCTTCCTTTGTTTTCTTGTTCTTGATGTATGCAATCCCCATTAATGGGACATGACCAACATGACTACTTCACATATTGAAGTTAGTTAAGGTTATCTCCCTACATTTTAATCTTAACTTTAATTCACCATGTTAATTTCTCTTCATCTCTTAATGTAATTCTTTAATATTACTTGTTACATGTAATCTTTATCATTAAATAAATAAAACAATTCTATTTTATTTCCCCTTTTCTTCTCATCACAATTGTTAGCACATTTCTATTTAATTAATTGAAGGACATGTAAATATTGGAACACCAATAGTAGCAAGACCCGCGTAAGCGGGGCGGAGTGGGTGTTTAAGTACTTCCCACTCCGTCACCTAACCCCCGAACCCTTCTCTCTCGAATCTCTGGTTTTGTACATAAATTAGGCTATTTCTAGGTTTTCTTATGTTCCTTTAAAAACATAGGTGGCGACTCTAAACAATCTAAAACAAGTTAGACATCCTAGGATAATTCACCGCTCTAGCCAAGCCGTGGTTCCCCGGGGTATCTACAGTGGCGACTCCGCTGGGGAATGATAGAGGGTTAAACTTGCGTTCTTAACTTTTGGTGTTCTTATTACTGTTTTCTGGGCATTCTGGTAAAAAGGGTGGGAAGCGCGCGCCTCTGGCCTTCTTGGCCTAAAGCGCGCGCGTCCGACCCCAATTACCAGAATCGCCCGCCTCCTTTCTTGTCCTTCAATTCCATGTTTCTGTGCTAACAATTACTGCAGGGGAAAGTTTTCTTAATTAAGGGTCAAGGCAATCCCTTGAACCCACTGATTTGCAGGTTCTCACCCAGAAGCGGGCGCCTCTGCCCTTCTTCCTCTCACGCGTGCGCCTTCCGCATAGGCAACCCAATGCGCGCGCTTCTGGGCGCATTCCCGGAACAGAACAGTGCACAGAAACAGAACAGAATGACAGTGTGTGGGCACCGGGCCTGCATACAATTTGTTTTACTTTCTGTTTATTTTTATCGGTCACACGGGTGATTCAAACGTTGTAATTATGTGCTTATTTGTTTTTTTATTTATTTCTTTTGAAAAAAAAATTAAATAAAATGTTTTGTCACATGTTAGACCTCACACTACATGCACATATTCTTATCAACTGCTCACTATCGAGTCGCACAAGTCCAACCCCAAACCCGTCGAGGCCCGTCCTAAAAAGTTTCAAGCTCCACTCGACCTTGGCTCTTTCGAAGCGGTAAACCTCATCCCGTGGCGTAGTTCATGACTACATGCCGGGGGTGACCTTTGAGCCTCATATTCAAGCCGAGCACAAGCCACACAGTTCTAGTCTAGGGTCTAACACTCCGTGACTCAAGTCGGTTTCCATGTGCCGAGATTTCCCTAAACTAATGTCTTCAAATCATACATGCCAATTTGTTGCAATGGACGAAATAAAACTCCGTCCCCAAAAGTGGCTATTTTGGACGAAAATAAAAATCCGTCCCCGCATGTATGATTTACTACATTAATTTAGTTTAATCCCGACACATGTAGGGCTCACAAGCGTGGTGGAATCCGATGAGTATATGGGACCGCGAGAAGGTCTATATACTAGTGTGGCGATTCCACTATTTTTTCTAGAAACCCCAAAAAGGACTCCGTCCTTCCGACTTTTGTAAATAAAAAAAAAAAAACAAAAAAGAGTCATTTTCTTTATATGGTTGAGTCTTTTTTGTTTGTGGGTTAAATTTATTTTACTCAAAAGGTGTTTGTGGGGCCAATCTAAGATCAACCGTGCTCTTCCAATAGGTCCAATGGCTTCCAACGGCGACAACAACAACGGTGGAAATGATTTCGTGTCCAACGAAGGGTTACTCAACGTAATGAAATCAATGGGGGAACAAATGGATAGGATTGTCGAGGATGCCCGCCGT
Organism: Campanula takesimana; assembly: GCA_026119855.1. Taxonomy (NCBI): domain Eukaryota; kingdom Viridiplantae; phylum Streptophyta; class Magnoliopsida; order Asterales; family Campanulaceae; genus Campanula; species Campanula takesimana. Next base: position 756,510 of record JAOWBW010000028.1, read on the forward strand.
AAAGACAATTTGTGGCAAGCCCGTTTCGATATCGACAAGAGGATTCACAAAGAAGAGGTTTCCGAACTCAAGGCCCGTCTTGATTATGAAAGAAGAATTCACAAGGAAGAGGTTTCCGAACTCAAAGCCCATTTGCAAGAACTCACCGACAGCAAAGCAAAGTTCAATGATAAAGCATGCTCAAGTGGCCCGACCCTCAAAAGCTACAAAGGTACCACCAACAACCGAGTTTTCACTCCTCTCCAAGGAGTAACCCAAGCCGAGGCATTTGAAATTTTGGTGGCAAGAGGGAAGATCAAACCTTTGGAGGGGTACAAGCCGAAGGCGATACTGAAAAAATCATGCTCATGGTGAATGGTGCGGCTACCACAAGCATAGTGGCCACACTACCGAAGGGTGCTTCCTTCTCCGAAACATCATCCAAGATTTGATCGACAACGGCGAATTTACCGTGGGTGAAGAGCAACTCATCAAAGGAGTGGCTTGGTTTTGAAATGGGGCTTCAACAAAGAGGACGACGACAACAATCTCCGTTTCTCTTTCTCTACCTAGTAGTAGGAATAAAAAAAAAAAAAGAGTCAAAAGTCCTCTTTTGTGTGCATTAATGTTTTCTCTCGTCCCATGTTAAGTGTCGAGTCTTCTTATCAAATAAAAGTCGTTCTTGTCCTTATACACTCTTCCAAGTTGTTCAATCTAATTCTTGGCAAAATGATGAAAAGATGTCTAAACGAGTTTTGGAATGAAGGCCATCACTTGAACGCCTAGGGGCTAAACATTGTGACGAAGGCAACATCATCAACGACGAAGACAAAGCCAAGACAAACAAGGTGGAGCAACAATCATGAAGAAGTCAAGCAAAGTTTTCAAAGGGGGATTAAAAAAAAAAAAAAAAAAAAAAAGCTCGCTAGGTTGAAATCATCAAATCAACCTAGGCAAAAGTTAGAGCACAAAAAAAAAAAAAAAAAAAAAAAATCCCCCTCAATCAAAGAAGTTCACATCAAGATCATCATCATCATCCACCAACGAAGGACGAAGCAACAATTCATCACGAAGAATGGAGAATCCACAAGAACTACGGTGACCTGAGCCTCTACACTGGAGGAACGTAGGCAACTTGCGGGTCCGGTCTCATGCAAGAAAGAAAATATGTTTAGCCCTAGCGCGTTATGGTGATTGGCCTTCATCTCGAACTTGTCAAGACATCTTTGTACGATTCATTTGCCAATGAATTAATCACCAAAAGATTGAACAACTTTCTTAGATTTGGAATCATTTCGCGTTCCTTGTCGAGTCTAGAGACTTCTATTCTTTCTGCATACTCCCAATTTCTTGCAATCAAATTGGGGCTTTCCTTCTCTTCTCTCTTAATGACTTACTTGCCTTCGCGAGTCATTCAATTCAATAAAAAATACATGTCAATACTAGGGACACTTCCCTAGTCAAGTCAATGTCACTCACCTTTAGTGACAAGAGGTCTCCACCGCAAAATCACATGTCTTATCTCCTCAGCTAGAGTCAATGCACACTTCCTCATCAATTAAGTCAAAAAAAAAAAAAAAAAAAAAAAAAAAAAATAAAAATAAAAATGATGAAGATGCAAAAGAGATGCCCGCTAGATTGAAAACCCGAAAGGGCAGTCTAGGCAAAAAACAGGGTGCGTCATAAAAAAAAATGAGAGAGTGAGAGAGAGAAGGGAAAGAGAAATGGAGATCCCCGGCCTCTAAAGAAGACAAGTTCTACATTGAATCTCCTCAGCAAGTCAATTCCCCACCGAGTCAACTTTGGGATTGCAAAAAGCTCGACAAGATATGGCACCATCAAAGGTTGTTTTGGGTTATTGGCATCATTCTCCAGTAGTGTGCATTTTTGGGTTCATGAAAAGAAGGCCCGTGGTAACCAAGATCCATCCGAGAACAAGCCCATCATAAAAGGGCACGAGGTTGCACAAATAATCCCTAGCTAGTCAATTGGCTTGGGCAGCAAATAGCAACAACATGTGTCTCAGTTTTCAAGGCTTCTTCAAGTATGTGCTTCTAAAGTATGCCGAAAGGCTCCCGAGAAATGGAGTAGCTCTTGCCATATCCTCTCATGTTTATTCCCTCACACGAGGATGAGTCACTCTTGCTTTGCTCAACAAATGGTGACGCCCTAGGGGCTATGTGACTCAAGGACAAGGACTTCTTTTGCTTTACTTGACAATCAATACACCCTAGAGGCTATGTTCGAGAAAGATGTGTGAGACTATCCTCAAAGTCTCCCAAAAGGGATGTCAAAAAGCCCTCTTGTCGCGTGTGCCCATGCTCGTTCCCCCAATCAAGGATGGACCTTTCTCGCAATCAATGATGGCACTCTAGGGGCTACGGTCAAGTCTTAAAGGCTCCCTCGGCAAAGAGCAATTAACTCCCCGGCAGTATCCCCAGCCAAGTCATGTGCAACATTGGAAGCTTCCTCAATTCGGCACCGAAGGTCTCAAGGGGCTTCGCAATCTACAATCTTTTGGGCTACGGCATTACAGTAATCCGAGCAAAGGGCAATATTGGGGCTTCGCAACCGACAGTCTTTTGGGGACAGCAATGCTCAAGCAATGCAATGTGGAGTAGTCTTATAGCTCCATGAAAGAGATCAAGCTTCAAAGGTCTCTCAACACTTCAAGTCAAAGGCCTCTTGGTTTTAAATGAAGACTCCGATGTTATGAATGAAGTTGATGATTTTTGTTAGAACTTTCACGCGAGATTTTGAAGGAAGTCTTAGAGAAAAGGAAAAAGATTCAATATGCTAAACTCTATTCAAAACAGGGTTATAGCGGGAAATGCCACGGCCAATCCCAATGTTTCTGCAATTCAGCACCCCCTTCTCCAAGATCAAAAGCACAAGGTGCAGCTCAGATAAAGTTGGGCCACAGCACTAGTTGCATCCGAAGATCCGTCATTAGTTCAACTTAAGAAGAGTCAAGCAAGCATACTTATTTGGGACTTTATCACACCAAGACCTTATCCTCTGTGACCTCGACGGCACCGCAAGACATTACTGCATCCTTTGACATAAGCCCTCAGCCATTTGGGTATCGACCACAATGAGGCCATTCATCTCCCCAGTAAGAGCAAGAAGGAGATCTCTATCAAGAATTCTACCAAACGGTGCACCCGCTCTCAATGCCGAGCCAATCGCGAGGTAATTTGGGGCTTTACAATGAAAGGTCTTCACATCCCGCCATCTACAAGCCCACGACACTTGGGGCTTTGCAATCTCTCGAAGCTTGGCATCAACGATCTCCTCTTGGGGCTTGCTCACTACAACAACAAAGGGCGATTTACTCGAATGGGCCTAGAGCTGATTTATCTTGGAGCTATGCAAGTCCCTCAAAATTTGGCATCAAAGGCATTCTAGGGGCTTCACAATCAGCAACCCCTTATCTTGGCATCAAAAGCCTTTTGAAGCCCCGTAATCGACAAATCTCTTGGGGCTAGACATCAATCTTCGTTGGGCACACCAGCGACAACAGAATTCAAGCGAGGCAATCCGGACTTCGACTGAACATGACTTGATCTTGGGTTGGCTTCACAAGCACACAATGGTTAAAATGGTTCACCCACGAACTAAAAAAAAATCTTTTCCTCACATGTGTGCATATTCTCTCCTTTCTAATCTAAAAAAAAAAAAAAAAAAAAAAAAAGATTTTTCTTTTTCTTTCTCCTTCTATGTGCAAAAGTATGTACTTTACTTTGCTTTGCTCCTAGCTTCTCCTCCAGCATTCTCCATCATCCTTGAACTACGCTGGTCTGATTCTCTTAAAGGGATACGTAGGCAGCCTTTTGGTACGACCAACCCATCATCCAGAATACCATCTCGCCAACCCACATCAAGGGCATTCTCTCATCAACATCTAAAGAATGGACATTCTCCATCAAAGCATCCTCCGCGGACATCAAGAATCCATCTCCACTCAAGCGGCAATGGTAAGTGAAGGTATGAATACATCCAATGCTTTCCTCAAAATCACACCGCACACAAGATCACTTTCTACATTCTTACTTCTCTCTCATTACAAAGGTGCTTTCAAGATCATATCACACCACAATCACAATTTTCTCTCGCAATTCCTATTTCACATCTCACACAAGCACGTATATCTGCAAAGCATACACATAACAGGTGCCGGACAGAGCACCAGGTGCCGCACAAAGCACCAGAATCAACAAGTGCCGCACAGCGTATCACAATATGCCGCACCGCGCACCAGAATCAACAAGTATCGCACAGCGCATCAGAATATGCCGCACCGCGCACCAGATTCAACAAGTGCCGCACAGCGCATCAGAATATGCCGCACCGCGCACCAGAATCAACAAGTGCCGCACAGCGCATCAGAATATGCCGCACCGCGCACCAGAATCAACAAGTGCCGCACAGCGCATCAGAATATGCCGCACCGCGCACCAATTTTGGTCCATGGTGGACCACTAAAATCACCATACCTCTTCCATCAGCAAAAGTCGCTCACACAGGGAGCGCATTTCTATCCTTTGTAATTTCAAATTCCTGCTTTATCGAGTCTTTGTTTTCTCTTGTCGATGTCCTCGGCGGTTGTCTTTCTTTCGTCGACGCGTTTTGCTTCGCAATCCACGTCGCCGAGGGGCTCTGTAGACACCCCGCCTTGGACCTCTCACCCCGATTGCATACAAAGTATTTTTATTTAACTTATTTTCATTAATTTCTGTTACTTCGGTTAAGTTCCTAACTGATTCCGTTAGTTTTGGACTAAACTGCATAACAGAGTTAACTTTTAGGGTTATTCTGTCATTCTGTCATTTTTCACCCGCGGGCGCTTCCGGCACTGCCAGTGAGCCGCGCGCGCGTCCCGCCCCAAAAGCCGGATCCGCGCGCTTCCCACTTTGGCAGTAACGGATTGCACCTTATTTCCCTCACTTTTCTTATTTACAAACATCTTTTCTTAATCACAAAAACCATCTTTTTACATCCACATTCATCCCCCATTTTCTCATTAACTCCCAATCCCAAATTCTAAGCCTTTTCCCAAAAACTAATATTTCTTTCATTTATTATTTGATTTCTTTGATTTCTTTTATTTTTCTTTTATTCATTTATCTTATTTGTGATTGGCCCATTCCATTTCACATGGATGACCAATTTCCCTCCATCATTTCCCTCTCTTTTTTACCTATAAAAACCATCATCTTCTACCTTGGAAAGGGACTTCTTTTTGGACTCCAACCTTGATTCACCAACTACATTATACACAAATTCTCCCAACAAGAGTTCTTAGTAACAAGACTCTACACAAATTGTTCTACCACAATTTCATTACAACAACAACACTTTCAAGTCAAGATTCCAAGTCCTCTTTCTCAAGGTACAACTCCATTTTCTTCCTTTGTTTTCTTCTTCATGATGTATGCAATCCCCATTAATGGGACATGACCAACATGACTACTTCACATATTGAAGTTAGTTAAGGTTATCTCCCTACATTTTAATCTGAACTTTAATTCACCATGTTAATTTCTCTTCATCTCTTAATGTAATTCTTTAATATTACGTGTTACATGTAATCTTTATCATTAAATAAATAAAACAATTCTATTTTATTTCCCCTTTATTTCCCCTTTTCTTCTCATCACAATTGTTAGCACATTTCTATTTAATTAATTGAAGGACATGTAAATATTAGAACACCAATAGTAGCAAGACCCGCGTAAGCGGGGCGGAGTGGGTGTTTAAGTACTTCCCACTCCGTCACCTAACCCCCGAACCCTTCTCTCCCGAATCTCTGGTTTTGTACATAAATTAGGCTATTTCTAGGTTTTTCTTATGTTCCTTTAAAAACATAGGTGGCGACTCTAAACAATCTAAAACAAGTTAGACATCCTAGGATAATTCACCGCTCTAGCCAAGCCGTGGTTCCCCGGGGTATCTACAATACCCCATATCTTGGCTTCCCCGATTTCATCCCAACAGATAGGCGATCTACACTTTCTCCCATATAAATCCTCGTAAGGAGCCATCTCGATACTAGCCTGATAACTGTTATTATAAGAAAACTCCACTAGAGGTAAATGAACATCCCAAGAATCAGAGAAGTCTATCGAACAAGCTCGTAACATATCCTCTAAAATCTGAATAGTCCTCTCGGATTGACCGTCAGTCTGAGGGTGAAAAGCTGTACTGAATCTCAAATCGGTACCCAAAGCTTCTTGTAACGCTTTCCAGAATCTAGAACTAAACCTCGGATCACGATCTGATAAAATGCTAACCGGAACCCCATGCAATCTCACAATCTCATCAATGTAAAGGGTCGCAAGCTTTTCCATCGAGTATCTAATATCAATCGGTAAGAAATGAGCAGACTTGGTCAATCTATCCACGATTACCCAAACACTGTCAAACTTCCTACGGGTACGAGGTAGCCCCGTAACAAAATCCATAGTCACATGTTCCCATTTCCACTCCGGAATCTCTAATGGATGAAGTAGTCCTGCGGGTCTCTGATATTCGGCTTTGACCTGCTGACAAGTTAAACACTTCGATACATACTCAGCTATTTCTCTCTTCATGTTGTTCCACCAAAATTGTTGTTTCAGATCTTGGTATATTTTCGTACTACCCGGATGAATAGTATATCTCGATTTATGACCCTCATCTAAAACTTGCCTCTTTATTACATCAACGTCGGGTACACACAACCGACCACGAAATGTCAACACTCCAACCGGACTAATAGAAAAATCCTCGAAGTTCTTCTCTTTCATTTTACCCATTATTTTCACTAACTCGGGATCTTCTTTCTGAGCTTCCTTTATTCTTTGAATTAGGGTCGGAGATACCCTAATATTCGCAAAAATAGCCCCATGTCTCGATTCACAAGAACACCAATCTCGAACATCCTCAAGCATTTTCCACTCTCGAACCATCATCGAAGCCACATAAGATTTTCTACTAATCGCATTGGCTATAACATTTGCTTTCCCGGGTTGATAGGATATCTTACAATCATAGTCCTTCAAAAGTTCCATCCATCGACGCTGTCGGTTATTAAGTTCCTTCTGAGAGAAAAGATACTTCAAACTCTTGTGATCCGTGAAAATCTCAAATTTCGCCCCGTAAAGGTAGTGCTTCCACTTCTGAAGAGCAAATACGATAGCTGCCAATTCCATATCGTGAGTAGGATAATTTTGTTCACTCGGACTCAACTTCCTCGAAGCATATGCGATCACTTTCCCATTCTGCATTAAAACACAACCCAAGCCTTCCTTCGATGCATCACTATAAATCACTAAGTCGTCGTTCCCATTCGGTAATGCAAGGATCGGTGCAGTAGTCAACCTCTTCTTCAATTCCTCAAAACTGTTATTACATTTTTTGGTCCACTCAAACGGAACATTCTTTCGGGTCAACTGAGTCATCGGTGTAGCAATCCGTGAAAACCCTTCTATAAACCTCTTGTAATATCCGGCTAACCCCAGAAAACTTCTGATCTCAGTCACTGTCTCGGGTCTCTTCCAATCAACAATTGCTTCTATCTTCGAAGGATCCACAGAAATCCCATCTTTAGAAATAACATGCCCCAGAAATGAAACTTTCTCGAGCCAAAATTCACACTTACTAAACTTCGCGAACAACTGTTCCTTTGCAAGAACTGATAAAACTGTCCTCAGATGTCGCTCGTGTTCCTCTCGAGATTTAGAATAGACAAGAATATCATCGATGAAAACCACTACAAACGAGTCAAGATAAGGATGGAAGATTCGGTTCATCAAATCCATAAACACGGCCGGTGCATTAGTCAACCCAAACGGCATAACCAAGAATTCATAATGACAATAATGAGTGCGAAAAGCAGTCTTCGGAATATCATCCGATCGAATCTTCAGTTGATGGTACCCACTCCTCAAATCAAGTTTAGAAAATACTACCGACCCTTGAAGTTGATCGAATAAATCATCAATATGCGGTAGAGGATATTTGTTCTTCACCGTTACCTGATTCAACTTTCGGTAATCAATACACAACCTCAACGAACCGTCTTTCTTTCTCACAAACAAAACCGATGCTCCCCACGGGGAAATACTAGGTCGAATAAACCCTCTATCAAGCAACTCCTGCAACTGAACCTTCAATCCTTTCAACTCTGTCGGGGCCATTCTATAAGGTGCTTTCGAGATTGGAGCTGTACTTGGTAGAAGATCTATACAGAACTCTATCTCTCGATCGGGCGGCATATCGTACTCAGAAGAGAAAACATCAGGAAATTCTCTAACTACCCGAACACTTTCCAAACCGGGTGATTCTTTCTTGGTATCAAGCACACTAGCCAAGTAACCCTCACAACCATGATGTAATAATTTTCTCGCTTTCACATAAGAAATTAAACGAATTTTTCTACTCAAAGGACTAGCCTCAAAAACAAACTTAGGCACATTGGGAATAGAAAAAGTAACAACTTTCTTACGACAATCAACAGAAGCATGAAACTTGCTCAACCAATCCATACCCAAAATAACATCAAAGTCTTGAATCGGAAGGACTACCAAGTCCGCACGCAAGACACGACCACATATAAGCACATCACAAGCACGAAATACTCTATCAGTCACCAAACATTCTCCTATAGGAGTCGACACCTCTAGCACATAAGGTAAAGACTCAAATGCAGCATTTAGCAAAGAAGAAAATTGCACAGATATGTAAGAATGCGATAATCCTGGATCTACTAACGCACGAGCGCTCACATTAGACACATAAACAATACCTCCAATAACGGAAGGATCATCGGTAGCTTGTTGTTGATTCATGGCAAATACCCTTCCTTGGACCTTGGGCTTTCCCGCAGCATCTCTTTTCTGACCCTATGGAGCACCAGCTCCTACCCCCGATGGTTGACCTCTGTTTCTCGGGCAATCTCTAGCAAAGTGTCCCAACTGACCACAATTGGTACATTTTCCTTGCTTCTTCCAACACCGATCCTCCGAATGTCCTTCCTTCTGACAATAGGCACAGAGCCTCCTGTTTTGATTCCCCTGATTCCCCGGAGTAGTGCCCGGATTCCTTTGTACTGGTTGTCCCCTGAACTGAGACTGACCTCCTGAGTTACCTCCTCTGTTATCAACACGTGGAGGTGGTTGTGATATGCTCTGACCTCCTTGTTTACCCGAACTAACTGCCTCGGTCTTTTTCTTGTGTTCCCCGATGTCTTGCTCTACCAAGTAGGCACGGTCCACCGCATCCTGAAAAAGTTGAATTCTCTGGGCTATAAGCTGAGTCCTGATAGCTGTCCTCAAGCCTCTGATAAACCTCATTGCCTTCTGCTCTTCAGTCCTCACAAGGTAGTCACAATACCTAGCTAATTCTGTGAACTTAGCCGAGTATTGAGCCGGTCAACAAGCCCTGCTCCAAATTTAGGAACTCAATCTCCTTCCTATTCTGATCAACCAAAGGAATGAAGTGTTCCTTGAATTTCCACACAAACAATTCCCAAGCATAAGGTACAAGAGTTGCATAAAACATCAACCGTTACTCACTCCGAACACATCTACCCTCCTAGGTCATATTAGTCCACCTATACTTAAACTTAGAGCTAAACCATAGCTCTGATACCAACTGTCGCGACCCCGACCCCGCGGGCCAAGAGCACGCGAACTGGACGTCGACTTAACACACAATTACCAAAATACTGAAAATAAAAATTCCATTTTATACCAAAAGATGATAGTACAAGTTTTATAAATCCAAGCTTGACAACAACAAAATACAACTAGCATAAGCCCCACAAGCTTATACCCAAAATACAAAATACACAATTCTTAATGACGTCAAAGTTTGGTGACACTATTCCAAAGGTTATACATTTAAATAATGCAAACTGAAACAACCTTCCCAAAAGCTACTTCCACACTCAACGTCCTCCTCGTGTACAACGAGTTCTAATCCTTTCCTCCTTGGGGGGGTGGGGGTTAAGGAAAACCAAAGATAAAAGAAAGGGGTGAGATAAATCTCAATAAGTTACTAATGCAACTACATGACATGCTATGATGCAATAAGCAATAATAAATCACATATAGTACATAGCAATTAGCAGTTAACAGATAGCAGCGGAAATAAACAAATAACAAAGGATATTAGCCAAGGTTTCCCAACTGATAGAACCAAATAAAGGATCGCTGCGCAGCTTCAACAATCAACCAATCAACATATTCATAGTAGCATAATAGCTGAAGAGAAAACCCCGGTACCGGAACCAAGAACCAATAGTAACAAGGGAAAATGACACAAAGTCATAACCCAAAACCAAGTAGCTAGAATACTCACCAAAGGGATCTAGCTCATCTCAACCAAGGCCAATCTGGAAGAGGAAAACAAGGGCAAAACAATGGACAACACTATAATGGACTCGGCTCGTTGCCATCATAATATTCCCCATCGCCCGACACAACCACAAATACCAGCTGGACTTTCAAATAAATGCTAAGTAATAAATACTAGCTTAAATAAACAACTAATGATTCCAAAGTAGGGAACCATACTAAATAATCACCAAGAAGATGAAATAAAACCAACCACACATAATAAAGTGCTCAACCATTTCCAAACAATAATTTATCAAATCCCATAACACATTTGTTCACGAAGGAACCATTTTCAACACTAGAGTATCCCACAATGTCTATTTAAATTAATTAGAGTGACACCCAAAGTCTATACCTAATGTACAAACCAAGCCTAAACCAAACAAAAGAGAATGCCAGGAATCAGAGGCGGGCGGGCGCCTAAACAGGGGCGGACGGGCGCCTAAACAGGTTCGGGCGGGCGCTCACTAGAAACAGAAGGTTGGTCGAAGAAATTGGCCAGGTAGGCGGGCGCCTGGCTCAACCCGGACGGGCGCTCGGTCGGCGAACTGGGTAGAATTTCAGCTGGGTTCATCATTGTTCTTACCAAAACAAACCAAATTCTTACCATTTCTCAAATACTCAAAATCAAGACTTCCAATAAGCATAACAATGAACCAAAACAACTTATAAACTTGAATAGGACCTAAAAGACAACATTTAGAAACCAAAATCAAGGTTTAAATCCCAACATTCAAAATATCACGAAAATCAATCAAAAATACAAATGAGTTCTAAACTCAACCAAAACACCATATATATCCATAAAGCATCATACAAACAAGTTATGAATATTTTAGCATAAAAATGGGGGAAAAGCAACTTACTTGAATTTTACGGAATGAGACGGAATTCAAATATTTTTAGCTCTACACGATCCTATCGACGATCTAGACATTTTTCATCAAATGAGCAATAAGAAATAGATAGAGGAAGATGATCAAAATGAAGGAAATAGGGAGGGGAACTTTCTTACCTTTTCAACCATGGAGGAGAGAGAGAGAGAGAGAGAGAGAGATTGAGTGTGTGTGTGTGTGCTGGAGAGTGAGGGAGAAGGTGAGGGAGAGGGGGAAGTAGGGAGGGAGTAAGAGGATGATTATTTAAAAATTTACACCTAGGCCCCCTCTAGACCCAACTAAGAATAATTAAATCCATTTCCCCCTTATCAACTAAGACCCAAATTCTACACTAGCACAATTGACAAGTTAAAATGCTAGGCATAAAAATATTATGAGATATAAAATCCGCAGATAAATAAATAATCAAATAAATAAATAAATAATTATTTATTTATTAATTAAAATAGAGACTGGTTTTCGGGTCGTGACAGACGACTTCACGTCCTCAGCCTACCGAGGCTGGCCCTTCTAGGCCGGCACCAATTGAACGAAGGGCATTGTTAGATCAGAATCTCCCTTCAGCAACTAGTTGATGCTCAGAGAGCTCTTCTAGAATTTGATCCTGACCACTCCTTGGCACCCTTCGCCCAACCCTTTGGCACGAGAGGAGCTTTGGGAGGCGGAGAAAAAAGTGACCGAAGGGGAAACACACGCATTGAGGACAGACGTCATCAGGAACCGCGTGACGCCCCCCTAGGAAATTGAGCTGCTCCACCAAGCCGACTAGAAGGTCGACTTGGCCCAATTAATCCCGATGGAAGAGATCTGAGGGATCAAATAAACCGTAGGAGAGAGGAGGAGGCAGAATCTCCAGATGTGAGATTTCTAGGAGAAAGGCGGCGATGGCAAAATCAATATCAAGTCCCGCCCAGACAGGAGCCACCTCATCATACTCCTCTGAGACGACCTTGTGATGATCCAGACACAAGTCGTGTTGTTGGAAGGGACCGAGACAGAGAAAGAGACAGGCCGAGAAGCTCCCATCGCAGCTCAGGGTTCAGTGAGCAGATCATATTGGATTTGCAGGAGAGGATGGACAATATAGAGATGAACCAGGGGTAGAGGAAGCCAAAAACCGACTACGACGCAATGCGTCCGTTTGCTCAGTGGATAAAGGATTCTCCACCTAATCCCCAGTTGAAGCTTCCCCACCTGGAAAAGTATTCCGGCAGTACAGATGCCATGGACCACCTACAATCTTTCGAAGGAATGATGGCCTTGGTTTCCAACAAAGACGACGTACTTGGCAAGGCCTTTGCTAATACGTTAGTTGGAGCGGCTAGATCTTGGTTTATGGACTTGGAGAGAAGCAGCATCAGCTCCTTCTCCAAATTAAAGTCAAGTTTTCAAGAATATTTCGCCACTGCCGGGGCTAGAAAGAAAAGATTGTCGGATCTGGCAAACATAGTTCAGGGAAAGAGCGAATCGACTATGGAATTTTACAATAGGTTCAGAGACTTGGCTGACTCAATAGAAGAGAGACTTACAGATAGGGAAATCATAATGTGCTTCTATAATGGGCAGAGATCAGACGAGTTCACCTATGAATTGTCGGTAAGAGAACCTCTTACAAAATCTGAGCTGTACCAGATGGCCTACGCGACAGCCATTGCTGAGGAAAAAAAGAAACTGATGTTCGGATACAGAGATCGAGACCGAGAAGGGGAACGTAGGCCACTCACTCCTAACTCGGTCCAGGGTACCAGTGGAAGTGGTAACCGAGGGAAGAACAGAACGAGACCGACCGAGGTCTTTACCCCCCTTACCAAGCCGATTTCCGAGATTATGAACCTGGTGAATCTCCTAAATCCAAAACCCCTTAAAGATAACCCAAAATTCCCATGAGACACCAGCAAGTACTGTGCCTACCACCGAGATAACGGGCACGAGAAGGATAACTGCTTTGCCCTAAAGAAAATACTACAGAGGTGGGTCGATCATGGGAAACTAAATGAATACTTAGCAAAAAAAGACAACAAACGTCTGAGAGAGGATGAGAAAATGGATGACCGCTAAGACAGGCCACCTCGGGCAAAACTGATTGGTGTAATTAGGGAGGAAATCCCTTCCAACACCAAGTTAAAAGAGAAGATCTATGAGCTAAGCAAGGTTTACCATATCCCCCCTTGGATTCATAAAGGGGAGGAGATGATTAGTTTCTCCCCTAACGAGCTGGACGGAAACAGGGCCATGAGAGAACAGCCGTAGGTCATCACAGGCCGAATCGACAAATGCGAGTCGGAAAGGCTCTTATTAGATTATGGGGCCACTAAAGACGTGCTCTATTACAGAACCTTCAAAGAGATGGAGTTGCCAGACACCATGCTGACCCCTTACAATGGGAGACTAGAAGGATTTACAAACCACAAAGCCGAGGCTAAGGGAACCGTAGACTTGGTACTAGAAGTCGGCGAATACCCCTACAAAACATCGACGACGATTACCTTCATCGTTATGGATTTGGAGAGTGACTATCATGCCATCCTCGGATCCCTTAGTCAGGGAAAAATGGGAATGGTTGCCTCCCTCCCTCACCAAAGGGTGAAATTCCCAACCCCAGAAGGCGTAGGATGCGTCCTCGGCAACCCCAAACACTTCTTAGAGCACGTGATGAGGTCAAGAAAGGCAAAAACCAAGATGGAAATTGACACTCCAGAAAGAAATATTACTATATCGAAGTCGACCACGGTCACTACATCAGCCCCTAATATCGGCGTGATAACAGTAGACATACCTGAGGAATGGGTCGTACTGGATGCTGAAAATGTCATGACAGAGACCGAGGTGACCTACGGGTTGGAAGGATATAGTTGTATCTCCATGAACACAGCTTCGGATGAGCCGAGTGATTCAGGCCTTGCCCTCGTCCCAAGCTCGGGGGCCACAATACCCGCCCACATGGATGCCGAGATTGACAGACTTCTAGATATGGAGAATTTGAGCCTAGAAGGCAAGGACAAAGAAAAAGTAAAGCAAATCATCGTGGAAACCTTGGAGTTCAGGGATGGTCCCGAGCTAAGACCAGTTGACCAGTTGGATGAGATCGTCATCAACCCCGACTACCCAGAACAGAAGGTACGAATTGGGAAACAACTTCCCCTGGAAGAGAGAGAAGAGATTATCAACCTGCTAAAAGACAACCTAGACGTGTTTGCTTGGAAAGTTGAAGACATGGTTGGAGTTAAAGAAGCCATTGCTCTCCACAAACTAGAGGTGGACAGTTTTTTCAAACCCATCAAGCAAGGACGAAGGGTCTTTTCTATAGATAAAGAACAGGTAATCCAGACCGAGGTGGATAAATTGATGAAGGCCGGGATCATCCGAGAAGCGACATACCCCGAGTGGCTGGCTAATGTCGTAATGGTAAAAAAATAGAACGGCAAGTGGAGAATGTGTGTCGATTTCACAGACCTCAATAAAGCATGCCTCAAGGGTAGCTACCCCTTACCCAGAATAGACATGTTGGTCGACTCTATAGCTGGACACCAAACCTTGAGCTTCCTAGACGCTTATTCTGGTTATCACCAGGTCAAAATGGGCCAGGAGGACATCGAAAAGACCGCCTTCCAAGCAGCAGGAGGGATCTATTGTTATGTGATGATGCCTTTTGGCCTCAAGAATGCCGGCGTAACTTATCAGAGGATGGTGAACAAGGTGTTCAAATCCCAGATCGGCCGGAACATGGAAGCCTATATTAACGACATGGTAATAAAAACCAAGTCAGGAAGCCACGTCCCGGACCTGGCAGAGACTATAAAAAACCTGAAAGAAAACGATATGAAGCTCAACCCAAGTAAACATGTTTTCGGGGTCACGGCGGGCAAGTTTCTCGGTTTCATGGTCTCCCAACGAGGCATCGAGGCAAATCTGGAGAAAATCCAAGCCCTAGTTGACATGAAAGAACCGACATGTGTAAAAGAAGTTCAGAGGTTGAATGGAAGGGTGGCCGCCCTCGGGAGATTTATCGCCAAGTCGGCAGAGAAGTCATTACCATTCTTCAAGGCCCTAAAAGGAACAAAGGACTTCGAGTGGACCCCAGAATGCTCAGCATCATTCCAGCGAATAAAAGAATACTTGGGTTCACCCCTATAGCTTAGCAGTCCGATTATGGGAGAAACACTCTCCGTATTCCTTGCGGCAACGGACAGAGCTGTGGCGGCCGTGTTAGTACGAGAAGATAATGGAATTCAGAAGCCGGTGTACTATATGAGTAAAGCATTTTCAGATACCGAGAGCAGGTACTATAATGCCGAGAAGATAGCATATGCTTTGGTCATTGCTGCCCGAAAACTACGTGCATACTTCTCCGCTCACCCCATCACTGTTTATACCTACACGCCGCTCAGAAAGATACTCCACAAGATGGACAGCTCGGGAAGATTGCTGAACTGGTCCATTGAGTTAACTGAATTAGACATCACTTACAAGCCGAGGAAGACATTGATGGCACAGCCTTTAGTTGATTTCCTAGTTGAGACCGCATTCTCCAGTGAGCATACACCGACAACAAGGAAGAGGAAGTTTCCCATGGACAGAGATCCCTTAGAAGAATTACCTGAGGAATGTTGGATCTTGTACACAGATAGATCAATAACGAAAGGAAGAAGTGGAGCCGGGGTATATTTAACAAGTCCAGGCGGCGAACATGTGGCCTGTGACTTTATCAGAATTAAATTCCCAGCTTCAAACAACCAGGCGGAATACGAAGCCTTGATCTTAGGAATAGAAAGGGCTATGTTCTTTGGTGCGAGTAAACTGGTGGCCTACAGTGACTCCCAACTAGTGGTAAACCAAGTGAAGGGCGAGTACAACACTGAGAACCACATGCTGACTAAGTATAGGGATCTCGTCCTGAATCTCACTAAGAACTTGGAGTTCTGAGAAATAAGGCAAGTAGGACAGGAACACAACCTGTAGGCCAACTTGTTGTCAAAGATGGCAACATCAGAAGAAATCAATCCCCTTATCATCTATGCCGCCAACCAGCTTACGAAAGACTAGAAATCCTAATCCTAGATGACGAAAAGAGAACCTGGATTGACGATTACAAGGACTACATCGAGAAGGGAAGGCTACCGAAAGACGAGTTAGAGGCCAAAATGATAAAGAAGAAGACGGCCAGGTACATAGTCTGGAACGACATTCTATATCGAAGGTCATTCTCCAGGCCTCTCCTAAGATGTGTTTCCCCTAAAGATACCGAGAAACTTCTGGCCGAGGTACATGAGGGAGTTTGCGGAGGACACCCGGGGGCCAGAACCCTTGCTGATAAAGTAATCACACTTGGTTACTACTGGCCTAACTTAAGAGAAGAAGCCCAAGCCTACGTAAAGTAGTGCGACAAATGCCAGCGCTTCTCGAACCTGACAAAGGTGCAACCTGTAGAACAAAGTCTTATCATACCGACATGGCCGTTTGATATGTGGGGAGTCGATATCATTGGACCATTCACCTTGGCAAAGGGAAGCAACAAGTTCGGAATTGTAGCGGTCGACTACTTCACCAAGTGGGTGGAGGCTAAGCCCTTGGCTAAAATCACAGAGGAGAACTGTTGGTCCCAAAGGGGCAACAAGGGTATGAAAATCGCTAGAGGGGGGGGGGTGAATAGCGTTTTAAAAATTCTTTTCAAACCCTTTTGCAAAGCAATAATTGCAATCTGATAAGATCAAACAAAGCAGTAATTCAGAAATGATTAAGCAGGGAATAAATAGCGAGAATAAAGAAAAAGCTATTTGGAGAGGTTCGATCGAAGAAAGATCTATGTCCTCTACCAAGATGGTTAGTCTTGGATTTTCTAATGAGATTTATATTGATGTGAGGAGCTTTTACAAGATTACAGAGAATCAAAACTCAAATCAAAATCTAATCTATGAAGAGCAAATCCTAGACTAAACCGGTGTATCTCAAGAAGTAGGATCTAAATGATCGAAGCTTCAAGAGATGTGTGTGTGACAGAAATTATGGGCTCTATGAATCTATGAGATGAAGAGCACGAAGAATTCTGGTGATATAAGGCTTTAGGATCTGGGCAGGAGTTTGAAGGTTTGAAGGTTGATCTTGAATATAGGAATATAAGCAGCAATCTTCAGAACTTCAAGGATACTTATGAAAGCACAAACTCTATCAACTTGGAAATGAAGATGAGCAGGCTATTTATAGCAGAGAGCTTAAAACTAGCCGTTGGAGCTCTGAGCAAAGACTATGAGCTGGCACAATATGCTTGGTGAGCAGATGTCCTTTATAGCCGTTGGGGCTCTGATCATGGTTGATGACCTGGCACAATATGATTGGTGCGCAGGTGATATAGAGCAGTTGGAGACTGAGCATGAAGACCAAATTCAAAAGCTTCTTCTAGAAGGTTGACAGCTGTCTTTGTTTCAAATATTTTTCTTTGAGCGCATCTCCACCGTTGGATCTGCTGAGTGTGCTTGCTTTGTCGTTTCTGCACACCTCAGCACCTTAATAAGCGTACATCTTCAAAGTGTTTTCCAAGTTAGGTGATCTGAATGCATCGAAAATTGAGCAAGGTAGAATGCTGCGCAAGAGAGACCTGCGCAGTGGCGTCCTGTGCAGAGTAGTCTTACGCAATGGCCACAGTCTTGCTTAGATCCTCATTCCTTTTCGCTCCAAGTCCTATATTCTAAGCCTATACAAAAAAATGGACTAAGCTAAAAATTCTAGTTATAAAACTTCTTACATAGGGTCCTAAAGTCCATAAAATATTAATAGGTGATGGTATCAATCAATTCTAACATAAGTAGGAGGGTTAAGAAATAAGCATACCCAACAATCTCCCCCTAAATGATTGATGCCATTACCTACTATAACAAAGGCAATTCATTGTACTTGGTAATAACATGTCCATAAAAATGAAAAATGGTAAAACATGTCTCAAGTCAATGCACACACTAGCCAATGCTATAGATTTCTAGTCTATCCAAAAGATTAACTTACAAAGAGGGAAAGACAGAAATATCATTCAGCGCATACAAATAATATGAGTTTTAGTTTAAGTATGCGTTTAAACTGAATGTTTAAACTTCATGCGTAGAAAATATGAGCAGTTAAGATTATGCGCATGAGGTGAAATAATGCAATCATTGTTCCACAAACGAAGAGTTTGAAATGAACAAGGTTTTGGAAACTAATGATGCGATTTTTCTCATTAAAACTTGAAATGTAAAGAGTTGCAGATTACAAGTTTGAATAAGAAAAACAAAATGCACACAAAAAGGAATACCTTGCGCAAAAAGAAAAAATTACATAGAACCTAGTCTATGTTGATCCGGTGCAAGGCTTCGCGCAGCTCGTTCTGCAGACTGTTGAACTTATTCATAAGTTCAATCTTCAGTTCTTGAAACCTCTCTCTGAACGCCACAGCCTCACCAACATAGGTAGACATTCCTCTGCGCATATCTCTGTTGTCCTCTCGCAGCTCTTGGAAGTTGGCTCTGTATTGCACTTGATGTCCAGTCATCTGGTTGAAATATGACTGCTCCGCAGCTTCAATGGTGTTGATGACGGTGGCCTGCGTTGCTTCGAGTCTTTGGTCAGTGTGGAGGCACTGAGTTTTCACGCTGGCTTGAATATCGAACATAGCTTGATCCATCCTAGCGTTGAACCCATCAGCAAAATCAGTCATCGCTTGAGTTATGCACTCCCTGACACTTTCCATATTAAGCGCATTGGCATGTGCAGGACCACCTTGTTCTAATTTCTCCAATATCATGGCTTCCAACCTGGCAAACCCTTCATGTAACTCATCGTCCAAGCTCTTGCGCAGACGCTTAAGCAGTCCTATAAACCCATCATTGATAGCGGTATAGGTGCAAACATTTTCAATCATCCCAGCTATTGACTTCAGAGAGTCCAAAACCATTTGATCTAAAGCATCAGGGACGCGCTGCGCAGAGGGGCCGGAAGGAACTGCGGAGGTACTTGCCTTTGATACATTCTCCCCCTTAATGGCAGCAATCTCTAATCGCTGTACATCAAGTTGCTCTTGAATAGCAGACTGCGCAATAATGAGTTGATTCATTTGGGATTGCGCAGTAACCTGGTTGACTTAAATAGTATTGAGAGCCTGGAGAATTTGGCGCAGATCAGCAGATGAAGAGAGAGAGGAGGTAGATACGGTGGGAAAAGTAGGAAAAACGGAAGGAGCAGCTTATTCTGAGGTGGGAGGAGGAGTCTCTTTGGGAGGAGAGTGTTTAGGTGAGAGTAGATTGGGAGAGAGATGAATAGGATCAGCAGCAGGAGACCTATGCATAGATGAGTGCGTGCTGCTGCTATCTGTATCGGTTGTGCGGACATCCCCTTCCTTTTCACCTTCAGGAGGATCAACAGCAGTTCGCTGCGCAGCATCATCGGCCTGCGCAGTTTTGGTAATTTCCTTATCCTCATCTTCCAAGTCCAATCCATCATGGAGGACAGAGGTGCCAGGTTGAGTATTTCCAACCGGAATATTGAGGCGTTGGAAGGCACTTGTTGATGGTTCAAGAGAAGGTGGATCCGCAGGTTTTAGCTGTCCCTTCATAGTGCTGCACACAACTTGTTTCTTACGCGGAGTTCGAAGAAGAACATCCTTAGCAGGTGCAGCAGCAGGGGCCTTGACAGGTGTACCGGAGTCGGAAAACGCTTCATCCATCCAGTCATCACTATCTCCATTACTCTGAGTAGGAGGTCCTTCAGCAGCCTTTGGATCTTGCTCCCCCTGCGCGGTATCATCCGCAGCATCAGCATCAGTAGCAGTCTCATCCATTCGAGACTCGCTATCTTCTTCAACCATAGCCGCCGCACGAGGAAGTCTGGTAAATGCAGACTTTTTCTTGGTTTTTACAGGAGAGGGAGCAGGCGCAGGAGGATCTTTGCGCTTATTTGAAGGCTTGGGAGCAGGAGGTGCTAAGTTAGATCCTACTTTAATGCCAGAAGTTAACCTGACATTAGGAATTTCCTTCACCTTTTCTGGCACAGGATCTGCTATACCTTTGCCTTGGGTTGAGGGGCATCATCATCATCATTATCACTATCAACCCAATCTTCCTTATTTGGGCTGGTGTCCTTGTTCCAGATCTTGCGATAGTCTCCGCGACCAATTTCATTGCGCAGTGAGTAGAGGTGAGAGATGGAATAGGTCTTGGTGCACGGAACTTTGAGTTCAGGACGCTTCTGCAGGAAGGTGCGCAGCTCAGAGACATTCATTAGGTACTTAGATAGTAGCCTACAATGAGTTCTGTACTTGGCTACTTTCTTGTCCATGCGCTTGTCATAACTCTCCGATGCATCCCATAGCTCATCAAATAGAACAGAGGACCAGTCTAGAGCATCGCCATTATAAACCGCAGCGCAATAAGCCCACTGCTTGGAAATGAACTTGCCCTTATTTCCATTTTTGCAGTTTACTGAGTCACCAGTAATGGTGCACAGGTGATACATTACCTCACCAAATTCCTTGCGATCATGAACGCTCCACTTCTTTACAAGAGTGGGTTCCCCAACCAGTTTTTGCGCAAGCTTGTTTTGTTAGCTTCGAAATAGACTTTTGGCGCATCATCAACATTAAACCCGCAAAGCTTCTTAAGTGACGCAGGAACAATGCGCTCAGAATAATTCTGAACAACTGAACGGATAACATCGATCTCTGCTCGGGTTTGCTTGTGCGTTATGGTGACTCTCTCTGCGTTTTCAAAGAACTCGTCTACAAGAGAGGGGATATAGAAGTCCTGATCCAGTGTAAAGAGAGGTAAGATGCCGAAGGAATCCATAAGATGAACAATCCTGCGTCCGACAGCATCTTTGTGTAGCGCAGCAAGATCTAATTCTCAGCCTTGCAGGAAATAAAAAGAGTTCTGCGCAAAACAAGAAATAGTTTAGACAAGAATCACGCATGGAGCGAAGCGCATGCGCAGATACACGTATGCGCAACATCTCTATACAAGAAACGAATGTTAAAGTAATGCGCAAAAAAAGTAACTATGCGCAAAAGCACAAACACTAAGAAATTCTTATGCGACCCTGAATAATTCTGAACAACTGAACGGATAACATCGATCTTTGCTCGGGTTTGCTTGTGCGTCATGGTGACTCTCTCTGCGTTTTCAAAGAACTCGTCTACAAGAGAGGGGACATAGAAGTCCTGATCCAGTGTAAAGAGAGGTAAGATGCCGGAGGAATCCATAAGATTAACAATCCTACGTTCGACAGCATCTTTGTGTAGCACAGCAAGATCTAATTCCCAGCCTTGTAGGAAATAAAAAGAGTTCTGCGCAAAACAAGAAATAGTTTAGACAAGAATCATGCATGGAGCGAAGCGCATGCGCAGATACACGTATGCGCAGCATCTCCATACAAGAAACGAATGTTAAAGTAATGTGCAAAAACAAGTAACTATGCGCAAAAGCACAAACACTAAGAAATTCTTATGCGACCCTAATCATAAGAGAAAAATAAGAACTTGATGAACACGGAATAATAGAACATGAACACGAAGAACACCAAGAACACAAAAAATCAAAGATTGACCCAAATTGACAAAAAGCATATCGAAATAACGTCATTTCAGAGACGAAAACGACTAAGAAAACAAGATTTTCAAAAATATGACATTAAGCCCAGAAATCGAGAATAACTGTTCGACTGCCTTGGTGGTTTTCGAATGAATTTTTTTGCAGAAATCATATGAAAACAGTATTGATCGTGAAATAAAATAGATATAAATGTAGATCGAGAATAACTGTTCGACTGCCTTGGTGGTGTTCGACTGCCTTGGCGGATTGACAGAAAATGAGTTCAAGGGTCAGAAATTGTTACCATGTCGTCGACGGTCTTAGCTTCTGGGGGAGGAACCTCTTCAACCGGTTTATGGACCTCAACAACTACCTTAGCTTTTGATTTTCGGTGAGCCATTTAAATGGTACTAGGGTTTTTGAAATGAGGAATAAAGAGAAGAGATTTGCAGAGATTGAAATGAAAGTCAAAAAGAAAGGAAGAGGAAATGATTGAGAGGTGGAGAGTAGGTTGAAGAGGAGAGAAAGTGATGAATTTGTGAAAGAGGAGAGTGAGCAGGAGAGAGAGAAAAAGAAGAGTCAAATGGTTTTATACCAAAAAGGGAAAAAGGCGTATGACATCGGCGAGGCGGTTTGGTGAAAGACGGTGAATTTGGTGAAAACACAGAGGCGCACGATAGCGAAGCGACGTGGCCGAATGGGGAACGCGCGTGCGCAAACCTGACGCGCGCGTGTGTCAGTAGGTCTAGGCAGGTCACAGTCATATCAACTCCCTCATAAATGTTGCTCAGGAATCCTAACAGGCGCTATCATCAATGGCCGTATGCATTAATGATAATAGGACATGCGCAGGGGAAAAGCGTAATTTCCCAAGAAAATTCAAAAATTAAGGCGAGGGAAAAATTTAATTGCACAAGTACCCTTGTGAACTAAGCGTTGACTTTTCAGTCAGGGACCTATGTGTAATTTCTAATAAATAGAAGACTTACCTGCGATCCACGAAGTGTGAGCGTGTTAAAATCATGCGCAGAGCTTAAATAGCGCAATAGATTCTTTTTAAAAAATTAACATTAGTGTCATGCGCAAATGAATTACTGCGCAGGGGTCTGCGCAGAAGCATGGATCTTGACCTATGATGAACACTTTATCAAGCAAACACAAGATTATTAGTATTAACATATCATATGGACAAGTTAGCTAAGTTCAAGCATAACCATTTCTCCTCTCAAGAATACAAATCTCTTTGCGTCAAGAGCCTTTGTAAGGATATCAGCAATTTGATTATCTGTTCCCACGTGCTCTAAATGAATGTTTCCTTTTTCCACGTGATCCTTGAGAAAATGATATTTGATGTCGATGTGCTTTGTCTTTGAATGCATGACAGGATTGTTGGAGACTGCTATGGTGGACATATTGTCGCAGAAAATTGGACAATTTCCTTCATGAATTCCATAGTCCACTAATTGTTGCTTCATCCATAGGATTTGGCAGCAGTAGCTTCCAGCAGCAATGTATTCGGATTCTGTAGTAGAGATGGACACAGCAGCTTGCTTCTTGCTTGCCCAGGCAACAAATCGATTTCCAAGGAAATAACAAGTTCCACTTATGCTCTTTCTGTCAATTGTGCATGCTGTGTAGTCTGCATCTGAATAACCTAGCAAATCAAAATTCGAATCTTTGGTGTACCAAAGTCCAAGGTTAACAGTTCCAGAAAGATAACGAATAATGCGTTTAACAACAGTTAAGTGCGCTTCTCTAGGGTCCGTTTGATAGCGCGCATAGACACAAACACTAAACATGATATCTGGCCTACTAGCAGTAAGATAAAGGAGAGAGCCAATCATACCTCGATATAAAGTTTGATCAACTTTCTTACCTTTTAAGTATTTGTCAAGCTTATTTCCCGTGGCCATTGGAGTGTCGTATGCTTTAGTATTCTCAAGACCAAATTTCCTAATTAAGTCCCTTGTGTACTTAGCTTGATTTATGAAGATGCCATCATTTACTTGTTTGATTTGAAGCCCAAGGAAATATATGAGTTATCCCATCATGCTCATTTCAAACTTGCTCTTCATGAGCTTCTCAAAGCGCTTACAAAGTAACTCATTAGTAGAACCAAATATAATATCATCGACATAAATTTGAACAAGTAAAGAGTGATCATTATACTTAGCAATAAAAAGAGTTGTATCAATTTTACCGAGCTTGAAGCCTTTCTCTAGTAGGAATTTTGATAGAGTATCGTACCATGCTCTTGGAGCTTGCTTAAGTCCATACAAAGCTTTCTGAAGCTTGAAGACGTGATTTGGAAATCTGGTATCTTCAAATCCAGGAGGTTGAGCTACGTAGACCGTCTCTTGGAGTTCTCCGTTGAGAAATACGCTCTTCACATCCATTTGATAAAGCTTGAATTTCTTGTGAGAGGCATAAGCTAACAAAATTCTGATAGCTTATAGTCTTGCTACAGGCACAAAAGTTACATTATAGTCGATTCCTTCCTCTTACCTATAGCCTTGCGCAACCAACCTTGCTTTGTTCCTGGTGATGCTTCCATTCTCATCCATCTTGTTTCTGAATACCCATTTTGTACCAATAACTCCTTGGTCATGAGGTCTGGGTACTAAGGTCCAAACCTTGTAGCGCTCAAATTGGTTAAGCTCTTCTTGCATAGCAGTAACCCAGCTTGAATCTTGGAGTGCTTCATCAATCTTCTTTGGTTCGATTTGAGAGATAAATGAGTGATATTCATCATCAAAGTTTGATGATCTCCTAGTATGAACCCCTACATTGAGATCAGCAATGATGTTTGAAGTTGGGTGATCTCTAACTTCACGAACCTCAGGGGGTATGTTGGGTTGAGTAGTAAAAATACAAAGATCTTCAATAGGTACTTCATTAGCTCTAGCATCAAGATCATCAAAGGTGATTTGCTAAAGCGGAGAAACATCATGCGCAGGAGGGGGGTGTCGCCGCATCAGGAGTCGTCACTTCTGGCGCAGCATCCGGATTTGGCACATGGGATGGACTTGCTTGATTCTGAATGTGATCAGCTTGATTATCATTCTGCGCAGGTGCAGTTTGTGGCTGCATACCTGTCTCAACATTCTCATCAGAATCATTTGGAGCCAAATGTGGCTCAAGGAGAGAATGCTCATCAAAAGTAACATGTACAAATTCAACAATTAATAGAGTAGTTCTATTAAAAACACGAAAAGCTTTAGAGTGTTTAGCATACCCAACAAAAATACCTTCATCTGCTTTGGCGTCGAATTTACCTCTATGATCTTTGCCGTTGTAAAGGATATAGCATTTGTAGCCAAAGACCTTGAAGAAAGCAATGTTGGGCGCTCTTCCTCTCCATAGTTCATATGGAGTTTTGTTGTAGGCTTTGTTGATGAGGGATCTATTTTGAGTAAAGCAAGCAGTGTTGACAGTTTCTCCCCAGAAATACTTTGGAAGCTTAGCTTCTGCTAACATAGTCTTTCCAGCCTCAATCAACGTGCGATTTTTTCTTTCCATAACGCCATTTTGTTGAGGAACTCCAGCAGCAGAGAAATTGTGATCAATTCCATGGTCATCGCAGTATTGAGCAACACCGTTATTCTTGAATTCAGTTCCATTGTCCGATCTCATGCTTACGATGTCATCTTCCTTTTGAGTTTGGAGCTTTCGGAAGAGAGCTGTCAAGATATCATAGCAGTCTTCTTTGGATATCATCATTTCGACCCATGTATATCTTGAGTAGTCATCTACCACAACTAAAGTATACTTGTTTCCTCTAATGCTCGCGGTGGTGACCGGTCCAAACAAGTTCATGTGAAGAAGTTGTAAACATTTAGAAGTTGAGGAGGAAATCTTGCTGGAGAAAGACTACTTTGGTTGTTTACCGAGCTGGCATGCTGCGCATTTTCTGTCATGATGGTCAGCTACTTTGGGAAGTCCTTTGAAAAGATTTTTCCTTCCTAGCTTAGCCAAATACTTGAAGTTCAAATGACTTAAGCGCTTATGCTATAGCCAGCTGCTTTCACTTACATTCATTGCTACAAAACAGAGATTAGTGATAGAATTTATAGCGGTAAGATCAATAATGTAAACATTAGTCTTACGAGTCCCTGTGAGCAAAGTTAGTCCGGATGTGCCATCTTTGATATAGCAGTGCGTTGCAGTTAAGTGATATTCCAAACCTTTATCGCAAAATTGTGATATGGAGAGCAGGTTGTGCTTGAGTCCTTCTACGAGCGCAACTTTCTCAATGCACACTTTATCTTTTCTGATTCTTCCATATCCAACTATGTTCCCTTTGTTGTTATCTCCAACTATGTTCCCAAAGATTTGACAAATATCATTCTGAACTGGAGCAGTTGAACTAGCTTTGACAAATATCATTTTCTGAGCTTTGGGTTCGCTTTTCTTAAGAATACGCATCTGGCGTTGGGGCGCATGGCTTTCATACGCATGACCCTTTTGTACAGATTTGACATTCGAAGTTGAAGCACAACCATAGTCAGAATATGAGAAATCGTGCGCAGATTCAACTTTAGCCTTACCCTTGGCTTTCCCAGTTTGCTTCTTTGGGTAGACATAATGGAAATTTTGTCTCTGGACTTTCTCCTGTCCTTTACCCATTGAATCAGAATGCTTTGCTTTAGGAATTTCAATAGTTTGCTGTGGTGTAAACTCCTTTTCCTTTTCAGTGCAAACTGTGCATTTAAAGTAATACTAGTTGAGAACCCCAAGCCTTCCTTATCTCCACTGGCTTTTTGGGATTCTAGAATTGTTGGGTTTCGGAGTAACATGTGCAGCGGAAATTAGCATTTAAAATTTTATGAAGGCCAAAGCCCATAGATCCATTTATATGATTGAATCAAATACAACAATATGAATACTAGAAAACTAACCCTTGATGACTTTGAATTTGGTCTTTGATCTCGGTGGAGAAATTGAAACTTTAATCACGAACAAGTAAGAACACGAACTTGAAGATAATAAACTTCACCCTCTAGCGGTATCCACTCCACAAACGAATATCAAGAACACTTGATCTTGGTTACTAGACCAAAAATTGTGAAACACGTTTTCACAATCAATATGAACTATATGGAATTTTCTTTGTGTATTATTTTGTTCTTCAATCTAGGATATCTTAGAACAAAATAAAACTCTCTCAAACTCTTTGGAGACTTGCAAAAAAGCTATGATGTGATTCTAGCCGAATTTGGCTGTTTATATACAAGTTAGACCTATTCCAAATAGGAAACTTGTGTCTAAACCCGTCCAAAATTCTTTTCCAAATCAAATTAGGAAACCTGTCCCGACATGGTGTGCGGCCTCCCAAAACAGCTGTGCGGCCGCACATCTATCTGGAAAGTTTCTGGTACTAACTGACCCAAACTGTGCGGCCGCCCAACCCAAACTGTGCGGTCGCCCACTTGTCCAGATTTCCAGAAATTCCAAAATTCCAATATAGTCCTTATTTAAGATTCGTTCTATTGTGTGTGACCCTTTAGGATTATACTAAGTTGGCAATGGGTTCAATCATGAAACCATAAGATAGGATTAGGTTCTAGCAAACCGTCATACCTACCCAAATAGTATAACAAGATACAAGTTCGCATTCCTTTAGAACATGTCATAATCCCTTTGTCCATGATGTCATTGAACACAAGTCATGGTCAACAAGTCAACTTGTTTTGTTCAATACTTTCTCGATTCCGAATATGTTGATAATCCAAATGACATTGATCTAATCAATTCATTTGAGTCCGGCCGAATATTTTCATCAACATCATTCCTACGAGAGGCCTAAGCTTGACATCTCTCCGAAGAGGGACAAATCCATTTAGCTTATTACTCTTCCCTACGTGAGTCCGATTATGCCAATCATACCCTTTATAACTACCCGGTTAAAGGTAGCGTTTGAATATGTCAAACATAATGTTCATCAAGTGGAAGACTATAATAACTTCATGTCTAAGGATTCGAATGACATAACTAATATGAGATATATGTACGACATAGACCATGACATAAATCTCATACAGCGGGTCATGTCCAGTACCTTGTTCCAAACAAGTACCCATAAATCTAACATGATCATCCCATGATCTTTTAGCCTTTATACTAGTGCTTAATAAGTACTAGGGACGGAGATTATTATAAGTAAACATGAACAGCAATAATAATCAAAACATTTCTTTATTGATATGAAAGAAATGATAACAATTACAACGTTTATTAGACGTGCCTAGGGCACCACTACCAACAATCTCCCACTTGCCCTAGGCCCAATCTCCCATGTATCTAATACCCATGGACCTAACATGACCTTCATGTTTAGCTTGTGGAAGTCCCTTTGTTAGCGGGTCCGCAACATTGTCATCAGTAGGTACTCTGCATATATTTACGTCTCCCCTATCAACGATTTCTCGAATGATATGAAAACGCCTAAGTATGTGTTTGGATTTCTGATGTGCTCTTGGTTCCTTTGCTTGAGCAATAGCACCATTATTATCGCAATAAATGTCGCGACCCCGGACCCCGCGGGCCCGAGACCGCGATCTGGACGTCGACTCTAAAACCAAAACTGTGAAATACCGAAGTTAAAAATTCCATTTGATACCAAAAGGTAATGATCCAAAGTTTTACAAAACCAAGTTTGATAAAAACCAATTACAACTATCATAAACTTCCACAAGTTTATGCCCAACAAAATAGAATATACAATTCTTAGTGACATCATTGTTTGGTACAACTATCCCAAAATGGTTACACATTTACATAATGTAAACCAACCTATGACAACCTTCCCCAAAAGAATGGATCCACACTCGACGTCCTCTTTCTCGTGATCAGCGAGACTAATCCTTAGCACCTGGGGGGGGGGTTAAGGAAAAACAAAGATAAAAGGAAAGGGGGTGAGATAAATCTCAATAAGTTACTAATGCAACTACATGACATGCTATGATGCAATATACAATAAGCAATAATAAATATCACATAGCACATAGCATTTATCACATAACAGATAGCAGCGGAAATAAACACATAACAAAGGATAAAGCCAAGGTTTTCCAAACTGGTACATCCAAATAAAGGATCACTGCGCAGCTTCAATAATCAACCAATCATCATCTTCATAATAGCATGAAAGCCGAAGAGAAAACCCCGGTACCGGAACCAATAACCAAAAGAAGTGTCACAAAGGACGGGAGACATGCCACAAAGTCATGCTCCAAGTAAAGCTAAAATGCACACAAAGGAGCTAGCTCTTCTCACATCCAAGGCCAATCTGGAGGAGGGTAATAATGGGGCAAAACAATGGTCAACATCGCAATGGACTTGGCCGTGCCATCATAATGTTTCGCATCGCCCAAACACACACAAAATACCAGCTGGACTTTTACGTAAAGGCTAAGTAATAAAATACTAGCACGATAAACAACAAAGGATTCCAAAGTAGGGAATCATGCCAAATAATCACCAAGAAGATGAAATGAACCCACAATACACAATAAAGTGCTTCAAAATCCCAATTAACCATTAATGAATTTCAAACACAAACTTGATCACAAAGGACTCAATTCTATCACTAAAGTGTACTACAATGTTCACTAAGGTCATCTAGGAGGACACCCAAGACTTAGACCAAAACGGATTCTTCCATCACACAAAATAACAAAAATGTAAACTTTCAGAGGACTGTGCGGCCGCCCAAACGGGACTGTGCGGTCGCCCAACAAGGCCCTCAACCAAGAACAAAAGCTTTCAGAAAGATGCGCGGTCGCCCAGACATTTTTGTGCGGCCGCCCAACCTTCTGGACTGCCGGAAATCGGGAAGAACAACATGGGTTGTTCCATTTTCATACCAAAACACACAAATACTCACAATCAACACAACCAACAAGTTACTCAAGGTACCCAAACCATAACTAGCCAACAAGGGGACCTTAACAACACCATTTATTAACCAAAACCAAGAATCAAATCCAACATTCATCAATTCACCATTTTTAACCAAAAACTCAAATAAATTTCAAATAAATTCTAAACTCAACCAAACTTCAAATATAACACATCAAACATCATATAAACATGATATGAACATTTTAGAATCAAAATGGGGGAAAAGTAACTTACTTGAATTTTCTCAAAGTTGATGGATTTCAAATATTTTTGATTCTACGCGATCCTAACGACGATCTAAACAATGTTCACGTTTTAAGAAATGAGAGATTATGAGAGGAAGAAGAAGAAAATGAAGAGAGAAGAAAGAGGAAGAAAAACTTACCACAATGGAGGAGAGAGAGAGAGAGATTGCTGGGAGAGGGTGGAGAGGAGTGAGGGAGAAGAGTAGGGAGGTGAGGGGGAGTAGGGAAATTATTCAAAAACTTACACTTAGGCCCCCTCTCTCACACTACACACATACTACTCCCTACTAACAATTAAGACCCAACACTTCCACACTAGCCCAAATAACTCGAATAAAATGCTAGGCATAATTATTATAACACATAAAATGCACACATAAATATTTAAATAAATAATAATTTAAATAAATAATTAAGCAAATAAATAAAAAATAATTATTTAATTACTAATAAAATAGAGCCTAGATTTCGGGTCGTGACATTCACTCCCCCTTAAAGAAAATTCGACCCGAATTTTAACGAGACTCACCTTAAACAAAAAGCCACAGAAATTTCCCCTCGATCTCATCACGGAGCTCCCACGTCGACTCCTCGATGTTATGATTCCTCCAAAGAACTCGAACCAACGCGATGCTCTTGCTCCTCAACTCTTGGACTTTGGAATCTAAGATCCGAACCGGTCGTTCCTCATAAGTCATATCGGGCTCAATATCCTCCGGTATCCTCGATAACACGTGAGACGGATCATGAACATACTTCCGAAGCATAGAAACGTGAAAGACGTTGTGCAACCGGTCTAAGGATGACGGTAACGCGAGACGATACGCTAGAAGTCCAACCTTTCCCAAAATCTCAAACGGACCAATAAACCTCGGAGCCAATTTGCCTTTCTTCCCAAATCTACGAATACCCACCTTTGGAGATACTTTCAAGAACACCAAATCACCGGTCTGAAAACTAAGATCTCGCCTTCGGTTATCTGCATAGCTCTTATGTCGGCTCTGGGCTGTCTTCAATCTATCCCGGATAACTCTAACTTTCTCAACCGAATCCCGAAGCCAATCAATACCTACGATCTTCGCTTCACCAACCTCATCCCAACAAATAGGCGATCTACACTTTCTTCCATACAAAGCCTCAAACGGTGCCATCTCGATACTAGCCTGATAACTGTTGTTGTACGAGAATTCCACTAACGGTAAATGTGAATCCCAAGAATCGGAGAAGTCTATCGAACAAGCTCGCAACATATCCTCAAGAATTTGAATAGTCCTCTCGGATTGACCATCGGTCTGAGGATGAAAAGCTGTACTGAATCGCAAATCTGTACCCAAAGCTTCCTGAAACGCCTTCCAGAATCTAAAAGTAAACCTCGGGTCTCGATCTGACACAATGATAACCGGAACCCCATGCAATCTCACGATCTCATCGATATAAAGGGTCGCAAGCTTCTCCATCGAATACTGATGTCAATGGGCAAGAAATGGGCACTCTTGGTCAATCTATCCACTATTACCCAAACACTATCATACTTCCTACGGGTACGAGGAAGTCCCGTAACGAAATCCATAGTCACATGCTCCCATTTCCACTCGGGAATCTCTAACGGCTGAAGTAGTCCCGCGGGTCTCTAATGCTCGGCTTTGACCTGCTGACAAGTTAAACACCTCGATACATACTCGGCTATTTCCCTCTTCATATTAATCCACCAAAATTGCTGCTTCAAATCCTGATACATCTTCGTACTACCCGGATGAATAGTATACCTCGATTTGTGACCCTCATCAAGAACTCTCTGTTTAATTCCATCAACATCCGGAACACATAAACGACCACGGAAAGTCAACACTCCAATCGGGCTAACAGAAAAATCCTCGAAATTCTTTTCCTTCAATTTACCCATTATCTTCACCAACTCGGGATCTTCTTTCTGAGCCTCTTTTATCCTCTAAATTAGGGTCGGAGATACCCTAATATTCGCAAAAATAGCCCCATGTCTCGATTCACGAGGAGACCAATCTCGAACATCCTCAAGCATTTTCCACTCTCGAACCATCATCGAAGCCACATAAGATTTTCTACTAATCGCATCGGCTACCACATTCGCCCTCCCCGGGTGATAAGAAATCGTGCAATCATAATCCTTCAACAATTCCATCCATCGGCGCTGTCTATTATTCAACTCTTTCTGGGAGAAAAGGTACTTCAAACTCTTGTGATCGGTAAAAATCTCAAACTTCGCTCCATAAAGGTAGTGCTTCCACTTGTGCAACGCAAAGACAATAGCCGCTAACTCCATATCATGAGTCGGGTAATTCTGCTCACTAGGGGTCAACTTCCTCGAAGCATACGCAATTACTTTCCCATTCTGCATCAACACACAACCCAAACCCTCTTTCGAAGCATCACTGTAAATCACTAGGCCATCGCTCCCATTAGGCAAACTCAAGATCGGTGCGGTAGTCAACCTCTTCTTCAATTCCTCGAAACTCTTGTCACATTTCCCGGTCCACACAAACGGAACATTCTTCCGGGTCAACTGAGTCATCGGAGTAGCGATCCTCGAAAACCCTTCAATAAACCTTCTGTAATAACCGGCTAAACCCAAAAAACTACGAATCTCGGTCACTGACTCGGGTCTCTTTCCAATCCACTATAGCTTCAATCTTTGACGGATCCACCGAAATCCCATCTTTCGAAATCACATGACCCAGAAATGACACCTTCTCGAGCCAAAATTCGCATTTACTAAACTTCGCAAATAATTTCTCCCTCGCAAAAATGGATAAAACTGTCCTCAAGTGCTGCTCGTGCTCCTCTCGAGATTTCGAATAAACAAGAATGTCGTCGATGAAGACTACCACGAACGAGTCAAGATACGGATGAAAAATCCGGTTCATCAAATCCATAAACACGGCCGGTGCGTTAGTCAACCCAAACGGCATAACCAAGAACTCATAATGACCATAACGAGTGCGAAAAGCAGTCTTCGGAATATCCTCCGATCGAACCTTCAACTGATGGTACCCACTCCTCAAATCAAGCTTGGAAAACACAACGGACCCTTGAAGCTGATCAAATAAATCATCGATGTGCGGTAGAGGATACTTATTCTTCACCGTAACCTGATTCAACTTCCGGTAATCTTTACACAATCTCAACGAACCATCTTTCTTCCGCACGAACAAAACCGGTGCTCCCCACGGGGAAACACTAGGGCGGATAAACCCTCGATCAAGAACTCTTGCAACTGAACCTTTAATTCCTTCAACTCTGCGGGGCTAACCTATAAGGTTTTTCGAAATCGGAGCCGTACCCGGCAAAAGATCTATACAAAACTCAATCTCACGATCGGGAGGCATATCATACTCGGTAGAGAAAACATCGGGAAATTCCCGAACACTATCCAAACTAGGGGATTCTTTCCTAGTATCAAGAACACTAGCCAAATACCCCTTACAACCACTATGCAATAATCTTCTCGCTTTCATAAAAGAAATTAAGCGAACCTTTCTACTCAGAGGACTAGCCTCAAACACAAATTTAGGCACATCGGGAATAGAAAAAGTAACAGTTTTCTTACGGCAATCAATGGAAGCATGGAACTTGCTCAACCAATCCATACCCAAAATGACATCAAAGTCTTGGATAGGAAGAACTACCAAATCCTCACAAAGGAGTCGACCACAAATAACCACATCACAAGCACGAAAGACTCGATCAGAAATCAAGCATTCTCCTATAGGGGTCGACACCTCTAGCACGTACGGTAAAGACTCAAATGCAGCATTTAACATGGAAGCAAATTGCATAGAAATGTATGAATGAGATGATCCTGGATCTACTAACGCTCGTGCGCTCACATTAGACACAGAAACAATACCTCCAATAACGGATGGATCATCGGTAGCTTGTTGTTGATTCATGGCAAATATCTTTCCTTGAATTTTGGGCTTCCCAGCGCCATCCCTTTTCTGACCCTGATTAGTACCAACTCCTGACCCGGATGCTTGAACTCTACCTCTCGGGCAATCTTTTACAAAGTGACCCATTTGACCACAATTGGTGCACCTTCCTTGCTTCTTCCAACAACGGTCTTCAGAATGACCTTCCTTTTGACAATACGAACAAAGCCTCCTAATTTGGCTCTCTTGGTTCCCGGAAGTGGTACCCGGGTTCCTTGGGATCGGTTGCCCTCGGAACTGAGATTATCCCCCAAAGTTACCTCGGTTATCAATCCTTGGTTGTGACTTGCTCTTCGCTCCTTGCTTACTCGGGTTGGCCACCTCGGTCTTCCTCTTATGTTCCCCGATATCTTGCTCTATTAAGTAGGCTCGGTCTACCGCATCTTGGAAAGTCACAATCCGTTGAGCAATCAGTTGAGTAAGGATGGAGGTCTTCAATCCCCGAATGAATCTCATAGCTTTTTGTTCCTCGGTCCTCACCAAATAGTCGCAATACCGGGCTAATTCTATGAACTTAGCCGAGTATTGTGCTATAGACAACACACCTTGCTCCAGGTTGAGTAGCTCGATCTCTTTTCGGTTTTGATCAACAACCGGAATGAAATGTTCCTTAAATTTGCGCACAAACAACTCCCACGCATACACCGTGTGAGTATCATCCCAAGTAGCTTTAACACCCTTCCACCAATGCTCGGCGGCTCCCACAAGTTTGTAAGCCGCGAACCGGACCTTTTCCTCATCCGAGCAACCAAATACATCATAAATCTTCTCCATCGACTCAATCCATAACTCAGCTTTCCGAACATCGGGTTCCCCCATTGAATTCAACCGGTTTCAACTTCAGAAATTGCTCCAATCCATAGCGGGGTGGTGCTTGTTCTACCCTCGGACCTTGATCAAGCATGGCCTTCATGGCCGCCTCGAACATGCCTTGAAACATAGAACGAGCTTCTTCCCTTGTATCATTCTGATTCTGTGCCCCCACTAGGACCTCCTCTGTTTCTTCTTCCAGACATTTCGAGTAATTACCTGCATAAGACATCAACCGTTACTCACTCCGAACATAACTACCCACCTAGGTCATACTAATCCACCTATACTTATACATAGAGCTAATGCCATAGCTCTGATACCAACTGTCGCGACCCCGGACCCCGCGGGCCCGAGACCGCGATCTGGACGTCGACTCTAAAACCAAAACTGTGAAATACCGAAGTTAAAAATTCCATTTGATACCAAAAGGTAATGATCCAAAGTTTTACAAAACCAAGTTTGATAAAAACCAATTATAACTATCATAAACTTCCACAAGTTTATGCCCAACAAAATAGAATATACAATTCTTAGTGACGTCATTGTTTGGTACAACTATCCCAAA
Source organism: Campanula takesimana (assembly GCA_026119855.1). NCBI lineage: Eukaryota > Viridiplantae > Streptophyta > Magnoliopsida > Asterales > Campanulaceae > Campanula > Campanula takesimana. The sequence continues at coordinate 791,804 of JAOWBW010000028.1, forward strand.
ATGGTTACACATTTACATAATGTTAACCAACCTATGACAACCTTCCCCAAAAGAATGGATCCACACTCGACGTCCTCTTTCTCGTGATCAGCGAGACTAATCCTTAGCACCTGGGGGGGTTAAGGAAAAACAAAGATAAAAGGAAAGGGGGTGAGATAAATCTCAATAAGTTACTAATGCAACTACATGACATGCTATGATGCAATATACAATAAGCAATAATAAATATCACATAGCACATAGCATTTATCACATAACAGATAGCAGCGGAAATAAACACATAACAAAGGATATAGCCAAGGTTTTCCAAACTGGTACATCCAAATAAAGGATCGCTGCGCAGCTTCAATAATCAACCCAATCATCATCTTCATAATAGCATGAAAGCCGAAGAGAAAACCCCGGTACCGGAACCAATAACCAAAAGAAGTGTCACAAAGGACGGGAGACATGCCACAAAGTCATGCTCCAAGTAAAGCTAAAATGCACACAAAGGAGCTAGCTCTTCTCACATCCAAGGCCAATCTGGAGGAGGGTAATAATGGGGCAAAACAATGGTCAACATCACAATGGACTTGGCCGTGCCATCATAATGTTTCGCATCGCCCAAACACACACAAAATACCAGCTGGACTTTCACGTAAAGGCTAAGTAATAAAATACTAGCACGATAAACAACAAAGGATTCCAAAGTAGGGAATCATGCCAAATAATCACCAAGAAGATGAAATGAACCCACAATACACAATAAAGGTGCTTCAAAATCCCAATTAACCATTAATGAATTTCAAACACAAACTTGATCACAAAGGACTCAATTCTATCACTAAAGTGTACTACAATGTTCACTAAGGTCATCTAGGAGGACACCCAAGACTTAGACCAAAACGGATTCTTCCATCACACAAAATAACAAAAATGTAAACTTTCAGAGGACTGTGCGGCCGCCCAAACGGGACTGTGCGGTCGCCCAACAAGGCCCTCAACCAAGAACAAAAGCTTTCAGAAAGATGCGCGGTCGCCCAGACATTTTTGTGCGGCCTCCCAACCTTCTGGACTGCCGGAAATCGGGAAGAACAACATGGGTTCTTCCATTTTCATACCAAAACACACAAATACTCACAATCAACACAACCAACAAGTTCCTCAAGGTACCCAAACCATAACTAGCCAATAAGGGGACCTTAACAACACCATTTATTAACCAAAACCAAGAATCAAATCCAACATTCATCAATTCACCATTTTTAACCAAAAACTCAAATAAATTTCAAATAAATTCTAAACTCAACCAAACTTCAAATATAACACATCAAACATCATATAAACATGATATGAACATTTTAGCATCAAAATGGGGGAAAAGTAACTTACTTGAATTTTCTCAAAGTTGATGGATTTCAAATATTTTTGATTCTACGCGATCCTAACGACGATCTAAACAATGTTCACGTTTTAAGAAATGAGAGATTATGAGAGGAAGAAGAAGAAAATGAAGAGAGAAGAAAGAGGAAGAAAAACTTACCACAATGGAGGAGAGAGAGAGAGATTGCTGGGAAAGGGTTGAGAGGAGTGAGGGAGAAGAGTAGGGAGGTGAGGGGGAGTAGGGAAATTATTCAAAAACTTACACTTAGGCCCCCTCTCTCACACTACACACATACTACTCCCTACTAACAATTAAGACCCAACACTTCCACACTAGCCCAAATAACTCGAATAAAATGCTAGGCATAATTATTATAACACATAAAATGGACACATAAATATTTAAATAAATAATAATTTAAATAAATAATTAAGCAAATAAATAAATAATAATTATTTAATTACTAATAAAATAGAGCCTAGATTTCGAGTCGTGACAATAAAGGTCTATTGGATTAGCAATACTAGGAACCACTTCAAGTTCAGTAATGAACTTCTTAATCCAAACAGCTTCTTTTGCAGCATCTGATGCAGCAATATACTCAGCTTCCGTTGTAGAATCAGCGGTTGTACTCTGCTTGGAACTCTTCCAGCTTACAACTCCACCATTTAACATAAACACAAAACCCGATTGCGATCGACTATCATCTTTGTCGGTTTGGAAGCTTGCATCCGTGTAAGCACTTACCACGAGATCATCTTCCATTCCTCCATAGACCAAAAACGAATCTTTAGTCTTCTCAAGTACTTAAGAATCGCTTTTACAGCCATCCAGTAATTTTCACCGGGGTCGGATTGGTATCTACTTGTCATGCTTAAAGCATAAGATACATCCGGCCTAGTACAAATCATGGCATACATGATGGACCCAATTGCCGAAGCATATGGAACATCATTCATTTTCTCACGCTCATCTTTTGTCTTAGGACATTGAGTCTTGCTTAGAGAAACTCCATGTAACACAGGCAAGGTACCTCTCTTAGAATTTTCCATACAAAATCTTCTAATGACCTTGTCAATGTATGTACTTTGGCTTAAACCAAGTATCCTCCTCGATCTATCTCTATAGATCTTAATGCCAAGTATATATGCGGCTTCACCCAAATCTTTCATTGCGAAGCATTTTCCTAACCATGTCTTCACGGACTGAAGTGTAGGAATATCGTTTCCAATGAGTAATATGTTATCCACGTATAAAATAAGGAATAGCACTATGCTCCCACTAACCTTCTTGTATACACAAGGTTCATCTTCGTTCTTGATGAAACCAAACTCTTTGACCGATTCATCAAAACGGAGATTCCAACTCCTTGAAGCTTGCTTCAATCCATAGATGGATCTCTGCAATTTGCATACCTTAGAATCTTGTTTAAAACCTTCTGGTTGTGTCATATACACATCCTCTGTTAGTTTTCCATTTAGGAAAGCGGTTTTGACGTCCATTTGCTATATTTCATAGTCATGATATACGGCAATGGCAAGGAAAATTCTTATAGACTTGATCATTGCTACGGGTGAAAAGGTTTCATCATAGTCAATACCATGAAATTGCCTATAACTCTTTGCTACAAGTCTAGCTTTGTAAGTATGCACCTTCCCATCTATGTCAGTCTTCTTCTTGAAGACCCATTTGCATCCTATGGTTTTTACACCTTCGGGCGCATCAATCAAGTTCCAAACTTGATTGTCTTGCATGGATTGCAATTCAGATTCCATGGCTCCAAGCCACTTATCCGAATCAGGGGAATACATCGCCTCTTGGTAGGTTGTTGGTTCATCATTCTCAATGATTTCCACCTCATTACTATCCGTTACCAGAAATCCATATCTCTCGGGCTCGGATCGTGACCTACTAGATCTGCGAGTTGCTTGTGTATTTTGAACAGGTTCCACAACTCCTTGTGGTTCTTGTTCTTGTTCCACTATTGGTTCAATGTCATTTTTTGGGTCTTGGATCTCTTCAAGATTTATTTTACTCCCACTAATTTCTTTGGAGAGAAACTCTTTCTCTAGAAAGACACCAGTTCGGGCAACAAAAACTTTGTTGTCCTCACGGTTGTAAAAGTAATATCCTCTAGTTTCCTTTGGATATCCCACGAAAATGCATTTGTCAGATTTGTGTGCAAGTTTGTCAGAGACAAGTCTTTTGACAAAGTCTTCGCAACCCCAAATCTTCATGAAATATAAACAAGTTTTCTTTCCGCTCCACATCTCATATGGAGTCTTTTGAACCGATTTAGTTGGAACACGATTTTGAGTGAATGCAGCGGTTTCTAGAGCGTAACCCCAAAAGGATATTGGAAGATCAACTTGACTCATCATTGATCGAACCATGTCTAACAAAGTCCGATTTCTCCTCTCAGACACACCATTCCATTTTGGTGTTCCGGGTGGAGTCAATTGTGAAACTATTCCACAATTCTTTAGATGATCATCAAATTTATGACTCAAGTATTCTCCACCTCGATCTGATCGAAGTGCCTTAATACTTTTGCCAAGTTGTTTTTCTACTTCATTTTGAAATATTCTAAATATCTTAAATGCTTAACTTTTATGTTTCATTAGGTAAACATACCCAAATCTACTATAATCATCAGTGAAGGTTATGAAGTATTGAAATCCTCTCCTAGCATTGCTACTTAATGGTCCGCATACATCGGAATGTATCAACTCCAATAAGTCGCTTGCCCTTTCACCTAACTGTTGGTAGTGGTGCCCTAGGCACGTTTAATAAACGTTGTAATTGTTATCATTTATTTTATATCAATAAAGAGATGTTTTGATTATTATTGTTGTTCATGTTTACTTATAATAATCCCCATCCCTAGTACTTGTTAAAGCACTAGTATAAAGGCTAAATGATCATGGGATGATCATGTTAGATTTATGGGTACTTGTTTGGAACAAGGTACTGGACATGACCCGCTGTATGAGATTTATGTCATGGTCTATGTCGAACATATATCTCATATTAGTTATGTCATTTGAATCCTTAGACATGAAGTTATTATAGTCTTCCACTTGATGAACGTTGTGTTTGACATATTCAAACACTACCTTAACACGGTAGTTATAAAGGGTATGATTGGCATAATCGGATTCCCGTTGGGAAGAATAATAAGCTAAATGGATTTGTCCCTCCACGGAGAGATGTCAAGCTTGGGCCTCTCGTAGGAATGATGTTGATGAAATGTTCGGCCGGACTCAAATGAATTGATTGGATCAATGTCATTTGGATTATCAACATATTCGGAATCGAGAAAGTATTGAACAAAACAAGTTGACTGTTTGACCATGACTTGTGTTCAATGATATCGTGGACAAAGGGATTGTGACATATTCTAAAGGAATGCGAACTTGTATCTAGTTATACTATTTGGGTAGGTATGACGGTTTGCTAGAACCTAATCATATCTTATGGGATCATGTTTGAGCCCATTGCCAACTTAGTATAATCCTAGAGGGTCACACACAATAGAACGAATCTTAAATAAAAGGACTATATTGGCATTTAAGGTCGGAGGACTTCCAAGGAATTTTTGGAAAGATCTGGGCCTCCTGGTCAACCAAGCGGGCGCTTGGGTTGCACCAGGCGGGCGCCTGTTCAAGCCAGAAAGGAACTGGAGTTTCTGCCCAAACAGGCGGGCGCCTGGGTAGTACCAGGCGGGCGCTTGGTGCTGCCGACAAGAAAATTCCTAATTCGATTTAGGAAGGTTTTTGGCACAAGATTCCTATTTGGAGTAGGTCTTAATTGTGTATAAAAACCCCAATTCGGCCAGATCATATTGACAAGTGCTTTTGTGAGTCTCAAAGAGTTTGAGAGAGATTTTATTTTGTTCTAAGACATCATTGATTGAGGAACAAAATAATTCACAAAATAAATTCCATATAGTTCTTTATTGTAAAGTGTGTTTCATAATATTGGTCTAGCAACCAAGATCAAAGAAGCTCCTTTGATATTCGTTCGAAGTGTGGATACCGCTAGAGGGTGAATTTTATCATCTTGCAAAGTTCGTGATTTGTTCGTGATAAAGCTTCAAGATTTCCACCAAGACCAAAGAGAAAATTTGATAGCCATCAAGGGTTAGTTATTCCTTTATTCATCATGTCGTAATTGATTTAATCATATGAACGGATCCATGGCTTTGGGTTTCTTAAAATTTTAATTGCTATATTCCGCTGCGCATGTTACTTGGAAACCCAACAGTGGTATCAGAGCCCCGTTCATGTTGATTAATTCAATACTTGGATCATGTTGTGTGTATATCAATTGTTTATGTGCCAAGCATGATATGAATATTGGATTATATGATGTTTATGTGCTTTGTGATTTTATGTGGTTTATTGTTTTTCCAACATTAATCGCACGATTCAATCGCAATAAAAATTATGGTGGATTCTGAATTATTTCGATTATTGATTTTTGATTGGATCAAAGTTTTAATAATCGGGGAAAAATAATTTTGAGACAAAATTTTCAAACTTGAAAATTCCATACCATTCTGATCATTCAGGCGCCCGCCCGCGCTGGACCAGGCGCGCGCGCATTTCAGGCGCCCGCCCGTGCTGGACCAGGCGCGCGCTCGCTAGGCCAGAATGTTCTGATTTTGTTCAAAATCTGATTCTGGAATTTTTCGATAAATCCAACAAAACCAGTAACAAGACCACTTCAGACTTGCTGATCTGGAATGGGTTTTGGGTAGTTGGTTTGTGTGTGGATTTTAGGGTTTGATTTTCCTATTTGTTTTAGTCTTGTGATTCTAAGATTGGTTCAAGGTTTGGATGGCTAATCTGCGTTCATCGAGATTGTGTTTCCCAAACTTGATCGCAATCAAAATCTCAAAGATAAAACGAAGTTAGAATTATGAAGAGTTCATAATTGCTAAAATTGAGAAACAAAGTTCTTGATTCAATGATTGGAGATCCATGTGGAATTGTGAATGCAATTGGCCTACGTTCATCGAGACCATCTATTGCTTAGTTTCGGCCACATGGACTACTTTCTTGGTTTCTTGAATTAGTGCGGGATTGTGGTTGCCTAATGGCTTAGTTCGACCGCACTTCTTGTTGTCTTGATTTGGAGATAATAACCAAAGTTGAAATAGTCTCATCCTCATAATTATAGAGAAACTAATGACACATAAATATCATGCTTAAATTAATGGAGATTAATTTAGTGGCTAAACTTGATGTGTAACATATTTATATTATGTGCTCATAAATGTGTTATATGCTATATGTGATGAACCTTCAAAGAAAGTTTTAATCCTTTATTGCCATGCCATGATTAAAACACTTGTTAGTACATGAGTGATTTTAATGTAGATTCGCCCTAGCGAGATGCATTAAATTTGTTTATGTATGAGCAAGATAGATAATGTGGGCACGCCCTAGCGGGACACATTAACTGTGCGTTTAAAATGGTTAGACTTAATTGGGCGTCATATGAGATATGATTGACAAGAGTTGTCTACCTAATTAATTTGATTTTGTGTAATCCGCCTTAGCGGACTTGAAATTAAATTAAAGTTGGATCTTAACCCATTTAAATTACATTATACATTGGATGTATATGAAGGTTATATAATTTAGTGGGAGTATTTTGTTTAAAATACATTATTTATCTCTTTAATGAAAATCGGTACTTATTAGATTTTGGAAATTTTGCATATTTGTAGATAATGACTAATAACACTCAATCAATGTCGTTGCGATCGATCCTTGAGAAGGATAAGCTCGAAGAGAATGGTACTAACTTTATGGATTGGATCCGTAGCATAAGAATTGTTCTTAGGCAAGAAGATAAGTTGTACATTCTCGATGGGCCTCTCCCTGCTGAACCACCGCCTACTGCCCCTAGGGTAGAAAGAGACAATTACAAGAAGCATCGTAATGATTCTAGAGATGTAAGTTGTCTCATGCTTGCTGCTATGTGTTCAAAACTCCAACAAAGTTTGGAACATTTGGAAGCCTATGAGATAGGCGTGGAGTTGAGAACCATGTTTCAAGAGCAAGCTAGGCAAGAGAGGTACAAGACCATTGTTGCATTCACTACTAGTAAAATGAATGAAGGGCAACAAGTGAGTCCTCACTTTCTTAAAATGAAAGGTTATGTAGAGCACCTTGAGAAACTTGGCTATCCAATCCCATTGGAGCTAGCCACGGATCTCATTCTTAATTCATTTCCTAAAAGTTATAATCAGTTTGTGATGAATTATAACATGCATGGAATGGATAAGAATCTCTCTGAGTTGCATGGGATGCTCAAAACTGCAGAGATGAAAATTGTGGAGAAAGGTTCTCCCGTGCTCTTGGTTCATGATGGGAAGAAGGCTAGTGCCAAAGGAAAGGGTAAGGCAAAAGTTGTCAAACCCAAGATAAGCAAGGCAAAGGTTGCCAAGGCTTCTGAGGCAAAACCTGATTCACAAAAGGATGCAATCTGTTTCCATTGTCAAGAAATTGGTCATTGGAAACGTAATTTCAAGGCTTTCTTGGAAGAGCAAAAGAAGAAGAAGAGCAGCAAGGCTGCATCGACTTCAGGTATCTATATGATAGATATTCTCCTTTCTACCACTGATTCTTGGGTATTGGATACCGGATGTGGTTCTCACATTTGTCTAAATGTGCAGGGACTAAAGAATAGGAGACTGCTTAAAGAAGGTGAAGTAGATCTACGCGTGGGAAATGGAGCAAGAGTTGCTGCATTAGCCGTAGGGACTTATGAAGTCACTTTACCTTCCGGATTAATTCTTGTTTTGAACAATTGTTATTATGTTCCGGATTTAAGCAGAAATATTATTTCAATTTCTTGTTTGGATAATGAAGGTTTTAAGTTTCTTATTGAGAATAAGAAATTTTCTATTTATTTAAATGATGTGCTTTATGGTATTGCTAATTCATTTAATGGCCTTTATATCTTGGATGTCAAGAATGAAAATAATGTCTATCATGTAAATAAGAAATCTAAACCTAATAATGTAAATCATACTTATTTGTGGCATTGCCGTCTTGGTCATATTAATGAGAAGCGTATCTCAAAACTCCATGGGGACGGACTTTTGGGTTCATGTGACTTAGAGTCATATGATACTTGTGAGTCATGTCTTCTTGGAAAAATGACTAAGACACCTTTTACCAAGTTGGGTGAAAGGGCAAGCGACTTATTGGGGTTGATACATTCCGATGTATGCGGACCATTAAGTAGCAATGCTAGGGGAGGATTTCAATACTTCATAACCTTCACTGATGATTATAGTAGATTTGGGTATGTTTACCTAATGAAACATAAAAGTGAAGCATTTGAGATATTTAGAATATTTCAAAATGAAGTAGAAAAACAACTTGGCAAAAGTATAAAGGCACTTCGATCAGATCGAGGTGGTGAATACTTAAGTCAAGAATTTGATGATCATCTAAAGAATTGTGGAATAGTTTCACAATTGACTCCGCCCGGAACACCACAATGGAATGGTGTGTCTGAGAGGAGAAATCGGACTTTGTTAGACATGGTTCGATCAATGATGAGTCAAGTTGATCTTCCAATATCCTTTTGGGTTACGCCCTAGAAACCGCTGCTTTCACACTAAATCAAGTTCCAACTAAATCGGTTCCAAAGACTCCATATGAGATGTGGAGTGGAAAGAAACCTAGTTTATCTTTCATAAGGATTTGGGGTTGCGAAGTTTATGTCAAGAGACTTATCTCTGACAAACTAGCACACAAATCCGATAAATGTATTTTCGTGGGATGTCCTAAGGAAACTAAAGGATATTACTTTTACAACCGTGAGGACAACAAAGTGTTTGTTGCCCGAACTGGTGTCTTTCTAGAGAAAGAGTTTCTCTCCAAAGAAATCAGTGGGAGTAAAATAAATCTTGAAGAAATTCGAGACCCAGAAAATAACATTGAACCAATAGTGGAACAAGAACAAGAACCACAAGGAGTTGTGGAACCTGTTCAAAATACACAAGCATCTCGCAGATCTAGTAGGTTACGATCCGAGCCCGAGAGATATGGATTTCTCGTAACGGATAGTAATGAGGTAGAAATCATTGAGAATAATGAACCGTCAACCTACCAAGAGGCGATTTCTTCTCCTGATTCGGACAAGTGGCATGGAGCCATGGAATCCGAATTACAATCCATGCAAGACAATCAAGTTTGGAATTTGATTGATGCGCCCGAAGGTGTAAAAACCATAGGATGCAAATGGGTCTTCAAGAAGAAGACTGACATGGATGGGAAGGTGCATACTTACAAAGCTAGACTTGTAGCGAAGGGTTATAGGCAAGTTCATGGTATTGACTATGATGAGACCTTTTCACCCGTAGCAATGATCAAGTCTATAAGAATTTTGCTTGCCATTGCCGCATATCATGACTATGAAATATGGCAGATGGACGTCAAAACCGCTTTCCTGAATGGAAAACTCCAAGAGGATGTGTATATGACACAACCAGAAGGTTTTGAACAAGATTCTAAGGTATGAAAATTGCAGAGATCCATCTATGGATTGAAGCAAGCTTCTAGGAGTTGGAATCGCCGTTTTGATGAATCGGTCAAAGAGTTTGGTTTCATCAAGAACGAAGATGAGCCTTGTGTATACAAGAAGATTAGTGGGAGCATAGTGCTATTCCTTATTTTATACGTGGATGACATATTACTCATTGGAAACGACATTCCTACACTTCAGTCTGTGAAGACTTGGTTAGGAAAGTGCTTCGCAATGAAAGATATGGGTGAAGCCGCATATATACTTGGCATTAAGATCTATAGAGATAGATCAAGGAGGCTACTTGGTTTAAGCCAAAGTACATACATTGACAAGGTCATTAGAAGATTCCGTATGGAAAATTCTAAGAGAGGCACCTTGCCCGTGTTACATGGAGTTTCTCTAAGCAAGACTCAATGTCCTAACAGAAAAGATGAGCGTGAGAAAATGAATGATGTTCCATATGCTTCGGCAATTGGGTCCATCATGTATGCCATGATTTGTACTAGGCCGGATGTGTCTTATGCTTTGAGCATGACAAGTAGATACCAATCCGACCCTGGCGAAAATCACTGGATAGCTGTAAAAGCGATTCTTAAGTACTTGAGAAGGACTAAAGACTCGTTTTTGGTCTATGGAGGAATGGAAGATGATCTCGTTGTAAATGCTTACACGGATGCAAGCTTCCAAACTGACAAAGATGATAGCCGATCGCAATCGGGTTTTGTGTTTATGTTAAATAGTGGAGCTGTAAGCTGGAAGAGTTCCAAGCAAAGTACAACCGCTGATTCTACAATAGAAGCTGAGTATATTGCTGCATCGGATGCTGCAAAGGAAGCTGTTTGGATTAAGAAGTTCATAACGCAACTTGAAGTGGTTCCTAATATTGCTAATCCAATAGACCTTTATTGTGATAATAATGGTGCTATTGCTCAAGCAAAGGAACCAAGAGCACATCAGAAATCCAAACACATACTTAGGCATTTTCATATCATTCGAGAGATCGTTGATAGGGGAGACGTAAATATATGCAGAGTACCTACTGATGACAATGTTGCGGACCCGCTAACAAAGGGACTTCCACAAGCTAAACATGATGGTCATGTTAGGTCCATGGGTATTAGATACATGGGAGATTGGGCCTAGGGCAAGTGGGAGATTGTTGGTAGTGGTGCCCTAGGCACGTTTAATAAACGTTGTAATTGTTATCATTTATTTCATATCAATAAAGAGATGTTTTGATTATTATTGTTGTTCATGTTTACTTATAATAATCCCCGTCCCTAGTACTTGTTAAAGCACTAGTATAAAGGCTAAATGATCATGGGATGATCATGTTAGATTTATGGGTACTTGTTTGGAACAAGGTACTGGACATGACCCCCTGTATGAGATTTATGTCATGGTCTATGTCGAACATATATCTCATATTAGTTATGTCATTTGAATCCTTAGACATGAAGTTATTATAGTCTTCCACTTGATGAACGTTGTGTTTGACATATTCAAACACTACCTTAACACGGTAGTTATAAAGGGTATGATTGGCATAATCGGATTCCCGTTGGGAAGAATAATAAGCTAAATGGATTTGTCCCTCCACGGAGAGATGTCAAGCTTGGGCCTCTCGTAGGAATGATGTTGATGAAATGTTCGGTCGGACTCAAATGAATTGATTGGATCAATGTCATTTGGATTATCAACATATTCGGAATCGAGAAAGTATTGAACAAAACAAGTTGACTGTTTGACCATGACTTGTGTTCAATGACATCGTGGACAAAGGGATTGTGACATATTCTAAAGGAATGCGAACTTGTATCTAGTTATACTATTTGGGTAGGTATGATGGTTTGCTAGAACCTAATCATATCTTATGGGATCATGTTTGAGCCCATTGCCAACTTAGTATAATCCTAGAGGGTCACACACAATAGAACGAATCTTAAATAAAAGGACTATATTGGCATTTAAGGTCGGAGGACTTCCAAGGAATTTCTGGAAAGATCTGGGCCTCCTGGTCAACCAAGCGGGCGCTTGGGTTGCACCAGGCGGGCGCCTGTTCAAGCCAGAAAGGAACTGGAGTTTCTGCCCAAACAGGCGGGCGCCTGGGTAGTACCAGGCGGGCGCTTGGTGCTGCCGAAAAGAAAATTCCTAATTCGATTTAGGAAGGTTTTTGGCACAAGATTCCTATTTGGAATAGGTCTTAATTGTGTATAAAAACCCCAATTCGGCCAGACCATATTGACAAGTGCTTTTGTGAGTCTCAAAGAGTTTGAGAGAGATTTTATTTTGTTCTAAGACATCATTGATTGAGGAACAAAATAATTCACAAAATAAATTCCATATAGTTCTTTATTGTATTGTGAAAGTGTGTTTCATAATATTGGTCTAGCAACCAAGATCAAAGAAGCTCCTTTGATATTCGTTCGAAGTGTGGATACCGCTAGAGGGTGAATTTTATCATCTTGTAAAGTTCGTGATTTGTTCGTGATAAAACTTCAAGATTTCCACCAAGACCAAAGAGAAAATTTGATAGCCATCAAGGGTTAGTTATTCCTTTATTCATCATGTCGTAATTGATTTAATCATATGAACGGATCCATGGCTTTGGGTTTCTTAAAATTTTAATTGCTATATTCCGCTGCGCATGTTACTTGGAAACCCAACACTAACTTGGTAAAAGGTGTCTTAGTCATTTTTCCAAGAAGACACGACTTACAAGTGTCATATGACTCAAAATCACACGAACCCAAAAGTCCGTCCCCATGGAGTTTTGAGATACGCTTCTCATTAATATGACCAAGACGGCAATGCCACAAATAAGTATGATTTACATCATTAGGTTTAGATTTCTTATTTATATGATAGACATTGTCATTATTTTCATTCTTGACATTCAAGACATAAAGGCCATTAAATGAATTAGCAATACCATAAAGCACATCATTTAAATAAATATAAAATTTCTTATTCTCAATAAGAAAATTAAAACATTCATTATCCAAACAGGAAATTGAAATAATATTTCTACTTAAATCCGGTACATAATAGAAATTGTTTAAAACAGGTATTAAACTGGAAGGTAAAGTGACTTCATAAGTCCCTACAGCTAATGCAGCAACTCTTGCTCCATTCCCCACGCGTAGGTCTACTTCACCCTCTTTAAGTAGTCTCCTATTCTTTAGACTCTGCACATTTAAACAGATGTGAGAACCACATCCAGTATTCAATACCCAAGAATCAGTGGTAGAAAGGAGAATATCTATCATATAGATACCTGAAGTCGACGCAGCCTTGTTACTCTTCTTCTTCTTTTGCTCTTCCAAGAAAGCCTTGCAATTACGTTTTCAATGACCAATTTCTTGACAATGGAAACAGATTGCATCCTTATGTGAATCGGGTTTTGCCTCAGAAGCCTTGGCAACCTTTTCCTTGCTTATCTTGGGTTTGACACCTTTCTTACCCTTTCCTTTGGCACTAGCCTTATTCCCATCATGAACCAAGATCACGGGAGAACCTTTCTCCGCAATCTTCATCTCCGCAGTTTTAAGCATTAGAGAGATTCTTATCCATTCCATGCATGTTATAATTCATCACAAACTGATTATAACTTTTAGGCAATGAATTAAGAATGAGATCCATGGCTAGCTCCAATGAGATTGGATAGCCAAGTTTCTCAAGGTGCTCTACATAACCTTTTATTTTCAGCATGTGAGGACTCACTTGTTGCCCTTCATTCATTTTGCAAGTAGTGAATGCAACAATGGTCTTGTACCTCTCTTGCCTAGCTTGGTCTTGAAACATGACTCTTAACTCCACGCCTATCTCATAGGCTTCCAAATGTTCCAAACTTTGTTGGAGTTTTGAGCACATGGTAGCAAGCATGAGACAGCTTACATCTCTAGAATCATTATGATGTTTCTTGTAACTGTCTCTTTCTGCCCTAGGGGCAGTAGGTTCTGGTTCAGCAGGAAAAGGCTCATCGAGAATGTACAACTTATCTTCTTGCCTTAGAACAATTCTTAGGCTACGGATCCAATCCATAAAGTTAGTACCATTCTCTTGGAGCTTATCCTTCTCAAGGATCGATCGCAACGAAATTGATTGAGTGTTAGTAGTCATTATCTACAATTATGAAAATTTTCCAAAATTTAATAAGTACCAGTTTTCATTAAAGAAATAAACAATGTATTTTTAAAATAAAAATACTCCCACTAAATTATATAACCTTCATATACATCCAATGTATAATATAATTTAATTGGGCTAAGATCCAACTTTAATTTAACTTTTGAGTCCACAGAGGCGGACCGCTCAAAACTAAATTAATTAGGTAGACAATCATGTCAATCATATCCCATATGATTCTTAGATCCTTTTATGAGATTCTTTGAGAAATCCAATTTCAAAAAGCATGTTTAATCTCATCTTTTGCCTAGGCCCAAAACTGTTTTGATGCCTAATTAAGTCCAACCATTTTAAACGTATAGGAACCATTCAATTTAATGCACCTTGCGGAGGCAAGCCCACATTAAATTATTGAACCTCATCTTGCCCATACATGAATAAAATTAATGCACCTCGCGGAGGCGAACCCACATCAAGATCACCCATGTATAAACAAGTGTTTTAATCATGGCATGGCAATAAAAGACTTAAAACTTTCTTTGAAGGTTCATCACATATAGCATACAACACATTTATGAGCACATAATATAAACATGTTACGCATCAAGTTTAGCCACTAAATTAATCTCCATTAATTTAAGCATAATATTTATGTGTCATTAGTTTCTCTATAATTATGAGGATGAGACTCTTTTAACTTTGGTTATCATCTTCCAAATCAAGACAACAAGAAGTGCGGCCGAAACTAAGCCATAAGGCATCCACAATTCCGCACTAATTCAAGAAACCAAGAAAGTAGTCCATGTGGACGAAACTAAGCAATAGATGGTCTCGATAAACGTAGGCCAATTGCATCCACAATTCCACATGGATCTCCAATCATTGAATCAAGAACTTTGTTTCTTAATTTTAGCAATTATGAACTCTTCATAATTCTAACTTCGTTTTATCTTTGAAACTTTGATTGCGATCAAGTTTGGGAAACACAATCTCGATTAACGTAGATTAGCCATCCAAACCTTGAATCAATCTTAGAATCACAAGATCAAAACAAATAGGAAAATCAAACCCCAAGATCCACATTCAAACCAACTACCCAAAACCCATTCCAGATCAGCAGGTCTGGTTTGGTTCTATTACTGGTTTGGTTGGACCTTTTGAAAATTCCAAATCTGATCAAAAGCAAAAGGAATCAGCATTCTGATTGCTTTGTGCGGCCGCCCAGAAATAACTGTGCGGTCGCCCTAACATGTGCGGCCGCCCACGTTATTCTGTGCGGTGGCACAAGAGGATCAGAAGGCAATTTTAAAGTTCGAAAAATTGTCTCAAAATTGTTTTTCCCCGATTATTAAAACCATGATCCAATCAGAATTAATAATCAAACAATTCAGAATCTATCATATTATTTATTGCGATTGAATCGTGCGATTAAAGTTGCAAAAACAATAAACCACATAAAATCACATAACACATAAACATCATATAATCCAATATTCATATCATGTTAGGCACATAAACAATTTATATACACACAACATGATCTAAGTATTGAAATAATCAACATGAACGGAGCTCTGATACCACTGTTGGGTTTCGGAGTAACATGCGCAGCGGAAATTAGCATTTAAAATTTTATGAAACCCAAAGCCCATAGATCCATTTATATGATTAAATCAAATACAACAATATGAATACTAGAAAACTAACCCTTGATGACTTTGAATTTGGTCTTTGATCTCGGTGGAGAAATTGAAACTTTAATCACGAACAAGTAAGAACACGAACTTGAAGATGATAAACTTCACCCTCTAGCGATATCCACACCACGAACGAATATCAAGAAGACTTGATCTTGGTTGCTAGACCAAAAATTGTGAAACACGTTTTCACAATCAATATGAACTATATGGAATTTTCTTTGTGTATTATTTTGTTCTTCAATCTAGGATATCTTAGAACAAAATAAAACTCTCTCAAGCTCTTTGGAGACTTGCACAAAAGCTATGATGTGATTCTGGCCGAATTTGGCTGTTTATATACAAGTTAGACCTATTCCAAATAGGAAACTTGTGTCTAAACCCGTTCAAAATTCTTTTCCAAATCAAATTAGGAAACCTGTCCCGATATGGTGTGCGGCCTCCCAAAACAGCTGTGCGGCCGCACATCTATCTGGAAGGTTTCTGGTACTAACTGACCCAAACTGTGCGGCCGCCTAACCCAAACTGTGTGGTCGTCCACTTGTCTAGATTTCCAGAAATTCCAAAATTCCAATATAGTCCTTATTTAAGATTCGTTCTATTGTGTGTGACCCTCTAGGATTATACTAAGTTAGCAATGGGTTCAATCATGAAACCATAAGATATGATTAGGTTGTAGCAAACCGTCATACCTACCCAAATAGTATAACTAGATACAAGTTCGCATTCCTTTAGAACATGTCATAATCCCTTTGTCCACGATGTCATTGAACACAAGTCATGGTCAACAAGTCAACTTGTTTTGTTCAATACTTTCTTGATTCCGAATATGTTGATAATCCAAATGACATTGATCTAATCAATTCATTTGAGTCCGGCTGAACATTTTCATCAACATCATTCCTACGAGAGGCCTAAGCTTGACATCTCTCCGAAGAGGGACAAATCCATTTAGCTTATTACTCTTCCCTACGTGAGTCCGATTATGCCAATCATACCCTTTATAACTACCCGGTTAAAGGTAGCGTTTGAATATGTCAAACATAATGTTCATCAAGTGGAAGACTATAATAACTTCATGTCAAAGGATTCGAATGACATAACTAATATGAGATATATGTACGACATAGACCATGACATAAATCTCATACAGCGAGTCATGTCCAGTACCTTGTTCCAAACAAGTACCCATAAATCTAACATGATCATCCCATGATCATTTAGCCTTTATACTAGTGCTTAATAAGTACTAGGGACAGAGATTATTATAAGTAAACATGAACAACAATAATAATCAAAACATTTCTTTATTGATATGAAATAAATGATAACAATTACAACGTTTATTAAACGTGCCTAGGGCACCACTACCAACAAGAATTTGATCCATAGTGACACGAGATTTGGTCCACTCATCAGTGATCTTTGTGAGATTAGCTACTTGAGCAGCCAATTCTTCGCTTCTTACTTTAAATAGCACATTTTGATCTTTAAGAAAATGGTTCTTTTCAGTAAACGGAGTCATGCTCTTAATCTGTTCCTTTAGGAGGGTGATCTCAGATTTTAACATAGTTTTCTCCGCCTTAAGTTGTGAAATTTCTCCAATTGATAAGTCCACTGCTTCTTTCATAGAATTGAATTTCTTGATTACCTTTTCAGCTTGCTAAAAAATAGACTCGCGCTCAGCAGCAGAGTCATTCTTTTCTATTACAATTTCAGCAGGAATTTCAAGAGATTCTTTGCGCGGAGGTGCAGCTACAAATTTCTTTGATAGGTCTGCTCTGGAAAATAAGTACTTGCCATTCTGTCTGCTTGGAGTCAGTTGTCCCATTTCCACCAGTTCTGTGATGGTGGGACCTTTCTTCTGAATTGTACTTGGCGCAGCCTTTGTGTCCGTATCGGGATCATTATCTAAATCGCTATCAGCATCAGCATTGGCCACCAAGCAGAGCTGTCCATCCTCATAGTCATCATCACTGTCTTCAGTGTCAGTCTCTATCCAAGTCTTCAATTCCTTTTCTGTGCAGTCTTCTTCAGCAATCATTCCGCGCTGCTTTGATGATCTCTGAGCAATATTTCTCTTCATGTACTCAAATTTTGGAGTAGGGCATTTTGAAGCAAAATGACCGGGCTTTCTGCAGTTGTAGCAGACCAAGTCTTCATCTTTCTTTGAGTCTCTGCCACGAGAGAATTTAGCTGGAGCTTTACTTGAGGATCCTGGCTTGGAGAATTTCCTGAACTTTTAAAATCGTTTTACGAACATGGAGAAATCATCATCATCCATTTCAAGTAGAGAGGAAGTAGAGACCTTGTCTGAGGTTTGAGCAGGCGCAGGTTCCTTTTGCGCAACATAGGAAACAAGTTTTCCTTTCCCTTCAGTTTTGTCAATTCGATCAAGTTTTAACTCATACACTTTTAAGTTGGCGTATAAGCTGCGCAGTAGCCAAGTATCTAGAAATCCAGAATCTTCCAGATGACTTGCCTTGTGCACATATCTGGAACCTAGCGTATCTAAGAATTGAGAATTGACTTCTTTATTAGTGATGTGGTTCCAAGAGATTTACAAGAGTTTACAACAGTACAGAAGCGATCATAGGTTTGTCTCAAGGTTTCACCATCCTTTCTCATGAAGCAGTTGAATTTTCTTTTCACCATAAATCTTTTTTTTTTTTCCTTGCTTACTTTGTCTCCATTCACATATCCTTCAATAACATCCCATAGTTCCTTTGCAGTTCCACCGCTCACAATTTGATTGTGCGTGGAGAGGTCTAGAGTGCTAAGAATGACGTTTCTAGCTCTTCCATCGTAGCCAACCCATTTCTTTTCTTCATCGGTCCATTCCTCTTTGGCCTTCTTCATTATAGGATTATCCTTGTTGGTAGCAGCATCTGGATTGTCCTTCATTGGAATGTAGGGTCCTTCAAGAACGATGTCGTAGAGGATCTCGTCGATAGAAGAAAAATGAGTGAGCATGCAGTGCTTCCAGATTTCGAAGTGATCTTTATTCAGCACTGGAACATGTGAATAGTTAGCCATTGCCCAAGATTTTGAAGCCATCTTGAATCGGCACCCAAGCTGTTAAGCTTGAAAAACAAAACAAGTTTTATGAAGGTGTTATGCTCTGATACCACTTGTTGGTCCCAAAGGGGCAACAAGGGTATGAAAATCGCTAGGGGGGGTGAATAGCGTTTTAAAAATTCTTTTCAAACCCTTTTGCAAAGCAATAGCGTATGCGCACAGTGAGAATGTGAAATGCACAGCGGAAATTTAAGCAGCTACTGCGCATGAAAAGGCTGCGCAGAGATAAAAACGCACGCGCTAAGTTTTGGCTTAAAGTGTTTGATAAAAAGGATTCTAAGGCAATAAGCAATAACAAACACAGCAGAAATAATAGCAATCTGATAAGATCAAACAAAGCAGTAATTCAGAAATGATTAAGCAGGGAATAAATAGCGAGAATAAAGAACAAGCTATTTGGAGAGGTTCGATCGAAGAAAGATCTACGTCCTCTACCAAGATGGTTAGTCTTGGATTTTCTAATGAGATTTATATTGATATGAGGAGCTTTTACAAGATTACACAGAATGAAAACTCAAATCAAAATCTAATATATGAAGAGCAAATCCTAGACTAAACCGGTGTATCTCAAGAAGTAGGATCTAAATGATCGAAGCTTCAAGAGGTGTGTGTGTGACAGAAATTCTAGGCTCTATGAATCTATGAGATGAAGAGCACGAAGAATTCTGGTGATATAAGGCTTTAGGATCTGGGCAGGAGTTTGAAGTATGAAGGTTTGAAGGTTGATCTTGAATCTGGGAATATAAGCAGCAATCTTCAAAACTTCAAGGATACTTATGAAAGCACAAACTCTAGCAACTTGGAAATAAAGATGAGCAGGCTATTTATAGCAGAGAGCTTAAAACTAGCCGTTGGAGCTCTGAGCAAAGACTATGAGCTGGCACAATATGATTGGTGAGCATATGTTCTTTATAGCCGTTGGGGCTCTGATCATGGTTGATGACCTGGCACAATATGATTGGTGCGTAGGTGATATAGAGCCGTTGGAGACTGAGCATGAAGACCAAATTCAAAAGCTTCTTCTAGCTGTCTTTGTTTGAAATATTTCTCTTTGAGCGCATCTCTACTATTGGATCTGCTGAGTGTGCTTGCTTTGTCGTTTCTGCACACCTCAGCACTTTAATAAGCGTACATCTTCAAAGAGTTTTCCAAGTTAGGTGATCTGAATGCATCAAAAACTGAGCAAGGTAGAATGCTGCGCATGAGAGACCTACGCAGTGGCGTCCTGCGCAGAGTAGTCTTGCGCAATGGCCACAGTCTTGCTTAGATCCTCATTCATTTTCGCTCCAAGTCCTATATTCTAATCCTATACAAAAAAATGGACTAAGATAAAAATTGAAGTTATAAAACTTCTTACATAGGGTCCTAAAGTCCATAAAATATTAATAGGTGATGGTATCAATCAATTCTAACATAAGTAGGAGGGTTAAGAAATAAGCATACCCAACAGAAACACCATCAACTTCATCCATGACTATATATGGTGTCGGTTCGGCGTCCCACATTCCATCATGACCGACAACGGACGCCAGTTCTCTGACGCTTTTCACCGAAGAATTGAACAGACTAGGAGTCAAACACAAAAAGTCATCGGTCAGTTATCCTCAAGGTAATGGACAAGCCGAGGCAGGAAACAAATTAATATTGAAAGCCCTAACCAAGAGCTTAGAAGGAATTCAAGGAAAGTGGCTGGACGATCTCCCCCTTGCTTTATGGGCAGTTCGTACAACCACTCGGGGGCTAACTGGGGAGACTCCCTTTGCATTAACTTACGGATCAGAAGCTATGGCTCCAGCCGAGATGGCCTTACCTACCTTCAGGGTGTCCAATTATGACGAGGTGGTCAATGAATACAACCGACTCCTAGACCTAGACCTAGTTGAAGCAAAAAGACTGACGGCTTAACTCAGAATGATAAATTCTAAGCAGAAGACCAAGGCCTACCATGACAGCAAGGTAAAGAAAAGAGTTTTTGAAGTCGGTGACTGGGTACTCAGAAAGATCGAGTCGACACGATTGAAGGCTCAGCAAAATAAACTCTCTCCAAATTGGGAAGGTCCCTACATTGTTACTCACGTTATCAGAGAAGGAACCTACATGCTCAAAACTCCAGAAGGAAAAGAGCTTAAACACCCATGGCATCTGGATCACTTGAGGAAATACTATCAGTAACTCCTCGGCACCCTATCTATCTTTTTTTATTTCTAGATTAGATTTTTAGTCTTTAGTTCATAGCATTTATCAAATTAGATATTCCTTTATTATTATCAATAAAGTATTCCCTTTTTGGCAACTCTGACTCTTAAACACGGTCCAAGCGCTACTTAGCAATGCCGAGATCATCACTCCGAGTTAAGACCAACGTTACGACTCAAGACAATCAAAACCTAATTCTGTCGGCTAGTGCTCTCAAATTTGGGTTAAGATTATTATATCGAGTCCCCATGGCAATTTGAGACTAGCCGTGAGTTAGTTCTTACAAAACCGAGCTCTTAAACGCTCGTCAGGGCCAAAACGGTGAACGACCACGGCTTACCAACATAGCCTAAACTCGGCTATGACCGAAACCTAATTCTATCGACTAGTGCTCTCAAACTTGGGTTAAGATTGTTACATCTAGTTCCCATGACAATTTGAGACTAGTCATAAGTTAGTCCTTACAAAGTCGAGCATTTAAACGCTCGTCACGGTTTGTTTAGGTGAAGCAACCATGGCCCGTGAACAGCCAAAACTGGCCCTACAACATCTCATCGCCTTAAACAATATTGACATCTCAAACCGAGATAGAACAGCATTACAAAGTAACGAGATGACACTTGACTACAACTGTCAAAAAGGCAAGGGTAATGTACACCTCAAACCGAGGTAGGCAAATCCTGGATATTAGCAAAAGTTAAGTGTTTACGCCCCCCAGACAACGCTGGGCCCCAGGCATACAAATACTTAAACAACGAAAAATCCAAAGGTGTTTAAACTCCCCCAGGCGACGCTGGGCCGAGTCGCATAAATACTTAAACAAAAGATAAACTGTATTAAGTGGCCTCACCGGCCTTACATCACAAAAATAAACATTAATCCACACCGACCTCTGCGTCGGCTGCGGATCTCTCCAAAAGCTTCTCAAAGTTGTTAGGATCCAATGCTGGTGGGTCCCAAGCGGGTCTGTTAGCCTTTCGATCTCGAGCCCTGATGATTCTAAGAGCGCCTTCAGAAAACGGGACCATGGAATGAGCCGCCCTTGCCTCCACACTATAAGCATCTTGCTGAAATAGACGGGCACATTTCTCTAGAGACACGTTAACCTCCGGGTCAATGTAGAGGAGACGAGTCAGGTTAGACCAAGCATCATTGTACACTGTACCAACACGATCACTCAAATCTTCCCTAAACTGGGTCCCTTTCTTATAAGCTTCGACAGCAGCTTTCTCTCTCCCCGCCACACTCTCCTCCAAACGGGCATATCAGTCTTCTAACAGAGCAAGCTTTTCCTCAGCCATGGCCTTCTCACCAACAAGTATCTCCGCACGATTTCTCTCTTCTTCAATATCGATCTTCGAAGCCGACAAGGACTCCTCCAAGCTTGCGACCTCGGCCTGGGAATGGCGATATAATGCATCAAGAGAAGCTTTCTCCTTCTCTAAAAAGGTCACCTTACCATTCAATTCGGCATTAATATCCTGGAACTTCACCATCTCGGCTTCTTTCCCTCTTATGTATTCATGGACTTACCAATACATGGTATAGTCGGCCTGAGCAAGGGAAGCAAGATGCAGCAAAAAGGAAGAAATGGTGATGAATCAGCAAAAACAAGAAAACCAAGGGAGCAAAATAACCAAAAACGGTACCTCGCTAAGGATTAAGCCCTTGCGGTTCAACATCTGGAGGGAAGTGAGCCTCTCGGCAGCCAGCTGGTCTATAGTGTCGATGTTCATAGCTCTTTTTATAACCGGGCCTCCCTTCTTCAGGGAAGGACCAAAACGGACCGACACGTCGATATCTGACAAGATGGGTACCCCACTAAACTGCTCAACCCAACGTTTCACCTCGTCCCCCGGAGTAATCGCGACAGAAGCAGAGTCATGAGCGGATGAAGCCGTCCTCTTTGCAGATTGGTCATGGGTCTCCCTTACTTCTTCCCTAGCCCTCTTCTGACGAGCAGGGGCATCCCCTTGGTCCGTCTCGGTTATAGCCTGGGTACCCTGACTCTGGCCCGGACTCAGAGGTCGAATATCAGACGGACTCTTTTCAGCCTCGGGGGCCTCCTCTTTAGCATCTTTATCAACTTCAATTCGGTCTACTAGGGGGACCACGGAATCTTCTTTATTTTGAAGCAGCACCTGCCTAACCTCCATGTTGGCATGACATTTTTCCAAGGCCGCAACCCTAGATCTCTCCTTCTTCAACCTAACCGCCATGACAGGATCAACCTCCTCGATCTCAATTTCCTCAATCTGCTCCATGGTCAGAACTGCATGAATATAAAAGACAACAATGAATATTAGAGCCAATCCAGTGTCCAAGGACGAAAGAAAAGCATAAGGTTTGGATATTACAGCCTACGGTCTCGGCGTTCTTGAGGCAGATGTTGTTCTGTTCCTTGCAACGTACGCACTCATGAAGAAAGACAAAGTTTGGGTAGATGATCCAGTCTGGAAACCTATTTCCCCTCAATACATCGACCTTAGGGACGACACCATCAATAGGACCCCTCATCAACCCAGCTTAAACGTAATAATGAGGATCCTTTTCTAGCTCGATCCAGTCAAGTGTACCGAGGTTAGCAAACTCTTCAAGTTTTGCAATTAAGTCGTCACTCCACTCAGGTTTATGGACCTCTGTAGGGCGGCTCGGAGAAAACTCAGGCATAGGGAACTCCCAACCGAAAACCCTAATGACGTGACTATTCCAACCTGATACCTTGCTAACCGTCCCAGAGATGGGAGAAATTATTTTAGGTCTGGAAGGGGTCTGATTTGATAGTAATCGTCCGAAACTTAGAGGTAAAACTTACATTAAAAAGTGGTCGAAAGCTGACATACAAGGCTCAAAGTTGAGGCAGCAGCATAGAACTATGAAACTCGTTCAATACCTAACGGCATTCGCCCCGATATGCGCTGGAACTATCTCCCAGGATTCTAGAAACTCATTGATGAACGGGTCCAGGGGGAGTCTCATGCCTAGTTGAAACTGTTTAAAGAAGAAAGACACAAAGGCTTGATTATAATAAAAATCGTGAACCTTCTCCTCAGAGTCCAGCAGACTTGGCTTGCTATAGTGCATGCAATACTCATCTCGGTCCACTCCATACCGAGAGTTCAAGGCCTCCACCATCTCATCTCCTGACTTGGGATGCTTTACTACAGCATGGCCTGACTTACCCTTATTCCTACCTATTCTGCTAGGCGCAACACGAAGATCTCGTCTCGGTTGAGGTACGTCTTTCTCAAAACGGTCCACAATTCTCGCAGAAGTACTCTCCCCGGCCATACCTGCAGAAGAGAAAGAGGGGTTAGTCCCATCAGGAAGCCTGGAGTAGGCCTCAATCTCCCCCCCCCCCCAAAATCGACTACTGGGGCCGAGGACGCAGCTCCCCCAAGATGAGACCGAATCAAGGACTTGTCTTTTACATTAAATAAGAAAATATGGTCAAGGACCTCGTCCTCATTATCAAAGACAACTACATCGGCATCTTCTTCCTCATTAACTCTCGAAGCATAGGATCCAGAGGGATATCTAAGGTCTTCTCTAGGCGACCCCCTCGAGTACAGGATATCTCCTACGGCTAATAACGACAGCATGTTCCAATATCCATTCGATTTGACATAAATCCTATTGTTCCGTTGATAAAAGCCATACAATGGATTTACATCCAAAAAGCATAAATCAGACATGATAGATGGACTAAATCTCGTTTCCACAGCAAGAAGTATGAGTAAATCGGACGGAGATAGAAGAAAGGGCAAAGGAATAAAAGATATTGGCCATAACCCTAACAATTGGAAAATTAGCAGAAAAAGGTAAAGGGAAACGAAAAGTACCTTTAAAGTCGAAAATGAACGGACAAAATCAGTCAGAAGTTGGCTTTAAACGCGATGATCAGAGCAAATCGACGACAAGACAAATAGAGGGAGGAGTAACAAGCCGGCGATGGTCAGAGCTCCAAAACCCTTTCTCTTAAATCTCAAAAAGTTGAAATGAAAAGGACAATTTTGAATTTATATTCCGGGTCGGATGGGTCATACCCGACTCCAACCTGAATGCAAATAGAAACCCGTGGGTTGGCACGTTCCCCACTAATTTTCATCATTATCCCTAATTAATTGGGGTACGGTTTCTAGGAGGTTGTCCTTTCAAATCAATCATATGAGCGCTGCCTGACAAGGAATAGTGAATGGGAAACGTTTGATAACTCCCAACAGTCAAAGTTAGGAATGAATCGTCAAAAATGACCTGACGATACAGTCACGATTCAATGGCCGAAGAAGGGACACAAGATCGGGAGTCGACAAGGGATTCATGACGGGACATGAATGGAAAAAACCAAGTGCTAAACTGAACCATCTCGATATTCATAAGTCGGCTCATGATCACTAACCCAGCAAAGTCAGATAAATGTCATGAAGATACTTGTCACCACCACTACGTGCCGAGATCAGGCAACAATCGTTATATTCATAAGAACGCCTGCTTCATGCCGACGTAGGCAGCTGGACGGTGTAATTCAATAACGACATCAAGAGGATATTTGCATTAAGAAGGGTTAACAAAGCAACCTTACAAAGCATGGATGAATTATCATCATCAGAATGACAACTAGTCAAATCACAATCAGAACAAAGGTGTCTGAAAGGATAAAATCCCATTATATATATATAACAAAAAGGACCCCCACAACAAGGCCGGGGGCCTGACCTATACAAAAAAATAAACAAAAAAAAAAAAGACTATTGGATCATCCTAACTGAAGATTCAAGAAAGATCACAATCTTGATCTTGATCTTCGTCATCCTCCTCCCACTCAACATCTCCATCATACCCATATTCATCAATAATGAAGGGTTCTGGTTCATCTTGTTCATCTTCATCATCATCCTCGCCCTCATCCTCTGACTCTTCTGCATCAGAATCATCGTCGAAGAATTCATCAACGGGGTCCGGCTCCGAGTATTCGCCATTACTATCGGATGGTGATTCTTCCACCGGAAAAGATGAACGTTTCTTGGATGGAAACATTGAACCATCGCTGCTCGAAGAATCATAGTTCTCAACTTGATTTTCTGATTCTGTACTCACTTCTTCTGGGAATGCATCATCGTATTTCCTCTTTGGAGCCATCTTTGAATTTTTCGAGAAATTTGGAATGTTCTTGAAGAATTGTGGAAAGTGAAGGTAAGCTGGAAGACAACCAATAGACAGATCGTCTATTTATACCCCTAGAATATGAGGGGGTGGGGAGTTTCTCTCATTCTGCTCATAATTGGAGTGCAATTAATGAAGCTGCAAATTCCAATAAGAATAATGATTACACCTGAAACAAATCTACGGTGATGTCAGTAAATCAGTCAGATCGAAAATTTGGCGGCTACAAGTCAAATCAATATAAATAAAGCTAGTCGAAGTGCATACTACAGTTCTTACTCGGCATGCCGAGATAGAAACTCGGAGGCCACTGAACGACATAAACCAACTTGGGTAAGTGGGACCCAAATGCTCTGGGCCCATACACCTAGGAGGCCTATACTGAGAGGTCCATTCACCTGAAGCCCATAATCTCATATGCCGACATCAAGTAGGCCGAGTAGGCAGCTCTTGCCTAGGCCGAGTTCAAGAGGCCTAATCCCTAGCCGGCCTCTAGGATGAGCCGAGCTGGATGACGGGCCGAGTTATATCAAAAACCTCCCATTATCGTAGGGAGTCCACTTACAGAGTTTGATTACAACTCTAACAGTGGAGATCCTTATCTGAATAAGGATATCTCTTCTACAAGATAACTGGGATACCACTCATCCTTATCCGGAGTCTATCTCCAAGGAATACGAGTCCCACAGTAATATGGGCTCCCTAGCAAGTTAGGACTCATTCACCCGCGCCTATAAAAACAGGTCCTCACAACAAGAGACGGATAATGAACTCTTTGGCTCAAAACTAGTCAATTGATTTCTCTATTCATTCACCCGTATTCTTACTCTCACGCCGGAGCGCCTTCGCCGGTAAAGCCCCGGCGCAGTTTACGTTTGTTCATTGTGCACAGATCCGAACGGGGAAGATCTCATTGCTGGATTTATCCAAACCGCTAGACGGAGGGCTGATCCGACACATTTTTTACAGCATCGATTTATATATGTATATATATATATATATATATTAGTAAAAAATAATAAGATCTAAATTAAGCAAAAAGTGTTAAATCTTTAGATTGAATGGAGGGTGCAATGGAATATAACTATTTGAACGAAGATGAAAATGACACAATGATGTATACAAGGAAAGCCCTTGAGAGAATGATCTCGCCGGCACAAAACCTCGGGAGGTGTTTCCGAGCACCTACCACCCCACAACGATTGTATTGATGATTGGAGTTACAAATGGAGCTATGGCGGATTACAATGATGGTTCGGTGAGTGTGTGTATATGTGCCTCTCTTAGCTTTACTTAAATACAAAGAATAAAATGAGATAACCCTAGCTAAACTAACTTTCCTAAAAATCCGGACATGATCTCTTCTTTGTGACCCTATCTTGTTTGCCGTTTGAAAATAATCTTCAAATGTCTTCAATTGTCACATGTTTAATACCTGTGATCTGCACAAAAGATTATTAATAACACAGTAAATAATAATAGCTCTAATTACATACAGTGCTGTAACTATCAGGACATCGCTATCCTTAAAGATGTTGTCGTGTCAATTTTACCCATTACAATTACCCCCAAACTTACTTTTTACGTCCGTTTAAAGGGTAAGTTTCTACATACTTCTACTAGGATCGTGTATATCTGACGGTTGATTAGACGTGGCGTACAGGGGCAGAGTTCTAGGGAAATGAATGTTGCTAGGTTCTAGGAATCTTGTACGGTTAGGGTTAAATAAAGAGCCCTTTCCGTTTTCTTCTTTACCATCTCCTTCTCTCTCCTCCAAGGCGAAGTTCTTTAGAGGTAAAAAATTCTCTCTCTATTTTTCTCTGCATAGTTTGTTTTCCATGGGACGAACAAAGTGGTCCAAGTCCAAGGATGTCACTGTCTCCAGTCCTTCAGGTCACAACAAAATTGTAGAGTTTGATAAGTTTATTTGCGAAGTCCTGCTCATCAATCCTGATAGTGAAGTTTGTGATTTTAACAATACCCAAATTGATCTTTTCAAAAATCATCAATGTCTGAGAGAGTCTACTGTTTTTCGTCTGTTTGATGTCTCCTTGAAGGTTGATTTTGTATCTCCCTCTTGGATTGCTTTCTATGAATACCCGTTTACCCTAGGGTTCACTTATCCTTTTCCCCTATTTGTGTCTGATTTCTTCCGAAAGACTCAGTTGGCCTATGTCCAGTTAATGCCCATGGTGTGGCGAGTCTTTTCCTGCGTTCTGAGAGTAAACAAAGAACATAATTTGGGAATCGGTTTGAGTGAGTTAGCTTTAATTTATGACTTACAGTCGTTTGGTTCCAAACGGTATTTGCTGAAAATAAAGACTGGAGTTGACTCAGCATTCCTGAAAGTTTCTGTGAATGATCGTGGTTGGAAAGGTCGATATTTCTTTGTTGATAGGAAATCCTTAGGTTGTGATGACAGTGTACCGTGGAGATGGAACAGGGGAGGTATATTTCTGATTTCTTAAGCCTTTTTATATAATCCCTGACTGAACTTGTAATTTTTCCTTTCTTATATTTCGCAGATATCAAGTGGGGAGATCTCTTTCTTCCAACGGAATACTCTAAGAAAAAGTTGGATGTTTTAAGAGGGCTTTCTGTTGAAGAGAGGACCTTTAGAGTGCCTGAAATTGGTGCTTTTTGCCATTTAAGCCAAGAAGGAACAAGTTGTGCGCAGGAGTCATCTTCTCATAAGATGTTAACAGGTAACATTCCTTACTCATAAAGTTCTTCCTTTGTTGAGTCTTCTATTCCTGAATTAATTTTTTTTTCTTGTACAGTTTCAAAGAGTGCCCAAGGTTTTTCTCTCAAGGATTTAGAGAATTTTCTCGAAATGAGCTCTAAGCCACCGGTCATACCCAAAATTGAAGTCAAAGCGTCAGTGGGTTCCAGGTTGAAGAAAAGGAAGAATGAGGAGAAAGAGATAGTGGAGGTTGGAGCTTTTGAAGATAGGGAAGTGGAGGATATTAGGAATAAATTTTTTGTTGTTGCCTCAGATGTAAGTCCTGCAAGATTTTCATACTAATTTGCAATATTGAATATTTTTAAGATCACTAACCGATTTGCTTTTGCAGGCATTTGGAGCTATAGAGTCCAAAGTTATCACTTTGGATGAGACAAATAACAAGCTACTAATGGGGTTATTGCAATTAAAGAAGCACATCACTTTGGAGAAATAAGAAATGCAGAAGAAGATTCAAAGCCTGAATGATGAGGTCGCTAGCTTGATGAAAGGAATGTCATCCATCCAAGATGTCCACTTGCAGGAGATTGAAGAGTTAAAAATTGCTCTGATGAAATCTGCAGCTGTTAGCATGGTGGGAATTAAGATCCAAATGATCGAGGACTTCTTAAATGGCAAGCACATAGAGTGGGACATTGAGCAGCAGTGCATCCTCTTAAAGGGATTGACTGGAGAAGGAATGGGAGGAGAGGTGTCGTCGTCTACTAAGGGCGATGACAAGAAAGAAGATGGAGCATCACCAGCGGCGGAGGCCACTTAAAGTAGTTTTTAATGTGTTTTTGAACAATATTTGATTGGGCTGCGTCCCAGGAAGGCTGTAAAGACAATTTCATGGTTTTTGCTTGGTTTGTAATGGTCCATAAGGGCTAAAGCAATTTTTTTTTCAAAGTGTAGGGTTGGTTCCATACTTTCTAGGCTTCTTTTGTGGTTCTCTGGACAAAGATAGGCTAAGTAAATGGTAGGTTTTTAATGAAGGGAATGGGTTTGTTTTAGGTTTGTAAGCTACGTTGCCTTCTTGCGTAGGATGTTTAAATCCTTTGCACAACCTTTTGTTTGGCATGCCATACCAATAAACCTTCGTGCTTAGATAACATGTAAATGTTATAACCAATTGATCAAAGCTTTAGATTAGTATTTGATTAAGTGGAAATGGGGGGTGCGTACATATCAACATACGTGCCCATTTCACACCTTAATCAACACTAATGTCGTGCGCTCCAGGCGAAGGTGTATAAACCTTAATAGAGGCGAAAGAAAGTAATTTCTTTAAACCTTTGAAGGGGTTTGGATACCTTAAACTTGAGATGAGATGGCCAATCTCAAAACTATTGTTTTATATGAACTTTGAAAAAACTTAGTTCATAATAAGACTTTGAAAATATCTCAATTAATATTATTTTTATTGAAAAACTTATGCATTTCTAAGAATGAAAATCATTCATAAAGCAAAGGTAGATTCATACCTGATCAGTTTCAATCAGATGTCATCTTGTAGGAAGATGTCAACATCTTGATTATTTCGTTATCGTGTTCATGCATACTTGGTTGTCTTGACCTAATAAAACTTCCTTAGTTTCCTTGCAAGACAAAAACATGTTAGAGATGGGTGTTAGCTTAGCTAACACCCCTCCGATGCTTAAGTTAGTAATGGTTCAAAAAATATAATTAAATTGAAAATGACATAAAATAAATAAAACAAAACAAATTCGTACCTGTTTTCTTGATTTAATTGAATGCATTTCAACTTACATGAAGTATACTTTGAGATGAATAGCGTTCCAACTTCTTGGGATCCTGACGCCATCTGGAGTAGAAAGACAATAGGATCCTTTCCCTGCTTCTGCATCTACTAAGTATGGACCTTCCCATTTCAGAGCTAATTTCCTAGCATTGAGTTCTCTTGTGTTCTGGAAAACATTGCGTAATACCAAGTCACCAACTTGAAACTTCCTTACTCTGACATTCGTGTTGTACGATCGTTCAATGCTCTGTTGATAGGCTTCCATACTAATCCTTGCTAGGTCTTTTAACTCTTCAATAGTGTCCAAATCATGAGACAGGTTGACGTCGTTCTGTTCAGATATCAACAACCACATCTTGCTGTAGGGATGATGACTTCTGCAGGGATGATGGATTCTGCTCCAAATACCAAGGAGTACGGTGTCTGTCTAGTTGCATTTTTTGGTGTGGTCCTATCCGCCCATAAAACGAATGGAAGTTCCTCAGCCCAGTGTCCCTTCTTCTGATCTAACCTCTTCTTCAAATTGTTGATTATAATTTTGTTGCTTGACTCTGCTTTCCCATTGGCTTGAGGATGTACAGGAGAAGATGTCACCATCTTGACTCCCCAGCTAGTCAAGAAGTTTGTTGTCTTCTTGCTGATGAACTAAGAGCCGTTGTCACAAATTATCTCTGAAGGAATGCCAAATCTGCTGAAGATGTTCTTTTTTATGAAAGAGATGACTTCTTTATCGCAGACTTGGACATATGCTTCTGCTTCTACCCATTTAGAGAAATAGTCTGTTATTGCAAGCATGAATACTTTCCCTCCTGGTGCTTTGGGCAATTTACCCACAATGTCCATCCCCCATGTCATAAATGGCCAGGGAGAAAGTATGGGATGCAGCAATTCTGCCAGTTGGGGCAAGATGTCGCCATGCTTCTGACATGAATCATATTTTTTGGCATATTCTGCAGCATCTTGACGCATTGTAGGCCAAAAGTAACCCATCTTAAGAGCTTTGGTGTATAAGCTCCTTCCCCCAGAATGATTACCATAAATTCCTTCATGTAGCTCTTTAAGAACTTCTTTAGCTTTATCTGATTCTAGACACCTTAAATATGGACCTGCAAAAGATTTCTTAAACAGCACATTGTCTATTAACAGAGATTTAGAATTTATTACTCTGAATGCTCTAGCACTCTTCTCATCAGTTGGGATGGTGCCATCTTGAAGGTATTTGATAATTGGATTGGTCCAAGAAGTTTCTGTTTGACTGTCTTAATCTTCCTGGATGTCGTCATCTATGCTGAAAAGTTCTAATTTTTCCAGAGCAGGGATATTGACATGAATGATTGGAATATTGGTCTGAGAGGAACTTTTGAATGCTGATCCCAGGTTAGCAAGGGCATCTGCTTGAGAATTTTCTCCTCTAGGTACTTGTTCTAGGGAAAAGCTTTTAAACTTGCTTGCTAGGATTTTCACGATCCCCAGATACGACATCATCTTGGCATTCTTAGCTGCATCAGAACCATTGAAATGATTAAACCAATAATAATGAATCACAATATACCTGAATTTCCTTGACGTTGAGGTCTAGAGCAACGGTTAGTCCTGCAATCAAAGCTTCGTATTCTGCTTTATTGTTGGTAGCTTTAAAATCACAGCTTATGACCTGGGGTATGATGTCCCCTTGTGGTGATTTTAGGATAATACCCATACATGTTCCTCTTATGTTGGATGCACCATCTATGAATAAAGTCCACTTGAGGAAGTCGTCGCCTTGAAGCTGTTGGACCTCAAGTTCTACTTCAGGTTGCATGCTTGGACTAAAGTCTGCCACAAAGTCTGCAAGTGCCTATGATTTTATTGCAGTTCGTGGCTCGTATCTGATATCATATGTGCTTAGCTATACGGACCACTTTGCCATGCTTCCAGACATCTCTGGCCTTCTCATAACATTCTTAATTGGATAATTAGTACGAATATATATAACATGAGTTTCAAAATAATGCCTTAATTTAATTGATGCAGTAATTAAAGCTAGAATTAACTTTTTTAGATGGGAGTACCTGGTTTCCGCATCTAAAAGAGTTTTACTTACATAGTATATAGGATGTTGGTTATCATCTTGCTCACGTACAAATACTGCACTAACAGCTGCTTCTAAAATGGCCAGGTATGCATATAACGGCTCACCTTCTTGTGGTCTGGCCAACAATAAAGATGTTGACAGGTACTGTTTCAAATCTTGGAATGCCTTCTCATGTATTTTTGTCCATTCGAATCTGCTATTCTTCTTCAAGATATCATAGAATGGCTTGCATCTTTCTGAAGATTTTGAAATAAACCTATTGAGGGCTGCTACCTTTCCCGTCAGTCTTTGAACATCTTTAACAGTTCGAGGCGACGTCAGGTTGATTATTGCTTTAATCTGCTCTAGACTTGCTTCAATTCCCCTTTGTGTCACCATATAACCTAGAAATTTTCCAAACCTCATGCTGAAGTTACACTTTGTTGGATTCAGCTTCATGTTGAATGCATCCAGGATGTCAAGTGCTTGAGTAAGATCTCAGACATAGTTTTCTGCTTTCTTTTATTTGACTACCATATCATCGATGTAAACCTCCATGGTTTTACCTATCTGGTCCTTGAACATCATGTTGACAAGTTTATGGTACGTCATACCTGAATTTTTTAGTCCAAATGGCATAGCAATATAACAATATATACATGTGGGTGTAATGAAGGCGGTGTCTTCTTGATCAGACGGCTCCATCTGGATCTGCTGAAATCCTGCGGATGCGTCCATGAATGTCAAAATCTCGTGCCCAGATGTATTGTCCACTAAGATGTCAATGTGCGGAAGAGGAAAAGGATCTTTAGGGCATGCTTTGTTCATATTCGTGAAGTCAACACAAACTCTCCATTTGCCATTTCTTTTCTCCACCACAACAACATTAGCCAGTGTTTGCACCCGAGAAGATACCCGCTTACCTTTTTGATTTGAGAGTCGCCACCATGTTGTTGAACGGAACACAGACCGTGAGATTCTTGAGTTCGGGTGTTAAGTTATGGATTGGGAAGGTCAAGAAGCACCCAATCCACCCAATCTAGGATTGGTCTTGCTTAGGTGTTTTTAATCAAATAAAGAATAAACAATTAAAACAAATAAAGCCAAAAATTAATTTCTTAATTATTGGAATGTCAGATCATGTGCTTCGAGACCATCTCCATGGATTGGAGAGGCTGTAGGCTGATCCTTTTAATGGGATTACACTACTCTAAAACAAAGAATGAGATGAGAAGTAGAGATTAAAAGCGTAGGAGTTTACCTAAAGCGTTCTTGAGATCCCAATTTATGGCCTTGACTAAGGCCTTGATGATCCAAGAGTTTTGTGATGACTTTGGCTTGAAAAGATGGGTTTTTGGTGGTGTTTTGGTGTGAGTGAGGACTAAAAACGGGATTGTTCAGAGAGGGACTGAATGGAGAGTTGTTAACCTCTTTTTGTGGCGAAAGACACTATTTTTATAGGTATTCGATTACTTAGGGACCAAGAAGAGGAGTCCTAAGTTTAGTAGGAAATAGAGTCCTTATTTGCAGAGCTTAAAGAAGGTAGGAAATCACTAGGAAACATCTAGGAAGGCTCCTAATTAGATGTTTCCCGGATTAGGAGAATGTTGGCCAAGAAAGACATTGGGATGGAGAAGGAAAGTGGATTAATCCCGAAACAGTAGGAGATATCTCGTATGAGACATTGATGTCTCGTACTAGGCATCCATTACAAAGGTACTGTTTTGTCCTTCTGTCAGTTTCATTTGTTCATTTTAGCCCCTGACTAACGGAGTCAGTTAGAAACTCAACGAAACGTGAAGAAACTAACGAGTTTTCATCCAAACACAAAGGCGAGACACAAGAGTAGTGTAATCATAAATGTGAGTTCAAAATGGGGTGTCTACAGAGCCCCTCGGCGATGATACTTATGGATGAAGTAACGTCGTCGATAGAAAAGACACCATTTAGAACTTTGGGTATGGTCATGCTGAAAAGCTGCCTACGTATTCCCCGAAAGGATATCAGACCAAACGTAGTTCGACTCCGAAAACCCGCAAAACGGTTGTTTGAGGTATTTTGAAAATCATTTTGAAAGCAATACTGCGGTAAGTAAAGTTTAGAGTTTAGAGAGTAACCCATACTGAGGAATCAATGTTCTTGACCCAATTCTGAATATACCCTTTGTTGTTGATGGAGTGTCGCGGTCGACGGTGCCCAGTCAGGACTTACCTGCTCGCCAATGTAGGACTTACTTGCTCGCCAATGTAGGAGTTCGTTGGTGCCAGTATAGGACTTCACGCCACTGTAGGACTTCACGCCAGTGTAGGACTTCATCGCCAGTGTAGGACTTCATGCCAGTGTAGGACTTCATGGCCAGTGTAGGACTTCATGCCAGTGTAGGACTTGGTCGCCAGTGTAGGACTTCGAGCCAGTGTAGGACTTCATGCCAGTGTAGGACCTCATCGCCAGTGTAGGTCTTCACGCCAGTGTAGGACTTCATCGCCAGTGTAGAACTTCACGCCAGTGTAGGACTTCACGCCAGTATAGGACTTCTCGCCAGTTTAGGACTTGATCGGTTGCCAATGTATTGGAAGTACTGGATGCAAAATGTTGATGTGACTGAATTCTCTCGGGATCATTTGATCGCTCTTGGTTTTTTTTTTTTTTAGCATGGATTGGTTCTTGTACCTGTTCATACAACAAGTAGAGCCTATTCTAGCAAGCAATTTAGCTTTGATTTTAGCTTGTAATTGGACGCATATGGCGGTGACAAATTTATGTGCATGCCCGGTCGGTCAACCTTAGTGTAAGTAGTGTGAATAGCATGGATTCATGATGGGATGTTTATTGGTGATGAACTATATGTGTTTATTTGTGTGTGTGTGCGGGGACCTGTTTTGACAAGTTGGGACCTAATCAGGTTTTCTTCAAAAATGATATGGAGTTTCTTTGATGGTCGTCTCGTGTGAGACTCTTTTGCCTTGTGCAAGATGATTCGTCCAAATCGTTCCTTTAGTCATGTCGTTTCAAGGGAGATGACTATTGGCTTGACAACTATTGATGTGCAAGCTCTTAGTAGGCTAGGCGTACTTTTGAATCACTCTAGAATTCCATGTCCGAAAGTCTCCGGTGAAGGTGACGATAGACATTATCTATTCCCCCTAGTTTCTCTCATGCTTTGATCTAAGTCCAGCCCCAAGAATCTTGTATGTTGTAGATGACTTCGTGAACAGGCTTATGAGGCTGTTTGATTTGAAGAAGAATTCTCTCCCTATTTTTTTTTGTGACGCACCCTGATTTTTGCCTAGACCGCCCTTTCGGGTTTTCAATCTAGCGGGCATCTCTTTGGCGTCTCATTTCATTTTTTTAACAGAGTATGTACTCGAAGATGACTCAGAGAGGAGAGTAGTTTTGTCTCTTATTGGGGGAGAGACATGCAAGATTTTTAGGTTTGAGTGTATTAGGCATTTTAGCTATCGACTTGGCTTTTGGGAAGTTGTTCCAAGCATCGACTCGGTGAGGATAACGCACTTTGTAATGAGAGTTAGAGGCAAAGAGGATAGCCCCTAGTGTGGATTTACTTTGACGAGTTCGTATATCTTGAACAGGAATTGGAAGGGGATGGAAAGAATAAAAAGCCCCTAGCCTTGATGCTTGGATTTCAAAGAGAAGTGTATGAGAGAGGAAGCCCCTAGACTCAACAATTAACGCTACTTGGCTCAAAGTACTAGAAAGATAGTTCTACCTTTAATGGACCCTAGTATTTATTTTTGATGTCTTAATTGTTCAATTATTTTGCAAGTGAATCATCTAGAAATGTCTTGACAAGTTTTGAGGAGAAGGCCTAATCATTAGTGCGCCCTTCGGATTTCCTTATGAGTGATATCTACGGATGATGGAGACGGTCTTCAAGTTAGGAGTCTCACTTTTTCCTCATTTGGATTTTATCTTCGTTGTAGGAGGAGATGAGAGGGGCCTCCTTTTTTTGACTTCATTGTGTGTGGTTGAAACTCCTTCTTTGTGGGGTTATAAAGCTTGAGAGTTTTTTTTTTGTTTTTTTTTTACTCTCAAAGCTTAAATTGAGTAGCCCCACTTTTCTTTGGGAATGATAACGCCTTTGACTTTATTCCATTGTGTTCCTTCCATTTCTGTCATGAGCGCAGTGATAGTAATGTGTAGCCCCTAGGCCTTCTCACTTGTTTAGACATTTCTATTATCAATTGCAAGGTTTTAGATTAATGACAATTATTGTTTGCGGATCCATTTCATGAATTAGAGAGAAATTCAAAAGGTAGAACAACCTTAGAGTAGTGTATAGGAAATAGGAATGACTTTTATTAATAACTAGAATTCAAAACAGACTCGATAGTTTAGTTGACACAAACTAGAGAAGGGGGAGATGGACTAGAATGACAGAACGACTCTCCGAGTTTATACTAGGAAATTAAAACCTATTCTATTTCTAAGGAGAAAGGGAGAGGATAGTTGTAGCCCCAAAGTGGTAAGGATTTGAATTCTTCTTGAGGCTTTGTCTTCTTCATGGTTTGTTAGGAAGTGGGTTGGTGAGGACATTTTGCGCTTCAAGTTCCTTGTTGTCGATGAGATCTTGGATCACATCCTTCAAATGGTGACAAGAGTCGATGTCATGGCCGGTAAACTGGTGGAACTTGCAGTAAAGATGATGAGCATGATCGGCGGGGAGTTCTCTTGGAGTAGTGGGAGGCTTCCTTGGTGTAATCTTTCTGGCTTCTACTAGTATGTCAAAGAGTTCTCCTTGGGTGATCCCTTCTAGCTTGTCATAGTGTCTCTCCTTTTTCTCTCTTTTGGGAGGGGGAACAGCGGAGTAGGTGCCCCGGTTGTTGAAAGCTATAGCATTGACGGAGGTTTATTTGTTGTATGCACCTTTGTGTTCGTAGCGATAACTACTACTCTTCCTTTTGGACTTGAGGAGGTCATTAATCCTTATTCCGGATTCGTGGAGCTCAATGAAGCTAGGAAAGTAATTACTGGCAAGCTTATCTTGAAATTCCTCACGGAAACATTGGAGGAAGATGTGGATTTGTTCTTTAAGACTAGGTCTTTCAACAATTTCTATGAGCTTGAGCCTCCACCTTCTAGCAAATTCGGCAAAAGACTCATTTGGTTGTTGCTTAGTTTTCTCAAGACTCATTTGGTTGTTGCTTAGTTTGCTCAAGATCCCTCCTAGTAGGGCAGTATGTAGAGTTGTCCTCAAACTGTTTTTGGAACACTCAACATGCTTCTGACCAATCAAGCCTAGTGGATATCGGAAGTGATATGTACCAATCTCTTGCAGCACCTTCCAAGGTTTGAGGGAAAGATTGGGCTAAAATGTTGTCATCAACACCCATTGGTAACATGGACCAAGTATAGGTTTCAACATGAGCTCGGGGACAAGTGGTGCCATTGAAATTTGCCAAATCGGGAGTCTTATATTTGCGTGGAAGCTTGGTGACGGATTTTCGAAGAGAATCTGGATCAAAAGGAGTGAACGATCCCTTTGGAGTGTCAAGTGAGGCAAGCTTCTTTTCAAGGTGATTCATGGTCACAGGAGCATCAACCTTTTTGCTGTCACCACTACCTTCTTTCTTTGACTTGGTAGTCTTAGAGACATATTCCTCGTCATCGGAGGAGGAAGAGGAGGAAGAAGAGTCGGACTCGTAGTGCTTCTTCCTAAACTTCTTGTCTTTCTTTCTAGAGGATGCCTCATCTTCGGAGGAGGCAGGGGATTCATAATCCTTCTTATTTTGTTTCTTAGCTTTCTTGACTCTCAATGTATGGAGCTCGGCAACTAAGGCGTCTATTTAAGCTTGCTTCTCATCTAGTTGCTTGGCGGCTTTCAAGATTTCAGCCTTGGCCTCATTGAGATTTTCAGTATTGGTGTCGTTGATCCCAGTCATGGTGTTGGATGAGTTCGGAACGATCTAGTTGCGATTCGGACGGACCTAATGGTATAGAGATTACATTAAACCCAGATTAAGGTCCCAACAAGTCGTCTTTATGAGGGGTATAGGCTTATGAGTGAGTGTAGGCTGACCAAACGAGCACAACACAAAAACTGTCACGGACAGAAGAAGATGTTTCGTATGAGACAAGGATGTCTCGTATGAGGCATCCATCACAGATCACAAAATTGCAGATTTTTAATCCTAATTTTGGTCAGACGGAACTTAATCCGTTTTGGGGGGTTTCTATCTAACATCCTGGAATAGTGGATTCTGTCACCCTAGAATATGAGCCCCTTGTTTTTCACCTGTATTGCACTCTCCCGAACGGACAATTTGGGCAAAGGTCCTATATTCTCATCGGAATCCACCATTCAATTAAGTCAAACCTAAGTGATTCCGTAATTGTTTTGCACTTTGTTAAACAACGCATTAATGCAATCAAACCTTGTGAATTTTAAGGGACGACCGAAAGGGACATGTTGAATGGTACGGTCGAAACTAAGCCAAAATGGCATTCACAATCCCGCACAAAATAGTAAAAGTAAGAAAACACAAGCTCGGATTTCCGTAGAGAGGTTCTTCATTCTTTCCAGATCCTTTGATCAACATTTTACCGAAGGGACATTCGTCATATTCACAAGGGAGGATTATAGATTGAAAAGATGCGTTATCTTGGGCAAAGATTAAAACAAGCCTATGAATCGAACCGACCGGTCTCAAGGAGTGTCTTATTAGCTAGCATGTATGCATGAGGTTGATGCAAGGCTTACGTCTAAGGCTCCCCATGAACACAGTCTAGGAGCGTGTCACGGAGTGCGTACACCATCTTTGGAGAGACCGGCGAGGGCCATTCGTTAGAATGGGGGTGCTAACCGACATCTGTCCTCCGATTGGGACCCGAGTTTATAGGGTATGTAGTACAATTAATCTACATGTTTGCACGTGTGTGAGAATTAAGTTCTAGGTGTCAAAGGAAAAATAGATATTTTTTTTAAAGCAAGTAAAAGATTGACCGGACCAAAGTGGTTGCCTACGTTTCTCTCAATCTTCAAAAAAAGAACGAGAGACTCAGGTCAACGTAGTTCGAGTTTGCAAAGATTTTTGAGAAGAGGAAGAGCACATAAGCTCGTAGGAGCACATAAAGAAGAGGGATAGAAATACTCACAGTGCTTGCATTACCTATTAATGGGTGTAAAATAAACTAGGGGATGAGTAAAGTAGTCACTCCTAATTTATGCAAAAAAAATTTATACTCCACTGCAAAAGGTGTTAGCGTAAAAACAATATACGTATATGACATAAATCATTTATTGCACCTATGGGGACGGAGTAAAACAAGCAAAGAAAGATTTTTTTTTTTTAAGGTGCGGCAACCCAAAAAAAAACAAATTGTAGAACCCTACTGACAAAGCCACCAAACAGGAAGGGATTTTTTTTTTTAAATCCAGGGACTGATCTGCAGTTTTCTGGAAATTTAGGGACTGTTCTGCAGTTTTGAAGTGTAGGGACTGTTCCGCAAATATTTGGTGGAGAAAAGATGCCTCGTACGAGGGATTTGATGTCTCGTACGAGATATCTCTCCCGGAACCCAGATTCAAGACAGAACAGATTAAAAAAAGAGCAGTCCGAAAATTCACAGAAAAATTCAAAAAAAATATATATTTTAGCAGAAAATTAGAGAGATTAAAACCACCTAATTTGTACGCAAGTCTAACCCACTTAAGTTTCTCCCCAGCAGAGTCGCCACTGTTTGCACCCGAGAAGATGCCCGCTCGCCTTTTTGATTTGAGAGTCGCCACCATGTTGTTGAACGGAACACGGACCGTGAGATTCTTGAATTCGGGGGTTAAGTTATGGATTGGGAAGGTCAAGGAGCACCCAATCTAGGATTGGTCTTGCTTAGGTGTTTTTAATCAAATAAAGAATAAACAATTAAAACAAATAAAGCCAATAATTAATTTCTTAATTATTGGAATGTCAGATCATGTGCTTCGAGACCATCTCCATAGATTGGAGAGGCTCTAGGCTGATCCTTTTAATGGGATTACACTACTCTAAAACAAAGAATGAGATGAGAAGTAGAGATTAAAAGCGTAGGAGTTTACCTTAAGCGTTCTTGAGATTCTAATTGATGGCCTTTCAAGGCCTTGATGATCCAAGAGTTTTGTGATGACTTTGGCTTGAAAAGATGGGTTTTTGGTGGTGTTTTGGTGTGAGGGAGGAGTAAAAACGGGATTGTTCAAAGAGGGACTGATTGAGAGTTGTTGACCTCTTTTTGTGGTGAAAGACTCTATTTTTATAGGTATTCGATTACTTAGGGAAAAAGAAGAGGAGTCCTAAGTTTAGTAAGAAATAGAGTCCTTATTTGGAGAGGTTAAAGAAGGTAGGAAATAACTAGGAAACAGTGTTAGGCCCAATTGGTAGAAAAATAGGCTAGAAGGGGGGGAGCCTTTTTAAAACTTTTCAAGAAACCCTTTTATAAATGCAAAGTCACTTATCAGTTTGCAAACTATTATCAGTAAGCGCAGCGGAGAAGATATGACTATGTTTTAACTCACACTTAAATCGGTAAGAAATGGTTTTCAGAGCTTAGTTTAAACACAAAGTTGTTTCCAAAAGTTCAATGCAGTTTCAAGAGATTGGTCAAAGGAAAATACAATGAATCAGTATGAACAGTTAGATCAGCTGGTGAGAGATTTTCAACCGGCAAGAATAAAGTAGCTGACAAGAGATACAGAGATTTGGAGAGGTTCACAGTGTAAATACTGCTACGTTCTCTACCAAGTTTGGTCAGAACTTGGATTTGGGTTAAGAGTACTATTAGATATTTCTAGTCTATTACAAGCATGGCTTTGACGGTATACAAAGACTAAGTTCTAGAAATTTCTAATGGATCGTAAAACAAATACTGACCAAGTGTTTTTGAGCGGCAAGTTCAAAAGAACTTATCTCACTCAGGTGGGTGTGTGAATAACTCGATCACAATATTCCTTATATAAGTCTAACTTGGGAATATTAACAAGGTGATGAGTTTGTGCACGAGTGTATGTCCTATTAATGTCTAATGATTATCTGGACAGAATGTTGAGCTTCAATGAATGCTTCAACAATCAACTCTCTTCAATACACCCACCTTCTTCAATGCAGCAAGTCCTCTATTTATAAGAGGAGCATATGTCTTAGCTTGTTGAAGAAGGATAATATTTAAATTTTCAGCTGGGTAGGTGAGGAGCATTTAATGCGGTATCTTGAGCATTAATGGCGAAGATTTGTTGTACACACATGCTTGGAAAAGTCTGATGGGTAAAGACCCCTTTGTCTCAACCGGTTACCTGCAAAAGCAAGTAGAGACAGAATATAGCTAAAAGTAGCTATGTGTCAGACAGCACAGTAATCACTACAGAGCAGGTAAACTATTATTTGATAAAACAGTATGAAAGGACAGGGACAATCAGCAAGGTTGACTTTAAGATGGAACGATGTAACCTGACTGACAGTACAGACTGTCTTTCGTATCGGCATGTTGAGAATGGAGTTGATCGGCAACTTGTGTAGCAAGTTGATCAGCAACTTGTTTACTGGTCTGCTGATTTGCTTCCTCTTGTTGGTTTGCCTTGTTTGAAGAGATGTAATACACCTGTGCAGGTCACAAAGAATCCTAAGGGTACCTAAAGAGGTTCTAATAAAATTGGGGGATCCTAAGTGTAGACATGATTGGGATTAAGTAATTCTAGTGACTAAGAATCTATTTGAACAACAATCTCCTCCTAATTACTTAAGTCCAATCACCCTTAATACTAAGGACATCTCTTATCTTAGGGAAAAATTTTCTGCAGATATCTAGGTATAATCATTTCCTAAGATAAGTCACACTAAATGTCTAAAGTAAAAGGTGGATTCACCAAAATAAATGGTGAAGCCTGTTCAATGAATCGGCAGAAATGTTGATCTGGAAAAAGGATTAGCATAGTATAATGCAGATAACACATGTATATAAGAATAACATATTAGCACAATCAAAATATCATTAGGCGAAGAAATTTGTCTATGGAGGTCTTCGTAATATATCTACATTATAGGTTATGTCGACTCAAGAATCAGCAGCTGGATCTGAAGTCTTGGGATCTTCTGATGGAGTCGAGTCCTTTGGAGTAGATTCAGTCTTTTTCGCCTTATTCTTTGCTCTTTCCTCTTCCTTTTCTTCTTTTCTTTTCACCTTGCTCTGTCTTCTTTGTGCACTCTCCAATCTTTCAGTCAACATCTTGTTGTTCGCCTTAAGTTCAGCAATCTTTAACTTGGCTTGAAGAAGTTCATTCTGATGATCAGCAAGTTTCTCAACAGAAACCTCAAGTTTATTGCGGGTATCATTGTGCTCGGCAAGTAGAGTCTTCTGCTGATTGACAAGAGAGCCATTTATCTCTGACAGATTAAATACACGTTCAGTTCTGTCTTTCAGCAGATCTTTCATATCATTATATACTGATGTCCTGATCCTGATAACATCCTCCTCCTGATTGGACTTACGTATCTGCTTGGTAAGCTCCTTGGTGGACTGCTTGAACAAATCCATAATGGAATGGGAGAAATCAACCAAATCACCACGACTAGCAGGTTCGTTCTGATTATAGTCATCTCCTTCTTCAAACAGATGGAAGTCATAAATGATGTTGAAGATGATAGGCTTATCAACGTAAATCGGTGTAGCGAAGATTCTGGGATTTTTGAGAAATAGAGAAGAGTCAAAATCTATATTTTCTAAGTCAGCATCCTCGATCTGTATATCATCAACAACAATCTGCATCTCATCATCAGAAATAACTATAGGCAATAGAGAAGATGGAAGAGGAGCTGGAGGTGGAGGTAAAGGAAGAACTTGATGGAGTACATGATCCTCATCGGCAAGAATAATGGCATCAGCAGAGATAGCATCAGCAGAGATAAAGTCAGCAGGAATCGAAGTGGAGACAATATCGGCAGAAAGTGGATAGAAAATCACCAGAGGATAATTGGGATGGACAATCATATCCCTATCTCCTGGTAGATGAAATATGCCGTTGTCTTCCATAGACATTAATAGAGCAAGCTGAAACATCATACAAGCAATGCCTTCCATAATCATAATCACTAACCTGGCATTCATCAGCCTAGAGGTGTAAACCAAGTGATCGGCACGCTGCTTCTTCAAGAACATAGGCAATGTTATA
The DNA here is from genome assembly GCA_026119855.1 of Campanula takesimana. Taxonomy (NCBI): domain Eukaryota; kingdom Viridiplantae; phylum Streptophyta; class Magnoliopsida; order Asterales; family Campanulaceae; genus Campanula; species Campanula takesimana. Next base: position 835,674 of record JAOWBW010000028.1, read on the forward strand.
GATAGAGCAGCATTCTTTACCAAGTACAATAGCCCACGAGGATCAGTGTGGCTTACTTCAAGAATGTCAATAAGCTCATCGTCGATCATTAGTCATTTCCTCATCCAACCCTTTATGGTAATGCAAACTTCCTTGGGAGATGGACCCGGAAGGTGAATTTTGTCTCCAACCTTTAGCTTCCCAGGTAGGCAGTGAAGAGGATCATAGACAAGTTTCTTTTCCTTGAGCTTTGACACTCTAAGAGCTTTCCCTTTCTTCCTTCTGAAGTCTGGTTTAATCCAGGTCATAAAGACCAAGCCTTCATCAGCAGATTCACCAGTAAGAAATTTATGCTTGGTGAAATGAGGATGTTCTTTGCCGAAAGGAGAGGTAATCCTCTGAAGTGTAGATCAGAAAGTCCTGATAGGTTGATGAATAGGAAATAATTGTTGGCCATAACTGTTTGTAGGAATAGAAATGGCTGAAGTGTACCAGTTAGAAGTCATCATCTCCTTGGCATGAAGCTCAAAATTGTACTCAGGAGGTGGAGCAGAATCAGCTTCAGCAAGAACAGGTGGCTCTGCATTCATAAGAACAGGCAATCCCACATAATCAGCAGGATCTATTTCATCGGCACTATCATCATCAGCATCAGCAACAATTGGAGCAGGTAGAGGAAGAGGGGTATCAGTAGACGGTAAGGTAAGCAGAGGTTGCAAAAGCACTTCCTTAAATTGCAAACTTGCAGCGATTTCAGCATCAAGATCAGTAACTCTTTCCTCAGTACCTCCTCCTAACTCAAAAATCTCCTTAATTCCAGTAGGTTCAACAATCTGTAATCCAGGAGTTACCGTTACTAATTGAGTGTCTGTAGTTTGCTCAGCAAGATGAGTGTCGGCAGTTTGCTCATCAGTCTCATGTTCAGCAATTACTCCTCCTGAAACAGATACATCAACAACTACATCATCCAGTGGTTGAGTGTCCATTGTTTCCTCAACAGGTGCAGGTTGGTCGGCAGATCCCTCAATCAGAAGTTGAGTATCTGGAGTTTTCTCAACTTGAAATCCCAGAGTCTCCTTGACAGGTTCATCGGCACGACTACCTTCATTACTACTTTCACTCACCAATACAGATTCAGCAAATACTTTAGCAGAAGAGGGAGCTTTAGTCATAAATATTCTTATCGGTATCTAGTCATCGCTGATTGTCTCAGAAGTGGAAGGAGAGTTATCAGCAACTCTATGAGCATAAACCAATTCTTTTTCATACAAGTTAGCACCATCTTCATTATAATCATCATCATCATCATCATCGGCAGCACCAATATTATCGGCAGAATGAGCATCGGCATCAGACACAGTCTTGCTACTGCTAGGTGAAGAAGCCTGAGTGACTTGATTGGCAAGAACTTCGGCAACACGACGATCGGCATCTCGCTTTAGCAGAAATTCGTTTGACTGTTCAATTAAATCCAAAGTGACCTTCTTGACTGATCGGTAGAAATGAGCATTGAGAGGACTATCAGCAGGAGCCTCATCATCATTGTATATCAGCAAGTCTTCATCATTTTCCAGTCTGCCAATCTGATAAGGATCAAATTTAGTGAATTGGGAGAGCTGATTGAATGTTCTAGCATATATGATCCATACATCCTGAACCATCAAGTCTTGTCTAATTCGATCTTGAAATAGATAGACTTGGTTCCAGTGAAGAGGCAGATAGTCAAAGTAACGACCAAAATTCAGCTTCAGTTCAGATGCTTTCATCTGCTTGAACTTTGAGAGAGGGACGAACTTCTCATTCCAGATATCAGTGCGATTGTCAATCCTCTGATAGTCAACATAATCAGCACTTTTCCCTGATGGCACAGTGTCCTTCATTTCTTTATGAAACTGAAGTAGACAACGAATAAAAGGGGGCAGATGATCAATAGGAAACACCCATTTCTTGGATAAGACCTTGTTAGTCAAAGACCAAGGGTTTCTGTAGAAAGTGTGGAAGGTGGGATTTCTGATGGGAGCACATTTTCTCAAAGTTTGAGACTTAAGCTTCTCAATAACAGCTTCAATGCTTTTACCACCGGCAAAGTCATCGGTAAAATCATCATCTGGAATTTCAACTTTGACTGCAGGATCGGTAGTGAGGGAAGCACCGGCAAGATGAGAAGGAGAAAATCTGATCAACTTAGCTCTTGGATCGGCAGAAGAAATAGGAGCAGAAGGAACTTTGTCGGCGACTGGCTTTTGCTTCTCCATCGGCAAGCCCGTCTCATCGGCAACTTTTGCCTTCTTGGATTTCTCCTTATCAGCAGCCTTAACCAATCTTCTTTTATGAGGAGCACCAGGAGTAGAGTCAGCAAGAACTCGATCGGTAGAAGGAGTAGGAGTAGAGACTGCAGAAATAGAAGCGACTGATGGGATTGTCTTGGCTCTTTTCCTTCTTTGAGCGATAGCAGGTGTAGGTGCAGCATTAACAACACTAGAAGCCTTCTTTTCTATCCTGTTCCAATCTTTAGCATCAAAAGATTTTAATTTGCTGAAGGCAATGCTAGATGGAAAACGATCTGCTTTGACTATGTTGATATTTCTTCTCAAGATCATACTGATCAGGAGATAATGACATCCTTTCCCAGGATTGGGTTTGTTTTTGCTTCTATCAGAAGACCATTTGTCAGCAGCAGTAGCAATGATCCTGAAAATGTAAGCACACCAGTTGAACTTGATCTGCAGAACAATGGCGGCCATAGCTTCAAATTGCACATCAGTTACATTGCTATGTGAACCAGATCGGCAAATGAGGCATCTATCAACTATCTCAGCAACAGCATAGTATCGGCGAGGATAATGAATCTTCAAATAATTAGTGCCATTGAGTCTTGGACCAGCTCCTCTCATAAGGTTCCATGCCCTGTCCAACTCCTTATCATCAACAAGAGCACTCAACCCTTCATTCCCAAGAGAGGGAAATACTTCATAAATAGAAGAGGGAGTAAGAGAAATTTGCACGGCTAAGACTGTGGAATTGACGGAGACGATGACTGACGAGTCGGCCGGAGAACAGAAAACAATGGAGTTGAAGAATTCTTTAACTAGATCCAAGTACACAGAATAAACTCCAGATGGAGTAATGAAAGAGTTGAGCAAAGACCCAATAAGAAGATTCTTCAAGAAAACCCCGTCGGCTTCGTCATTAAAGTAGTCGGAGTCAACATAACCTCCGTAGATATCTTTTTCACAGGACATTTTCTGCAAGTTACTCAAAAATCTCACAATGTTAGAAACAAAGGTAAATCAAAACAAGGATGATTTGAAATGAGCAAAGTTTAAACATTATTAATTACCAGATTATGAAGATATAAGTAAATAGGAAGTTGAATCAAGTAATCCGGTTAGAGGAGTGAGAGAGAGAGAGAGAGAGTAGCTAAAATGGTGGAGAAAGTTTGAAAGATATTGAAAGGGCGTTATATATGTTATGGGGGGAAAAAGAATATGAGAAGACAAGAATATTTAGAAGAAGTAACTGTAGCAATTTACTCGGAGAACGTGCGCACGCATAAATTTAATGCGCACACAAATCGGAGAGAAATAAACAGTTAAAAGTTAGAGGGAGAAGGGGTAAATCGTCATAACTAAAAAGTGATTGATGACCTGTTACCTTACTGATGTCTCGCAATAAATTGGAAACATCATGACACGATTTTGGGGTAGATCGGTACACACAGGTGTCAGGAGAGTGTGACCGATTAGTACCTTTGATTTGACTGCTTACGTCATGTGTCAAGAATCTTATCTTTTTGGAGAGACGTGCTGATTTGATACTTTTTACAGATCGGCAAGATATGATGATCGGCATGTTGTTGTCAGCAATATTTTGTCGGCAAGATAATTTGGTCGGCAAGATTTTCACACTTGCTGATGAGATCGGCAAGACTAGCACAATCGGCAGAGTTAGCACAGTTTTAACCATAGAAATCAATTATACCTAGTTCACCTCTTAGGAATTCAAATCTTTTCTGGTCTAAAGGCTTTGTCAGTATGTCTGATCTTTGGTAATCGGTATGAACTTTGAGCAGCATCACGTTTCCCTTTTCAACATGTTCCTTCAGAAAGTGATACTTGATTTCTATGTGCTTGGTTTTGGAATGCATGACCAGGTTGTTGGAAACTGAGATGGCAGATTGATTGTCACAATAGATGGGACAAACTTGAGATGGAACTTCAAAGTCAACAAGCTGCTGCTTCATCTAAAGGATCTGTGAACAGCAACTGCCGGTAGCTATGTACTCAGCTTCAGTAGTAGAAGTGGAAATTGATGCTTGCTTTTTACATGACCAAGACACCAACCGATCACCAAGAAATTGGCAACTTCCACTAGTACTTTTTCTGGTCACCCTACAAGCTGCAAAGTCTGCATCTGAATAACATATTAGATTAATAGATGAATCTCTAGCATACCATAATCCAAGGTTAGAAGTGCCACATGGATATTTAATGATACGTTTAACAGCTTGTAGATGAGATTCCCTAGGGTCAGCTTGAAACCTGGCACAAACACAAACAGCAAACATAATATCTGGTCTACTGGCAGTAAGATAGAGGAGTGAGCCGATCATACCTAGGTAGACAGTCATATCTACTTTCTTACCGGACTCATACTTATCTAAATGAATGTTAGTGCCCATGGGTGTGCTTTGAGAGTGAGCATTTTCAAAGCCAAACTTCTTGATTAATTCTTTTGCGTATTTGGCTTGACTGATGAATATTCCCTCATTGGATTGCTTGACTTGAAGTCCAAGGAAATATGTTAGTTCACCCATCATGCTCATCTCGAACTTGCTCTGCATTAGCTTCTCAAATCTCTAGCAAAGTGATTCATTAGTAGAACCAAAAATAATATCATCGACATATATTTGAACAAACAATGAATAACCCTTGTGCTTAGTAACAAATAAAGTAGTATCGATTTTACCTCGAGTGAAACCTAAGCCATCACTAAGTAAGAACTTAGAAAGGGTTTCATACCATTCCCTTGGAGCTTGCTTTAGGCCGTAGAGAGCTTTCTTCAATCGATAGACATGATTAGGCTTCTTGGAGTCTTCAAAACCTGGTGGTTGTTCAACATACACAAGTTCTTGGAGTTCTCCATTCAGGAAGGCACTTTTCACGTCCATTTGATACAGTTTGAATTCTTTGAATGAGGCATAGGCTAAGAAAAGTCTTATAACTTCCAATCTTGCAACAGGAGCAAATGTCTCATCGTAGTCAATCCCTTCTTCTTGTCGGTATCCTTTAGTAACTAACCTTGCTTTATTCCTTATGATCTTCCCTGCTTCATCCAATTTGTTTCTAAAAACCCACTTTGTACCAATCACTTGTTGAGATGATGGTCTTGGCACTAGTTCCCACACATTGCATCTTTCAAACTGATTTAGCTCCTCCTGCATAGCTTCCACCCAGCCAGGATCAGCAAGAGCTTCTTTAGTTTTCTTTGGTTCTATATTGGAAACCATAACAGATGACAAAAGACTCTCGGCGAATGCTCTACTAAGGTTTCTTGTCAATCTTGGTCCAAAGACATCACCAATCACATTTTCTAATGGATGATCACGAACTGTTCTAACTTCCCTTGGTATATCTTGTCTGACTGTATCTTGTTGTAAAGATTCGAGAGGAGGGTCAAGATCAGCAGGTGGAGTAGGAGAATTAGAGTTTTGAGTGAGAGGTGAATTAGATTGAGAGCTTAATGGGAAGGGCCTTATAACAGAAATTGGTTGAGGGCTAGATCTGTTTTCAGTATGATCAGCAGAATTTTCATCGGCAAATGGATTGTAAAATTAATCAGCAGATTTTGGTTCTGCTGATGAAGGGAAGTATTGAGCTTCAGCTGATTCTTCTACTGATATAACTGGATCAGCAGCTGGAACTTGTCCTGCATGATTAGTATTGCTGGATTCACCTGTCTCATGAGCACTAGATTCATTAGTACTATTTGGAGCCTTGTCAGACTCTAGCAAATCAAATTCATCAAAGGTTACATGAACAGATTCAACAATTTTCAAAAGTTTCTTATTGAAAACTCGAAAGGCCTTACTGTGTTTAGCGTATCCAACAAAGATTCCTTCATCAACTTTCTCATCAAATTTTCCTCTGTACTCTTTCCCATTATAGAGCACATAACATTTGCAGCCGAATATTTTAAAGAAACCAATATTGGGAATTCTGCCTCTCCAGAGTTCATAAGGAGTCTTGTTATGGAATTTGTTGATGAGAGATCTGTTCTGAGTGAAGCAGGCGGTATTAATGGCTTCAGCCCAAAAATATTTTGGCAACCTGGCTTCAGCAATCATGGTCTTACCAGCTTCAATGAGAGTTTTGTTCTTTCTCTCAACGACACCATTTTATTGTGGTGTACCGGCAGCTGAGAAGTTATGGTCTATGCCATAATCATCACAATACTGAGCAATACCATTGTTCTTGAATTCAGTGTCGTTGTCTGATCTCATACTGATGATATCACTCTCCTTCTGGGTCTGTAGTAGTCTAAATAACCTGGTACCAACAGCGTAAGTATCATCTTTGTTGCTGAAGGTTCTACCCAAGTATATCTTGAATAGTCATCTACTACCACCAGAGTGTATCTACTTCCCCCAATACTTATAGTAGTTGTGGGGCCAAATAGATCCATGTATAGCAGTTGGAGGCACTTAGATGTAGACATGCAGGGCTTGCTGTGGAAAGATGACTTGTGTTATTTTCTGAGTTGGCAGACCTTGCATTTCTTTCCATGATCAGCAGACACTTGAGGTAGACCGGTTACCAGATTTGAACCGGCAAGCTTGGATAGATACTTGAAGTTCAAGTGACTGAGTCTCTTGTACCATAGCCATGAGTTCTCACTGATGTTCTTAGCTACAAAACAAACATTAGTAACACCAGTAATAGTACTTAAATCTACTGCATAAATGTTACCTTTACGTTTGGCAGTGAGAAGAGTTTCATTGGAAGCAATGTCTTTCACATAGCAACTGGAAGTAGTAAATACACATTGCATTCCTTTATCACAGAATTGTGATATTGATAGAAGGTTGTGTTTCAGACCATCCACTAGAGAGACCTTCTGTACAGTGATGTAGATACCCCGGGGGAAACCACGGCTTTGGCTAGAGCGCGTGAATTATCCTAGGATGTCTAACTTGTTTTTAGAGTCGCCACCTATGTTTTGAGGAACATAAGAAAAACCTATTGATAATAACCTAAATTTGATCACGAAAATAGAGATTCTTTGTTTTGAGGTTCGGGGGTTAGGTTACGAGATGGGAAGTACCGAAACACCCATCTCGCCCAACTAAAGTTGGTCTTGCTTGATCAAAATCTACATGAATGATAAACGTTCTTCTTCTTCTTCTTTAAAAAATAAAAAGGGTTTTTAAAATAGAGTTTGGAATGTAGGAGATAACTCTTTAACCGACCTCAATGAGATGAGGTGATCATTAGAGTCATGTCCCAAAATGATTTGGGTGATTGCACTTTGATAAAACAAAAAGAAAGAGAAAATAGATGAAGTTGATAAGGGGAAAGAAGTAGCTTTACCTAAACTTCAAGAGACTTCAAACACTTCTTGTTGAATTACTTGGAGAAATCCTTTGGAAAATACTTTGAAAGTAGGAAATTTGGTTTCTTATTGAAATGTGAGATTGAGAGCCAAAGGTCCAAGGTCCTTGAAAATGGAGGTAAAGGGGGGTTTTTATAGGTGAAAGAGAGATGTTTTTGGTGCCAAAACTCAGTCACCAAGAAATCTTTCCCGGGCAAAATCCTGTAAATTGAGCAAGGGAGAGAATCCTGGCCAGAAATCTGTAACCGACGCCCAGAGGCGCGCGCTTCCTGCTTTGGAGGCGGGAGGCGCGTGCGTCTGGATCCTCCTGTCGGAGGCGCGCGACTCAGAGAAAGCGATTTTGACAGAATGGACTAGAAAGTCATCCCTGTTATTCAGTTTAGTCCCTGGACATAACGAAGTCAGTCAGGAACTTAACGGAAGTGACAGAAACTAACGAGAAACACTTAAAATTGGGAGAAACACAAGATCAAATGTGCAATCGGGGTGAGCGGTCCAAGGCGGGGTGTCTACAAAGCCCCTCGGCGACGTGGATTGCAAAGCAAAACACGTCGACGAAAGATAAAAACACCCGCCGAGGACATCACCAAGAAAAAGCAAAGACTCGATGAAAGCAGGAATTTGAAATTGCGAGAGATAGTGGTGCGCTCCCTGTGTGAGCGGCTTTTGTTGATAGAGGGGGTGGCATGATCCGTTAGGTGAACCTGCCGTCTGAATATATTGAATGAGGCCGTTAGTGAACCTTTGAACGAGGCCGTTAGTGAACCTTTTGGAGAGGCCGTTAGTGAACCTTTGGAGAGGCCGTTAGTGAACCTTTGAAGAGGCCGTTAGTGAACCATTAAGGATGAATCCGTTAGTGAAATCCGTTGATGATGCCGTTAGTGAACCCTTGAATGAGGCCGTTAGTGAACCTTTGGAGAGGCCGTTGGTGAACCTTTGGAGAGGCCGTTAGTGAACCTTTGAAGAGGCCGTTAGTGAACCTTTGAGGAGGCCGTTAGTGAACCTTTGAAGAGGCCATTAATGAACCCTTGAATGAGGCCGTTAGTGAACCTTTGAAGAGGCCATTAGTGAACCCTTGAATGAGGCCGTTAGTGAACCTTTGAAGAGGCTGTTAGTGAACCTTTGAAGAGGTCGTTGGTGAACCTTTGGAGAGGCCGTTAGTGAACCTTTGAAGAGGCCGTTAGTGAACCTTTGAGGAGGCCGTTAGTGAACCTTTAAAGAGGCCGTTGGTGAACCCTTGAATGAGGCCGTTAGTGAACCTTTGAAGAGGCCGTTAGTGAACCTTTGTTGACGAATCTGTTAGTGAAATTCGTTGATGAAATATTGCTTTGAAGTCGCGTGCCACTTGGAGTCACACTTGACTTTTTGACTTGTGGGGTGCGGGCACATTTGACCGTGACCAGAAGAATGTTCCTGCTGGGGATGAAATGTTGAGATTGACTCTTGAGGAGGGTATGGCACCCGTGACAGAACTTAGGGAGTTCAGAATCTGGAGAAGGACAGCCTACTTTTGAGTGGGAGTTTCTATCCTACTTTCAATCTTTGACATGCCTTAAGGGCGGACCAGAAGAAGGTGTGCCCAACTAGGTGTCCGAGGACTGGGGCTGTGTCTTGATTTAGGCTGGAGATTTCTGACAAGGCTTTTCCTGAAGTGATCTAGACTTGGGAGGCGCGTGCTTTCCTCTGTAGGCTTGGGACGCGCGCGCATTTCAGACCGCTGGCGGGTGGCGCGCGCGTCTGGGAGGCAGAATTCCGGGCTTGACATTTGCTGGCCAAAAAACCCCCAACAGCTATAATATCAGCTTCTGTTCGACCACTTGATTCTCACAGCTCCTTTCTGCCATTTTTGAACATCATATTATTGCTTAACTTTGCTTGTGATCAACATTTTCCATGGCTTCCAATTCTTTTGTTCTTGATGCCAAGGTTGTTAGTGGGTATGAAAAGGACTTGGACACTTTTGTGTATTCTTTCAAGACTCATCCCAAGAAGGCCTTCATTAAAGACTTCGGGTTCCGAATTCTTTTCACTTTGCGGACGTTGAAGCCAGATTGGGATTTGTTGAGAGCTGCCGCGGCTTTCTGGGATTGCGATAGCCATACCTTCAACTTTTCAGCTAATGAAATGGTGCCGACTGTTGATGATTTCGGGGCCATCCTTGGCATGCCTTTGGCCGGTCGGATTGCCATCCCTAAATATCACCGTGGTGCCATTGACTCTTGGGTTGAGTTACTGAATCTCCCTGTTGAGGACGTGAGGAAGATGTTGCACGGTACTGTGATTGACATAACTGAGTTGCCGATGTTCTTCAGTTTACACTCGGAGGATCCGGTGGTTCAATCTTTCAAGAGGAATGCCATGGCCGCTTGTCTCTTTAGTGAAGTACTGTTTGTCACACCCTTCGGGACTGTGGGTGCGCCGTTGGCTGAGATTATTTTGCAAGCCAAGGAGCAACAATTTAGTATAATCCCTCTTATTGTAGGGGAGACATTGCACGTCCTTGATGAGTTACATAGGACGGACAAGATGTGTCGGGAAAGCCCTTTGCTCTTGACCATATGGCTCCGAGAACACTTCAAGATTTATTCCCTGGATGGTGATTTGTCTCCTTTTGCTGTTCATAAGAGGAAGCTGTTGATCCGGGATTTATCTGAAGATGGTTGGAAGAAATTCTTTGCCTCTCGGGTAACCGTCGATATTGAGTGGTGCCCTCCTTCTTGGGGTCTTTGTCCTTTTTTGGAATGGACTCTTGGTTTTCAGCATGTGGTTGTACCTGGCTTGAGAGATTCTTCATTTTACCAGCCAGAGCGGGTTCTACAGCAGTTTGGTTGCCAACAGATAATTCCTTTTCCGAGGGACGGAATGCTTCATCCAGTTGCTTACATAGGTCCGAACTTCTCGAGTGAGCTTCAGTCGGCTTGGGGAGATGATCGCAACCGTTGGGCTTTTGCTCCTCTGCATCGGGGGAGTGTCTTCCTTCCCGAGAGCTACTTGGATTATTTGTTTGGCACCCTTTACCGTGGCATCACTTGGGTCGATGTGCTTCGTGCCGAGTTGTTGGGAAAGGGTTTTGAGCCTAGCAGTGCCTTGAGATATGGGGAGGCTGCTGCTGATTCGAGTAACATTCTTGCTGATCCTTCGGTACCCCTTTGGATGACTTTTATGCTAGGAGACGTGCCGCAACACAGAAGGTTTCGGTGCGTATTAGTGCTCCTCCGTTATCCAAGAAGAAAATGATTGAGAGACGATCGGGTGGTCCTTTGAAGGCTAAGAGAAAATTGGACTTTTCTTAGTACCCTAAGAGATTGCAATTAAATTAGACCACTTTGTTTTAGGATTTAATGTTTTGATGTCTTTTGTTGCTCAATAAATCCGTTGTAATGGCTTGAATAATTCATTGAATGAATAAAAATTGCATCTTCTTATTTGAAGTGAATTGGGTATTTTTGATATGTTTTAGACCGCACCCGAAGGTTGTCTACGTTCCTCCAGTTGGGAGGCTCAGGTCTCCGTAGTTCAAACAAACAAAGACCATTTTTTTATTTATTTTTTTTGCGTGCACCTTGTTTTTTGCCTAGACCGCCCTTTCGGGTTTTCAATCTAGCGGGCTTCTTTTTTGCACGTGCTCTAATTTTTGCCTAGGCCGCCCTTGTGGGTTTTCAACCTAGCGAGCAATTTTTTTTTTATGGTCTTTGTTTATTAAGCATAGAACCTCTTGAGCTTGTCGAGGTTGACCTCCTTTGGCAGCTGGTCACCATCTAAATCCACGAGTCGGACTGCACCGCCGCTTGGTATCTTTTTGACCATGTACGGACCGATCCATCGGGGTCCCCATTTCCCCAGGGGATTCATGGCATTAGGAGGATGTTGTCTTAAGACCAAATCTCCCACATTGATGTTTCGAGGCTTCACCTTTTTGTTGAAAGCTCTTGCCATCCTTTGCTGATATGCCCTTATGCGTTCGAGTGCTCTTAGCCTTTTCTCGTCAAGTAAGGCTAGCTGTTCATATCGACTTTGCATCCAGTCGACCTCGTTGACTTGATTCTCAATGAGGACCCTTAGAGATGGGAGTTCAAGTTCGATTGGGAGTACGGCTTTAGAACCATAGACTAATGCATAAGGGGTTTCTCCTGTTGCTGACCGTATTGATGTGCGGTAGCCCCACAATGCTAATGGTAGCTTCTCGGGCCAATCCCTTCCTGTTGAGGTCATTTTCGTGACGATGGCCTCGATGGACTTATTTGCTTCTTTAACCGCGCCATTTGCTTGGGGACGGTAAGGAGATGACTTGTGTTTGGTGATCTTGTATTCTACCAAAAGTGCATCCATTTCCTTCTCAAAGTGAGAGCCGTTATCGGAAATGATTTCATGAGGCACGCCGTATCGGCACATGATATTAATCTTTTCAAATTCGGCAACTTTCTTGGCGTTGAGGGTCCGATAGGCTTGTGCTTCGACCCACTTTGTGAAGTAGTCGACGGCCACTAGGACGAATGACTGCCCATTGCTTCCGGCAGGATGGACTTTACCGATGATGTCTATCCCCCAACAAGAGAAAGGCCAAGGTGTGACCGTGTTGTAAAGTTGCGAGGGTGGAGCATGTTGCAGATTAGCATGGAATTGGCACTTGGCACACCTTTTGACTTTCTCGATACAGTCTCGTTCCATAGTGCTCCAATAGTAACCAATGCGGAGTATCTTCTTGACTAGCATAAACCCATTCATGTGGGGTCCACACTCCCCTTCGTGTACTTCACACATTATCTCTTGAGCTTCGGCCTCATTGGCGCATAAGAGATTGATCCCGTCGTGGTGCCTTTTGTAGACTCGGTCCCCAATCAGTACGTACCGAGAGGCTAGCCTTTGCAGAGCCGTTTGAGACTTCTTATTGCTATTCTTGGGATAAGTGCCATCTTTGAGGAAATTCATGATATCCGAATACCACGGAAAGTTTGTTTGAACCTCGTTGATCTCGATACTCATGCAGTACGCCGGACTGTTCCTTCGGGAAATTTTGAAAGGCTTCACCATTTTCCCTTTGGGCATTTCGACTAATGAAGCTATGGTGGCCAGTGCATCAGCAAAGCGAATTTTATCCCTTGGAAGGTAGTTGAAAGTGATCTCTTGGAATTGTTCAACCAATTCTTCAAGGTGCTGACCATACTGTTGGAGGGTCGGGTCTTGGATTCGCCATTTACCCGATTGCTGATTGATAAGGAGCAAAGAGTCGCCGAATACTTCTAGTTCCGTGACGTTTCTTTCGAGAGCTGCTTCGAGCCCTGCTATGCATGCTTCTTACTCGGTAATGTTGTTGGTAGCTTCGAATTCCAGACGGATGGCAATGGAAGTGTAGATGTCTTTTGGATCGACAAGCAATACTCCTATACCAAAACCGTGTTTATTGGCGGCGCCATCGAAAAAAGTTGCCACTTATTTTCCTTGGTTGCAGTACAAATTAAATGCTCATCGGGGAACTGTACGTCTTCCCCCTTCACTTCGTCACACGGGAATTCGGCAAGCTGGTCACTGAACACTTTCCCCCTGACGGATTTTAGTGTGACGTAAGTGATATCATAACCGGCGAGCATGAAGTACCATTTGGCTATTCTTGTTGACATGAAAGGCTTCTTGAAGATGTAGCGGAGCACCTTTGCTACTAGCTTGATCGGAAAAGCTTCCATATAGTGTTTGAGCTTTTGAGTAACCCAAACCAACGCTGCACATGACTTCTCTAAGACAGAGTAGTTCTTTTCGCCTCCTTGGAATCGACGACTGACAAAATAAATGGCATTATCCTTTGTGGACTCTCGTTGCTCTTGTGCTAACATAGCCCATAGGGCTTCATCATTGACAGTGAGATAGAGCAAAAGAGGCTTCTCCTTGTGCGGCGGAACTAGAACAGGAGGGCACGTCAAGTAATGCTTCACTTGGTCGAAGGCTTCTTGGCACGCGTCGGTCCATTCTAGAGCCACATTCTTCTTGATTAGCTTGAAGATTGGCTCGCACATGGAAGTGACTTGGTGCACAAACCGACTGATATATTGCAGTCTGCCCATGAGACCTTTGATCTCTTTCTGCGTCTTTGGAGGAGGCATGTCAATGATTGCCTTGATTTTGGAGGGATCTACTTCAATTCCCCTTTCAGTAACCATATAGCCAAGGACTTTGCCTTGGATAACCCCGAACGTGCACTTTGCAGGATTGAGCCTCATCTTGTGTTGACGAAGCCTTTCGAAGAACTTGCGGAGATCGATTAAATGTTGACCATCGGTCCCTTTGGAGTGAATGATCATGTCGTCCACATAGACCTCGATTTCTTTGTGAATCATATCGTGGAACAAGTCTGTCACGGCTCTTTGGTAGGAAGCCCCAGCGTTTCTTAACCCAAATGGCATGACTGTGTAGCAAAAGGTACCCCACGGTGTTCTGAAGGCTGTCTTATGTTGATCTTCCTCGGCCATGAGAATCTGATTGTACCCAGCGAACCCATCCACGAATAAGAGAACCTCGTAGGCAGCAGTGGAGTCGACCAGCATGTCGATGTTAGGGAGTGGAAAATCGTCTTTTGGGGAAGCTTTGTTCAAATCCTGGAAGTCCACACAAACTCGAACCTTGCCGTTTGCCTTTCTGACTGTCACGATGTTGGCTAACCATGTCGGATACTCGATAACTTTGATGAAACCCACACTGAGGAGCTTCTCGATCTCTTCTTTGACTTGCAGAGACCATTCTGGCTTGATCTTTCTGAGCTTCTGCTTTACTGGCTTGGCATCTTCTCTGATCGGAATTCTGTGCTCCGCTACCTTTCTGTCCAAACCCGGCATGTCTTTGTATGACCATGCGAACACATCCACAAATTCTCTGAGCAGTGCAGTCAGTCTGTCTCTGTCTTCCCCCTTGAAGAAGCTTCCGATCTTAGTTTCCCTTGGCTCTTCGTCGGTACCCAGATTAACAACATGCAATTCTTCGTCAACCCCTGGACCATTTTCACCACGACTACGGACCTGTTGAGCAAGTTCATTTAAGTATGTTGTGTTTTCGTGGTCTATTTCATCATAATTTGAATCGTTATTAACTTGTTCATTAAGTTCATTATTAGTTAATTCATCATTTATGATATTTGCAATCTCAGGTTACTCAGAAATATCAAATTTTTCATTAGCAAAGAAAGGAAACACACACTCGGCTATGGCCTCCATATCCTCTTGGGTGAGGGTATTAGAGACACTCTCAGACTCGAAAGTAAGTGTGAGCCACTCTTCCTTTGTTGTTGTGCGGGGTATGCAACCCATTTCTTGGACTAATAATTCCTCGGATACCGTGGGCCCTTTCATAGAATACCAATTGTTGATCGGCTCGGAGCTTGGCGGGATCTCACTGATAGTCTCATTCATGATGACGGTGTCATGGATGGCGTTGACTTGGCATTCATTCATTATGGCAAGTTCTTCGAACATGGAGGCTAAATCTGTCGGTTCTTCCCCCACGATGATTTCTGTCTCGGACTCTATAGTCACCTTCCTTCCCCACCATTCACGGGGCGATATGGGAGTTGGTTCCCTTTCGGATTTCTGGATCTCACAATCGGAGAAGATTTCGAGACCGGGCTTTTTGACACCCTTATTGTTAACCCATGGCTCGGGAAAGATCATGTATGGAACGTCTTCCCCTTGGCGGACAAAATAGCCATTCAATGTCTTACGGTAAGGCCTTAGATTAGGGACCTCATAACGACGGCCTTCTTTACGAGCTCGGGCCTTTTCATTCTTGATCGCTTGTTCATACTTTAAGTCATCTTCGGTAGGCTCGTACCCCAAACCGAATGTGTTCTTGACAAATGGGACTTGTACAGGATGTAGGATTCCTTGTTGATATTTCCCTAGGCTTAAACCAGGGAAGTAGTCCATATTCCTCATCATGCGGAGGACTTTGTGATTGCTGGGGGTCCATGATCCCTTTCCCCCTTCTTTGTCAATGGCGTTGATTGAGACGCCGGAGAGAGTGGAGTCTGGTAAACCATGCTGAACTTGGTGGACGGGCTCACCTTTTCTGTGGATAGTGACGTTTTCGGCCATAACGGTCACTATTTCATCACCATTTCGGATCTTGACACATTGATGGAGAGTTAACGGGACGGCATTAGAACTGTGAATCCATGGTCGACCCAAAAGCAAGTTGAATGAGGCCGGGATGTCAAGCACTTGGAATGGAACGGACATAACCATGCTCCCAAACTCAATGTCTATTTCGATCATGCCCATGACTGTACGGGCGGTACTGTCATAACCTCGGATTACTTGAGTAGAAGGCTTCAAATCGGAATCCTTAAGCCCCAGTATGCCCATGATTCTGCCAGGCATGAGGTTGAGTGCGGAACCACCGTCCACTAAGACTCTTGAGATGGGCCTCCCCCTTGCTCGTACCTTGACGTAAATAGCCTCGTTGTGGTCGGAACCAAATGGTGGAAGGTCTATATCGGCAAAGGTGATGACGTTACCAAAATGAATGTGACCGATCATTGCCGTGAGGTCCTCGGGAATAGTATCGGGAGAAATTGATGTATCATCGAGATTGCGGATGACAAGATCTCGGTGTTTCTTTGAGGATGCGATGAGGTCCCAAATAGAGATGTTGGCTTGAGTTTTCTTGAGTTGGACAAGTAGAGGATCTTCGGGAGTGTCGCGAGCTTGCGGCCTTTGAGAAGAGGAGCTTGGTGCGGAAGTGGAAGGGTTGCTTGCTATGACTCGACGGATCGAGTTAGCATGTTGACGTTCCCATCTTGCTTCTTTTTCCTATTCTCCAGTACTTCCCTCATTACCTCATCGTAAGTTACAACATAACAAGAATTGTCAATTTTATTCATAACATTGGGGCCCCCATTCACAATTGGGATTGAATGGGTGGTCCCCTCGAGTTCTCCTATTTCTATTACATTGACATGTTCACCATTATTCACTACAAATTCTTTCTTGTCTATGAGATCTTGAATGACATTGCGGAGAACGAAGCATTCCTCGGTGGTGTGGCCACTATATTGGTGGTAGCCACAATATTTGTGGTGAGCATGATTGGGGTTGACCGTCTTGGGTTGGTACCCTTGCACGGGTGTGACTTGACCCTTTGCTTTGAGGACTTCGAAAGCTTCGGTTTGAGTCATGCCTTGGAGAGGCGTGTAGACACGGTCATTTCGAGACTTCTTCCCTTGGGGTGGAGGAACCTTTTTGTAATTCCCCTTATCGATAGTGACGGCGTTGACTGAGGCCTCTTTTGTGGAGTTGGAAGCGTCCTTGTAGCGGTAGCTAGGAGCACTTTTCTTGACTTCTTTGAGCAACTCGTCCATTCGGACCCCCGCCTCATACATATGGGAGAAATCCGCATAGCAAGCCCCACTTAGGTGGGTGCGGAGATCAATTTTGAGACATTTGAGAAAGATGTCCATTTGCTCCTTGGTATTTGGCCTTTCCACAATCTCAGAGAGTTTATCATTCCATCTCCTTGTGAAGTCGATGAAGGACTCATGGTCTCGTTGAGTAGTGTTCTCTAGCTCTTTCCTTGTGGGCCGGTGAGTGGTGTTGCCTTGGTATTGGTTCTTGAAGGCAAGCATGGCGGAGTGCCAATCAAGACGGACAGTGAGCGGGAGAGTAGCATACCAATCTTTTGCCGCCCCCTCGAGAGTGAGAGGAAAGCATTGAGCCATCACCTTGGGGAGACCTTCTTCGGAACCATTGCCCAAATATAAGTCTCAATGTGAGCCATAGGACAAGAGTTGCCCTTGAATTTGCTTATGTCGGGCATCTTGAACTTATCAGGAAGAGCGGCCATAGTACTCATGAGGATGGATGATTGATAAAGGCTTGTGTCGGAGCCTTTCCCCATGTCGAGCTTATTGAATTTTTGGTCGATGTAGGCCATGATAGAATCCACCATTTTGGGCTCATTGTTCTCGGAACTTGGCTCTCCCACTTTCTTGGTGCGGGTGTTGACATAAGGACTTTTGAACAAACCTTTGGTCCATTCGGATTCGTCATCGTCATTTTTGCTCTTCCCCTTGGCAAGATTAGTGAGCTTTTCTTTCATTAGCTCCATCTCGACCTCGTGGGCCTCCCTTTGGCTATCGAGGTGGGATTGCCAAATGTCGTCTTTGCTTTGTGCCTCCTTATTAAGGGTGGAGACTTGCTCTTGGAGGAGTTGCACCATGGTTGCGAGTTGCTCAAGAGTCATGGTATTGTTGGTGTTGGAGCCGCCTGCCATTGTTGATGTAGGAGCTGTTGGAGTGATCTCTTCACGGACTAACCGATTTGCCAAATCCCGGTAGACTCTGTAAGTACCAATTGAACCTATATTGCAGAAGAGGCCCTTGTCAGTCTTGAGTAACACTTGCGGTCCACGAAGAAGCTTAGAACACACAGTTGGGCACACGACTCGAACCGATAAGAAAAGACTCTTTTTTTTTATAAGTCGGAGGGAATGGATCCCTTTTGGGGTTTCTAAAAAAATAATGGAATCGTCACACTAGTATATAGACCATCTCGCGGTCCCATATACTCATCGGATTCCATCACGTTTGTGAATCCTATATGTATCGGGATTAAACTAAATTAATGTAGTAAAGCATACATGCGGGGACGGATTTTTATTTTCGTCCAAAATAACCACTTTTGGGGATGGATTTTTATTGCGTCCGTTTCAACAAGTTGGCATGTATGATTTGAAGATATTACTTTTGGGAAATCTCGGTACATGGAAACCTACTTGAGTCACGGAGTGTTAGACCCTAACTAGAATTGTGTGGCTTGTGCTCGGCTTTAATATGAGGCTCAAAGGTCACCCCCGGCATGTAGTCATGAACTACGCCACGGGCTGAGGTTTACCGCTTCGAAAGAGCCAAGGTCGAGTGGAGCTTGAAACTTTCTAGGACAAGCCTCGACGGGTTTGGGGTTGGACTTGTGCGACTCGATAGTGAGCAATTCATAGGAATATGTGCATGTAGTGTGAGGTCTAACAGGTTACAAAATATTTTTTATATTTTTTTTTTCAAAAGAAATAAAAAAAACAAATAAGCACATAATTACAACTTTTCGAATCACCCGTGTGACCGATAAAATAGAACATAAAATTAAAACAATCCGAAGTTCAGAATAACCACTGATGCAGGTGTAGATACCCCGGGAAACCACAACTTGGCTAGAGCGCTGAATTATCCTAGGATGTCTAACTTGTTTTTGATTGTTTAGAGTCGCCACCTATGTTTTTAAAGGAACATAAGAAAAACCTAGAAATAGCCTAATTTATGTACAAAATCAGAGATTCGGAGAGAAGGGTTCGGGGGTTAGGTGACGGAGTGGGAAGTACTTAAACACCCACTCCGCCCCGCTTATGCGGGTCTTGCTACTATTGGTGTTCTAATATTTACATGTCCTTCAATTAATTAAATAGAAATGTGCTAACAATTGTGATGAGAAGAAAAGGGGAAATAAAATAGAATTGTTTTATTTATTTAATGATAAAGATTACATGTAACAAGTAATGTTAAAGAATTACATTAAGAGATGAAGAGAAATTAACATGGTGAATTAAAGTTAAGATTAAAATGTAGGGAGATAACCTTAACTAACTTCAATATGTGAAGTAGTCATGTTGGTCATGTCCCATTAATGGGATTGCATACATCAAGAAGAAGAAAACAAAGGAAGAAAATGGAGTTGTACCTTGAGAAAGAGGACTTGGAACCTTGACTTGAAAGTGTTGTTGTTGTAATGAAATTGTTGTAGAACAATTTGTTGTATAAAAACTCTTGTTGGAGAATTTGTGTAGAGAATTGTGTATAGTGTAGGTGTAGTGAAAATGTGAGATTAAGGTCCAAAGAGTGTAAAAAGAGTCCCCTTCTAAGGTAGAAGATAATGGTTTTTATAGGTAAAAAAGAGAGGGAAAGGTTGGAGGGAAATTGGTCAATCCATGTGAAATGGAATGGGCCAATCACAAATAAGATAAATGAATAAAAGAAAAATAAAAGAAATAAAAGAAATCAAATAATAAATGAAAGAAATATTAGTTTTTTGGGAAAAGGCTTAGAATTTGGGATTGGGAGTTAATGAAAAAAAGGGGGGGATGAATGTGGATGAGAAAAGAAGTCTTTTGTGATCAAGAAAGAGATTTTGCAAATAAGAAAAGGGAGGGAAATAAGGTCCAATCCGTTATAAGGTGCAATCCGTTACTGCCAAAATGGGAAGCGCGCGAGTCCCGCTTTTTGGGGCGAGACGCGCGCGCAGCCCGTTAACAGTTCCGGAAGCGCCCGCGTCAGAAAAGGACAGAATGACAGAATGACCCTAAAAGTTAACTCTGTTATGCAGTTTAGTCCAAAACTAACGGAATCAGTTAGGAACTTAACCGAAGTAACAGAAATCAACAAAAATAAGTTAAATAAAAATACTTTGTATGCAATCGGGGTGAGAGGTCCAAGGCGGGGTGTCTACATAGCCCCTCGGCGACGTGGATTGCAAAGCAAAACGCGTCGACGAAAGTAAAAACACCCGCCGAGGACATCGACAAAGAAAAAGAAAGAAAGGAAAGCAAAGACTCGATGAAAGCAGTAATTTGAAATTGCTAGAGATAGGGGTGCGCTCCCTGTGTGAGCGTCTTTTGTTGGTAGAAGGGGTGGCATGATCCGTTAGTAAACCTGCCGGCTGAATCCATTAAGTGAGGCCGTTAGTGAACCCTTGAATGAGGCGTTAGTGAACCTTCGAATGAGGCCGTTAGTGAACCTTTAAGGAGGCCGTTAGTGAACCCTTGAATGAGGCCGTTAGTGAACCTTTGAGGAGGCTGTTAGTGAACCTTCGAGGAGGCCGTTAGTGAACCTTGAGGCCGTTAGTGGACCCTTTGAAATGAGGCCGTTAGTGAACCTTTGAGGAGGCCGTTAGTGAACCTTTGAATGGCGAATCCGAGGCCGTTAGTGAAACTTTGTTGACGAATCCGTTAGTGAAATCCGTTGATGAGGCCGTTAGTGAACCTTCGAGGCCGTTAGTGAATCTTTGTTGACGAATCCGTTAGTGAAATCCGTTTAACGAGGCCGTTAGTGAACCTTTGTTGACGAATCCGTTAGTGAAATCCGTTGATGAGGCCGTTAGTGAACCTTTGATGAATTGCTGCTTTGAAGCCGTGTGCTGTTTGGCGTTGCAGTTGACTTTTGCGGGGATGCGGGCATGGTTGACTGTGGACCATTTTCTGCTGGGGATTAAGTGCCTTGAGTTGCAGATGCTGTTTGACTTCGCGGTGGTACCTGTTATGTGCTTTGCAGGTATATGTGCTAGTGCAAGAAGATGCATGAAGTGTGAAATGAAGAGAGAAATTGTGCTCATGGTGCAATGTGATTTGAAAGCAGTTTTGCATGAGAGAGAGATTTGCAAGAATGAAGAAATTACTTTTGTGTGCTGTGTGATTTTGAGGAAAGTATTAATGAATGTTGTTCATACTTTCACTTACCATTGCCGCTTGAGTGGAGATGGATTCCTGATGTCCGCGGAGGATGCTTTGATGGAGAATGTCCATTCTTTAGATGTTGATGAGAGAATGCCCTTGATGTTGGGTTGGCGAGATGGTACTCTGGATGATGGGTTGGTCGTGCCAAAAGGCTGCCTACGTATCCCTTTAAGAGAATCAGACCAGCGTAGTTTAAGGATGATGGAGAATGCTGGAGGAGAAGCTAGGAGCAAAGCAAAGTAAAGCACATACTTTTGCACATAGAAGGAGAAAAAGAAAAAGAAAAATCTTTTTTTTTTTTTAGATTAGAAAGGAAAGAATATGCACACATGTGAGGAAAAGATTTTATTTTTTTTAGTTCGTGGGTGAACCATCTTAACCATTGTGTGCTTGTGAAGCCAACCCAAGATCAAGTCATGTTCAGTCGAAGTCCGGATTGCCTCGCTTGAATTCTGTTGTTGCCGGTGTGCCCAACGAAGATTGATGTCTAGCCCCAAGAGATTTGTCGATTATGGGGCTTCAAAAGGTTTTTGATGCCGAGATGAGGGGTTGCTGATTGTAAAGCCCCTAGAATTCCTTTGATGCCAAATTTTGAGGGACTTGCATAGCTCCAAGATAAATCAGCTCTTGGCCTATTCGAGTAAATCGCCCTTTGTTGTTGTAGCGAGCAAGCCCCAAGAGGAGATCGTTGATGCCAAGCTTCGAGAGATTCCAAAGCCCCAAGTGTCGTGGGCTTGTAGATGACGGGATGTGAAGACCTTTCATTGTAAAGCCCCAAATTATCTCGTGATTGGCTCGGCATTGAGAGCGGATGTACCGTTTGGTAGAATTCTTGATAGAGATCTCCTTCTTTCTCTTACTGGGGAGATGAATGGTCTCATTGTGGTCGATACCCAAATGGCTGAGGGCTTATGTCAAAGGATGTAGTAATGTCTTGCGGTGCCGTTGAGGTCGCGGAGGATAAGGTCTTGGCGTGATAAAGTCTCAAATGAGTATGCTTGCTTGACTCTTCTTGAGTTGAGCTAATGACGGATCTTCGGATGCAACTAGTGCTATGGCCCAACTTTATATGAGCTACACCTTGTGCTTTTGATCTTGGAGAAGGGGGTGCTGAATTGCAGGAACATTGGGATTGGCCGTGGCATTTCCCGCTATAACCCTGTTTTGATTAGAGTTTAGCATATTGAATCTTTTTCCTTTTCTCTAAGACTTCCTTGAAAATCTCGTTGTGAGTTCTAACAAAAATCATCAACTTCATTCATAACATCGGAGTCTTCATTTAAAACCAAGAGGCCTTTGACTTGAAGTGTTGAGAGACCCTTTGAAGCTTGATCCCTTTCATGGAGACTACTCCCAAATTGCGTTGCTCGAGTATTGTTGCCCAAAAGACTGTCGGTCGCTAAGCCCCAATATTGCCCTTTGCTCGGATTACTGTAATGCCGTAGCCCAAAAGATTGTAGATTGCGAAGCCCCTTGAGACCTTCGGTGCCGAATTGAGGAAGCTTCCAATGTTGCACATGACTCGGCTGGGGATACTGCTGGGGAGTTAATTGCTCTTTGCCGAGGGAGCCTTTAAGACTTGACCGTAGCCCTTAGAGTGCCATCATTGATTGCGAGAAAGGTCCATCCTTGATTGGGGGAACGAGCACGGGCACACGCGACAAGAGGGCTTTTTGACATCCCTTTTGGGAGACTTTGAGGATAGTCTCACACATCTTTCTCGAACATAGCCTCTAGGGCGTATTGATTGTCAAAAGAAGTCCTTGTCCTTGATTCACATATCCCCTAGGGCGTCACCATTTGTTGAGCAAAGCAAGAGTGACTCATCCTCGTGCGAGGGAACAAACATGAGAGGACATGGCAAGAGCTACTCCATTTCTCGGGAGCCTTTCGGCGTACTTTAGAAGCACATACTTGAAGAAGCTTTGAAAACTGATACACATGTTGTTGCTATTTGTTGCCTAGGCCAATTGAATAGCTAGGGATTATTTGTGCAACCTCGTGCCCTTTTATGATGGGCTCGTTCTCGGATGGGTCTTGGCTACCACGGGCCTTCTTTTCATGAACCCAAAAATGCACACTGCTGGAGAATGATGCCAATAACCCAAAACAACCTTTGATGGTTCCATATCTTGTCGAGCCTTTTGCAATCCCAAAGTTGACTCGGTGGGGAATTGACTTGCTGAGGAGATCCAATGTAGAGCTCGTGCAGTTGTATTCTTTAGAGGCCGGAGATCTCCATTTCTCTTTCCCTTCTCTCTCTCACTCTCTCATTTTTTTTTTATGACGCACCCTGTTTTTTGCCTAGACCGCCCCTTCGGGTTTTCAATCTAGCGGGCATCTCTTTTGCGTCTTCATTTTGACTCGATTAATCAGGGAGTGTGCATTGACTCTAGCTGAGGAGATAAGATGTGTGATTTTGCGGTGGAGACCTCTTGTCACTAAAGGTGAGTGACATTGACTTGATTAGGGAAGTATCCCTAGTATTGACTTCATGTATTTGACCGTTTTTTGAATGACTCATGAAGGCAAGTAAGTCATTAAGAGAGAAGAGAAGGAAAGCCCCAATTTGATTGCAAGAAATTGGGAGTATGCAGAAAGAATAGAAGTCCCTAGACTCGACAAGGAACGCGAAATGATTCCAAATCTAAGAAAGTTGTTCAATCATTTTGGTGATTAATTCATTGGCAAATGAATCATACAAAGATGTCTTGACAAGTTCGAGATGAAGGCCGATCACCATAACGCGCTAGGGCTAAACATATCTTCTTTCTTGCATGAGACCGGACCCATAGGTTGCCTACGCTCCTCCAGTGTAGAGGCTCAGGTCACCGTAGTTCTTGTGAATTCTCCATTCTTCGGGATGGAATTTTTGCTTCGTCGTGTAGCTTCGTCCTCCTTTGGTGGATGGAACGATGTTGATCTTGATGTGAACTTCTTTGATTGAGGGGGATTTTTTTTTTTTTTTTTTTTTGTGTGCTCTAACTTTTGCCTAGGTTGATTTGAAGAGTTCAACCTAGCGAGCATTTTTTTTTTTTTTTTTTTTTTAATCCCCCCTTTGAAACATTGCTTGATTTTTCTCCATGGATGTTGCTTCACCTTTGATGTCTTGGCTTTGTCTTCGTCATTGATGATGTTGCCTTCGTCACAATGTTTAGCCCCCAGGCGTTCAAGTGATGGCCTTCATTCCAAAACTCGTTTAGACATCTTTTCATCATTTTGCCAAGAATTAGATTGAACAACTTGGAAGAGTGTATGAGGACAAGAACGACTTTTATTTGATGATGAGACTTGACTCAAAATTTCACATTAATTGGACAAAGAAAACTTAATGCACACTTAAGAGGACTTTGACCCCTTTTTTTTTTTTTTTTTAATTCCTATTACTAGGTAGAGAAAGAGAAACGGAGATTGTTGTTGTAGTCCCCATTGTCGTTGTAGTCTCCTTGTGGCATGATTTTTTGTAGAAGCCCCATTTCGGAACCAAATCATTCTTCTTTGATGAGTTCTTGCATGTTGGCACTCTCTAAAGGTTGCTCTTCACCCACAGTAAATTCGCCGTTGTCGAACAAATCTTGGATGATGTTTCGGAGAAGGAAGCACCCTTCGGTAGTATGGCCACTATGCTTGTAGTAGCCGCACCATTCACCATGTGCATGATTCTTCGGTATCGTCTTCGGCTTGACCTTTCCACTTGCCACCAAAGTTTCAAATGCTTCGGCTTGGGTTACTCCTAGGAGAGGAGTGAAAACTCGGTTGTTGGCGGTACCTTTGTAGCTTTTGAGGGACGGGCCACTTGAGCATGCTTTACCCTTAAACTTTTCCTTGTTGTTGGTGAGCTCTTGCAAACGGGCTTTGAGCTCGGAAACCTCTTCCTTGTTAATCTTCCTCTCGAGATCAAAACGGGCTTGCCACAAATCGTCTTTTCGGCGGGCATCCTCGGAAAGTCTATCCATTTGTTCCCCCATAGCTCTTATTATGTTGAAGAGTCTTTCGTTGGACACGGAGAAGTACCCACCATTGTTGTTGTTGCCGTTGGAAGCCATTGGACCTATTGAAAGAACACGGTTGATCTTAGGTTGGCCCCACAAATACCTTTTGAGTAAAATAAATTTAACCCACAAACACGAAAAAGACTCAACCATATAAAGAAAATGACTCTTTTTTTTTTATTTACAAAAGTCGGAAGGACGTGGTCCTTTTTGGGGTTTCTAGAAAAATAGTGGAATCGTCACACTAGTATATAGACCTTCTCGTGGTCCCATATACTCATCGGATTCCACCACGCTTGTGAGACCTACATGTGTCGGGATTAAACTAAATTAATGTAGTAAATCATACATGCGGGGACGAATTTTTATTTTCGTCCAAAATAACCACTTTTGGGGACGGAGTTTTATTTCGTCCATTGCAACGAGTGGCATGTATGATTTGAAGACATTAGTTTAGGGAAATCTCGGCACATGGAAACCGACTTGAGTCACGGAGTGTTAAACCCTAGACTAGAATTGTGTGGTTTGTGCTCGGCTTGAATATGAGGCTTAAAGGTCACCCCCGGCATGTAGTCATGAACTACGCCACGGGCTGAGGTTTACCGCTTCGAAAGAGTCAAGGTCGGGTGGAGCTTGAAACTTTCTAGCACGGGCCTCGACGGGTTTGGGGTTGGACTTGTGCGACTCGATAGTGAGCAATTGATAAGAATATGTGCATGTAGTGTGAGGTCTAACAAGTGACAAAATATATTTTTTTTTCAAAAGAAATAAAAAAAAAACAAATAAGCACATAATTACAACTTTCGAATCACCCGTGTGACCGATAAAAATAAACAGAAAGTAAAAACTGTTTTGTGCAGGCCCGGTGCCCACACACTGTCAAAACCACTCTGTTTTGTGCACTGTTCTGTTTCTGGAAAATGACCAGAAGCGCGCGCATTAGGATGCCTACACGGGAGGCGCGCGCGTTAGACAAAGAGGGGCAGAGGCGCCCGCATCTGGGTAACAACCTGTAAATCAGCGGGTTCAAGGGATTGCCTTGACCCTAATTAAAAATGCTTTCCCCTGCAGAATTTGTTAGCACAGAAACATGGAATGGAAGGACAGGAAGGAAGACGGGCGATTCTGGTAATTGGGGTCGGACGCGCGCGCTTTAGGCCAAGGAGGCCAGAGGCGCGCGCTTCCCACCCTTTTTACCAGAATGCCCAGAAAACAGTAATAAGAACACCAAAAGTTAACAACGCAAGTTTAACCCTCTAAACCGTCCCCAGCGGAGTCGCCACTGTAGATACCCCGGGAAACCACAACTTTGCTAGAGCGGTGAATTATCCTAGGATGTCTAACTTGTTTTAGATTGTTTAGAGTCGCCACCTATGTTTTTAAAGGAACATAAGAAAAACCTAGAAATAGCCTAATTTATGTACAAAATCAGAGATTCGGGAGAGAAGGGTTCGGGGGTTAGGTGACGGAGTGGGAAGTACTTAAACACCCACTCCGCCCCGCTTATGCGGGTCTTGCTACTATTGGTGTTCTAATATTTACATGTCCTTCAATTAATTAAATAGAAATGTGCTAACAATTGTGATGAGAAGAAAAGGGGAAATAAAGGGGAAATAAAATAGAATTGTTTTATTTATTTAATGATAAAGATTACATGTAACAAGTAATGTTAAAGAATTACATTAAGAGATGAAGAGAAATTAACATGGTGAATTAAAGTTAAGATTAAAATGTAGGGAGATAACCTTAACTAACTTCAATATGTGAAGTAGTCATGTTGGTCATGTCCCATTAATGGGGATTGCATACATCAAGAAGAAGAAAACAAAGGAAGAAAATGGAGTTGTACCTTGAGAAAGAGGACTTGGAACCTTGACTTGAAAGTGTTGTTGTTGTAATGAAATTGTTGTAGAACAATTTGTTGTATAAAAACTCTTGTTGGAGAATTTGTGTAGAGAATTGTGTATAGTGTAGGTGTAGTGAAAATGTGAGATTAAGGTCCAAAGAGTGTAAAAAGAGTCCCCTTCTAAGGTAGAAGATGATGGTTTTTATAGGTAAAAAAGAGAGGGAAAGGTTGGAGGGAAATTGGTCAATCCATGTGAAATGGAATTGGCCAATCACAAATAAGATAAATGAATAAAAGAAAAATAAAAGAAATAAAAGAAATCAAATAATAAATGAAAGAAATATTAGTTTTTTGGGAAAAGGCTTAGAATTTGGGATTGGGAGTTAATGAAAAAAAGGGGGGATGAATGTGGATGAGAAAAGAAGTCTTTTGTGATCAAGAAAGAGATTTTGCAAATAAGAAAAGGGAGGGAAATAAGGTCCAATCCGTTATAAGGTGCAATCCGTTACTGCCAAAATGGGAAGCGCGCGAGTCCCGCTTTTGGGGCGAGACGCGCGCGCATCCAGTTAGCAGTTCCGGAAGCGCCCGCGGCAGAAAAGGACAGAATGACAGAATGACCCTTAAAGTTAACTCTGTTATGCAGTTTAGTCCAAAACTAACGGAATCAGTTAGGAACTTAACCGAAGTAACAGAAATCAACAAAAATAAGTTAAATAAAAATACTTTGTATGCAATCGGGGTGAGAGGTCCAAGGCGGGGTGTCTACAGCTGGCAACTGTGCCCACACCCCCATCATACTGCTCTGTTCTGAGACTTGTTTCTGTTCTGGGAACCAACCCAGAAGCGTGCGCCTCTGAGTGTTGATACGAGACGCGCGCGCATGGCGCGTGCTATTGGGAGGCGCACGCTTCTGGGCACACCTGTCAGATTGTCAGATTTTGGACTCAGGGGATTGCCCTGGTCCTATGTGCATATTGTAACCCCTGCAGAAATGATTAGTGGAGAATAGCAGAAGAAGAAGAAGAAGAACATGAAAAAGCGGGCGATTCTGATCCTTGATGCGGGATGCGCGCGCCTTAGGCTGAAGAGGCTAGAAGCGCGCGCCTCCCCCATCAGGAGTCAGAATGCCCAGAAAAGATGTAGATTTTGATCAAAATGCAAGTTTAACCCTCAAATTTCCCCAGCGGAGTCGCCACTGTAGATACCCCGAGGGAAACCACGGCTTTGGCTAGAGCGCGTGAATTATCCTAGGATGTCTAACTTGTTTTTAGAGTCGCCACCTATGTTTTGAGGAACATAAGAAAAACCTATTGATAATAGCCTAAATTTGATCACGAAAACAGAGATTCTTTGTTTTGAGGTTCGGGGGTTAGGTTACGAGATGGGAAGTACCGAAACACCCATCTCGCCCAACTAAAGTTAGTCTTGCTTGATCAAAATCTACATGAATGATAAACGTTCTTCTTCTTCTTCTTTAAATCATAAAAAGGGGTTTTAAAATAGAGTTTGGAATGTAGGAGATAACTCTTTAACCGACCTCAATGAGATGAGGTGATCATTAGAGTCATGTCCCAAAATGATTTGGGTGATTGCACTTTGATAAAACAAAAAGAAAGAGAAAAGAGATGAAGTTGAGAAGGGGAAAGAAGTAGCTTTACCTAGACTTCAAGAGACTTCAAACACTTCTTGTTGAATTACTTGGAGAAATCCTTTGGAAAATGCTTTGAAAGTAGGAAATTTGGTTTCTTATTAAAATGTGAGATTGAGAGCCAAGGTCCAAGGTCCTTGAAAATAGAGGTAAAGGGGGGTTTTTATAGGTGAAAGAGAGATGTTTTTGGTGCCAAAACTCAGTCACCAAGAAATCTTTCCCGGGCAAAATCCTGTAAATTGAGCAAGGGAGAGAATCCTGGCCAGAAATCTGTAACCGACGCCCAGAGGCGCTCGCTTCCTGCTTTGGGGGCGGGAGGCCCGCGCGTCTGGATCCTCCTGTCGGAGGCGCGCGACTCAGAGAAGCTAATTTTGACAGAATGGACTAGAAAGTCAGCCCTGTTATTCAGTTTAGTCCCTGGACTTAACGAAGTCAGTCAGGAACTTAACGGAAGTGACAGAAACTAACGAGAAACACTTAAAATGGGGAGAAACACAAGATCAAATGTGCAATCGGGGTGAGCGGTCCAAGGCGGGGTGTCTACAAGTGACTGCACCTCTCTTGATGGTGCCAATACCGATGATTTTTCCTTTGGCATTATCACCGAAAACCACTGGGGAACCTGATGCTTCTGAGATATCGGCAAGTAGATCTGCAAATCCTGTCATGTGTCTTGAACAGCCACTATCTAGAATCCACAAATCCTTGCTTGCACCAGTTGAGGCCATGAAGCATTTGCTTGCACCAGTTGAGGCCATGAAGTATTCCTGAAATAAAACGGTATGCTTATGGTCCCCCTTATTCTTGGGTCCGAGGGTTAGTTCCTCTTTGGCAACCACATCTGGCCACCGCTAGAGGATGTAACCTCAGTGGGTCCAGATAGGTGCTTCAAGAGGCATTCATGAGCCTTGTGACCATAATCATAACAATTAGAACATCTCACTTGACTGGTAGGCTGTGGAGTCGGTAGAACATCATTCGGTAGAACATCATTCTATTTAGTCAGTGCATCGGCGGAACTAGGGAATTCAGTAGGCACAAACTTAGTAGGTTTAAAGGTGACAGTTTTGCCTTTCTTTCCATTCTGTTTACCTTTAGTAGTTACCTTTTTAGGTACTTGTCCATCGGCAACAGAGGTGGTTAGATCGGCAGCACTTGCTCTGCTGATGTATTCACCAAGAATACCGTTATCGGCAGACTCAGTATCAGCAACCTTAACATATCTTTGTTTGTGCTTATCATTCCTTTTGTTCTGGTTCTTAGGATACTTCATTGCCATAGCACTGTATATTGTCTTAGCATCCTTATGCACTGAGTTAATAAGACTACATTCAACTTTCTCAACCTTTTTCTCGGTCGCACAAGTTTCAGTAGAGCTACTGCTGCTGGAATCAAATCCTAACCCAGATTGATCCTTATATGACATTTGGGTCTGTAGGATTGTTTCAACAGCAACTCTAGATTTTGTGTAAGAATCAACAATCCTTGAGAGATGATTGTTTCTTTTCACAAGATCTTCGATCTGAGCTATCAATACTGCTACTTGGCTTTTGAGATCCAGGTTTTCTTTCTTTAGAGAAATAGACTCAAGATCGTGTCCTTTGAGAACTGAAAGTTCAGACATAGGCGAGCTATTCTCGTTAGAAATTCTTTTGAAATCAGCAGCCATCACTTTATGAACGCTACTCAGCTTCTCATAATCAATAAAAAGTTCATCCATTGTCTCTACCATCTCAGCCTTAGATAATTTTGGAAGAGGGTCGGCTGAATCTTTTGGAGTAGAGAGAATGGGTTCAGGTGAGAAGTCAGGTAGGGAAGAGATGGGTTTCGAAAGGCTTTTGGCAATATTGGGATGTTCGGTGAATGAGAATTTTCTTGTCATCGGCAAGGGTTTTGTTTTAGAACCATTGAAGTGAGAAGAGTTACACTGTCCATAGAGTGAAGTTCTCACTTGATGAACCTTGTATCTGTAGACACCCCGCCTTGGACCGCTCACCCCGATTGCACATTTGATTTTGTGTTTCTCCCCATTTTAAGTGTTTCTCGTTAGTTTCTGTCACTTCCGTTAAGTTCCTGACTGACTTCGTTAAGTCCAGGGACTAAACTGAATGACAGGGCTGACTTTCTAGTCCATTCTGTCAAAATTTCCTTCTCTGAGTCGCGCGCCTCCTACAGTAGGAGCCAGGCGCGCGCGCCTCCCGCCCCCAAAGCAGGAAGCGCGCGCCTCTGGGCGTCAGTTACAGATTTGTGGCCAGGATTCCCTCCCTTACTCAATTTACAGGATTTTGCCCGGGAATGATTTCTTGGTGACTGAGTTTTGGCACCAAAAACACCCCTCTTTCATCTATAAAAACCTCTCTTTACCTCCATTTTCAAGGACCAAAAAGGACCGAAAATTGAACTTACAAAAACTATACCAAAATCACTTTCTAAAGGTTCTCCAAGGATTTCATCAAGCAATATTTGAAGGTCTTCAAATTGTAGGTAAAAGTCCATCTTTTCCTTTCTTTTCTACTTCATCTCCTCTCTCTGTTTTACTCTAATCAAATGTGCAATCACCCAAATCATTTTGGGACATGACTCTAATGATCACCTCATCTCATTGCGGTTGGTTAAGGAGTTATCTCCTACATTCCAAACTCTATTTTAAACCCCCCTTTTTATGACTTAAAGAAGAAGAAGAAGAACGTTATTATTCATGTAGATTTTGATCAAGCAAGACCAACTTTAGTTGGGCGAGATGGGTGTTTCGGTACTTCCCGTCTCGTAATCTAACCCCCGAACCTCAAAACAAAGAATTTCTATTTTCGAAATCAAACTTAGGCTACAATCAATAAGTTTTTCTTATGTTCCTCAAAACATAGGTGGCGACTCTAAAACAAGTTAGACATCCTAGGATAATTCACCGCTCTAGCCAAGTGGTGGCTCCCCGGGGTATCTACAGTGGCGACTCCGCTGGGGATGTTAATTGAGGGTTAAACTTGCATTCCGATCGAAATCTACATCTTTTCTGGGCATTCTGATTCCTGATGGGGGAGGCGCGCACGTCTGGCCTCTTAAGCCTAAGGCGCGCGCATCCCGCATCAAGAACCAGAATCGCCCACTTCTTCATGTTCTTCATCTTCTTCTTATGCTATTCTGCACTAATCACTTCTGCAGGGGTTACAATATGAACATAGGACCAGGGCAATCCCCTGAGTCCAAAGTCTGACATTCTGACAGGTGTGCCCAGAAGCGCGCGCCTCCCATAAGCATTGCGCGCGCGTCCCACATCAGCACTCAGAGGCGCACGCTTCTGGGTTGATTCCCGGAATAGAGACAGGTTTCAGTGACTGAGCAGAACAGTGGGGTGTGGGCACAGTTGCCTGCATCAGAACAGAATTGAACCCTCAGACTGTTTTAATTTTGTGTTTTATTTACTGGTCACACGGGTGATTCGGGAGTTGTAATTTTATGTGCTTATGTGTTTTGTGTGTTTTTCTTTCTTTTAAAAAAAAAATAAAAAAAAAATTTGTCACTTGTTAGACCTCACACTACATGCACATATTCCTATGAACTGCTCACTATCGAGTCGCACAAGTCCAACCCCAAACCCGTCGAGGCCCGTCCTAGAAAGTTTCAAGCTCCACCAGACCTTGGCTCTTTCGAAGCGGTAAACCTCAGCCCGTGGCGTAGTTCAAGACTACATGCCGGGGGTGACCTTTGAGCCTCATATTCAAGCCGAGCACAAACCACACAATTCTAGTTAGGCTCTAACACTCCGTGACTCAAGTCGGTTTACATGTACCGAGATTTCCCTAAACTAATGTCTTCAAATCATACATGCCAACTTGTTGAAATGGACGCATTAAAAATCCGTCCCCAAAAGTGGTTAATTTGGACGAAAATAAAAATCCGTCCCCGCATGTATGCTTTACTACATTAATTTAGTTTAATCCCGATACATGTAGGATTCACAAGCGCGATGGAATCCGATGAGTATATGGGACCGCGAGATGGTCTATATACTAGTGTGACGATTCCATTATTTTCTTAGAAACCCCAAAAGGGATTCATTCCCTCCGACTTATAAAAAAAAAAAAAAAAGAGTCTTTTCTTATGTGGTTCGAGTCGTGTGCCCAACTGTGTGTTCTAAGCCTCTTCATGGACCGCAAGTGTTACTCAAGACTGACAAGGGCCTCTTCTGCAATATAGGTTCAATTGGTACTTACAGAGTCTACCGGGATTCGGAAAATCGGTTAGCCCGTGAAGAGATCACTCCAACAGCTCCTACATCAACCATGACCAGCAGCAGCAACACCATGTCTCTCGAACAGCTTTCAACCATGGTCCAACTCCTCCAAGAGCAAGTCTCCACCCTTAATAAGGAGGCACAAAGCAAAGACGACATTTGGCAATCCCACCTCGACAACCAAAGGGAGGCCCACGAGGCCGAAATGGAGCTAATGAAAGAAAATCTCACCAACCTTGCCAAGGGAAAGAACAAGAATAATGATGATGAATCCGAATGGACCGAGGGTTTGTTCAAAAGTCCGTATGTCAACACCCGTACCAAGAAAATGGGGGAGCCGAGTTCTGAGAACAATGAGCCCAAAATGGTGGATTCTATCATGGCCTACATCGACCAAAAAATCAATGGGCTCAACATGGGGAAAGGCTCCGACACAAGCCTTTATCAATCATCCATCCTCATGAGTACTATAGCCGCTCTTCCCGATAAGTTCAAGATGCCCGACATAAGCAAATTCAAGGGCAACTCTTGTCCTATGGCTCACATTGAGACTTATATTTGGGCAATGGTTCCGAAGAAGGTCTCCCCCAAGGTGATGGCTCAATGCTTTCCTCTCACTCTCGAGGGGGCGGCAAAAGATTGGTATGCTACTCTCCCGCTCACTGTCCGTCTTGATTGGGACTCCGCCATGCTTGCCTTCAAGAACCAATACCAAGGCAACACCACTCACCGGCCCACAAGGAAAGAGCTAGAGAACACTACTCAACGAGACAATGAGTCCTTCATCGACTTCACAAGGAGATGGAATGATAAACTCTCTGAAATTGTTGTGAGGCCAAACACAAAAGAGCAAATGGACATATTTCTCAAGTGTCTCAAGATTGATCTCCACACCCACCTAAGTGGGGCTTGCTACTCCGACTTCTCCCAAATGTATGAGGCGGGGGTACGCATGGATGACTTGCTCAAGGAGATTAAGAAGGCCACTCCTACTTACCGCTACAAAGCCGCTTCCAACTCCACAAAAGAGGCCTCGGTCAACGCCGTCACTATTGACAAGGAGAATTACAAAAAGGTTCCTCCACCTCAAGGGAAGAAGTCCCGAAGTGACCGTGTCTACACGCCTCTCCAAGGCATGACTCAAACCGAAGTGTTCGAGGTCCTCAAGGCAAAGGGTCAAGTCACACCCGTGCAAGGGTACCAACCCAAGACGGTCCACCCCAATCATGCTCACCACAAATATTGTGGCTACCACCAATATAGTGGCCACACCACCGAGGATTGCTTCGTTCTCCGCAATGTCATTCAAGATCTCATAGATAAGAAAGAATTTGTAGTGACTAATGACGAACATGTCAATGTAATAGAGATAGGAGAACTCGAGGGGACCACCCATTCAATCCCAATTGTGAATGGGGGCCCCAATGTTATGAATAAACTTGACAATTCTTGTTATGTAGTGACTTACGATTAGGTAATGAGGGAAGTACTAGAGAATAGGAAAAAGAAGCAAGATGGGAACGTCAACATGCTAACTCGATCCGGTCAAGTCATAGCAAGAAACCCCTCCACTTCCGCACCAAGCTCCTCTTCTCAAAGACCGCAAGTTCGCAACACTCCCGAAGACCCTCTACTTTGTCCAACTCAAGAAAACTCAAGCCAACATCTCTATTTAGGACCTCATCGCATCCTCGAAGAAACACCGAGATCTTGTCATCCGCAATCTCGATGATACATTAGTTTCTCCCGATACTACTCTCGAGGACCTCACGGCAATGATCGGTCACATTCATTTTGGCAACGTCATCACCTTTGCCGATATGGACCTTCCACCATTTGGTTCCGACCACAACGAAGCTATTTACCTCAAGGTACGAGCAAGGGGGAGGCCCGTCTCAAGAGTCTTAGTGGACGGTGGTTCCACACTCAATCTCATGCCTGGCAGAATCATGGGCATACTGGGGCTTAAGGATTCCGATTTGAAACCTTCTACTCAAGTAATCCGAGGTTATAACAGCACCGCCCGTACAGTCATGGGTATGATCGAAATAGACATTGAGTTTGGGAGCATGGTCATGTCCGTTCCATTCCAAGTGCTTGATATCCCGGCCTCGTTCAACTTACTTTTGGGTCGACCATGGATTCACAGTGCTAATGTCGTACCGTCAACTCTCCACCAATGTGTCAAGATCCGAAATGGTGATGAAATAGTGACCGTAATGGCTGAAAACGTCACTATCCACAGAAAAGGTGAGCCCGTCCACCAAGTTCAGCATGGTCTACCAGACTCCACTCTCTCCGGCGTCTCAATCAACGCCATTGACAAAGAAGGGGGAAACGGATCATGGACCCCCAGCAATCACAAAGTCCTCCGCATGATGAGGAATATGGACTACTTCCCTGGTTTAGGCTTAGGGATATATCAACAAGGAATCCTACATCCCGTGCAAGTCCCATTCGTCAAAGACACCTTCGGTTTGGGGTACGAGCCTTCCAAGGAAGACTTGAAACAAGAGCAAGCAATCAAGAACGAAAAGGCCCGAGCTCGTAAAGAAGGCCGTCGTTATGAAGTCCCTAATCTAAGGCCTTACCGCAAGACGTTGAATGGTTATTTTGTCCGCCAAGGAGAAGACGTTCCATACATGATCTTTCCCGAGACGTGGGTTAACAATAAGGGTGTCAAAAAGCCCGGCCTCGAAATCTTCTCCGATTGTGAGATCCAGAAATCCGAAAGGGAACCAACTCCCATGTCACCCCGTGAATGGTGGGGAAGGAAGATGACTATAGAATCCGAGACAGAAATCACCGTGGGGGAAGAACTGACAGATTTAGCCTCCATGTTCGACGAGCTTGCCATGATGAATGACTGCCAAGTTAACGCCATCCATGACACCGTCATCATAAACGAGACTCTCAGTGAGATCCTGCCAAGCTCCGAGCCGATCAACAATTGGTATTCAACGAAAGGGCTCGTGGTATCCGAAGAATTCTTAGTCCAAGAAATGGGTTGCATACCCCGCACAACAACAAAGGAAGAGCGGCTCACACTTACTTTCGAGTCCGAGAGTGTCTGTAATACCCTCACCCAAGAGGATTTGGAGGCCATAGCCGAGCGTGTGTTTCCTTTCTTTGCTAATGAAAAATTTGATATTTCTGAGTACCCTGAGATTGCAAACATCATAAATGATGAATTAACTAATAATGAACTTAACGAACAAGTTAATAACGATTCAAATTATGATGAAATAGACCACGAAAACACAACATACTTAAATGAACTTGCTCAACAAGTCCGTAGTCGTGGTGAAAATGGTCCAAAGGCTGACGAAGAATTGCATGTTGTTAATCTGGGTACCGAAGAAGAGCCAAAAGAAACTAAGATTGGAAGCTTCTTCAAGGGGGACGACAGAGACAGGTTGACTGCATTACTACGGGAGTTCGTGGATAAGTTCGCATGGTCATACAAAGACATGCCGGGTTTGGACAGAAAGGTAGCAGAGCACAGGATTCCGATCAGAGAAGATGCCAGGCCAGTAAAGCAGAAGCTCAGAAAGATCAAGCCAGAATGGTCTCTGCGGGTCAAATAAGAGATTGAGAAGCTCCTCAGTGTGGGTTTCATCAAGGTTATCGAGTATCCGACATGGTTAGCCAACATTGTGACAGTCAGGAAGGGAAACGGCAAGGTTCGAGTTTGTGTAGACTTCTGGGGTTTAAACAAAGCTTCCCCAAAGGATGATTTTCCACTCCCTAATATCGACATGCTAGTCGACTCCACTGCTGCCTACGAGGTTCGCTCATTCGTGGATGGGTTCGCTGGGTACAATCAGATTCTCATGGCCGAGGAAGATCAACATAAGACAGCCTTCACAACACCTTGGGGTACCTTTTGCTA
The DNA here is from genome assembly GCA_026119855.1 of Campanula takesimana. NCBI lineage: Eukaryota > Viridiplantae > Streptophyta > Magnoliopsida > Asterales > Campanulaceae > Campanula > Campanula takesimana. The sequence goes on from JAOWBW010000028.1 coordinate 872,349, forward strand.
CACAGTCATGCCATTTGGGTTAAGAAATGCTGGGGCTTCCTACCAAAGAGCCGTGACAGACTTGTTCCACGATATGATTCACAAAGAAATTGAGGTCTATGTGGACGACATGATCATTCACTCCAAAGGGACCGATGGTCAACATTTAATCGATCTCCGCAAGTTCTTCGAAAGTCTTCGTCAACACAAGATGAGGCTCAACCCTGCAAAGTGCACGTTCGGGGTTATCCGAGGCAAAGTTCTTGGTTATATGGTCACTGAAAGGGGAATTGAAGTAGACCCCTCCAAAATCAAGGCAATCATTGACATGCCTCCTCCAAAGACGCAGAAAGAGATTAAAGGTTTCATGGGCAGACTACAATACATCAGTCGGTTTGTGCACCAACTCACTTCCATGTGCGAGCCAATCTTCAAGCTACTCAAGAAGAATGTGGCTCTAGAATGGACCGACGCGTGCCAAGAAGCCTTCGACCAAGTGAAGCATTACTTGACGTGCCCTCCTGTTCTAGTTCCGCCGCACAAGGAGAAACCTCTGTGGCTCTATCTCACTGTCAATGATGAAGCCCTAGGGGCTATGTTAGCACAAGAGCAACGAGAGTCCACAAAGGAGAACGCCATTTATTTTGTCAGTCGCCGATTCCAAGGTGGCGAAAAGAACTACTCTGTCTTAGAGAAGTCATGTGCAGCATTGGTTTGGGTCACTCAAAAGCTCAAACACTATATGGAAGCTTTTCCGATCAAGCTAGTAGCAAAGGTGGACCCGCTCCGCTACATCTTCGAGAAGCCTTTCATGTTAACAAGAATAGCCAAATGGTACTTCATGCTCGCCGGCTATGATATCACTTACGTCACACTAAAATCCGTCAGGGGGAAAGTGTTCAGTGACCAGCTTGACGAATTCTTGTGTGACGAAGTGAAGGGGGAAGACGTACAGTTCCCCGACGAGCATTTAATTTGTACTGCAACCGAGGAAAATAAGTGGCAACTTTTTTTCGATGGCGCCGCCAATAAACACGGTTGTGGTATAGGGGTATTGCTTGTCGATCCAAAAGACATCTACACTCCCATTGCCATCCGCCTGGAATTTGAAGCTACCAACAACATTGCCGAGTACGAAACATGTATAGCGGGGCTCGAAGCAGCTCTCGACAGAAACATCACAGAACTAGAAGTATTCGGCGACTCTTTGCTCCTTATCAATCAGCAATCGGGAAAGTGGCGAACCCAAGACCCGACTCTCCAACAGTATGGTCAGCACCTTGAAGGACTGGTTGAACAATTCCAAGAGATCACTTTCAACTACCTGCCAAGGGATAAGAATCGCTTCGCCGATGCACTGGCCACTATAGCTTCATTAGTCGAAATGCCCAAAGGGAAAATGGTGAAGCCTTTCAAAATTTCCCGAAGGAACAGTCCGGCATATTGCATGAGTATCGAGATCAACGAGGTTCAAACAAACTCTCCGTGGTATTCGGATATCATGAATTTCCTCAAAGATGGCACTTATCCCGAGAATAGCAATAAGAAGTCTCAAGCAGCTCTGCAAAGGTTAGCCTCTCGGTACGTACTGATTGGGGACCGAGTCTATAAAAGGCACCACGACGGGATCAATCGCTTATGCGCCAATGAGGCCGAAGCTCAAGAGATAATGTGTGAAGTGCACGAAGGAGAATGTGGACCCCACATGAATGGGTTTATGCTAGTCAAGAAGATACTTCGCATTGGTTACTATTGGAGCCTATGGAACGAGACTGTATCGAGAAAGTCAAAAGGTGTTCCAAGTGCCAATTCCACGCTAATCTGCAACATACTCCACCCTCACAACTTTACAACATGGTCACACCTTGGCCTTTCTCTTGTTGGGGGATAGACATCATCGGTAAAGTTCATCCTGCCGGGAGCAATGGGCAGTCATTCGTCCTAATGGCAGTCGACTACTTCACAAAGTGGGTCGAAGCACAAGCCTATCGGACCCTCAATGCCAAAAAAGTGGCCGAATTTGTAAAGATTAATATCATGTGCCGTTACGGCGTGCCTCATGAAATCATTTCCGACAACGGCTCTCACTTTGAGAACGAAATGGATGCACTTTTGGTAAAATACAAGATCACCAAGCACAAGTCATCTCCTTACCGTCCCCAAGCAAATGGCGCGGTTGAAGCAGCAAATAAAACCATCGAGACCATCGTCAAGAAAATGGCCTCAACAGGAAGGGATTGGCCCGATAAGCTACCATTAGCATTGTGGGGCTACCTCACATCAATACGGTCCGCAACAGGAGAAACTCCTTATGCATTAGTCTATGGTTCTGAAGCCGTACTCCCTATCGAACTTGAAGTCCCATCTCTACGGGTCCTCCTCGAGAATCAAGTCAACAAGGTCAACTGGATGCAAAGTCGATACGAACAGCTAGCCTTACTCGACGAGAAAAGGTTAAGAGCACTCGAAGGCACGAGGGCATATCAGCAAAGGATGGCAAGATATTTCAACAAAAAAGTGAAGCCTCGAAACATCAATGTGGGAGATTTGGTCTTAAGACAACATCCTCCTAATGCCATGAATCCCCTGGGGAAATGGGGACCCCGATGGATCAGTCCGTACGTGATCAAAAAGATACTAAGCGGTGGTGCAGTCCGGCTCGTGGATTTAGATGGTGACCAGCTGCCAAAGGAGGTCAACCTCGACAAGCTCAAGAGGTTCTACGCTTAATAAACAAAGACCATAAAAAAAAAATAAAAAAAAATCGATCGCTAGGTTGAAAACCCGCAAGGGCGGCCTAGGCAAAAATTAGAGCACGTGCAAAAAAGAAACCCGCTAGATTGAAAACCCGAAAGGGCGGTCTAGGCAAAAAACAGGGTGCACACAAAAAAAAAAAAAAAATGGTCTTTGTTTGTTTGAACTACGAAGACCTGAGCCTCCCAACTGGAGGAACGTAGGCAACCTCGGGTGCGGTCTAAAACATATCAAAAGTACCCAATTCACTTCAAATAACAAAATGCAATTTTTATTCATTCAATGAATTATTCAAGCCATTACAACGGATTTATTGAGCAACAAAAGACATCAAAATATTAAATCCTAAAACAAAGTGGTCTAATTGCAATCTCTTAGGGTACTAAGAAAAATCCAATTTTCTCTTAGCTTTCAAAGGACCACCCGATCGTCTCTCAATCCTTTTCTTCTTGGGAAATGAAGGAGCACTAATACGCACCGAAACCTTCTGTGTTGCAACACGTCTCCTAACATAAAAGTCATCCAAAGGAGTACCGAAAGGGTCAGCGAGAATGTTACTCGAATCAGCAGCAGCCTCCCTATATCTCAAAGTGCTGCTAGGCTCAAAACCCTTTCCCAACAACTCGGCACGAAGCACATCAACCCAAGTGATGCCACGGTAAAGGGTGCCAAATAAATAATCCAAGTAGCTCTCGGGAAGGAAAACACTCCCCCGATGCAGAGGAGCAAAAGCCCAACGGTTGCGGTCATCTCCCCAAGCCGACTGAAGCTCACTCGAGAAGTCAGGACCCATGTAAGCAACTGGACGAAGCATTCCGTCCCTCAGAAAAGGAATTGTCTGTTGGCGACCGAACTGCCGCAGAACCCGCTCTGGCTGGTAAAATGAAGAATCTCTCAAACCGGGTACAACCACGTGCTGAAAACCAAGAGTCCACTCCACAAAAGGACGAAGACCCCAAGAAGAAGGACACCACTCAATATCAACGGTCACCCGAGAGGCAAAGAATTTCTTCCAACCATCTTCAGATAAATCCCGGATCAACAACTTCCTCCTATGAACAGCAAAAGGAGACAAATCACCATCCGGAGAATAAATCTTGAAGTGTTCTCGGAGCCATATGGTCAAGAGCAAAGGGCTTCCCCGACACATCTTTCCCGTCCTATGTAACTCATCAAGGCCGTGCAACGTCTCTCCTACAATAAGAGGGATTACACTAAATTGCTGCTCCTTAGCTTGCAAAATAATCTCAGCCAACTGCACGTCCGCAGTCCCGAAGGGTGTAACAAACAGTACTTCGCTGAAGAGAAAAACGGCCATGGCATTCCTTTTGAAAGATTGAACCACCGGGTCCTCCGAGTGTAAACTAAAGAACATCGGCAACTCAGTTATGTCAATCATGGTACCGTGCAACATCTTCCTCACGTCCTCAACAGGGAGATTCAGTAACTCAACCCAAGAGTCGATGGCACCACGGTGATATTTAGGGATGGCAATCCGACCGGCCAAAGGCATGCCAAGGATGGCCCCGAAATCGTCAACAGTCGGCACCATTTCATTAGCTGAAAGGTTGAAGGAATGGCTGTCGCAATCCCAGAAAGCCGCGACAGCTCTCAACAAATCCCAATCCGGCTTCAACGTCCGCAAGGTGAAAAGAATTCGGAACCCGAAGTCTTTAATGAAGGCCTTCTTGGGATGGGTCTTGAAAGAATACACAAAAGTGCCCAAGTCCTTTTCATACTCACTAACAACCTTGGCATCAAGGGCAAAAGAATTGGAAGCCATGAAAAATGTTGATCACAAGCAAAGTTAAGCAATAATATGATGTTCAAGAATGGCAGAAAGGAGCTGTGAGAATCAAGTGGTCGAACAGAAGATGATATTATAGCTGTTGGGGGCTCTTTTGGTCAGCAAATGTCAAGCCCGGAATTCCTCCTCCCAGACGCACGCGCCACCCGCCAGCAGTCTGAAATGCGCGCGCGTCCCAAGCCTACAGAGGAAAGCGCGCGCCTCCCAAGTCTAAATCACTTCAAGAAAAGGCCTTGTCAGAGATCTCCAGCTTAAATCAAGGCACAGCCCCTGTCCTCGAACACCCAGTTGGGCACACATTCTTCTGGTCCGCCCTTAAGGCATGTCAAAAAAAAAAAAAATTGAAAGTAGGATAAAAACTCCCACTCAAAAGTAGGCCGTCCTCCCACGGATTCCGAACTCCCTAAGTTCTGTCACGGGTGCCACACCCCCCTCAAGAGTCAATCTCAACATTTCATCCCCAGCAGGAACATTTTTCTGGTCGCGGTCAACTGTGCCCGCACCCCACAATTCAAAAAGTCAAGTGTGACTCCAAGTGGCACGAGACTTCAAAGCAATATTTCATCAACGAATTTCATTAACGGATTCGTCCTCAAAGGTTCACTAACGGCCTCATCAACGGATTTCACTAACGGATTCGTCCTCAAAAGGTTCACTAACGGCCTCATCAACGGATTTCACTAACGGATTCGTCCTCAAAGGTTCACTAACGGCCTCATCAACGGATTTCACTAACGGATTCATCAACAAGGGTCACCAACGGACTCATCCAAGGGATTCACTAACGTATTCATCAAACGGATTCACTAACGGATTCGTCAACAAGGGTTCACCAACGGACTCATCCAAGGGATTCCCTAACGGATTCATCAAACGGATTCACTAACGGATTCGTCAACAAGGGTTCACCAACGGACTCATCCAAGCGATTCACTAACGGATTCATCAAACGGATTCACTAACGGATTCGTCAACAAGGGTTCACCAACGGACTCATCCAAGGGATTCACTAACGGATTCATCAAATGGATTCACTAACGGATTCGTCAACAAGGGTTCACCAACGGACTCATCCAAGGGATTCACTAACGGATTCATCAAACGGATTCACTAACGGATTCATTAACAAGGGTTCACCAACGGACTCAAGGGATTCACTAACGGATTCATCAAGCGGATTCACTAACGGATTCGTCAACAAGGGTTCACTAAGGGACTCATTCAAGGGATTCACTAACGGATTCATCAAACCGGTTCACTAACGGCCTCATTCAAAACATTCAGTCGGCAGGTTCACCTAACGGATCATGCCACCCCCTCTATCAACAAAAGCCGCTCACACAGGGAGCGTACCACTATCTCTCGCAATTTCAAATTCTTGCTTTCATCGAGTCTTTGCTTTTTCTTGGTGATGTCCTCGGTGGGTGTTTTTAACTTTCGTCGACGCGTTTTGCTTTGCAGTCCACGTCACCGAGGGGCTCTGTAGACACCCCGCCTTGGACCGCTCACCCCGATTGCACATTTGATTTTGTGTTTCTCCCCATTTTAAGTGTTTCTCGTTAGTTTCTGTCACTTTCGTTAAGTTCCTGACTGACTTCGTTAAGTGCAGGGACTAAACTGAATGACAGGGCTGACTTTCTAGTCCATTCTGTCAAAATTGCCTTCTCTGAGTCGCGCGCCTCCTACAGTAGGAGCCAGGCGCGCGCGCCTCCCGCCCCCAAAGCAGGAAGCGCGCGCCTCTGGGCGTCAGTTACAGATTTCTGGCCAGGATTCCCTCCCTTGCTCAATTTACAGGATTTTGCCCGGGAAGGATTTCTTGGTGACTGAGTTTTGGCACCAAAAACACCCCTCTTTCACCTATAAAAACCTCTCTTTACCTCCATTTTCAAGGACCAAAAAGGACCGAAAATTGAACTTACAAAAACTATACCAAAATCACTTTCTAAAGGTTCTCCAAGGATTTCATCAAGCAATATTTGAAGGTCTTCAAATTGTAGGTAAAAGTCCATCTTTTCCTTTCTTTTCTACTTCTTCTCCTCTCTCTCTTTTACTCTAATCAAATGTGCAATCACCCAAATCATTTTGGGACATGACTCTAATGATCACCTCATCTCATTGAGGTTGGTTAAGGAGTTATCTCCTACATTCCAAACTCTATTTTAAACCCCCCTTTTTATGACTTAAAGAAGAAGAAGAAGAACGTTATTATTCATGTAGATTTTGATCAAGCAAGACCAACTTTAGTTGGGCGAGATGGGTGTTTCGGTACTTCCCGTCTCGTAATCTAACCCCCGAACCTCAAAACAAAGAATCTCTGTTTTCGTAATCAAACTTAGGCTACAATCAATAGGTTTTTCTTATGTTCCTCAAAACATAGGTGGCGACTCTAAAACAAGTTAGACATCCTAGGATAATTCACCGCTCTAGCCAAGTGGTGGCTCCCCGGGGTATCTACAGTATCCTATTGGGTTTTCTGCTTGATGCTTACTTCCTTGAAGTATGGTTGAACTCTTCCAGTTGGTACTTCTTTGATTGGAGTCTTTGGCGGCGAGGGATCTCGGTATATTGGAGTCGGCAAGGATGAAAGATCGGCATCATCTGAATCTAATGCAACGAAACTTACATCAGCATCTGCATCTTCATCGGCATCTTCGTTTGAATCGGTTTCACACCAGACCGGCAAGGCTTTTTCTATGCTATCATCGGCAACATAACTTCGAGACTTTGGATATCTCTTGTTTACTGATTTCCTCACGTATTCATACTTTGGCTGAGGGCATTTTGAAGCAAAGTGACCAGGTTTTCTGCAGTTGAAGCAGACGAGATCACCTTTGCTGTTTTTGCCATCGGTAGCACTGGTACTTGGTTTATTGTAGCTTGCTGATTTTTGAAATGGTGGTGTAAAGGATTTTTGTTGCTGGTAAATTTCTTTTTGCATCCTTTTGAAGTCTTTAAACCTCTTGTAGTTTCTAGCGAAGGCGGCAAATTCCTCTTCTTCCATTGTTTGTTCTGAAGGTGTTTCTGAGGTTTTTGAACAGCAGGGTGTTTGATGGGGATCTATAGGAGGGAATTTGGTTGAAGGAAAGGATACCTGAGATTGAGCTGATAGAGACAAGTTTTTGAAATTTTTATCGAGAACGTTAAGTTTTTGCAGTTCTCTCTCATACAAAAACAGACTAGACACAAGATTCTGAATAGAAGTCTTGTTTAAGTCTCTAACTTCTCTAACAGCAGTGACCTTAGTATGATACTCATTTCCTAAAGAGCTTAGAAAACGAATATTAAGATCTTTCATAGTATACACTTTACCTAATGAAGCACATAAATTACTTACCTCGCAGAATCTGTCGTAGGCACTTCTGAGAGATTCACCATCTAGTTTCTTGAAAGATTCAAACTTAGCAATGCAGTCATAGAGTCTGTTCTCTTTCACCTGCTCATCTCCTTCAAAGTACGCAAGGAGTTTGTTCCAGCATTGTTGAGCCGTGGAGTACAAGTCAATCAGTTTATATTGCTTGTCGTCTAATCCACATGAGATAATGTTGAACGCCTTTCCATCTATAGCGACTAAAAGTTTGTCTTCATCAGTCCATTCTTATCTAGGTTTTTCAATCAAGGTTTCATCAACTTGAACATGCGTTTCTTGTTCAGTGTCTTAATCAACATGAGCAGTCAGGGAGTGGAGGGAATTGGTCGGTAGGTGGTTGAGACCTTTAGAGGAATGATTGGACCACCTTCTATTACTTACATTAACCGGTCATCAATTGAGTTCATATACTTTATCATACGAGATTTCCAGACACCAAACTCATTGACGTTCAACAACGGAATGGTAGTGATGTTGAACGACTGCATGATTTTTCCTGCCATGGTATCGGCAATACAAGCTGCAAAGCTTGGAAATTTCTTTCAAAATTCCAAGCTCTGATACCAATTGGTAGGAAAATTGGCTAGAAGGGGGGGGGAAGCCTTTTTAAAACTTTTCAAGAAACCCTTTTATAAATGCAAAGTCACTTATCAGTTTGCAAACTATTATCAGTAAGCGCAGCGGAGAAGATATGACTAAGTTTTAACTCACGCTTAAATCGGTAAGAAATGGTTTTCAGATCTTAGTTTAAACACAAAGTTGTTTCCAAAAGTTCAATGCAGTTTCAAGAGATTGGTCAAAGGAAAATATAATGAATCAGTATGAACAGTTAGATCAGCTGGTGAGAGATTTTCAACCGGCAAGAATAAAGTAGCTGACAAGAGACACAGAGATTTGGAGAGGTTCACAGTGTAAATACTGCTACGTCCTCTACCAAGTTTGGTCAGAATTTGGATTTGGGTTAAGAGTACTATTAGATATTTCTAGTCTATTACAAGCATGGCTTTGCCGTTATACAAAGACTAAGTTCTAGAAATTTCTAATGGATCGTAAAACAAATACTGACCAAGTGTTTTTGAGCGGCAAGCTCAAAAGAACTTATCTCACTAAGGTGGGTGTATGAATAACTCAATCACAATATTCCTTATATAAGTCTAACTTGGGAATATTAACAAGGTGATGAGTTTGTGCACGAGTGTATGTCCTTTTAATGTCTAATGATTATCTGGACGGAATGTTGAGCTTCAATGAATTCTTCAACAATCAACTCTCTTCAATGCACCCACCTTCTTCAATGCAGCAAGTCCTCTATTTATAAGAGGAGCATATGTCTTAGCTTGTTGAAGAAGGATAATATTTGAATTTTCAGCTGGGTAGGTGAGGAGCATTTAATGCGGTATCTTGAGCATTAATGGCGAAGATTTGTTGTACACGCATGCTTGGAAAAGTCTGATGGGTAAAGACCCATTTGTCTCAATCGGTTACCTGGAAAAGCAAGTAGAGACAGAGTATAGCTAAAAGTAGCTATGTGTCAGACGGCGCAGTAATCACTACAGAGCAGGTAAACTACTATTTGATAAAACAGTATGAAAGGACAGGGACAATCAGCAAGGTTGACTTTAAGATGGAACGATGTAACCTGACTGACAGTACAGACTGTCTTTCTTATTGGCATGTTGAGAATGGAGTTGATCGGCAACTTGTGTAGCAAGTTAATCGGCAACTTGTTTACTGGTCTGTTGATTTGCTTCCTTTTGCTGGTTTAACTTGTTTGAAGAGATGTAATACACCTGTGCAGGTCACAAAGAATCCTAAGGGTACCTAAAGAGGTTCTAATAAAATTGGGGGATCCTAAGTATAGACATGATTGGGATTAAGTAATTCTAGTGACTAGGAATCTATTTGAACAACAAATAGCTAGGAAGGCTCCTAATTAGATGTTTCCCGGATTAGGAGAATGTTGGCCAAGAAAGAGGTTGGGACGGAGAAGGAAAGTGGATTAATCCCAAAACAGTAGGAGATTTCTCGTACGAGACATTTATGTCTCGTACGAGGCATCCATTACAAAGGTAATGTTTTGTCCTTCTGTCAGTTTCATTTGTTCATTGTAGCCCCTGACTAACAGAGTCAGTTAGAAACTCAACAAAACGTGACGAAACTAACGAGTTTTCATCCAAACACAAAGGCGAGACACAAGAGTAGTGTAATCATAAATGTGAGTTCAAAATGGGGTGTCTACAGCCATCCACTTTGGATATTCAGCTTCTCTGATCATTTTCGCTTTCAACAACCTGTCAACTTCTTCCTGGGTAATCTGATTCCTTTCTTGAGCAAATTTTCTTCTTTTCTGTCATACCGGTTTGAAAGAAGGATCTATTTTAAGTTTGTGAGTTATGACGTCTTTACTTATCCCCGTTATGTCCTCATGTTTCCAGGCGAAGCTTTTGACCCTTTCTTTCAAGAGATTGATTAACTCTTCTTCAAATTCTGCTGGTACATCTTGACCAATTAGCACTTTCAAATCGGGATTAGAGGGATCCAAGAGTATTTCTTTCACATCATGCTCTCTTGCTGTTGGTAGTGGTGCCCTAGGCACGTTTAATAAACGTTGTAATTGTTATCATTTATTTCATATCAATAAAGAGATGTCTTGATTATTATTGTTGTTCATGTTTACTTATAATAATCTCCGTCCCTAGTACTTGTTAAGCACTAGTATAAATGCTAAATGATCATGGGATGATCATGTTAGATTTATGGGTACTTGTTTGGAACAAGGTACTGGACATGACCCGCTGTATGAGATTTATGTCATGGTCCATGTCAAACATATATCTCATATTAGTTATGTCATTTGAATCCTTAGACATAAAGTTATTATAGTCTTCCACTTGATAAACATTATGTTTGACATATTCAAACGCTACCTTTAACCGGGAAGTTATAAAGGGTATGATTGGCATAATCGGATTCACGTAGGGAAGAATAATAAGCTAAATGGATTTGTTCCTCCTCGGAGAGATGTCAAGCTTGGGCCACTCGTAGGAATGATGTTGATGAAATGTTCGGCCGGACTCAAATGGATTGATTGGATCAATAGCATTTGAATTATCAACATATTCGGAATCGAGAAAGTATTGAACAAACAAGTTGACTGTTTGACCATGACTTGTGTTCAATGACATCGTGGACAAAGGGATTGTGACATATTCTAAAGGAATGCGAACTTGTATCTAGTTATACTATTTGAGTAGGTATGACGGTTTGCTAGAACTTAATCATATCTTATGGGATCATGTTTGAGCTCATTGCCAACTTAGTATAATCCTAGAGGGTCACACACAATAGAACGAATCTTTAAAAAGGACTACATTGGAATTTGGAAATTCTGGACTTTCTGGGAAGTGGGCGACCGCACATTCTGGACTGGGCGGCCGCACACTTAGCCAAATTTTGTACCAGTTTTGTTTCAGAATGTTGTGCGACCGCACAGAGGTTTTTGGGCGGCCGCACAGTACTGTCGGGTGGCAGATTCCTAATTTGATTAGGAAACGAATTTTGGACGGATTTTGACACAAGTTTCCTATTTGGAATAGGTCATACTTGTGTATAAAAGACCAAATTCGGCCAGCACTCAAAACGATTGATTTTGTGAGTCTCAAAGAGTTTGAGAGAGGGTTTATTTTGTTCCAAGACATTCTTGGTTGAGGAACAAAATAATACACAAAATAAATTCCATATAGTTCTTTTGATTGTGAAAAAGTGTTTCACAATTTGGTCTAGCAACCAAGATCAAAGAAGCTCCTTTGATATTCGTTCGAAGTGTGGATACCGCTAGAGGGTGAAAATCATCATCTTCAAAGTTCGTGTTCAAGCTTTGTGATCGTGATCAAGTCTTCAAACCTCCACCAAAGACCAAGAGAATTTGATAGCCATCAAGGGTTAGTTTATTCCTTTATTCTTATGTTGTATTTGATTTAATCATATGAACGGATCTATGGGCTTTGGGTTTCAAAATTTTAAATGCTAATTTCCGCTGCGCATGTTTGATCGAAACCCAACAGTGGTATCAGAGCCCGTTCATGTTGATTATTTCAATACGTGATCATGTTATGTGTATATAAATTGTTTATGTGCCTTGCATGATATGAATATTGGGATATGTGATGTTTATGTGTTATGTGATTTTATGTGGTTTATTGTTTTTACAACTTTAATCGCACGATTCAATCGCAATAAATAAATTATGGTGGATTCAGAATTGTTGATTATTAATTTTTGAATGGATCAAAGTTTTAATAATCGGGGAAAAACGATTTTGAGACAAAATTTTCGAACTTAAAATTCTGCACATTCTGATTGAACCGGGCGACCGCACGGAAGATACTGGGCGGCCGCACGGTCTTTGGGCGACCGCACAGGTATTTTTGGGCGGCCGCACGCCAAGATCAGATTGTCTGATTTTGCTCAAAAATCAGAATTTGGAATTTTCGAAAAATTCAACAAAACCAGTAACAGAACCAATCCAGACTTGCTGATCTGGAATGGGTTTTGGGTAGTTGTTGGGTTTGTGTGTGGATTTTGGGGTTTGATTTTCCTATTTGTTTTAAATCTTGTGATTCCTAGATTGGTTCAAGTTTTGGATGGCTAATCTGCGTTCATCGAGATTGTGTTTCCCAAAATTGATCGCAATCAAAGTTTCAAAGATAAAACGAAGTTAGAATTATGAAGAGTTCATAATTGCTAAAATTGAGAAACAAAGTTCTTGATTCAATGATTGGAGATCCATGTGGAATTGTGAATGCAATTGGCCTACGTTCATCGAGACCATCTATTGCTTAGTTTCGGCCACATGGACTACTTTCTTGGTTTCTTGAATTAGTGCGGGATTGTGGTTGCCTAATGGTTTAGTTCGACCGCACTTCTTGTTGTCTTGATTTGGAGATAATAACCAAAGTTGAAATAGTCTCATCCTCATAATTATAGAGAAACTAATGACACATAAATACCATGCTTAAATTAATGGAGAATAATTTAGTGGCTAAACTTGATGTGTAACATGTTTATATTATGTGCTCATAAATGTGTTATATGCTACATGTGAGGAACCTTCAAAGAAAGTTTTAAGTCTTTTATTGCCATGCCATGATTAAAACACTTGTGAGTACATGAGTGATTTTAATGTAGATTCGCCCTAGCGAGATGCATTAAATTTGTTTATGTATGAGCAAGATAGATAGTGTGGGCACGCCCTAGCGGGACACATTAACTATGCGTTTAAAATGGTTAGACTTAATTGGGCGTCAAAACAGTTTGGGCCTAGGCAAAGATGAGGTTTAACATGCTTTTTGAAATTGGATTTCTTAAAGAATCTCATAAAAGGAACTAAGAGTCATATGAGATATGATTGACAAGAGTTGTCTACCTAATTAATTTGATTTTGTGTAATCCGCCTTAGCGGACTTGAAATTAAATTAAAGTTGGATCTTAACCCATTTAAATTATATTATACATTGGATGTATATGAAGGTTATATAATTTAGTGGGAGTATTTTGTTTGAAAAATACATTATTTATCTCTTTAATAAAAATCGGTACTTATTAAATTTTGGAAATTTTGCATATTTGTAGATAATGACTAATAACACTCAATCAATGTCGTTGCAATCGATCCTTGAGAAGGATAAGCTTGAAGAGAATGGTACCAACTTTATGGATTGGATCCGTAGCATAAGAATCGTTCTTAGGCAAGAAGATAAGTTGTACATTCTCGATGGGCCTCTCCCCGCTGAACCACCGCCTACTGCCCCTAGGGTAGAAAGAGACAATTACAAGAAGCATCGTAATGATTCTAGAGATGTAAGTTGTCTCATGCTTGCTGCTATGTGTTCAAAACTCCAACAAAGTTTGGAACATTTGGAAGCCTATGAGATAGGCGTGGAGTTGAGAACCATGTTTCAAGAGCAAGCTAGGCAAGAGAGGTACAAGACCATTGTTGCATTCACTACTAGTAAAATGAATGAAGGGCAACAAGTGAGTCCTCACTTTCTTAAAATGAAAGGTTATGTAGAGCACCTTGAGAAACTTGGCTATCCAATCCCATTGGAGCTAGCCACGGATCTCATTCTTAATTCATTGCCTAAAAGTTATAATCAGTTTGTAATGAATTATAACATGCATGGAATGGATAAGAATCTCTCTGAGTTGCATGGGATGCTTAAAACTGCAGAGATGAAAATTGTGGAGAAAGGTTCTCCTGTGCTCTTGGTTCATGATGGGAAGAAGCCTGGTGCCAAAGGCAAGGGTAAGGCAAAAGTTGTCAAACCCAAGATAAGCAAGGCAAAGGTTGCCAAGGCTTCTGAGGCAAAACCCGATACACAAAAGGATGCAATTTGTTTCCATTGTCAAGAAATTGGTCATTGGAAACGTAATTGCAAGGCTTTCTTGGAAGAGCAAAAGAAGAAGAAGAGCAGCAAGGCTGCGTCGACTTCAGGTATCTATATGATAGATATTCTCCTTTCTACCACTGATTCTTGGGTATTGGATACCGGATGTGGTTCTCACATTTGTCTAAATGTGCAGGGACTAAAGAATAGGAGACTGCTTAAAGAAGGTGAAGTAGATCTACGCGTGGGGAATGGAGCAAGAGTTGCTGCATTAGCCGTAGGGACTTATGAAGTCACTTTACCTTCCGGATTAATTCTTGTTTTGAACAATTGTTATTATGTTCCGGATTTAAGCAGAAATATTATTTCAATTTCTTGTTTGGATAATGAAGGTTTTAAGTTTCTTATTGAGAATAAGAAATTTTCTATTTATTTAAATGATGTGCTTTATGGTATTGCTAATTCATTTAATGGCCTTTATGTCTTGGATATCAAGAATGAAAATAATGTCTATCATGTAAATAAGAAATCTAAACCTAATGATATAAATCATACTTATTTGTGGCATTGCCGTCTTGGTCATATTAATGAGAAGCGTATCTCAAAACTCCATGGGGACGGACTTTTGGGTTCATGTGACTTAGAGTCATATGATACTTGTGAGTCGTGTCTTCTTGGAAAAATGACTAAGACACCTTTTACCAAGTTGGGTGAAAGGGCAAGCGACTTATTGGGGTTGATAGATTCCGATGTATGCGGACCATTAAGTAGCAATGCTAGGGGAGGATTTCAATACTTCATAACCTTCACTGATGATTATAGTAGATTTGGGTATGTTTACCTAATGAAACATAAAAGTGAAGCATTTGAGATATTTAGAATATTTCAAAATGAAGTAGAAAACAACTTGGCAAAAGTATAAAGGCACTTCGATCAGATCGAGGTGGTGAATACTTAAGTCAAGAATTTGATGATCATCTAAAGAATTGTGGAATAGTTTCACAATTGACTCCACCTGGAACACCACAATGGAATGGTGTGTCCGAGAGGAGGAATCGGACTTTGTTAGACATGGTTCGATCAATGATGAGTCAAGTTGATCTTCCAATATCCTTTTGGGGTTACGCCCTAGAAACCGCTGCTTTCACACTAAATCAAGTTCCAACTAAATCGGTTCCAAAGACTCCATATGAGATGTGGAGTGGAAAGAAACCTAGTTTATCTTTCATGAGGATTTGGGGTTGCGAAGTTTATGTCAAGAGACTTATCTCTGACAAACTAGCACACAAATCTGATAAATGTATTTTCGTGGGATATCCTAAGGAAACTAAAGGATATTACTTTTACAACCGAGAGGACAACAAAGTGTTTGTTGCCCGAACTGGTGTCTTTCTAGAGAAAGAGTTTCTCTCCAAAGAAATCAGTGGGAGTAAAATAAATCTTGAAGAAATTCGAGACCCAGAAAATAACATTGAACCAATAGTGGAACAAGAACAAGAACCACAAGGAGTTGTGGAACCTGTTCAAAATACACAAGCATCTCACAGATCTAGTAGGTTACGATCCGAGCCCGAGAGATATGGATTTCTCGTAACGGATAGTAATGAGGTAGAAATCATTGAGAATGATGAACCGTCAACCTACCAAGAGGCGATGTCTTCTCCTGATTCGGACAAGTGGCTTGGAGCCATGGAATCCGAATTACAATCCATACAAGACAATCAAGTTTAGAATTTGATTGATGCGCCCGAAGGTGTAAAAACCATAGGATGCAAATGGGTCTTCAAGAAGAAGACTGACATGGATAGGAAGGTGCATACTTACAAAGCTAGGCTTGTAGCGAAGGGTTATAGGCAAGTTCATGGTATTGACCATGATGAGACCTTTTCACCCGTAGCAATGATCAAGTCTATAAGAATTTTGCTTGCCATTGCCGCATATCATGACTATGAAATATGGCAGATGGACGTCAAAACCGCTTTCCTGAATGGAAAACTCCAAGAGGATGTGTATATGACACAACCAGAAGGTTTTGAACAAGATTCTAAGGTATGCAAATTGCAAAGATCCATCTATGGATTGAAGCAAGCTTCAAGGAGTTGGAATCTCCGTTTTGATGAATCGGTCAAAGAGTTTGGTTTCATCAAGAACGAGGATGAGTCTTGTGTATACAAGAAGACTAGTGGGAGCATAGTGCTATTCCTTATTTTATACGTGGATGACATATTGCTCATTGGAAACGACATTCCTACACTTCAGTCTGTGAAAACTTGGTTAGGAAAGTGCTTCGCATTGAAAGATATGGGTGAAGCCGCATATATACTTGGCATTAAGATCTATAGAGATAGATCAAGGAGGCTACTTGGTTAAGCCAAAGTACATACATTGACAAGGTCATTAGAAGATTCCGTATGGAAAATTCTAAGAGAGGCACCTTGCCCGTGTTACATGGAGTTTCTCTAAGCAAGACTCAATGTCCTAAGACAAAATATGAGCGTGAGAAAATGAATGATGTTCCATATGCTTCGGCAATTGGATCCATCATGTATGCCATGATTTGTACTAGGCCGGATGTGTCTTATGCTTTGAGCATGACAAGTAGATACCAATCCGACCCTGGCGAAAATCACTGGATAGCTGTAAAAGCGATTCTTAAGTACTTGAGAAGGACTAAAGACTCGTTTTTGGTCTTTGGAGGAATGGAAGATGATCTCGTTGTAAATGCTTACACGGATGCAAGCTTCCAAACTGATAAAGATGATAGCCGATCGCAATCGGGTTTTGTGTTTATGTTAAATGGTGGAGCTGTAAGCTGGAAGAGTTCCAAGCAAAGTACAACCGCTGATTCTACAACAGAAGCTGAGTATATTGCTGCATCGGATGCTGCAAAGGAAGCTGTTTGGATTAAGAAGTTCATAACTGAACTTGAAGTGGTTCCTAGTATTGCTAATCCAATAGACCTTTATTGCGATAATAATGGTGCTATTGCCCAAGCAAAGAAACCAAGAGCACATCAAAAATCTAAACACATACTTAGGCGTTTTCATATCATTCGAGAGATCGTTGATAGGGGAGACGTAAATATATGCAGAGTACCTACTGATAACAATGTTGCGGACCCGCTAACAAAGGGACTTCCACAAGCTAAACATGATAGTCATGTTAGGTCCATGGGTATTAGATACATGGGAGATTGGGCCTAGGGCAAGTGGGAGATTGTTGGTAGTGGTGCCCTAGGCACGTTTAATAAACGTTGTAATTGTTATCATTTATTTCATATCAATAAAGAGATGTCTTGATTATTATTGTTGTTCATGTTCACTTATAATAATCTCCGTCCCTAGTACTTGTTAAGCACTAGTATAAATGCTAAATGATCATGGGATGATCATGTTAGATTTATGGGTACTTGTTTGGAACAAGGTACTGGACATGACCCGCTGTATGAGATTTATGTCATGGTCCATGTCAAACATAAATCTCATATTAGTTATGTCATTTGAATCCTTAGACATAAAGTTATTATAGTCTTCCACTTGATAAACATTATGTTTGACATATTCAAACGCTACCTTTAACCGGGAAGTTATAAAGGGTATGATTGGCATAATCGGATTCACGTAGGGAAGAATAATAAGCTAAATGGATTTGTTCCTCCTCGGAGAGATGTCAAGCTTGGGCAACTCGTAGGAATGATGTTGATGAAATGTTCGGCCGGACTCAAATGGATTGATTGGATCAATAGCATTTGAATTATCAACATATTCGGAATCGAGAAAGTATTGAACAAAACAAGTTGACTGTTTGACCATGACTTGTGTTCAATGACATCGTGGACAAAGGGATTGTGACATATTCTAAAGGAATGCGAACTTGTATCTAGTTATACTATTTGGGTAGGTATGACGGTTTGCT
This sequence comes from Campanula takesimana, assembly GCA_026119855.1. Classification (NCBI taxonomy): domain Eukaryota; kingdom Viridiplantae; phylum Streptophyta; class Magnoliopsida; order Asterales; family Campanulaceae; genus Campanula; species Campanula takesimana. Next base: position 890,557 of record JAOWBW010000028.1, read on the forward strand.
AGAACCTAATCATATCTAATGGGATCATGTTTGAGCTCATTGCCAACTTAGTATAATCCTAGAGGGTCACACACAATAGAACGAATCTTTAAAAAAGGACTACATTGGAATTTTGGAAATTCTGGACTTTCTGGGAAGTGGGCGACCGCACATTCTGGACTGGGCGGCCGCACACTTAGCCAAATTTTGTACCAGTTTTGTTTCAGAATGTTGTGCGACCGCACAGAGGTTTTTGGGCGGCCGCACAGTACTGTCGGGTGGCAGATTCCTAATTTGATTAGGAAACGAATTTTGGACGGATTTTGACACAAGTTTCCTATTGGAATAAGTCATACTTGTGTATAAAAGACCAAATTCGGCCAGCACTCAAAACGATTGATTTTGTGAGTCTCAAAGAGTTTGAGAGAGGGTTTATTTTGTTCCAAGACATTCTTGGTTGAGGAACAAAATAATACACAAAATAAATTCCATATAGTTCTTTTGATTGTGAAAAAGTGTTTCACAATTTGGTCTAGCAACCAAGATCAAAGAAGCTCCTTTGATATTCGTTCGAAGTGTGGATACCGCTAGAGGGTGAAAATCATCATCTTCAAAGTTCGTGTTCAAGCTTTGTGATCGTGATCAAGTCTTCAAACCTCCACCAAAGACCAAGAGAATTTGATAGCCATCAAGGGTTAGTTTATTCCTTTATTCTTATGTTGTATTTGATTTAATCATATGAACGGATCTATGGGCTTTGGGTTTCAAAATTTTTAATGCTAATTTCCGCTGCGCATGTTTGATCGAAACCCAACACTTGCTTCGAAGACCTGGTGTGCCTTCTTCTTTAATTGCTATGCTTGCTGGGAGGATGACGTCGCCTTCATAGATGTCATATAGCAATCCTTTTCCGTCTACTGGTCATTGAAAATCTTGACAACTCCCCAAGGTGTCGGCATCTTCACACACTGATGGTACGTGGATGGTACTGCCTTCATAGAGTGAATCCAAGGTCTGCCCAAGATCACATTGTAGCTAGTTGCACAGTCTATCATACAAAATCTTTCCATTGAGTTAACGCCTTCCACGTATACTGGGAGTCTAATCTCTCCTACCGTGTCCTTTGTCTCGCCACTGAAACCTACTAGTACCGAAGTGTTCTTGACTACCTCTGTCATTGGAATATTCATTTCTTTCAAGGCTGCAAGGGTGATGAGATTTACAGAGCTGCACCCATCTACTAAGATCCTTCTGACTTTGCAGTTTGCTATTTGAAGGGCAATGACCAGTGCATCATGATGTGGATCCAGCACGTTGTCCATGTCGTCTTCTTCGAAGGAGATGACATGTTGAGAGGTCAACTGGGAAGCCTTGTCTTTTCTTCTGGGCTTTTCATCTTTGGACTCCTGTGCATGCCTTTTAGGTGCAGAATAAGAAGTACCACAAATATCAGAACCACCACTAATAAATTGGATTACCTTGGTTACAGGTGGAGGAGAAGGTGGTTTCTCTGGAACATGCTCTTTGTTGTCTGCCTTGTTCTTCTGGTGGCTAAGGATTTCTTTGAGGTAGCCTTTTGATAGTAAGTAGCTCAGCTCTTTCCTCAAGGCGATGCAATCTTCTGTAAGGTTTCCAAATCTTCATGGTAAACACACCACTTAGATTTGTCCTTCCAAGTAGCTGGTTTGTCATTTTTCCTCGGCCATCTTGCTTTGTCTCCAAGATTTCTCATTGCGCATAAGATACCTGAAACATCAACAGAAAAGCAATAATCAATAATTTTAGGACAGTCGGTATCATCCTGATCTTCATCTTCCACAGAATGAATCTTGTTAGAATCATTTCTATGGTATGGCCTGGATCTGTTGTTCTGCCTCTGGTGAGACGTCTCTGTCCTTCTGTTCGGGTTCTCATATGTCGACGCCTTGCCAGAATCATTTGACTGCTGTGCTTTGTCCTCTTCTAACCGAATGAATCTTGTAGATCTATTGCATATATCCTCCATTCTCTTGCATGGATTCATCACTAAATCTTCATAGAATGGTGAATCTTTCTTCAAACCTATCCTAAAAGTTTATGTTGCTGTAGCCATGCCAAGATTAGGAATCACCAGGACTTCTTTATTGAATCTGTTGACATAGTCATTTAAAGCTTGGTTGGTTGTTGGATGATCCGGTAGAGGTCACTGGTCAGCTTCTCGAATTGATGGCTACAAGAGAACTGGTTGTTGAACATGTTAATAAGCTGGGCATATGAACCGATCGATCCTGGTGGCTGACGAATCAACCATTTCAATGCTGGTCCAATCAAGGTCGAACCAAAGCCTTTACACAAACAGGATTCTCTGTACTGAAGGGGAATACGAACAATCTCCATCTTCTCTTGATAATGAGCGACATGCTCCTCAGGGTCTGTGCTTCCATCATATAACTTTATGGATGGAATGTTGAATCCTTTGGGGATATCGACAGTTGCGATGGCTGGTGTGAAGTGAGATTGATTGTAAAACATTGGAGAGACCTGCTGGATAGGAGGGGTAACTCCTGGTACGTTCATGACCATACTCCTTAATTCCTGAAGCTGAATTGCTATGTAGTTACCTGCAAAAGGATTAGTAGTACGAGCAGTATTATCAAATGCAAAATTTTAATTGATGTTACCAAAGGGGTTGACATCCGCTGAAGATGTCACAATGGTCCTGTTAGTATAGGATGGCCCTGTAGATGTTCCTGAAATGTTTATAAAGGAAGGTGGAACTGAAGTATTGCCAAGTGGAGAGAACTGGAAGAAGCCATGATCCTGGGATGACGACATCATCGGGGAAGTCGTCACCAAAGGAGATAACGGGATTCCACCATCAGCTATGCTGGCCATCGGGATCCATTCGTTAAAAATACGGAATGACTGCCCCCAGTTCCAAAGTCAAAGAACCTAGGGCGAATTGGTGATACAGAATCCACCCTTTCACTCAAGGCCTTCTGCTCTTTCTGCATATTCACTAGGGTGTCGCATATCAAAGAAGTGCTACTCTGCTGCTTGTCTAGCTGACTCCTCATCTGGATTAGAATGTTCTTGAGTTCAGGATCAGAGGATAGAGACGACTGCTTTTTGCCACCAGGTGGTGGCGGCGGAAGAGATCCAGACAGGCTGCCTGTCGACTTGTTGGGAGTATTGCCCCCAATTGATAAATTCAAACTAATGGTTGTGCTAGGAGCCTTGATGATGGCGGAAGTCATGGGTTGAGTAGACATAGTGATTCGAAGGAAATTCAAACAATTAAAAAACCAAAGGCCCCTCGGTGGGCGCCAAACTGTTTTAGTAAAAAAAAAAAAACAATAAGATCTAAATTAAGCAAAAAGGGTTAAATCTTTAGATTGAATGGAGGGTGCAATGGAATATAACTATTTGAACGAAGATGAAAATGACACAATGATGTATACGAGGAAAGCCCTTGAGAGAATGATCTCGCCGGCACAAAACCTCGGGAGGTGTTTCCGAGCACCTACCACCCCACAACGATTGTATTGATGATTGGAGTTACAAATGGAGCTATGACGGATTACAATGATGGTTCAGTGAGTGTGTGTATATGTGCTGCTCTTAGCTTTGCTTAAATACAAAGAATAAAATGAGATAACCCTAGCTTAACTAACTTTCCTAAAAATTCGGACATGATCTCTTCTTTGTGACCCTATCTTGTTTGCCGTTTGAAAATAATCTTCAAAGGTCTTCAATTGTCACATGTTTAATACATGTGATCTGCACAAAAGATTATTAATAACACAGTAAATAATAATAATATCTCTAATTACTTACAGTGCTGTAACTATCAGGACGTCGCTATCCTTGAAGATGTCGTCGTGTGAATTTTACCCATAACAATATATATATATATATATATATATATATATATATATATATATATATATATATATATATATATATAGCTTGACATTAGAGCCTCCTTATTAAGCAATTGTCAAATCATTATCTTCTTATCAAGCAATTGTCAAATCTTTATATATTGCCAAATGCCAATAACTAACTGAATATTTATTTCGAAAAATAAAAAAAGCAATTGGCCTCGTTTAATTTAGTGTTTTGGCAAAAAACAATGAAATCCAATTGTAGAGAGAAAGAGAAAGCGTGAATTGGATTTTGATTAAGCTAAGGAGGGTTAGATGGAATATAAACTATAGAATTGTAGAATTCAAGATTGCACAAGGATGTAACGAGGAAAGCCCTTGAGACAATAATCTCGCCGGCACAAAACCTCGGGAGGTGATTAAGAGCACCTTCCTACCCAAACGATAGTATTAATCTTCTTGTTTTTGAATTGTGGAGGAGTACAAAGCGTTGTGTGAGTGTGATGGTGTGCCTCTAATGATTTGGTTTAAATAGAAGTTTATAAAGAAGAAACCTATCTAAAACTAACTAACTCTCCTAAAATCTCGGGCTCCATCTTCAAAGAGTGGAGACGTGGTCAATTATGCCGTTGATGGTTGTCTTAATGCTTATCCACACGTTCTTTTTTGTTATTAACACCTGCAAAAATTATTACTATAATATGATATAATTAATAATGTTAAATATACCTGCTGCTTAAGACGTTGCAATCTTGAAGGTAAGTGGAGATGGGTACAACTTGAAATTTCACCCACAACAATTTCCCCCAAACTTACCATTTACGGAATACAAAAAGGGTAAGTTTTTTAAATCTCAAAACTATAAATGGTTATTGACTGGACAACTGCTTGGTAGAAGTGTTTCCATCCTCTAAAGATCTGAACGTTTTTTCTTCTTCAAAAAGTTTCAAAAAAATTTCAGGAAAAAACAACCGTTAGGTTTCATCAATCATCAAGATATCCACAAGTATCTTTCTCCTTAAGATGACCTGCACCTCAATATTTGAAAATATATATTGTTCTCTTTATCGTTTCTTCGTTTTAGGATGTTAATTTCTTGTGTAAGATGTAGAAATCTTTATCAGTTAGTCGACATGTTAATGCCAAAAACCGGGTGTCTTAAATGTCAATGCCATAACCAATTGAAAAATTCTTAAGGTCAAACACTTGATTAAGTGGAGACGGGGGGTGCATACATATAAACATACGTGCCCATTCCCCACCTTAACCACATTGACATCGTGCGCTCCAGGCGAAGGTGTATAAACCTTAACTCGGAAGAAAGAAAGAAATTTCTTTAAACCTTAGAAGGGATTGGGTACCTTAAACTTAAGATGAGATGGCCAGTCTCAAGATGTTGTCTTCTTAGGTCATCAAAATCTTAATTTAAAATGTTAATATCTTGCAAAATGACAACATGTTAGTAATACATGACATCTTGGCTGATATCACTTTTATTTGTAAAAATAAAGTTGAACAAATCATTTTATTTAAATGAATAAAAATAAAGTAATGTTTATTCAGAAATGGAGGTAAGTTCATACCTGAGTTATTACCTTAAGATGCCGACAACTTGGAAGGATGTTGACATGTTTGATTGTTCCAGCAGTTTGAATCAATATGTTAAGCATCTCGAACTGTTATTCTAAATTGAGTTGATAAACTAAAACTTACATGACGTAGGCCTTAAGATGTATGGCATTCCAAGATCTTGAGATCCTTACACTGTCCAAATAATGACAACCAATATGCCCCCAGTTATGCTGAAGTTGTCTCCTTGTTCCCGTGGTAAAGCAATTCTTTAAGGTATTCTTTTGAGAGTAAGTAGCTGATTTGTTTGCGTAAGGTGATGCAATCTTTGGTAAGATGTCTGAAATCTTCGTGGTATGCACACCACTTAGATTTATCTTTCCATCCTGAAGGTTTTTCGTTTTTCTTTGGCCACCTTGCTTTATCTCCAAGATTCTTTATTACACACAGAATACCTGAAACATTAACAGAAAAACAATAATCGGATATCTTTGGGCATTGAATATCATCTTGGTCTTCCTTAAGATCGTTTCTGTAGTAAGATCCGGATCTGTTCTGCTTCTGGTGAGATGACTCGATCTTTCTGTCAGGATTGTCATATGTTGAAGCTTTCCCGGATGCCTTTGACTGTTGCACCTTGTCTTCCTCAAGTCTGATGAATCTTAAAGCCCTGTTGCGTACATCTTCCATCTTCTTGCAGGGGTTCATCACCAACTCCTCATAGAATGGGGAATCTTTCTTCAGGCCCATTCTAAATGCTTCTGTTGCCGTGGCCATATCAAGACTGGGTATCTCCAAGACTTCCTTGTTGAAGCGGTTGACATAATCTTTTAAAGCCTCATTAGGTTGTTGTACGATGTGGTAAAGATCACTAGTGAATTTCTCGAACTGTCTGCTACAGGAGAACTGATTGTTGAACATGTTGACAAGTTGGGCGAACGAACCAATAGATCCTTGTGGTTGACGGATCAGCCACTTCAATGCAGGTCTGACCAATGTTGTGTTGGGTTTCGATCAAACATGCGCAGCGGAATTTAGCATTTAAAATTTTGAAACCCAAAGCCATAGATCCGTTCGTATGATTAAATCAAATACAATAACAAGAATAAAGGAATAAACTAACCCTTGATGGCTATCAAATTTTCTCTTGGTCTTTGGTGGAGATTTGAAGACTTGATCACGATCACAAAGCTTGAACACGAACTTTGAAGATGATGATTTTCACCCTCTAGCGGTATCCACACTTCGAACGAATATCAAAGGAGCTTCTTTGATCTTGGTTGCTAGACCCAAATTGTGAAACACTTTTTCACAATCAAAAGAACTATATGGAATTTATTTTGTGTATTATTTTGTTCCTCAACCAAGAATGTCTTGGAACAAAATAAACCCTCTTTCAAACTCTTTGAGACTCACAAAATCATTCGCCTAGAGTGCTGGCCGAATTTGGTCTTTTATACACAAGTATGACCTATTCCAAATAGGAAACTTGTGTCAAAATCCGTCCAAAATTCGTTTCCTAATCAAATTAGGAATCTGCCACCCGACAGTACTGTGCGGCCGCCCAGAATGCACTGTGCGGTCACACAACTATCTGAAGCAAAACTGGTACAAAACTGAGATGATTGTGCGGCCGCCCAGTCCATTATGTGCGGTCGCCCACTTCCCAGAATGTCCAGAATTTCCAAAATTCCAATGTAGTCCCTTTTAAAGATTCGTTCTATTGTGTGTGACCCTCTAGGATTATACTAAGTTGGCAATGGGTTCAAACATGAAACCATAAGATATGATTAAGTTCTAGCAAACCGTCATATCTACCCAAATAGTATAACTAGATACAAGTTCGCATTCCTTTTTAGAATATGTCACAATCCTTTTGTCCACGATATCATTGAACACAAGTCATGGTCAAAGAGTCAACTTGTTTTGTTCAATACTTTCTCGATTCCGAATATGTTGATAATCCAAATGACATTGATCCAATCAATTCATTTGAGTCCGGCCGAACATTTCATCAACATTATTCCTACGAGAGGCCCAAGCTTGACATCTCTCCGAGGAGGGACAAATCCATTTAGCTTATTATTCTTCCCTACGTGAATCCGATTATGCCAATCATACCCTTTATGATTACTCGGTTAAAAGTAGCGTTTGAATATGTCAAACATAATGTTCATCAAGTGGAAGACTATAATAACTTCATGTCTAAGGATTCAAATGACATAACTAATATGAGATATATGTATGACATAGACCATGACATAAATCTCATAAATCGGGTCATGTCCAGTACCTTGTTCCAAACAAGTACCCATAAATCTAACATGATCATCCCATGATCATTTAGCCTTTATACTAGTGCTTAACAAGTACTAGGGACGGAGATTATTATAAGTAAACATGAACAACAATAATAATCAAAACATCTCTTTATTGATATGAAATAAATGATAACAATTACAACGTTTATTAAACGTGCCTAGGGCACCACTACCAACAATCTCCCACTTGCCCTAGGCCCAATCTCCCATGTATCTAATACCCATGGACCTAACATGACCATCATGTTTAGCTTGTGGAAGTCCCTTTGTTAGCGGGTCCGCAACATTGTCATCAGTAGGTACTCTGCATATATTTACGTCTCCCCTATCAACGATCTCTCGAATGATATGAAAACGCCTAAGTATGTGTTTGGATTTCTGATGTGCTCTTGGTTCCTTTGCTTGAGCAATAGCACCATTATTATCACAATAAAGGTCTATTGGATTAGCAATACTAGGAACCACTTCAAGTTCAGTTATGAACTTCTTAATCCAAACAGCTTCCTTTGCAGCATACGATGCAGCAATATACTCAGCTTCTGTTGTAGAATCAGCGGTTGTACTTTGCTTGGAACTCTTCCAGCTTACAGCTCCACCATTTAACATAAACACAAAACCCGATTGCGATCGGCTATCATCTTTGTCAGTTTGGAAGCTTGCATCCGTGTAAGCATTTACAACGAGATCATCTTCCATTCCTCCATAGACCAAAAACGAGTCTTTAGTTCTTCTCAAGTACTTAAGAATCGCTTTTACAGCTATCCAGTGATTTTTGCCAGGGTCGGATTGGTATCTACTTGTCATGCTCAAAGTATAAGACACATCCGGCCTAGTACAAATCATAGCATACATGATGGACCCAATTGCCGAAGCATATGGAACATCATTCATTTTCTCACGCTCATCTTTTGTCTTAGGACATTGAGTCTTGCTTAGAGAAACTCCATGTAACACGGGCAAGGTGTCTCTCTTAGAATTTTCCATACGGAATCTTCTAATGACCTTGTCAATGTATGTACTTTGGCTTAAACCAAGTAGCCTCCTTGATCTATCTCTATAGATCGTAATGCCAAGAATATATGCGGCTTCACCCATATCTTTCATTGCGAAGCACTTTCCTAACCAAGTCTTCACAGACTGAAGTGTAGGAATGTCGTTTCCAATGAGCAATATATAAAATAAGGAATAGCACTATGCTCCCACTAATATTCTTGTATACACAAGGTTCATCTTCGTTCTTGATGAAACCAAACTCTTTGACTGATTCATCAAAATGGAGATTCCAACTCCTTGAAGCTTGCTTCAATCCATAGATGGATCTTTGCAATTTGCATACCTTAGAATCTTGTTCAAAACCTTCTGGTTGTGTCATATACACATCCTCTTGGAGTTTTCCATTCAGGAAAGCGGTTTTGACGTCCATCTGCCATATTTCATAGTCATGATATGCGGCAATGGCAAGCAAAATTCTTATAGACTTGATCATTGCTATGGGTGAAAAGGTCTCATCATAGTCAATACCATGAACTTGCCTATAACCCTTCGCTACAAGCCTAGCTTTGTAAGTATGCACCTTCCCATCCATGTCAGTCTTCTTCTTGAAGACCCATTTGCATCATATGGTTTTTACACCTTCGGGTGCATCAATCAGATTCCATACTTGATTGTCTTGCATGGATTGTAATTCGGATTCCATGGCTCCAAGCCACTTGTCCGAATCAGGAGAAGACATCGCCTCTTGGTAGGTTGACGGTTCATCATTCTCAATGATTTCTACCTCATTACTATCCGTTACGAGAAATCCATATCTCTCGGGCTCGGATCGTAACCTACTAGATCTGCGAGATGCTTGTGTATTTTGAACAGGTTCCACAACTCCTTGTGGTTCTTGTTCTTGTTCCACTATTGGTTCAATGTTATTTTCTGGGTCTCGAATTTCTTCAAGATTTATTTTACTCCCACTGATTTCTTTGGAGAGAAACTTTTTCTCTAGAAAGACACCAATTCGGGCAACAAACACTTTGTTGTCCTCTCGGTTGTAAAAGTAATATCCTTTAGTTTCCTTAGGATATCCCACGAAAATACATTTATCAGATTTGTGTGTTAGTTTGTCAGAGATAAGTCTCTTGACATAAACTTCGCAACCCCAAATCCTTATGAAAGATAAACTAGGTTTCTTTCCACTCCACATCTCATATGGAGTCTTTGGAACCGTTTTAGTTGGAACTTGATTTAGTGTGAAAGCAGCGGTTTCTAGAGCGTAACTCCAAAAGGATATTGGAAGATCAACTTGACTCATCATTGATCGAACCATGTCTAACAAAGTCCGATTCCTCCTCTCGGACACACCATTCCATTGTGGTGTTCCAGGTGGAGTCAATTGTGAAACTATTCCACAATTCTTTAGATGATCATCAAATTCTTGACTTAAGTATTCACCACCTCGATCTGATCGAAGTGCCTTTATACTTTTGCCAAGTTGTTTTTCTACTTCATTTTGAAATATTCTAAATATCTCAAATGCTTCACTTTTATGTTTCATTAGGTAAACATACCCAAATCTACTATAATCATCAGTGAAAGTTATGAAGTATTGAAATCCTCCCCTAGCATTGCTACTTAATGGTCCGCATACATCGGAATGTATCAACCCCAATAAGTCGCTTGCCCTTTCACCCAACTTGGTAAAAGGTGTCTTAGTCATTTTTCCAAGAAGACACGACTCACAAGTATCATATGACTCTAAGTCACATGAACCCAAAAGTCCGTCCCCATGGAGTTTTGAGATACGCTTCTCATTAATATGACCAAGACGGCAATGCCACAAATAAGTATGATTTACATCATTAGGTTTAGATTTCTTATTTACATGATAGACATTATTTTCATTCTTGACATCCAAGATATAAAGGCCATTAAATGAATTAGCAATACCATAAAGCACATCATTTAAATAAATAGAAAATTTCTTATTCTCAATAAGAAACTTAAAACCTTCATTATCCAAACAAGAAATTGAAATAATATTTTTGCTTAAATCCGGAACATAATAACAATTGTTCAAAACAAGAATTAATCTGGAAGGTAAAGTGACTTCATAAGTCCCTACGGCTAATGCAGCAACTCTTGCTCCATTCCCCACACGTAGATCTACTTCACCTTCTTTAAGCAGTCTCCTATTCTTTAGTCCCTGCACATTTAGACAACTGTGAGAACCACATCCGGTATCCAATACCCAAGAATCAGTGGTAGAAAGGAGAATATCTATCATATAGATACCTGAAGTCGACGCAGCCTTGCTGCTCTTCTTCTTCTTTTGCTCTTCCAAGAAAGCCTTGCAATTGCGTTTCCAATGACCAATTTCTTGACAATGGAAATAGATTGCATCCTTTTGTGAATCGGGTTTTGCCTCAGAAGCCTTGGCAACCTTTGCCTTGCTTATCTTGGGTTTGACAGCTTTTGCCTTACCCTTGCCTTTGGCACCAGGCTTCTTCCCATCATGAACCAAGAGCACGGGAGAACCTTTCTCCACAATTTTCATCTCTGCAGTTTTGAGCATCCCATGCAACTCAGAGAGATTCTTATCCATTCCATGCATGTTATAATTCATTACAAACTGATTATAACTTTTAGGCAATGAATTAAGAATGAGATCCGTGGCTAGCTCCAATGGGATTGGATAGCCAAGTTTCTCAAGGTGCTCTACATAACCTTTCATTTTAAGAAAGTGAGGACTCACTTGTTGCCCTTCATTCATTTTACTAGTAGTGAATGCAACAATGGTCTTGTACCTCTCTTGCCTAGCTTGCTCTTGAAACATAGTTCTCAACTCCACGCCTATCTCATAGGCTTCCAAATGTTCCAAACTTTGTTGGAGTTTTGAACACATAGCAGCAAGCATGAGACAACTTACATCTCTAGAATCATTACGATGTTTCTTGTAATTGTCTCTTTCTACCCTAGGGGCAGTAGGCGGTGGTTCAGCGGGGAGAGGCCCATCGAGAATGTACAACTTATCTTCTTGCCTAAGAACGATTCTTATGCTACGGATCCAATCCATAAAGTTTGTACCATTCTCTTCGAGCTTATCCTTCTCAAGGATTGATCGCAACGACATTGATTGAGTGTTATTAGTCATTATCTACAAATATGCAAAAATTTCCAAAATTTAATAAGTACCGATTTTCATTAAAGAGATAAATAATGTATTTTTCAAACAAAATGCTCCCACTAAATTATATAACCTTCATATACATCCAATGTATAATATAATTTAAATGGGTTAAGATCCAACTTTAATTTAATTTCAAGTCCGCTAAGGCGGATTACACAAAATCAAATTAATTAGGTAGACAACTCTTGTCAATCATATCTCATATGACTCTTAGTTCCTTTTATGAGATTCTTTAAGAAATCAAATTTCAAAAAGCATGTTAAACCTCATCTTTGCCTAGGCCCAAAACTGTTTTGACGCCCAATTAAGTCTAACCATTTTAAACGCACAGTTAATGTGTCCCGCTAGGGCTTGCCCACACTATCTATCTTGCTCATACATAAACAAATTTAATGCATCTCGCTAGGGCAAATCTACATTAAAATCACTCATGTAATAACAAGTGTTTTAATCATGGCATGGCAATAAAAGAGTTAAAACTTTCTTTGAAGGTTCATCACATATAGCATATAACACATTTATGAGCACATAATATAAACATGTTACACATCAAGTTTAGCCACTAAATTAATATCCATTAATTTAAGCATGATATTTATGTGTCATTAGTTTCTCTATAATTATGAGGATGAGACTATTTCAACTTCGGTTATTATCTCCAAATCAAGACAACAAGACGTGCGGTCGAACTAAGCCATAAGGCAACCACAATCCCGCACTAATTCAAGAAACCAAGAAAGTAGTCCATGTGGCCGAAACTAAGCAATAGATGGTCTCGATGAACGTAGGCCAATTGCATTCACAATTCCACATGGATCTCCAATCATTGAATCAAGAACTTTGTTTCTCAATTTTAGCAATTATGAACTCTTCATAATTCTAACTTCGTTTTATCTTTGAAACTTTGATTGCGATCAAGTTTGGGAAACACAATCTCGATGAACGCAGATTAGCCATCCAAACCTTGAACCAAACTTAGAATCACAAGACTAAAACAAATAGGAAAATCAAACCCCAAGATCCTCACATAAACCAACTACCCAAAACCCATTCCAGATCAGCAAGTCTGGACTGGTTCTGTTACTGGTTTTGTTGGACCTCTCGAAAATTCCAAATTCTGATTTCAACCAAAATTCAGTCAATCTGATCCTCATGTGCGGCCGCCCAAAACTCACTGTGCGGTCGCCCAAACATGTGCGGACGCCCAAGTGATTTTGTGCGGTCGCCCAAACTGATCAGAATGTACAGAATTTTGAAGTTCGAAAATTTTGTCTCAAAATTGTTTTTGCCCGATTATTAAAACTTTGATCCAATCAAAAATTAATAACCAACAATTCTGAATCCACCATAATTTATTTATTGCGATTGAATCGTGCGATTAAAGTTGCAAGACAATAACCACATAAAATCACATAACACATAAACATCACATATTCCAATATTTATATCATGTAAGGCACATAAACAATTTATATACACATAACATGATCCAAGTATTGAATTAATCAACATGAACGGGGCTCTGATACCACTGTTGGGTTTCGATCAAACATGTGCAGCGGAATTTAGCATTTAAAATTTTGAAACCCAAAGCCATAGATTCGTTCGTATGATTAAATCAAATACAATAACAAGAATAAAGGAATAAACTAACCCTTGATGGCTATCAAATTTTCTCTTGGTCTTTGGTGGAGATTTGAAGACTTGATCACGATCACAAAGCTTGAACACGAACTTTGAAGATGATTATTTTCACCCTCTAGCGGTATCCACACTTCGAACGAATATCAAAGGAGCTTCTTTGATCTTGGTTGCTAGACCCAAATTGTGAAACACTTTTTCACAATCAAAAGAACTATATGGAATTTATTTTGTGTATTATTTTGTTCCTCAACCAAGAATGTCTTGGAACAAAATAAACCCTCTCTCAAACTCTTTGAGACTCACAAAATCATTCGCCTAGAGTGCTGGCCGAATTTGGTCTTTTATACACAAGTATGACCTATTCCAAATAGGAAACTTGTGTCAAAATCCGTCCAAAATTCGTTTCCTAATCAAATTAGGAATCTGCCACCCGACAGTACTGTGCGGCCGCCCAAAATTCACTGTGCGGTCGCACAACTATCTGAAGCAAAACTGGTACAAAACTGAGATGATTGTGCGGCCGTCCAGTCCATTATGTGCGGTCGCCCACTTCCCAGAATGTCCAGAATTTCCAAAATTCCAATGTAGTCCCTTTTAAAGATTCGTTCTATTGTGTGTGACCCTCTAGGATTATACTAAGTTGGCAATGGGTTCAAACATGAAACCATAAGATATGATTAAGTTCTAGCAAACCGTCATATCTACCCAAATAGTATAACTAGATACAAGTTCGCATTCCTTTTTAGAATATGTCACAATCCTTTTGTCCACGATATCATTGAACACAAGTCATGGTCAAAGAGTCAACTTGTTTTGTTCAATACTTTCTCGATTCCGAATATGTTGATAATCCAAATGACATTGATCCAATCAATTCATTTGAGTCCGGCCGAACATTTCATCAACATCATTCCTACGAGAGGCCCAAGCTTGACATCTCTCCGAGGAGGGACAAGTCCATTTAGCTTATTATTCTTCCCTACGTGAATCCGATTATGCCAATCATACCCTTTATGACTACTCGGTTAAAAGTAGCGTTTGAATATGTCAAACATAATGTTCATCAAGTGGAAGACTATAATAACTTCATGTCTAAGGATTCAAATGACATAACTAATATGAGATATATGTATGACATAGACCATGACATAAATCTCATAAAGCGGGTCATGTCCAGTACCTTGTTCCAAACAAGTACCCATAAATCTAACATGATCATCCCATGATCATTTAGCCTTTATACTAGTGCTTAACAAGTACTAGGGACGGAGATTATTATAAGTAAACATGAACAACAATAATAATCAAAACATCTCTTTATTGATATGAAATAAATGATAACAATTACAACGTTTATTAAACGTGCCTAGGGCACCACTACCAACATGTTGAGCCAAACCCTTTGCATAGGCATGCTTCCCTATATTGTAGAGGTACTCTGACGATCTCCATCTTCTCCTGATAATGGGCGATGTGCTCTTTAGGATCGCTGCTTCCATCATACAACTTCATAGTTGGGATGTTGAAGCCTTTGGGAATATCAATTTGTGCAATAGCTGGGATGAAGCGTGATTGATTGTAACATGTTGGAGAGACCTGCTAGATAGGCGGAGTAATACCAGGTATATTCATCACCAAATCTCTTAGTTCTTTGAGTTGACTTGCTATATAGTTACCTGCAAAAGGATTAGTAGTACGAGCAGCATTATCAAAAGAATTTGCAAAATTAAAGTTACCATACAGATGGGTATGGTCAGCTGAAGATGTAACGATCGTGCTACTGGTAAAGATGGGTCCATCTTGAGGTGTCCCAGAGACATTGAGCGTAGGTGATGTGAAGGTGCTTCCTTCTGTTGTCAGATCATAGAAGGCGGGATCAACAGATGTCGTCATCATTGGAGATGTCGTCATCTTCGGAGGCGTACTCTTCACATTTGCTGCCGAATTCATTGGGATCCAATCATTGAAGACTGATGAACTAGCGCCGCCAAATCGAGGATCCTGGGACGTATAAGAGATACTGAATCCACCCTCTCAGACAAGACCTACTGCTCCTTCTGCATCTTCACGATGGCTTCGGCTATCAAGGATGTACTTTTGCCCTATTGATCCAACTGGTGCTTCATCTGCAGAAGCATACTTTTGAGCTCAGAATCTGGAGTGGGAGATGCTTGTTTCTTGCCTGCCCCCAAAGGTGGAGGTGGTGGTAATCCACCAGAGCCAATCGTTGATGTCTTAGGACCGATGCCCCCAGATGAAGTATTAACACCACTGGTAGGACTGGTCGACTTGCCAATGCCGGAGATCATGGGTTGAGTAGTCATCTTGAATCAACAACAATTCAATAGATTAAAAAACCAAATGCCCCTCGGTGGGCGCCAAATTGTTTTGGCAAAAAACAATGAAATCCAATTGTAGAGAGAAAGAAAAAGCGTGAATTGGATTTTAATTAAGCTAAGGAGGGTTAGATGGAATATAAACTATAGAATTGCAGAATTCAAGATTGCACAAGGATGTAACGAGGAAAGCCCTTGAGACAATAATCTCGCCGGCACAAAACCTCGGAAGGTGATTAAGAGCACCTTCCTACCCAAACGATAGTATTAATTTTCTTGTTTTTGAATTGTGGAGGAGTACAAAGCGTTGTGTGAGTATGATGGTGTACCTCCAATGCTTTGGTTTAAATAGAAGTTTATAAAGAAGAAACCTATCTAAAACTAACTAACTCTCCTAAAATCTCGGGCTCCATCTTCAAAGAGTGGAGACGTGGTCAATGATGCCGTTGATGGTTGTTTTAATGCTTATCCACACGTGTTTTTTTGTTATTAACACCTGTAAACATTATTACTATAATATGATATAATTAATAATGTTAAATATACCTGCTGCTTAAGACGTTGCAATCTTGAAGGTAAGTGAAGATGGGTACAACTTGAAATTTCACCCACAACATTTAGTTTAAAGTTGTTAACTAAAATTAAAATGTGATTTCATTTTCTGGGTCAGAGAGTGTGTGTATTTTAGAAGTAATCGAATTGAATCATTTGATTTTCTCCTTCCTCTATTAAATATGAAAAATAGGAACATAAATTTTTTTAAAAAAAAAACATTTTTTTTTAGCAAAGTTAGTGTAATAACCGGAATTTTTAATTTATTTATTTATTTTATTTTCGGTTTTGTTAAACTAATTAAATGATAATTAGAGTTATAAAGTAATTTAAAGAAGTGGGCCCAAGGAATTTGGATTGGCCCGAAAATAGTATTAGTAAACCCAACCCAAATTAATTTTACCCAAGAGTATAAATACAATGGTTAGTGAAATTAGGTTTTTTATTCCCTCTTTACCAAAAACAACAAAATACAAAACCCTAGCTCTATCCCCATAGCAGCCGCATCAAGGAAGGAGAGAGGAGAAAATTTCAGCCATTGTTTTGGAAGAAGTAATCCGATCATTCTCAAGGTAATGTAAAATCCTAAATTCTAGTTTTCGTTTCATTCGATTTGGATTATTATTGAATTAGATATGAATTTTTAAAGGTTAGAATTATTATTGTTCTAGGATGATTAACCTTGAAGTTTAATGTTTAACTTGATGATTAGAATGGTGGGAATTGAATGTTATAACAATAAGATCATAACCCATGATTAATCTTGAATTAGGAATCAAAAGAATATGGATCTAAATCAATTAGCATGTTTAAAAAAAATTGTTTAGTTGATGAGAAGTGAAGTAAAGTATTAGAATTAATGTTTAGAAAATAAAAGAAGTAACAAAACAAGGATCTTGAACCCATTAGGGTTCGGCCGAATGGCCATGATTATGTTTGGGTATGTTTTTGGTTGATTTGTTAA
This sequence comes from Campanula takesimana, assembly GCA_026119855.1. Lineage (NCBI taxonomy): Eukaryota > Viridiplantae > Streptophyta > Magnoliopsida > Asterales > Campanulaceae > Campanula > Campanula takesimana. Next base: position 907,962 of record JAOWBW010000028.1, read on the forward strand.
GGTTTTGGTCTATTTTAAAGTGTCAAAGTTAGTTTTCCAACCGAAAAGGACCAAACGGCATAATTTAAAAATCTGAAACAGTTAAATTTCTGACTTTTCCGTCAGTAACTAACTGGAAGGTCTAACTGAAGGACTAAACTGCAAAGTCTAAAGTTTCTGAGGGACCAATCTGAAATTAGTCCAAAGTTGAAGGACTAATTTACAATTAAACTAAAGTTGAAGGTCCAATCTGCAATTAATCCAAAGTTGAAGGACTAATTTGCAATTAAACTAAAGTTAAAGGACCAATCTGCAATTAATCTAAAGTCGAAGGACCAAATTGCAATTAACCCAAAGTTGAGGGACCAAATTGTAATTAACCCAAAGTTAGAGGACTTAATTGCAAATTATATCAAAGTTAAAGGACTGACTCGTAAATCAAAGTCAGAAACTTAAACGTAAGAAAAGAAGTAACGAAGTAAAGAAGTTAAAACGCATCTCTCAGTTAACTAAGTAGAAATAGTTAACAATGTTGAGAGTACTAAAGTAAATTACTCCGTGCCTTGTAGATTTGCACAGAGAGGAGATTGCGAGGAAAAGCAATTCAGGTAAGGGATTACGTTCTTTACAGTATTTGAACTCCTGTTTATTGGAATTCGGTATTTCTTTCTAAAGTTAGCTATCAGTATGGCATGATAGTATTTGAATGAACTCTGCGTTATTGAACGTTCTTTGAAAGAATCTATACTTAGTGATGTCCCCATCGATCTACTAAGTATCGAAGTTTGAAACTTGTATCACATACTTGTACCATGGTATGTTCTAATTTTAACTTGTAAGTTAATCGCTTACTCGTTAAGGCATCTAATTTTAACTTGTAAGTTAATCGCTTACTCGTTAAGGCATCTAATTTTAACTTGTAAGTTAATCGCTTACTCGTTAAGGCATCCAATGTCCAGTTAGAAAAGACATTGACGGACAGTCCAGTTAGAAAAGACTAGTCCTTAAACTAGGGATTGCATGAGTGATCACATGCCTTCTCTCAGGGATTGTCTGATTACAAGGATAATTCTAGACCCCGAGCATATGTGTGTGGATACCATATATGTTACGACCCACACTATTGGCTGAAGAAGCTAGGTGTACAAATTGTACCTTTGGCATTGAGGTTATAATGTACGTTACCAAGGAATTGACGGAACTTGAATGAATCCCTTTGGATTGTAGTGCCATAATCCTTTGAAAGTAAAATCTTAAAAGTAATACGACTGTAATGTTCTGCAGTCTTGAATCCAAAAGTAATTGGACCTATCTTTGCAAAAGTTATTCGAAGTATTCGTTCTGGTCGTCTCTCCTTAGTAACCGGAGAGGCCACGTATGAACTTACTGAGCATTCGTTCGCTCATCCCTTTTCTATAAATTTTGTTCTCAGGGTTTAAGTAGAAGGACAAGATCAGGAAAGCAGCCGTAAGAAGACGGTGGATTGAAGATTCTTAAATTAGTAGTTTTAAGTACATTTATTTTGATGTAAGTTGAAGTATATTAATGGTCAGGGTTGTTACCTACCAAGACATGTTTAAGTTACGCTTCCGCTATTGTTTTGAATTTATGGTTAATTAAGGGGCCGTTGTGAACCCTAAATCAAAGTATTTCATATTGTTATTTATGGATATTTAATGCCATTAAATGCTCAGATATTATAAGAAAATTCGGGGTGTTACAGTTGGTATCAGAGCAATGGCTTTAGGTCTTATGGGAGAAAACTGAAAGTTAGGACTAATGGGAGAACTTAGTACTTGACTTAAATAAGATCCTACTTGAGGAAGTTCAAGTGATAAAGTCTAACTCTAGGAATGATACTAAGAGTGTACATAAAGTATGAATATACTTGGGGAAATAGGAATCTCTTCATTGTATGTCTATTTACATTCTATTAATATGTTATAATGGAATCTTGGGGTTATGTACTAATTAAGTTTACTATTGGTGTGTGTAGGATCATGCCGAGGAGACCCATGAAGTCGGTAAGGTACAGTGCTACTCTAAGGGAAGAAATAGAAGCTAAAGAGGAGATTATTAAACAGCTAACTAAGGAACTTCGCTCAGCTAAAAGAGAGCTTAGGAAGGAGACTCGAGGAGTCGGCAGTTTACAGAATGTCATCAAAGAACGCGATGAGGACATAATGTATGTGGAAGGAAAGTTAGCAGTACAACTGAAGAAGGTCACCAGCCTAGAAAGCCATGTGGTTAGAGCTAACCGCGAATGGAATCGAATCAGTGTACAACTGGTAGAGGAGGTAGAACAAAATAATGAACTGAAAAAGAAGATAGACGAGCAAGAAGCTTATGAGGAAGAGCTAAGGGCTTCAGGCTATCAGATTTGGGCTGAGAAGTTAGAATTGCAAGAGAAATATGACCAACTTGCAGCAGAACATGCACACTGTGGGAAGTGATGCAATTAATGGCAGATAGTTATAAGAATAGATTCTTTTACTTTATTATTAATAGAGTAATACAGTTAGAATTTTTCTTATGTTAAAGTTGAATTTTGGGTGTATTTGGAGATGTTTAAATCTCACACCTTAGTCGAATAAAGTTAGTATTTAATTTAAATACCCAAAATTTTGAATTTACTAATGTCATGTAGACAAAAGTTAACTTGTCGAGAAAAGATAAAGGAAAGCATCGGAGTGATTTGAAATAATCTCCGTGACCATGGTACGAAGTAAGACGACCATTGGAATAAGTTAAAGCTAGTTAAGTAATAAAAACTAGTGAAATAAAGAAATAATAAGCAACCAAGTAAAACGGTTGTAAATTATGAAGTATGAAAACTCCTGAACCGGAGAAGAAAGGTTAAGAAAACTAACCAAATCTGAATCATGGTCTAGTACAAAAGACCTACGAACACGATCCAAACTAACAAGTAACCGTTAGTAAAAGCATAGTAATGTTAAGTATACCATGAACACCGCACATATTGTGTAGTGATGAACATTTCTAGAGCACGAACTTGTTTTAAAGTAAAAGGAAAACTTGCAGATGGCCTCGAATACCAGAAGTGGAAACAACGGAAACGGCAATGGTAACGGCCAAGTGAAATTAATTTTGGTCTAGTGAAATGATCGAAACAAGAATAAAGTGACCTATTGAAACGGTCAAGAGAAAGTATTTGGCTTATTAAAACGGCCAAGTAAAGTTAATTTTGATCCATTGAAGCGATCGAAACAAGAATAAAATAACCTATTGAAACGGTTAAGAGTAATAGGCTTAGTGAAACGGCCAAGTGTGAATGAGAGTAGGTCTAGTGAATCGACCTATGATTAATAAGTAAATTCTAGTGAAATGACTTCCCTAAGTAGAACTGGTCTATTGGAACAACCAGAAATCTAGTAGACCGATCTTTTGTAAAAGTTACGTCTTTTGGGGACGGCATATTTATGTGAAAGTATTAGGCATAGTACAATGCTTGGGTTGACGTGAGTAATAGTGTTAAATGTGCGAGTTAACCTGGAACAAGTAAGAATGGTTTATTGAAACGACCAATGAAAGTGATTATGGTCTATTGAAATGACCTATGAAAATAGAAATGGTCTAATGAAGCGACCCATACGTCTAGTAAAGTTGACTAATGAAGATAGTGATGGTCTGTTGAAACGACCAGTGGTTTAGTGAATGACCTATAAATTGAATGTTAGTCTGTAGAGACGAGCTATAGTATGAGAGTGCGTGAAAAAGTCTCGTATTCATGATAACTAATGATAGTACCATATTATCCGGCAAGTGTTCGAAACGCCAGAGAGGCTAAGTTTATGATGCTAACTCAAGGAAGTAGGACGGTGAACGACTATGGTACTAGATTCATCGAATTGCTAGAATTTACCCTAACACTCTTCGATGATGAAGCGCAAAAGGCTCGAAAATTTGAAGCTGGTTTGAGCAACCGAATCAAATACATAATTACTCCATTAATTCTACCAACCTATGACCAAGTGATGGATAGGGAAAGGATAGTAGAGATAGAATCAGAATAGTTATCGCGGTAAGCGAGAAGAGAAGAAGAGTCAACTGAGAAAGAGTCGACTGAATCTAAAGGATGGGAATAATAATAAGCGGATGGCTACTGACGATCGTGAAAAAGAAGGTAGTACAAGTAAGTACCAGAATAAAGACTGCGGCAATAGAAATAATGATAATAAGAACGACGCCAAAGGGCAATGTTCTGATAAGAAGTGCCAAATGATTGCTTGGCTAGGAATGTGAATTTAATTCCTGATGTGTTAGAGAATTCTTTAGTTATGGATATTCAAACTAGAGAATTGATCCCTATTACGTCTATATCTAGGAAGTGTCCTTTGAAAATGGACGAGGAAGAACTTGAGGTTGATCTCATTAGTTTAGGACATCGAAGAATTTGATGTAATCTTGGGAATGGACTATAGTTGACTGCATACCATGCCCATGTGGATTGTTTTAAAGAAAGAAGTCCACTTTAGATTACTATCTAGAGAAAAGTGATGTTCTCAAGGAACGAAACCTAGAACCCGATCGAACCTTATATCGGTAATGAAGGCTCGTAAGCTTTTAAAGAAAGGATGAGAAGGATTCTTGGCGTACATTGGTGATACGAGCAAGAAGGGAGTAACCGTAGAATCACTTTCTGTGATTAGATATTTCAAGGACGTGTTTCCTGAGGATTTACCGGGAATACCTCCATAAGGAGAAGTAAATTTTTCTATCGATTTGGTACCTGAGACTTCACCAATATCGAAGGCGCCGTATAGAATGGCTCCGTCAGAATTGAAGAATAAAAGGAGCAACTGTAAGAGTTGTTGGATAAGAGCTTGATTAGAACGAGTGTATCACCATAGGGTGCACCGGTATTATTTGTGAAGAAGAAGGATGCGTCGATGAGGTTATGTATCGACTATCGTGAATTGAACCGTGTAACGGTAAGGAACCAATACCCGTTGCCCAGAATAGATGATTTGTTTGACCAACTTCGTGGAGTGTGTTATTCCTTAAAGATAAACTTGAGGTCTGGTTATCATCAACTAAGAGTGAAGAAGGATGATATAGCTAAGACAGCCTTTAGGACAAGGTATGGACATTATGAGTTTGTCGTGATGCCATTTGGGTTAACGAACGCACCAGCCGCATTCATGGAGTTGATGAATAGAATATTTCAAGAGTACTTGGACAAGTGTGTGATAGTATTCATTGATGATATATTGGTGTACTCGAAGACGAAGGAGGAACATGCTGAACATTTGAGGATAGTTCTAGAAATTTTGAGGAGACAGAAATTGTATGCGAAATTTAAGAAATGTGAATTCTGGCTAGAGAAAGTAGCATTTTTGGGGCACGTAGTGTCGAAAGAAGGAATTTCTGTGGATCCGACGAAGGTAGAAGCAATAATGGATTGGGAAAGGCCTACTACGGTAACCGAAATAAGAAGTTTCTTGGGTTTAGCTGGTTACTATAGAAGGTTCGTAGAGGGATTTTCGAAGTTATCTGGGCCATTGACGAAGCTGACGCAGAAAGCAGCTAAGTTTGTTTGGTCAGAAGAATGTGAACGAAGTTTTCAAGAATTAAAGAATAGACTGGTATCTGCACCAGTATTGACACTACCGACAGGGACGGAAGGTTTTGTTATCTACAGTGATGCGTCGTTAAAAGGACTAGGCTGTGTACTGATGCAAAATGAGAAGGTGATAGCTTATGCTTCTAGGCAGTTGAAAGTGCATGAAAGGAATTACCCGACCCATGATCTGGAATTAGCAGCAGTAGTGTTTGCATTAAAAATTTGGAGACATTATCTGTATGGCGTGAAATGCCAGATTTTTACGGATCACAAGAGCCTTAAGTATATCTTCACATAGAAGGAATTGAATATGAGACAACGGAGGTGGTTAGAACTACTCAAGGATTACGACTGTGAAATATTGTATCATCCTGGGAAAGCCAACAAGGTGGCAGATGCCTTGAGTAGGAAGAATCACGGAATGTTGGCGACGTTGATCTCTAAGGGGGTAAGCATATGGAAGGATGTCAAGGAGATGAACTTGATAGTAAAAGTAAACGGATACTTGGCTCGACTGACGTTACAACCTGCATTGTTGGGCAGAATTAAAGAGGCACAAGAATTAGACGAGGAGAGAGAAACTCTAATCGGAAAAGGTCAAGCAAAAGATCTTCATATGGGCGAAGATGGAATTCTGAGATACCAAAAGAGAGTGTGGGTGCCAAGCAATGATGAAATCAAGAGAGAGATACTGAGAGAAGCTCATTGCTCAAAGTTCTCTGTACATCCGGGAAGTACTAAAATGTATAGGGATCTAAAGGAATCATATTGGTGGAATAATATGAAGAATGACGTGGCAGAGTATGTGCATAGATGTCTGACGTGTCAACAAGTTAAGAGTGAACATCAGAAGCCAGCAGGGTTACTGCAATCATTACCAATTCCCGAATGGAAGTGGGAGAATATTGCTATGGATTTCGTAAGTGGGTTGCCAAAGACGGTAGGAAAGTATGATGCTATATGGGTTATAGTAGATCGATTGACTAAGTCAGCACATTTTCTGGCAATCAAGAAGACTGATTCGTTGGAGAAGTTGGCCAAGTTGTACATCGACGAGATAGTAAGGTTACATGGGATCCCGGTCACAATTGTGTCTGATCGAGATGCTAGGTTCACTTCGAAGTTCTGGAATAGCCTACAAGAAGCATTGGGAACAGAGTTGACCATGAGTACGGCGTTTCACCCACAGACAGATGGGCAATCGGAAAGGACTATCCAGACATTGGAAGACATGCTGAGAGCTACTTCGTTAGATTGGCCAAACGCATGGGACGAACACTTACCATTAGTAGAATTCGCATACAACAACAGCTTTCACGCAAGCATTGGGATGGCTCCATATGAAGCGTTGTATGGGAGAAAGTGTAGATCGCCGGCGTGCTGGGATGAAGTCGGTGAGAGGAGGTTAAGTGGACCGGAACTCGTACAAGTCACGGCGGATAAAGTACAACAGATCCGGAAGTGGCTACAGACTGCACAGAGTAGGCAGAAATCTTACGCAGACAATAGAAGGCGAGAACTAGAATTTCAGCCAGGGGATCGAGTATTCCTAAAGATATCACCCACGAAGGGAGTTATGCGTTTTGGGATTAAGGGAAAGTTAAGTCCACGGTATGTGGGACCATTCGAAATTCTTGATAAGATCGGGGAAGTGGCTTACCGATTGGCGTTACCGCCGGTATTAGCTGGAGTACATAATGTGTTCCATGTCTCCATGCTAAGGAAGTATATTCATGATCCGAGTCATGTGATAGAATACAAGCAGTTAAGAGTTCGGGCAGATTTGACGTACGATGAACGACCCATCAAGATCGTCGACAGAAAAGACGAGGTCGTAAGAAAGCGTACGATTTCCTATGTAAAAGTACAATGGAGCAATCACTCAGAAAGAGAAGCGACATGGGAACAAGAAAGTGAAATGCGCGAATTGTACCCGGACATCTTCTCGGATTAGGAATTGTCAAAGTTTGAGGACAAACTTCTTTTAAGGGGGTAAGAATGTAATAACCGGAATTTTTAATTTATTTATTTATTTTATTTTCGGTTTTGTTAAACTAATTAAATGATAATTAGAGTTATAAAGTAATTTAAAGAAGTGGGCCCAAGGAATTTGGATTGGCCCGAAAATAGTATTAGTAAACCCAACCCAAATTAATTTTACCCAAGAGTATAAATACAATGGTTAGTGAAATTAGGTTTTTTATTCCCTCTTTATCAAAAACAACAAAATACAAAACCCTAGCTCTATCCCCATAGCAGCCGCACCAAGGAAGGAGAGAGGAGAAAATTTCAGCCATTGTTTTGGAAGAAGTAATCCGATCATTCTCATGGTAATGTAAAATCCTAAATTCTAGTTTTCGTTTCATTCGATTTGGATTATTATTGAATTAGATATGAATTTTTAAAGGTTAGAATTATTATTGTTCTAGGATGATTAACCTTGAAGTTTAATGTTTAACTTGATGATTAGAATGGTGGGAATTGAATGTTATAACAATAAGATCATAACCCATGATTAATCTTGAATTAGGAATCAAAAGAATATGGATCTAAATCAATTAGCATGTTTAAAAAAAATTGTTTAGTTGATGAGAAGATGAAGTAAAGTATTAGAATTAATGTTTAGAAAATAAAAGAAGTAACAAAACAAGGATCTTGAACCCATTAGGGTTCGGCCGAATGGCCATGATTATGTTTGGGTATGTTTTTGGTTGATTTGTTAAGGTTTTGGTCTATTTTAAAGTGTCAAAGTTAGTTTTCCAACCGAAAAGGACCAAACGGCATAATTTAAAAATCTGAAACAGTTAAATTTCTGACTTTTCCGTCAGTAACTAACTGGAAGGTCTAACTGAAGGACTAAACTGCAAAGTCTAAAGTTTCTGAGGGACCAATCTGAAATTAGTCCAAAGTTGAAGGACTAATTTGCAATTAAACTAAAGTTGAAGGTCCAATCTGCAATTAATCCAAAATTGAAGGACTAATTTGCAATTAAACTAAAGTTAAAGGACCAATCTGCAATTAATCTAAAGTCGAAGGACCAAATTGCAATTAACCCAAAGTTGAGGGACCAAATTGTAATTAACCCAAAGTTAGAGGACTTAATTGCAAATTATATCAAAGTTAAAGGACTGACTCGTAAATCAAAGTCAGAAACTTAAACGTAAGAAAAGAAGTAACGAAGTAAAGAAGTTAAAACGCATCTCTCAGTTAACTAAGTAGAAATAGTTAACAATGTTGAGAGTACTAAAGTAAATTACTCTGTGCCATGTAGATTTGCACAGAGAGGAGATTGCGAGGAAAAGCAATTCAGGTAAGGGATTACGTTCTTTACAGTATTTGAACTCCTGTTTATTGGAATTCGGTATTTCTTTCTAAAGTTAGCTATCAGTATGGCATGATAGTATTTGAATGAACTCTGCGTTATTGAACGTTCTTTGAAAGAATCTATACTTAGTGATGTCCCCATCGATCTACTAAGTATCGAAGTTTGAAACTTGTATCACATACTTGTACCATGGTATGTTCTAATTTTAACTTGTAAGTTAATCGCTTACTCGTTAAGGCATCTAATTTTAACTTGTAAGTTAATCGCTTACTCGTTAAGGCATCCAATGTCCAGTTAGAAAAGACATTGACGGACAGTCCAGTTAGAAAAGACTAGTCCTTAAACTAGGGATTGCATGAGTGATCACATGCCTTCTCTCAGGGATTGTCTGATTACAAGGATAATTCTAGACCCCGAGCATATGTGTGTGGATACCATATATGTTACGACCCACACTATTGGCTGAAGAAGCTAGGTGTACAAATTGTACCTTTGGCATTGAGGTTATAATGTACGTTACCAAGGAATTGACGGAACTTGAATGAATCCCTTTGGATTGTAGTGCCATAATCCTTTGAAAGTAAAATCTTAAAAGTAATACGACTGTATTGTTCTGCAGTCTTGAATCCAAAAGTAATTGGACCTATCTTTGCAAAAGTTATTCGAAGTATTCGTTCTGGTCGTCTCTCCTTAGTAACCGGAGAGGCCACGTATGAACTTACTGAGCATTCGTTCGCTCATCCCTTCTCTATAAATTTTGTTCTCAGGGTTTAAGTAGAAGGACAAGATCAGGAAAGCAGCCCTAAGAAGACGGTGGATTGAAGATTCTTAAATTAGTAGTTTTAAGTACATTTATTTTGATGTAAGTTGAAGTATATTAATGGTCAGGGTTGTTACCTACCAAGACATGTTTAAGTTACGCTTCCGCTATTGTTTTGAATTTATGGTTAATTAAGGGGCCGTTGTGAACCCTAAATCAAAGTATTTCATATTGTTATTTATGGATATTTAATGCCATTAAATGCTCGGATATTATAAGAAAATTCGGGGTGTTACAGTTAGTAACCCGTTAGAAGGCGCTACTAGCCCAAATGCATTTTTTCACAGTAAATATAAAAAATTAGATGGTAGTAGATTAAGATATAGGATGCTGCAGCACTTCTGCTTCAACAACTTGAATACTAAACTATATCTTTTAAATGAACAACTCTAATTAGGCTCTCAATTAGGCTCTCAATTAGTTTGGATGAAAAGATAATCTTACTTTTAATTAAATAGTGATTCAACGGTTGCTAGGCATTCGCAGAACTGGGACCAAGATCCAGTAAAATAGAGAGTTAGGTGGATAGGATCCATTGCCAAACAATTTAGGGCCCAATGTTGACATGCTTTTCACGATTAGGGCCAGATGTTTCAATTCCATCAATTTAGGGCCCAATGTGGTCAAATGTTGTCAATTTGGAGCTTTTTAACGAATTTCGTTAGAAAACTCAGTTAAGTTCCATGTGTCGCGCATGTGATGGAGAAATTTGATCAATTTTAATTTAAAATCATTTTTAGGGGTTAAATGAAAATATTTAAATTAAAAGGGTTATAACAATTCTAAATTTATTTTCTAATATTGAATAATAAATTATTAAAAATATTAATTTAAAAAGTATAACTGATAAAAATAAATTTTTTATTTAAAATTAATAAAATAATTTATATTTTCACCGGTTGGTAAAAAATAATCAATTATTGTACATTTTCTAAAATAAATTATAATTCTAAAATAGATAATAATTTTATTAATTCTATTGTTACATCAATTAAATCTACAACACTTTGATGCACAATTATCATTTATATGAAAAACCACCTCCAAAACACCATTTGGGATAGAACAAGAATTTTTATAAGTTAAAATTGTGCATCAAAGTGGTGTATATTTAATAATGTACAACAATGAAATTAATAAATTTTTATTTTCTTTAGAAAATGTAAAATAATTGATATTTTTTTGAGCAATCGATGAAAATAAAAAATTAATTTATTAATTTTAAATAAGATTTTTTTTTAAAAAAAATTATTAATTGATTATTCAATATTAGAATATATAATTAATATTATTGTAACCCTTTTATTTTAAATATTTACATTTAACCTCTTAAAATTGATTTCAATTTCAAAATGATCTTATTTCTCCATCACATGCGCGTCACATGTAACTTAACTGAGTTTTCTAACGAAATTCGTTAAAAAGCCCCAAATTGACCATATTTGATCACATTGGGTCCTAAATCGATGAAATTGAAACATCGGCCCCTAATCGTGAAAAGCATCTCAACATTGGGCCCTAAATTGTCATTTGTCCTTTCATATTTGAAGATTAACGTGTTCTCTCTCTCTTATTCATTTTGTTTTCTACTCCCTCCGTCCCAAAATGATCTTCGCGTTTGACTATTCAAATTTTTTAAGGATATGAACACTTACTTCACTAGCCATGCTTTGTTTAATCCTAAAATGTAGAAATGTGAAGAACTTTATGGGACAATGAGAAATGGCAAATGAGAAGATCATTTTGGGACGGAGGGAGTATTTTACAATCATCTTTATATAAACAAAGGCTGAAGTAGAGATGGAGCCCCTTTCTAAAATAGTTTTTCGCTGAAACACCCTCTCTATAAATAGAAACTTGGAAAACGCGTTATACGGCCGTTTTATTTGGTAAAAAACGCGAGATTTGAGAATGTTTTTTTTTCATATTTAACGTAATAAATTATCGCTTAGAGTTTCTAATTCAACTTAAGTAATTAATTGCCACATGACACTCCTAAGTTTTCGGGGAAAAAAATCTATCATAATTCTGGTTTCAAAAAGAAAAAAACAATCATAATTCTTCCCTAATTTTAGCTGTATACAAGTAGTTATTTGTTTCTTCCAAACATAAAATAAAGTCTATACAATTATTACCAAATTTATGGCATGAATTGATTTAATAATCTTTTTGTTACTGTGTCTCTTTATCCTAACGTTTCTATTTTCTAACAATTTTTCCAAAATAACTCACCAAGTAGACATACATTCGAATGTGTTTCGTTTCCATCAACTCCATTATCTATTCATATGTAATCCTCCCAGTGTTATGAATTATGATAATTTGTACTATTATATACGTGTATATATATATATTTATAGGTGCAAAATACTTTTACAAGTATGCCTATGCTATAATTTTATATAGTACGGGATAAGACTCATTAGTAATGATATCTCAACACAAATATTACAACAATAAACTATTATTTTATGAATAAAATTAATGTTAAATTTTATTAATGTAATTAATTTTATTCTTGTAATTTTTCAAAGTATTTTTTACTGTGCACTTAACGCACGGTGTCAATCTAGTTGTAACGTAAAGTGACATGAACAACCAGTAAGAAAACGTTAACCAGAAAGAAAAAACACTACGAAAAAAATATTATTAAAAAAAACGACTGATTATATATTTTATGTAATGATAGGCAGAATCCAAGATTTATGGTAATAAATTAAATGCAACCTTTTGAATAGATTAACATAAAGTCTGAGATTAGACAAACAATTGGATGAATTGAAATGTATCCCAATTAAGACAATAAATCTCACCTCCCAAGTCAAAAAGACACTTTATCGAGCCTTGTTTTCATCACTTTAGTTAAGTCAAATTATAATTGTTTTTAAGTAACATCATGGCTTAATTAGTTTTAAATCAAGTGTGTTTTTTTTTTTTTTTAAGTATATACTAAGTTTAGCGAACGAACAAATTACTCCCCCATTTATAAATGAATGTTTGAATTTTATTTTTCGGACATTTGCTATCAACTTAATATTTTTAGTAACATAATTATAATTACACCAATAGCATTAATGACTTCATTATATTGCATAGTAAGTCTAAGTATGAATTAAAGCATATTGTATGTTTAGAGTGGATTTAGTAACTTCTCAAAAATTTAGACATTCATTATGATACAAATATTTTGAAATTTTGGAGGATATTGATCATTTAAGGACGGAAAGAGTATATAACTTTTTAGATATCTATTGCGTTTATCAAGACTATGATTCATGTATTGAACTTGTTGGGTTAATGCTTTTGAAGTTGGATACGACTGGCTTAGTGGATTAAACGACAGAAAATCGAGTAATTCCTGGACTGGAGCAGTGGCATGACCGAATATGCATTGTTGACACGCTGTGCAGAATTGGCAAAGAGAACGGTCGGTTCCGCACAAATGGCACGACCGTGCAGCGCAACGCACAGGCGTGCCAGACTAAATACATGACTGTACAAGAGGCGAGTTTGGGATCGGGGCATATGGCCTAATTTGCACGACCGTGCATGTTTAGGTGCACGACTGTGATCGATAAGTCTAGTCCGAATTGGGCATAAGCTCCGGCTGTTTGATTGTTTTGATGCTTCCTTATGTGACTAGGGTTAGTAATTTAGAAAAAGTATACATTATATACTTTTCTCTCTTCTAACCTAATCATAAGTTCGATTGCTCATCAAAGGAGATCTAGATCTAGGGTTTACACAGTCAGGAATTTTATGATCAAAATTTGTACACTAGATTAGATTGTAACTCTGTGATTTCTCCATTGATAATAATATTCTCTCCCTCTGCTCGTCGATACAGCCAAATTGGTAAACCAAGTAAATCTGGTGTTCTTGTGTATGTGGATTATTAATTCATGCGATTGTTTTCTTGTATGCTTCAACAATTGGCATCAGAGCTAATTGGTTGAGAGATCCGAGTTTTCTGTTGCAGAAGAAGATGGGTCCATGAAATTGAATGACTGATCGACATGTTCAATGGGAGAATTAGTTTTAGTCTTTAGCAAAATGAAATCACTTCTTAAAGACAAATGGGTTTGTAGCTCTAGTGGCTACTGCAATAAAGGGCCGACATGATCCTAAGGGAAAAACCATAGTTGTTCTCACAGGTGCTACTCCGGCTGGAGCAGCAGAGGTTGCAGAGAAGGATAAGAAGGCAACTGAAAATGAAGCACTGGATGGATCTAGTCGCGTTAGATGAGAGGGCCCACTCTAAACTAGAGACATATCGTTCTGTCTCTAAATTAGAGACATAATTACTTTGTCTCTGATTTAGAGAAATAAAATTTTGTTACTAATTCAGTAACAAAATGGCGACAGATATATTAGCGACCAACATTATGCTATAAATTTTAGCGGCAAATTGCAATTTGGTTCCTGGCATTTACAAACTTTTGCAATGTGGCTCCCAACTGATGAATTTCGCCAATTGGTATACTGACATTTACATTTGTTTGCAATTTGGCTATAAAAGTAACAACCAGTTAATTTTCTAACCAAATGAGGCGCATGTGACAAGCACATGCATTTTTAATGGGCAAAATGGTCATTTAAGGAGGGCTGGGTTTCTTCTTCTTCTTCATAAATAACATCAACAACACGCAACACATTAATGGAGGAATTGACCAACTCTTGTTGTTCTCTCCTCCATTAAATCTGGAAATTCGTTGCCTTTGATTCTCATCTCACTTACCAATTCTTCACCTCTTCAGGCTTGAATAATCTTCTTCTTCTGTTCTCCATAATGTATTGTCAGTGTGGATTCATTGCAAAGGAGCAGACCTCATGGACAGATTTAAACCCTGGTAGGAGGTTTGTAAATTGTCCAAACAATGGGGTGAGATTCAAATTTCGAGTTAATTGATTGATTTTTGTAGTTTGATTGTCCAAATTTTAGAGTATATTCATAACTAAAAATCTTCTTTTCTTCTAAATTAGACTCGAACCGATTGTCGATATTTCAATTGGATTGATCCGCCAATGTGCTCTAGATCAACTGTGATTATTCCAGGTCTGCTTCGCAAGAAGAATCGACTAGAGATGGAAGTTGCAAAACAGAGGAGGAAGATAATTATTTTAGTAATTTTGCTGCTTCTCTCATGGTTGTATTTTTTTATTTAAATTAGTGATTTTGGGTATGTATTGTAAGACAATGATGTTTAAAATGCTATTTCAAGATTTATATTTGTAATTGATGTTTCATTTGGGTATGTATGTTAGTATTAGCAAATGAACTGAAAGTGCAAAAAATAGCAACATTGAGTGACTTAACATTGACTTGATCATAAAAATAAGCAAAAGCCAGTTACAAAATAGACCAAATGTATTTGTGTTCCCTAATCTTAACTGCATAACCAATTGTACATGACCAACATAATCAAAAGCTTAACAATTCTTACAAGCCAGTTACACAGCAACATTTTGAGCAAACAAAAAAACAGTCATACAAGTCTTCACAAGTCTTCATCCATGTCCTTATCTGAGTCATCATCCGAGTCTTGTGTTAAATCAATGGGTGTGTTGTCAATCTTTTTAGGAGTTCTCATCTGATGGCTTCTGTTGGTCCCAAATGGCAACAAGGGTATGAAAAATGGCTAGAGGGGGGGTGAATAGCTGTTTTAAAATTCTTTTCATACCCTTGATAAACTCAATTGCAAATGCGCACTTTATCAAGTAAGCGTTATGATATGCGCCTAAGTGAGTGAGTGAAATGCACAGCGGAATTTAGTAATGTAAATAGGCGCAAAGTATGATAAAGGGGGCACACACACACACTCTAAGTATTTTGGCTCAAAGTGGGTGAAATAAGAAACTAAGGCAAATGATATAACAAACACAACACAGTTCAATCAATCAATCTACAATGAATAAACAAACAAATAGTTTGATATGATATGAACATGAAAGAAAATAGCAAGATAGTAAGTACGCGCTATTTGGAGAGGTTCGATCGGGAAAATGATCTATGTCCTCTACCAAGATGGTTAGTCTTGGATTTCTAATGAAGATCTTATATTATGAGTGAGTGTTACAAATTACAATCGTTTGAGCTTATACACTAACTCAAGATCTATTTATATGAAAGAACAAATCTTAGACAATAACCGGTATATCTCTAAAAGAAAGATCTAAGTGATCAAAATTAAAGAGGTGCGTGTGTGATTTTAGATTCAAGGCTTTTTTAATCTTTGAGATTGAGAGCACAAGAAAACTAAAGTATTTTTGCTTGAGGATCTGGGCTAAAGATGAAGTTATGAAGATGTTCTTGAGAATTCTGGTAAATCAAAGGCAAACTTCAAATCTTCAATAAATGATTGAGAGAGAAATTCTTGAAATGCTTAGCAACTTCAAATGGTTGAAGTTATGGGGTATTTATAGTAGATCCCCAAAAACTAGCCGTTGGAAATCCTTAGTGAGTCAGAGAAAGGACGGGTGTGCTGTCGCTCATTGAGTGGAGCACGTGTCCTTTTATAGCCGTTAGACACATAACACAAATATGACCGTTATGGACAGGTGTCCTTAAATGCAGGTGCATACGTGTTATTTAACCACCGTTGGATCATTGGCGTAGTTTGAATCTCTTCAAGTTTTCGAGTCTTCATTAAATCACTGAATGTTATTTCAACATTTATGCGCATTGAGCCAAGGGGAGCGTAGACATAGCGCGCACTAAGCCATCTGGGGCGCATGAGCTATGCTAGGCGCATACTCATGCGCGCGCCTAACGAGGCGCATGGCGCATGGGAGAGGCGCATGACGCGTAGTTCAAACTCAAAGTGTGATTTTCTTGAATCTTGATCTTCTTGCCCTATTCCCAAGCCTATTCTATTGCAATGGACAACCTAAAAAATGAAGTATGAATACTTCTTATATATGGGTCTAGAGTCCATGAAATAGAACTTAGTTGATGGATCAATCAAATCTAATCAATCCTATTACATTGAAACTGAGATATAAGTGGGCATACCCAACAATATCCCCCTATTTGATTGATGCCATTACCTACTATATCAGGGACAAACATTATACTTGATAATAACATGTCCAAATAAATGAAATTGGTAAATCATGTCTCAAGTTAATGCACACACTAGTCCAAGATACAGATTTCTAATCTATTCCAATAAAGATAAAACATTACAAATGGAAAGATAGAAATGATAGTTTATAACACATTCAAAATGATATGAGTTTTAGTTTTGAAATGTGTTTAAACAAAGTTTAAACTTAATACATGAAAAGTATAATGCAGTTCAAATATGATGCATATGATTTTAAACAACATTCATTATTCTACAAACAAGAAGTTTGAGTGAAAAAGGTTTGACATAATAGTGATGCTTTGTTCTCATTAAAACTTGGGGAGTTGGAGTTACAGATTACAAGTTTTGAACAGAACAAAAACAAAAGGTGCTAAAACAAGTAAGCACTAAATCTCTAATAAAATTTTCTAATCATAAAAGGAGTTCTAACAACTTATAAACAAAACATAAACTAAGGGTTGGGAGGAGGCGCGTCGTCATCCTTCAATCCTTCTTCTATTTCTGAAACTGAGCGCTGAATTTGTTTGGAGAGTTAGTGACAACGATTTACAACACCGAGAGTATCAGTGACACCATCTCTAAGGTAGCGCAGATGATCAACATTTATGTTTTGATACTCATCAATGGTGCGCTGAGTGATGGATTGCTGTTGTGAAAAGTTTTCAGTGAAGGCTTGGAAGTTAGCTTCAACAGCAGCTTGGGCAGTGAGAATGTCAGCAGAAACTCTATTTTTGCGGTCTGCACTGGAATGCGCGGCATTAAAGTGAGTGACAACTAATTCCTTCAAAACATCAATTTTTGAGAGCAATGAATTAATGTCAATATGCGCGCCAGGAGCAGAGCTGGAAGAAGGCGCAGGAGTTTCAGGAGCTGAAGGCGCATGAGTTTCAGGAGCTTTGGGTTCTGCGCCAGGATCAACACTATAAACAGTTAAACCCAGGATTTCTAGTTCATCCTTAACTTCTTTGAGTTTATCAATAACACTCAATAATTTTTGGCTATCTCCAGCCACCATCTCAAACAACTTCCTTATATCACCTGCTATATTCAACTCTACCTCCTTTATGGCGTTAATGAAATCTTGGCCATCAGTGAGTTTGATGCCACCATCTATGTGCTCATGTAGGAAAGCAAGAGTACCTTTGAAAAGCTCATTCATTTTATCTATAGCATCATTCCACTGTTTAGGAGTAAGGAAATGTTTGTCCTTGATATTAGCATCTATGCGCGCTATCTCCCCCTTAATGGCAGCAATCTCATCAGCTTGCTGAGTAAGCATAGAAGTATGAAGCTCCATCTGAGAATTAATGTGAGCTTGGCCTTGCTGAAGTTGCTGAAGCAATGAGATAACCATACTCATATCAGGAGTGGTAGGAGGAGGAGTAGGTTGAGGCGCAGCAGAAGAGGAGCTCCTAACTGGTGATTGAGTAGGAGCGCTAGGAGAAGGAATATAGTCATCGCTTGAAGTAGGCTCTACTGAAATAGTTGGGGGCACAGAATCACGAGGAGAAGGCGCAGAAGGGCTCTTACGCCTAGTCAAGGGCTCTGGCTCCCCCTGAACTGGATCATCACTCAAGTCGCCAAAAAGTTCATCAGATAGCCTATCTTTGAGTGCTTGGCGCTCAGCAGAGAGTGGTTCTGGAGTTATTTTCTGAACTGGAGCAGGGGCAGAAGTCTTTGATGGAGGCGCACGAACAATAGGAGGCGCATTTGGAGTGGGCGCGCGTACATCAGCGCTAGACCCTGCGCCTTTGCGCCTTTCAGACTTGGATAAATCAGCAGCTTTTTTCAATCTGTAGTCCTCATCCCTCTTTTTCTGCGCTTCCAGTCTACTGGATTCTTTAGCGCGTTTAAGTTCTTTCTCTTTTTCAGTGTCAGTTCAAGGGCGCTTAGGAGGTCTGCTTGTTCCTTCAGCAATCCCTTTTCCCTTTACTTTGTCTGCACCAGGAGCAGTTGCTTCTGCGTGCGGTGCTGCTTCAGGGCGGTGCTGCTTCAGGGTCTGCGCTTCATCAGACTCAGTGGCTTCATCAACCAACTGATCTACTTTAACTCTTGGCGCGCGCTTAGCCATGCGCTTTCTGTGCCTTTTTATAACCAAACTGTCTTTGCTAAAAATTTGAACGTCAGTGGTTTGATAGGCTGGGTTCTGAGCGAGGAAATTAGCAAGAGCAGGATAGGTGAGAAATATCTTCGTGAGTATTCGGCAGTGAGTTTTGAACTTCGTCTTCCCATCAGCCTTGTTCTTGTTGTACTTATCAATCTGGTTCGACAAAGTTTTGAATAAGATTTGAGGCCAGTTGAGGATTGTGTTTCCCATAATAGCTGCAGTATATTCCCACTGCTCCGTTGTGAATCTGTTCACATTTCCTGTTTTGAAAATAATGGAAGTCCCTACCAAATGCGCGATATGCGCCAGTAAATCACCACCATCCCTTATTTCAACAGATTTGATGTTATTCTGAAGAGTAGGAATGTTGAGATGGGTTCTCGCCATAAGATTCTGCGCAGCAGCAGGATAGGTATTGATTTTACCAGCTACACTCAGAGGGTCAGTTGTGTTGAAGTTGATGATATTCTTGAGAGTGCCAGTAGAGATAGTTATAGCAACGTTCTGAACGGTGGCGCATATCCTGTAGCGCAAGTATCCATCAGCAAGAGTCTCAACGAGAGCAGCAGTTGAGAAGAATTCATCCACGAGGAGCGGTGAGTAGAAAGGTTGCTCTAAAGTAAATAGAGGCAGTAGACCAGCTTGTTTGATAAAATCCATAATATCAACGCCAATTTGGACTGCAGATAGCTCAGTGAGATTAAATGTCTCACCGGGTCTGAAATTTGTTGGATCCTGAAAACATAACAATGATTTAAGTTAGGAGTGTATCAGGCGCATAGAATCATAAAATGAGCTGAGTATAGAGTAGGCGCAGGACAATGTATAAGAGCATAAAAATAGCATGCACATACTATTATTAAGCGCATATATGTTGTAGGCGCATACAAATACGAGGCGCATATCATGGTTCTATAAAAAAAAACTAAGGAAAAATTAAACATAAAAATTTGACTAAGTAAAATTTAGGCGCATAAAATGTTAGGCGCATAATGGCTTTAGGCGCATAACATTTGTATTTGCATAGGGCGCATACAATTATTAGGCGCATGAATCAAGTAAGGCGCATAACTTCATAGGGCGCATAACCAACTAGGCGCATAAATCAACCCTTAGGCGCATATCTATGTGAAATTCATACTAAGTATAAAAACACACAAAAACACACAAACACATGCAAACATACATATGCAAGTTTTTAAGAATCAAAATATGAAAATTTTGAAAAACATGTTTTGAAAATTTTGAGACCCAAGTCATGCAAAAATAACGAAGAACACGAAGAACATGCTTGAGTGCTTGAAGAACATCAAGAACACCAAGAACACATAATTCGTGAAACTTCACCAAATCAAGAATACAATATATCAAAGTGACCGCATGAACACAAGGATCACAAAAATGTAAATCATTAACAAGAAAGAATTAATAACAAGTCCAGAAAATGGATTCAAAGATCCAAAAATTTGAAAAGTCAAAAATCAAAAATCTTCAGATTCGCAAAATATAACGAATTGATCGTTGAAAAGTTTAGTTTAAAGGATTCCAAATCACGAAACGAACATAACCTAACAAACGATTTTGAAAACGGAGAATCGAAACAAGATTTATCAAGAAAAAGGGGGTTTTCGGTTTTGAAAGTGACGAAAACAAAAAAAAAATCGAAAACTTAAAAAGCAGAAATTAAGAGTTTGAGAGTTGAGGAATCATACCATTTCGTCTTGGTTTATCTTTGTTGCTTTCTTAGGACCCATGAAGTTTATATAAAAGAAAATGGAGAAGAAATGATGAAAGAGATAGAGAGAGAGAGAGAGTGAGAGAGAGACGGCAGAGAGGGGTTTAGAGAGTGAGAAAATCTGGGAGAGAGAGAGAGAGAGACGGCAGAGAGGGATTTAGAGAGTGAGAAAATCTGGGAGAGAGAGAGAGAGGGAGATAGTTGGTGAGGGGTGTAGGTAATGATTAAAAAGGAATATGGGAAGGGGTAGAGTCATATATATAGGGTTGGTTTTTGAATAAAAATAGAAGATGAAGAGATGGGTATTAATGGTGATTGACTTAGGAAAGGACAAGCATTTATGAGGGATTTTCTTGAGATGACGGCTAATAAATGTTGAATGATCCAAAGTACACTTGATGTGACATTTTGGGTAAAGAGAAATTGTCCCACTTCCCTCATAAGTGTATGAACAATTATGACCAAATTTTTTGCACAAACCCCAAAAATATCTGTTTTAGTGTAAGTTTGGGGTGCAAGAAATATATCCCCAGAAAATAAAATTTTTCGAAAAACGTAAAACGAGGGAAAAATTAATTGCACAAGCACCCTTGAACAATTAAAGAATGCCAAAAGACAAAAATTCCTATAATAAATGATCAGAATAAACTTACATGGTACTTGTGAAAATTGAATGCGATCAATCATTGAAATTATAAATTTTGAGCATTGATTGAGCCGCGATCATAAATGGGCGCATGAGGGGCGCATGATCTTTTCTAGGCGCGCGTAAGGATTTGGGAAATTAAGAGTGCTAGGCGCGCAAAGAGTGGGGCGTGCAGGGATTTAAGTTGCCGCGCAGAGAGTTTCCTTGAAACTTTGAAATTTATCTAACATCTAAAACTTAGAATACTCATAACTCAACAAAACATAAAATCATTAGTATTGACAAACTATATTGAATTTAGTTGAGTTCAAGCATACCCATTTCACCTCTCAAAAATATGAACCGTTTCGCGTCAAGTGCTTTCGTTAGAATGTCGGCGATTTGATAGTCGGTTCCCACGTGTTCCAAATGAATATTTCCTTTCTCCACGTGGTCTTTGAGGAAGTGATATTTGATGTCGATGTGCTTGGTCTTTGAGTGCATGACAGGATTTTCAGAAACGGCAATTGTTGAAGTGTTGTCGCAGTAGATGGGACAATTTTCTTCAATGATATAATAGTCCACCAATTGCTGCTTCATCCATAGTATTTGACAGCAACAACTTCCCGCAACGATATATTCAGCTTCGGTTGTTGAGAAAGATACTGAAGCTTGTTTCTTACTCGCCCATGACACAAGTCAGTATCCGAGGAAATGACAAGTGCCACTTGTGCTTTTCCTATCAATTGTGCACGCTGGATAATCCGCATCTGAATAACCTACAAGTTTAAAGTTCGAATCTTTGGTGTACCAAATTCCAAGGTTAACAGTACCGGATAGATATCTTATAATACGTTTCACAGCAATCAAGTGCGCTTCTCTAGGGTCAGATTGATAACGAGCGCAAACACAAACACTAAACATAATATCGGGCCTACTAGCAGTAAGATAAGGGAGCGAGCCAATCATACCTCGATAGAGCGTTTGATCAACACGTTTACCTTTTAAATCTTTGTCGAGTTTGTTGCCGGTAGCCATTGGAGTATCATATGGTTTAGCATTGTCAAGTCCAAACTGTTTGATTAAGTCCTTTGTATATTTGGCTTGATTGATAAATATGCCTTCATTCATTTGCTTGATTTGAAGCCCGAGGAAGAATGTGAGTTCTCCCATCATGCTCATTTCAAACTTGCTCTTCATTAGTTTCTCAAAGCGCTTGCACAACAATTCATTAGTAGAATCAAATATAATATCATCAACATAAATTTGAACAAGTAATTTATGACCATTATGTTTGGAAATGAAAAGAGTTGTATCGATTTTACTGCGAGTGAAGCCTTTTTCAATGAGAAACTTTGATAGTGTATCGTACCATGCTCTTGGTGCTTGCTTGAGTCCATACAAAGCTTTCTGGAGTTTGTACACATGATTTGGAAATTGTGAATCTTCAAACCCAGGTGGTTGAGCAACGTAGACTTGTTCTTGGAGTTCACCATTTAGAAACGCGCTCTTCACATCCATTTGATATAGCTTGAAGTTCTTGTGAGCGGCCTAAGCTAGAAAGAGTCTAATAGCTTCAAGTCTTGCTACGGGCGCAAAAGTTTCATCGTAATCAATTCCTTCTTCTTGCCTATAGCTTTGTGCAACCAATCTTGCTTTGTTTCTTGTGATGGTTCCATTCTCATCCATCTTGTTTCTGAACACCCATTTCGTACCAATCACTCCTTGATCATTTGGTCTTGGAACAAGAGTCCAAACCTTACATCGTTCAAATTGATTAAGTTCTTCTTGCATAGCAACAACCCAATAAGATCTTGGAGCGCTTCATCAGCCTTCTTCGGTTCAATTTGAGAGATAAAAGCAGTGTAAGCATCAAAGTTTGTAGCTCTCCTTGTACGAACACCAACGTTTAGATCACCAATGATATTATTGATTGGGTGACCTCTAACTTCATGAATTTCAGGAGGTAAGTTATGTTGAGTCGTAGTAACTTGAAGGTCTTCAATTGGTACATCTTCACCAGATTCTAAATCATCAAAATTTGGGGGTTGAATTGGTGTAGAGTTGAAACTTGGGTTTACACCAGATGCAGCAGTAGATATAGGCGCATGAGAGGAATCAAGTGGCGCAACATGTGAGTGAGGCACAGCTGATGATCCATTTGGCGCGCCATATGAGGAGTTAGGTGCAACTGATGTGGATGGATTTCCTTGAGTTGATAGATTCTGATTTTGAGTAGGCGCAACATAAATAGGAGCACCTGTATCGTTAAGCTCAACAGAATCATCAGCAACATTTAGAGCCAAATGTGGCTCAAGGAGAAAATGTTCATCAAATGTAACATGTACAGATTTAACTATCACTAATGTAGATCTATTAAAAACGCGAAATGCTTTAGAATGTTTGGCATACCCAACAAAAATACCTTCGTCGGCTTTGGCATCGAATTTACCTCTATGTTCGTTTCCGTTATAGAGGATATAACACTTGCAACCAAATATCTTGAAGAATGCAATGTTGGGAGTTCTACCTCGCCAAAGTTCATACGGAGTCTTGTTGTGAAGTTTGTTGATGAGGGAGCGATTTTGCGTAAAACATGCTGTGTTGATAGCTTCTTCCCAAAAGTATTTAGGCAATTTCGCTTCAGCTATCATCGTCTTTCCCGCTTCAATCAACTTCCTATTCTTTCTTTCCACAACACCATTTTGTTGAGGAACTCCAGCGGTTGAGAAGTTGTGATCTATCCCATGATCGTCGCAATATCGAGCAACACCGTTGTTCTTTAATTCTGTTCCATTGTCGGATCGAACACTAACGATGTCATCTTCTTTTTGGGTTTGGAGCAGTCAAAATAGGTGGTCAAAATGTCGTAACAGTCGTCTTTTGAGATCATCTTTTCCACCCATGTGTATCTTGAATAATCATCCACCACAACTAAAGTATACTTGTTTCTTCTAATATTTGCGGTGGTGACTGGTCCAAATATATCAATGTGAAGCAGTTGCAAACATCTAGAAGTTGAGGGATTGGTCTTGCTGGAGAAAGACTTCTTCGGTTGTTTGCCAAGTTAACACGCGGCGTACTTCTTGTCATGATGATCAGCAACCTTGGGAAGTCCTTTAACAAGGTTATTCCTGCTGGAGAAAGACATTTAAGCAGGTCCCCTTTATTCCTTTTGGGTCCTAGAGTTAGCAACTTTTGACAACCCACTCTTGCTTGACCTTAGGGTTTTTACGTCCTTTGGCATTGGGAGTGAATCGCAAAAGGCATTCCACGGCCTTGTGTCCAAAACAATCACAAATGGAACAATGTTGAAAGCCACCAATCACATGAATTTTCACAAACTCTTTACTTTTCTTTGGGATAGCATTCTTCTTTGGGTCAGATGGACTAGCCTTAACAAAATCCTTATTTTGAAATTTTGGAGCGCTTGATCTAGGAGGGCGCATAGGGCTAGGAGGCGTACGGCGGTGAGGCGCGTGGCTCCTAGGCGCATAATGAGCACTCGGAGAAGAAGCGTGCTTTGTTTCAAGAGGGATTTTGCTAGAGGATGATTCATCTGTAGCTATATATTTCCCATTAGCTTTCCCAAATGTAGACATAATGGAATGTTTGTCTTTTTCCTGTCCTTTTCCCATTGAATTAGAATGTTTTTCCTTGGGAATTTCAAAAGTTTGCTGTTTTGTAAATTCACTATCTCTTTCAGCACAGACATCACATTTAAAGTTGTCACTAGTTTATGAGAATCCCAAGCCACTTTTATCACCACTGACTTTTTGGGACTCAAATATATTCTCCATAGTGACACGAGAATTGGACCACTCATTTGTAATCTTTTTAAAATCAGTAATTTGAGCAACCAATTCATCGTTTTGAACTTTAAGAAGTGAGTTCTGTTCTGTTAGAAAAGTGTTTTTGACAGTAAAAGGAGTCATGCTCTTTATCTGCTCCTTAAGGAGGGTGAGTTCAGATTTAAGTAGAGATTTCTCGGTCTTAAGCTGGGAAATTTCATCACATGA
Source organism: Campanula takesimana (assembly GCA_026119855.1). NCBI lineage: Eukaryota > Viridiplantae > Streptophyta > Magnoliopsida > Asterales > Campanulaceae > Campanula > Campanula takesimana. The sequence goes on from JAOWBW010000028.1 coordinate 933,244, forward strand.
TAGTGCTAAAGCTTCCTTCATTTTGCCAAATTTACTAATTACCTTTTCGGCTTCTAAGAATAACTTTTCTTGTTTGGCAATGTCCTCATCGTGATTGATTGTAGGAATAGGTGCAACTTGAGGTCTAACATATTCACTCTTTCTGAGCTTGCTTCTAGCACTCAGATCACATCTTGAAAATAACAATCCACCATCGCTTTGAGCTGGAGTGAGAAATTCTTGTTCAACGAGCTCGCTGATGGTTGGTCCTTTCTTCTTCTTCACTTCTTGAAAACTTGCAGATTTCTTGATAGGTTTATTCAAGGTATTCATATCAGGAACATCTTTGGAGTAGTCATCATCAGAATCATAAGTATCAACTTCATCATCATTTGCCACCAAACAAACGAGTCCATCATTAGAATCTTCATCGCTCTCATCTGAGTCTGTTTTAATCCAAGTGTTCTGCTTATTTGCTTGTGATTCTTCTTCAGCAACCATTCTCTTTTGACGAGTGAATTTGGGAGTGAACTTAGGAGTATGGCTGCTCTTCTTATGCATATATTCAAATTTTGGAATTGGGCAGCTTGAAGCAAAGTGTCCTGGTTTCCTGCAATTAAAACAAACAAGGTCTTCTTTTCTTTTTGAATCACTGCTCCTCGTGAACTTTGGAGGAGCTCTGCTGGTAGATCCTTGAAATTTGCTGGTTGAGCTGGGTCTTGAGAATTTTCTGAACTTTTGAAATTTATTCACAAATAAAGCGAAGTCTTCATCATCCATGTCTAGTAGCTTAGAGGTAGAAATTTTGGGATCGGAACTTTTCTCTTCTTGAACCAGCGCAGGCGCATGCACTTCTTCTCTATGCGCCACCATTGCTATGGATTTTGACTTTCCTTCAGTTTCACTGATTCGTTGGAGTTTGAGCTCATAAACTTTGAGATTTGCATAAAGGTTCCTTAAAGTCCAAACATCCAAAGTTCCAGCGTCTTAAAGAGCGCTGGATTTATGAAGATATCTTGAGCCAAAAGCTTGGAGGAAATTTACATTTAAATCTTTGTTTGAAAACTTCATGCCAGGTGAAATACATTGATTTATAATTTCACAGTAGCGTTCATAAGTTTGTCTTAAGGTTTCACCGGGGAGTTGAGAGAAATTGTTGAATCTCTTTTGCACTTCATATTTCTTGTTCTCCTTACAAACAGTATTTCCTTCTATATGCTCTTCAATAGCATCCCATAGCTCATTAGCAGTAGCACAATGCATGACTTGTTGTTTCATAGCCGTGCTTAGAGTGCTTAGGAGAATGTTTCTTGCTTTGCCATCATTTGCAACTCTTCTTGTTTCTTCCTCAGTCCATTCTTCCCTTGGTTTCTTGATGGTTGGTTGAGCAGCATTGGTGCGCGGATTTGGATTCGCTTTCATAGGGATGTAAGGTCCATAAACCACGGTGTCATGAAGTCTTTCATCGATTGAAGTGAGATGAGTTAAGATGCTGAATTTCCACACGTCAAAGTGATCTTCATCAAAGACTGGAACATGTGTGTAGTTAGCAGTTGCCGAAGGTTTTGAGTTTGCCATTTAGAATCGGCACCCAAGCTGTTAAGCTTGAAAAACAAAAGTGTTTTATAAAGGTGTTTGCTCTGATACCACTTGTTGGTCCCAAAGGGCAACAAGGGTATGAAAAATAGCTAGAAGGGGGGGTGAATAGCTGTTTTAAAATTCTTTTTGTACCCTTGATAAACTCAATTACAAATGCGCACTTTATCAAGTAAGCGTTATGATATGCGCCTAAGTGAGTGAGTGAAATGCACAGCAGAATTTAGTAATGTAAATAGGCGCAAAGTATGATAAAGGGGGCGCACACACACTCTAAGTATTTTGCCTCAAAGTGGGTGAAATAAGAAACTAAGGCAAATGATATAACAAACACAACACAGTTCAATCAATCAATCTACAATGAATAAACAAACAAATAGTTAGATATGATATGAACTTGAAAGAAAATAGCAAGATAGTAAGTACGCGCTATTTGGAGAGGTTCGATCGGGAAAATGACCTACGTCCTCTACCAAGATGGTTAGTCTTGGATTTCTAATGAAGATCTTATATTATGAGTGAGTGTTACAAATTACAATCGTTTGAGTTTATACACTAACTCAAGATCTATTTCTATGAAAGAACAAATCCTAGACAATAACCGGTGTATCTCTAAAAGAAAGATCTAAGTGATCAAACTTAAAGAGGTGCGTGTGTGATTTTAGATTCAAGGCTCTTTAGATCTTTGAGATTGAGAGCACAAGAAAACTAAAGTGTTTTTGCTTGAGGATCTGGGCTAAGGATGAAGTTATGAAGATGTTCTTGAGAATTCTGGTAAATCAAAGGCAATCTTCAAATCTTCAACAAATGCTTGAGAGAGAAATTCTTGAAATGCTTAGCAACTTCAAATGGTTGAAGTTATGGGGTATTTATAGTAGAGCCCCAAAAACTAGCCGTTGGAAATCCTTGGTGAGTCATAGAAAGGACGGATGTGCTGTCGCTCATTGAGTGGAGCACGCGTCCTTTTATAGCCGTTAGACACATAACACAAATATGACCGTTATGGACAGGTGTCCTTAGATGCAGGTGCATACGTGTTATTTAACCACCGTTGGATCATTGGCGTAGTTTGAATCTCTTCAAGTTTTTGAGTCTTCATTAAATCACTGAATGTTATTTCAACATTTATGCACGTTGAGCCAAGGGGCGCGTAGACATAGCGCGCACTAAGCCATCTGGGACGCATGAGCTATGCTAGGCGCATACTCATGCGCGCGCCTAAGGAGGCGCATGGCGCATGGGAGAGGCGCATGGCGCGTGGCTCAAACTCAAAGTGTGATTTTCTTGAATCTGGATCTTCTTGCCCTATTCCTAAGCTTATTCTATTGTAATGGACAACCTAAAAAATGAAGTATGAATACTTCTTACATATGGGTCTAAAGTCCATGAAATAGAACTTAGGTGATGGATCAATCAAATTTAATCAATCCTATTACATTGAAACTGAGATATATGTGGGCATACCCAACAGCTTCACACCTTTCAGACCTTCTTAGCTTAAATGACCATTTTGCCCATTAAAAATGCATGTGCTTGTCACATGCGCCTCATTTGGTTAGAAAATTAACTGGTTGTTACTTTTATAGCCAAATTGCAAACAAATGTAAATGTCAGTATACCAATTGGCGAAATTCAACTGTTGGGAGCCACATTGCAAAAGTTTGTAAATGTCAGGAACCAAATTGCAATTTGCCCTAAATTTTAGTGTCTCTAAATAGCATTTTATTTGTATTGTAGTGTGTAGCAGTACCTGATTGGTGTCTGTAAATACCACCTTTATTGTAGTGTCACTGCATAAAAAAAAATTCTCAAATAAATTCAAAGGTTAACTTCATTTACATCCACGGGGCTCCTAATCGACTCCCACGATAAAACGGGCTTTCTCAAAGAAGAGGTGGTCGATCTCTTGTGAGAACACCTAGATCCGTCTCGTAGAAGAGACCGGTCGACCCATGACCCGTGCACAACATTCTCCTCGAAGCGTAGGATCCCAACCCATGCTCCACTCAAAATCTTCCGCGTGCCACCGACTCATTGACCCAATTTTATTTTTTTCCCCAGAAAAAAAAAAACCGTTTTTTTTTTATTTATTTTTTATATTTGTTTTTTGACTATTTTTTCGTTTGCCAAAAGTAAAAACTGTGTTACTTATAAAGTAACATTCACTAGTACAGAATGAAACTTAGGAAACACCTCTTAGATAGCGCTTTCTAAAAGCGCTATCTAAGAAGTACCCTAACATAGCGCATGCACTGTTTTGAATTTAATAATCAATCCGAAAAAAGGAAAAAACAAAATGCTACTATAACGCATATAAATGATACGCTATCTCTAGAAATAACTTATATAGCACATAGCCGAAGCGCTACCTTATCATAGGGATGGCCAAACCCGGTTCCGGGCCCGGTTCCGGTTCGGCATATAGGTGACCCTTAACCGGCCCGTACTTACCCCGGGTCCGATTCCGGTTAGGTTCCGGTTCCGGTACGATTCCGGTCCGGTTCCGGTTCCCCCTTTAAAATTATTGAAAAACAAGTGATTTTCAGTCCGGTTCGCCATTTATGTGAACCGTAACCGGCCCGGATGAATGGTGGTTTTGGTTACTCTGGTTCCGGTTTATTCGCCGGTTTGCTCCGGTTCCGTGCTTCTCCGGTCCGGTTTTCCGATTCTGGTCCGGTTCCGGTTCGGTTTAGCCATCCCTACCTTATCAAGCGCTTCGTAAGTTGATATTTATTTATTTTTTTGGAAAAATTACCCTAGTCTAAGACCCTCAAAATCAACCCTAGGTCAAAATCTCTCTCATTCTATATCTCAGCTCAAAATTAAATCCCTCGCCTCCCCAACTCCCTGCGCACAAAATACCCCCTCCTCTCATCAGTGACAGCCCTCTCGCAATCCAGCGCATGTCTCACTCCGGCCTCTCTCCTTCAGCCAACGCCGCCCTCTGCCCATGAAATACTCCATCCCCTCCATTAATCTTGCTTCATCTTCACCGGCAGGCTGTGACCCGCTCCTTTTCTCTCTTTTACTTGCGACATTTATATTTTCATTAAATTTGAAATTTGTATTTATTTATTTTTTTGTCTTCGGTAGGGTTTATATGTTTTCTCTTCTCCGGCGGGATCTCCGATATGGCTGTCTTTGTTCATCTCTACCCGACAATTTTGAGGTACTAATTTCACCACGGTTACCCGATTAAATGTTACCCAAACTGAAATATAGATTTTCTTGAATATATACATAGTTAAAATTTTCTGATTCAATTGACTGGTATAAGGTTGTTGAAGATTTATTTTTTAAATTGGGATTATAGTTATTTTCGACTCTTAAAATTAGGCATGATGACAATGTATACAGAGGATGTGTGTATGTATATTTATATTTATTACACAAACGTGAGTGTGTATGAGTGTGAGTGGTTATGTGTTTGATTTATAAATTTATGTTTGGGAATCAATTTTATGTGTAAATGTACTTGGCAGCATGATTTTGTTCTAAGAAAATCAATTTTTCTTTGGGTGATCTAGAATTTGCAATTGCAGTACTTTGTTTTACAGCCTCTTTAGAATGTGGTTATTGGTTTTATATGTATCCTACTAATTAATAAATCACGATATGGTAAATTCAGTCTCCTTGTCCTGGACTCTAATTAGGCCATAATCCCATTTCAGTTCAAGAGTTTCTCTTTCCTTAACCCAAAAGTATACAGTATATCACATTTTAGTGTTCATTGAATCTGTTGTTGACAAAATTCTTTCCAAAATCTTACTATGAGAAAATAGCATTTTAGACTACATCCATCTAAAAATATTTTTTCTAGATAATTCCCTAGAGCAAGAGAAAATATGATATGATTTTAGGTATTCGTTTTGGGACGGAGGTAGTATATAACATTGTAAATCCATTCAGTGAAAGCCTTTCGTGATAGAAAATTTTTCTCGAGTCACACCATGTTGGTGTTGGTGCCCTAGGCACGTTTGTTAAACGTTGTAAAAGTTATCATTCATGATGATAAAGAGATATTAAGATTATTATTGTTGCTCATGTTTGCTTATAATAATCTCCGTCCCTAGAGCTTGTTAAGCACTACTATAAAGGCTAAATGATCATGGGATGATCATGTTAGATTTATGGGTACTTGTTTGGAACAAGGTACTGGACATCACCCGCTGTATGAGATTTATGTCATGGTCTATGTCGTACATATATCTCATATTAGTTATGTTATTTGAATCCTTAGACATGAAGTTATTATAGTCTTCCACTTGATGAAGATTATGTTTGACATATTCAAATGCTACCTTTAACCAGGTAGTTATAAAGGGTATGATTGGCATAATCGGATTCACGTAGGGAAGAATAATAAGCTTATTGGATTTGTCCCTCTTAGGAGAGATGTCAAGCTTGGGTCCCTCGTAAGAATGATGTTGATGAAATGTTTGGCCAAACTCAAATGGATTGATTGGATCAATGTCATTTGGATTATCAACATATTCGGAATCGAGAAAGTATTGAACAATACAAGTTGACTTGTTGACTATGACTTGTGTTCAATGACATCGTGGACAAAGGGATTATGACATGTTCTAAAAGGAATGCGAACTTGTATCTAGTTATACTATTTGGGTAGGTATGACGGTTTGCTAGAACTTAATCATATCTTATGAGTTCATGTTTGAACTCATTGCCAACTTAGTATAATTCTAGAGGGTCACACACAATAGAACGAATCTAAAAGGACTTAAATGGATCTATGAGATTTGAGGTAGTTTGAGTTTCTAATTTGTTTTGTTGTCCTCATAGATTCTTTTGATTGATTTGATTTTGCACAAGCCGAAGCCATACAGGCATTAGCTCAATAACATGTTTATCAGGTAAACATTGAGATTTGAGGTAGTTTGAGTTTCTAATTTGTTTTGTATTGTTTCAGTTTTTGACATGTGTACTCATTTTGTGGGTTCACCATTTTACAACAGGGATGCTTTAAATCACTAGGTATCATAGTCACAACTACAACGATAAGGTAAAAAAAACCAAATAATTTTCTTTTCATTGTTTTTCACCATGGTTATGTTGTCGTTAACAGCAGCAAGTAGCCTATTCATTCATGATATTCTTCTCATCTACCATGATAGCAGTTCAATATATGCTGCTGGGGTGATGCACATAATATAGTGTCTTTGTTATGGATGTGTTCATGATTTTTTTAAGATAAATATTCTGCAATAGATTTAAGAGTGATATTTCAGCAACTTACAATTTTACAAAACAATCACCCTGTAGTCTCTCTTGTTATCTCTTCAAATATATGTTTCTCTTTGCGAGTATAATATTGAACTATGTTTTTTGGTTTTTCTTCTCAGGTTTGTTAAGAGCTAGAGGTGGAAAACTATAACATTACAGCTTACCAAATTTGATTACAGGATTTCTAATCGATTGGAGCCGGATTTGCAGAAGTTGAGATGCAGAGTTAATTATCATGCTTTGAAGTTCACTGATCCTATTCCAGAAATGGTAGAAAATTGGTAGAAAGAATGAGAATGAATAGCAAGCATTTCATTGCCCTGCACTTGAGATTTGAATCTGAAGTTTTCATGTACTCCTTCCATCCCAGAGTAAGAGTCCTATTTTCCTTTTTAGTCCGTCCCAGAGTAAGAGTCCTATTCCTAAAATGGCAAAATTTGAATAGTGTCTTTTATACATACTCCCTCCGTCCCACCCGAATTAGGATTTTTGGGTTGGGCACGGGGATTAAGGAAAAAGTGTTAGTGGAGTAGGTGTTGTGAGTATGAAAAGTAAAGTAGGAGAGAGAAAGTGGGGTAGAGAATAATGAGTGGAAAGTTGTTGTGAGTGTGAATGTGAGTCCCATTAAATAAAACATTTCCATTTTTGGGTTGTCCTAATTCGAATGAGACACCCAAAATGAAAATTTGTCCTAATTCGAGTGGGGCGGAGTATGCCATTATAAAGTTGATATATTTACAGAAAAACCTCTCCTTGTGTGTTTTGGCTTATAGGAGTTGAATGTAATTTTACACACTCTCTCTCTCTCTCCTGATTTCTAGCCACTTGCAATTGTGTATTTACTAGTATTCGTGCCCGTGCCAATGGCACGGTGACAGTATGACAATCATGACAGTCTAAAAACAATTACACATAACAACTATGATATTCTAAAAACAGTTACAATATGAAAACGGGATATATATACATATGTAGGAGGAAGGAGAAAAAATGTTTTTCATATGCAGTTAAAGGGCTTATTTGCAATTGCTGAGAGTGGTATGAGAAGAGTTAGGGGTGGGGATAGGAAGTTTTTCATATGCAGTTTTTTTCCTAGGCAGTTTGGGTTAAACTTAATTATGGATTAGTTTTAAGATCAAATTTGTAAGATTAAATCTTGACCGTTCTTTGTAAAGCGGTTATTCTTGCTTTCTATTGTAATATAGATCTTTAAGCACTTTTCTTAATAAGCGTGGGATTTGGGGTAGGACTTTTACTCTGGGGCGGAGGGAGTATATTTAACCATATTATTGATGATCGAGAACAAAAATCTTTTAACTCTTGTTAGTTTATAATTCTTGTGGATGATTGTAAGAATTATTGTTGGTGTAATAAATGAAACATTGATTGTTATTGTTGAATTAAGTGTTTATTAGTTCAAATTAATTTTTATTTATTTGATTTCTTGGTTATAATTTATATAATTTGAAGCAGGTGCAACAGGATTTTATTTTATTTTTTATTTTTTTTTATAAAAAAATGCCCTTAGATATTATGCGCTATGTAAGATAAATACTGGAAATTAAAAAAGGCCTTTAGATAGCGCATAAAAAAAGCGCTATAGGAGATCCTAAGCTTAGATAGCGCAAAATAAGCGCTATGTTAACTAGCATAGCGGTAGCTTACATAGCGCTTTTATGCGCTATCCAAGCAAAAAAAAACGCTATCCAATGCCAATTCTGTACTAGTGATTGTTTATAAGTAAACGTAACACCAGTTTTACAAAAAAAAAAAAAAAAAAAAAAAAAACTCATTTTACTCTGCTTTCAACTGTAATACTAATTATAAATACATGTAACACTAACAATAACTAAATGTAATTATCGTTATACTGGAATGTAATAGTGTTTTTCCAAAATATTTTTTATTTTTGAGTATTTTGATTTTATTTTTTTAAAAGAAAGTAATATTTGAAAAATAACAACTTATATACATGAATGTAATTATTTGTACAAGTAAATGTAACACTTTAGTAGATGAAATTGTAACAGATTTCTATAGATAATATAATACTTTTACATGTATCATGATAAATTGAACCCATTGTAACTTATTATTTGAAAACATATAGATATACTATTATGCAAGCAAACGTAACTGTTTTACAATGTTATTATACAAGTAAAATGTAACATTCGTTTATAAAAATTGTTACTTTCTTATTTTTACAATGTTACTAACACAACTGTTTTTAGTTCTAAAGTGCAAATAGTTGAATTATTACTTTTCTATACATATGTGTTACAATTATGTATAAACGCTGTTACATATAAGTAACACGTTCGTTATATTTTAGTTATAATAAGTATTACTTTTGGCAAACGCAAAAAAAAAAAAAAAAAAAAAAAACATTGTTACTTTTCTGTATATATGTATTACTTTTGTGTATACAAACTGTTACATATAAATAACACGTTTGTTATATTTAGTTATAGTAACTATTACTTTTGACAAACCGAAAAAAAAAACAAAAAAAATAATATAATTTTTTTTTGGGCCTGTGGATCATGGATCCGGGTCATGTGTTAAAAATGACCCGTCTCTACTATGAAACGGGTCGTAGTGTTCTCATACAAATTTTTGTCCTCAAAGAAATAAGTATGAATAGGGCGATACTGTTTAGGAACAATTCCACAAGGCCCCTCCTCTCAGATTCTTATTCCATAAAACCCCAGGCGAGATGCAAAATTCCAACTAACCCCAAATTTGAAATCAAAATGCCATAAAACCCCCCCAAACCCCATCACTCAGGCCCGCCCAACCCGATTCCCCCAGCCTAAGCGGATTCGGACCCCAGCAACCCGGTCCAGACCCGCCCAGACCCGCCATTGTAAATGAAAAACAAAAAAGTTGCCATAAGGTTTCGAACTCATGATCTCCAAGGGGAAAGTGTGACTTAACCACTGAACCACAGAACATCTTATTTAATGTTTCTCAACATTTAATATTAGAAGTATCATTCTGGCCAAAATAAATGATATAAATTAAATCTTTCCAATCAATTAATGAAATTCTTGATTATTCACAAAAACATTAAATTTGTAAAATAAATATCATTTTACATTAAAAAAATGATTTATTAGGTCTTATAATTTGTATCAAAGTCTTGTAAATTCTTATTAAACATGTAAATTGTCTCATATCAGACTCATGAGAGCCATTTACAAAGGTCTCATATCAGACTCATGAGTCTCTTAAAAGGTCTCATAAGTGATTTTTAAAGTCTTATAATTTGTATCAAAGCCTTGTAAATTCTTATGAGACATGTAAATTGTCTCATACCAGACTCATAAGTCTATTTACAAGGTCTCATAGCAGACTCATGAGTCTCTCAAATGTCTCATAAGTGCATTTTTTAAGTCTTATAATTTGTATCAAAGTCTTTGTAAATTCTTATATGAGACATGTAAAAAAGTCTCATATAAGACTTATGAGGGTCTATTTACAAGGTCTCATAGCAGTCTCATGAGTCTCTCAAAGGTCTCATAAGTGCATTTTTTAGGTCTTATAATTTGTATCAAAGTCTTTGTAAATTCTTATGAGACATGTAAAAAAAGTCTCATATAAGACTTATGAGGGTCTATTTACAAGGTCTCATAGCAGACTCATGAGTCTCTCAAAAGGTCTTATAAGTGCAAATAATGACAATTTGGTAATAAAGACTTAAATAGTGTCATTTTATATAAATAGTTTACTGGAGGGTGCTAGTAAAAAAAATTAAAATTCGATATTGCACAAAATTATAATTTAATTTATCTTTGGGTCTTTTATATTTTTTTCTAATAAAATATTTAAATACTTTATATTTTTTTAAATCTTGTTTTTCATTTTTTTTTTTTAACAAAAAGTTGATGTTTTGGGAATAATCAAAAATTTTATAAATTGGTTTAGAATCTTGTTTTTTCTTCACTTAGTTTCATTTAGGCGCAATAGTAATAGAATATATTGCAAATTTTGTATCAAATAGTTGGTTGGTGTAGTGTTTAAGTTGTTAGTTTTCACAATAAATCATGGGTTCAATTCCCATACTCAACATTTTAATTTTGTATCCAAACGGTGAGCTGGGCTGGGGCATGGGCGGGCTCGGGTATGAGGTTGGATGGGCAGGGCTGGGCAGGGTTGGGGCGGGGTTGGGGCGGGTTGTGGGTTGTGGTGGGTTTAAATGGGATTTTGATCTGACTTGGGTTTTTATGGCATTTGGATCTCGCCCAGGGGCCTAGAGTCGAAAGCCCTACTGTTTATGATCGCATTAGTGTGAAAGAATTTTACTTGAAACTTGGTGACTAAGGAAAAGCAAAGTATTTTTCTGGGGAAAAAAAAAAAAAAGGAGGCCGTTTTGACTTGGAAGCCTAGTCGATCTCAATTAATATTTAATAGTGCATCTTTAGCACATGGTAAATTGATTCAAACTGAATGTATTCAATTCCAAAGCTGATACTCCCTCCGTTTCATAATACATGATATTTTAGGAGCAATTTTTTGTTCCAAAATACTTGACGCTTTACTATTACCAAGAAAGAATTACTCTTGTTTACCTATTATACCCTTATTCATTAATTGTGAACTATTTCTTGTATAAGTATTTAAATGCCTAGGTAATTGGATACTTTTAGGGGCACATATGTCTTTTTAATAAGTATATATTAATTGCATTTCTTAATATGTGTGAAAGAGTCTAAAATAACATGTATTATGAAACAGAGGGAGTATCTTTTTCTTGGTCGTCAGAAGTCAGTCACCAATATTTGTGCAAAATTTATAATGATGTCATAAGCTAATTGATTAAATGTTGAAGTAAAGTCAATATATTGGTGCTGATAAATCTCTCTTATTGCTCACAATATCTGTCAGTTTGACATAGCTCAGCTTAAATGCCATTTTACAATATTATCATTTGATTTGCAATCAGGATCACAAAATCATTAATTTATTTCTTGATACTAAATATTAAACCTGGTCAAGGGATGAACATGGATCCAAACAATTTGACTTTGATTCTTCCTTCACAGTGCATGCATTTGTAATTTCTCGCTTATCCATACATACACATATGAGCATAATAAATAGTACTCCCTCCGTTCCAGAGTATACGTCCACCTTTCCTTTTTAGTCTATCTTCCAAAGTATATGTCCACTTCCAAAAATTGCAAAGAATCTTTACTATTCCTCCCACCCATTCTCTCTCCTACTTACTTCTATACTCACAATACCAATCAACTCACTATTATATCTCACTCATTCTCTCTCCTACTTTACTTTTATACTCACAACACTTACATCACTTCAACCATTTCTTAATCTCCGTGCAAATGAGAGGGTGAACATAAACTCTGGGACAGGGCCGGCTCAAGGGGGAGGGCAGAGTAGGCACCCGCCCAGGGCCCACGATGAGAAGGGGGCCCTAAATTTTTATATGTTCATTTTTAATTTTAAATTTAGTATTATTTTTTGAGCAGTGAAGTTTAGATTATATAATTTATATAAATAAGTTATATACTTGATATAATAAAAATAAGAAATGGTGATAAGGGGGCCCATTAATTTCTTTATTTTTTACTTGACATAGTCTTATGGTTTGGTGTGATATTATATACGCTATAAACACATGTGAGATAGATGTAGAGCATGTGTTTTCAATTAGACGTCATACCTTAGAAAAATAATTTAATGAAAATGATGATGATGAGGTAATGTAATCACCTGAGGAGTCTTTCAGACTTAACTAATTTTTAGTTATTTTATGGATATAGTAGTTACCTCATTAGCTAATAGTTTTGAGAAATTAAAGACATTCAAAACTATTTTTGGATATTTGTATAATTCAAAATAGCTGAAGTCTTTGGAATATGATAAACTAAGAGAATGTTGAATGGAGTTCGTTACTTTTTTTCTTATATGTTCGTTGTTAATTTAAAAGATTTATTTTACAAATTGAAAGTGTTACATATGACTTTTCAAAAGAGTCGTTCTTTTGCAAAACGCGTTCTACACTAGCGTTTGTGTAAAACGTATTTTTACATAGTCTTATGAAAAACATGTTTTACACTAAGAGATGAAAAAAGGGGTTTTCGTAATTGCCTTCTCTAATATAATCATGTGCCGGTTATAATATGAGAGAATGCCTCTTGTTTCAAACGGGCTCTTACAATTACAAATTATTTTAAATCTCGAAATGTGTGTAAGACTATGTTTTATGGTCATTATGAGTTCGTTTCGTTCGTTTTGAAACTGTCTTATTTCAGATTTTCACTTGTCGAAATTTTATGCTCTATTGCAAATGCAAGTTTGTCTTCTCAGTAATTTTTTATGATTAATTATTTGGATATGTATTGTATTTTTTATTTTATTGTTTTCATTTTGATAGTCCTGGACCTACTTGCACTAAGTTGGCTCTTATATAAGTATTGTAATTTTTATTTTGACTTACTTGTGACATTTGTATTTCACGACATATATATCATGAGTGTAAAAATTATTTGAGTTTTGAAAAAAAAAAAAATCTCCCTCCGTCCCAGAGTAAGAGTCATAGCCCTCATTTGCACGCTTATTAATAAATATTGGAAGTGATGTAAATGTTGTGAGTGTAAAAGTAAAGTGTGAGAGAGAATGAGTGGGAGAGAATAGTGAATTGATTGGTGTTGTGAGTATGAAAGTAAAATAGGAGAGAGAATTAGTGGGGTGAATAGTAAAGATTCTTTAGGAATAGGACTCTTACTCTGGGACGTACCAAAATGGAAATTAGGACTCTAACTCTGGGACGGAGGGAGTAAATAATAAGCTAAATAGAGGTCCTTCAGATGTCTTCGCCCCGGGCCTAAAAAAAGCTAGGGACGGTCCTGCTCTGGGACGGAAGGAGTAAGTGTTAACAAGTGATGGTTCAGCTCCATATATTCAGTGTGATGGTTATGCATATACTCCGTACTAATCTTTTCACTTGATTTGTGATCAAGTTAATAAAGACAAGTACGCATACCCTAACAGCCTCTTTCTTAATGAAATTATTTGATTACGCAAAGTAAAATGTGTATATCAATTTGTAGTCCTGACATGACCATATTATAAGCCTAAACGGAATCAGTGGCGGAGTGAGGAATTTTTGTCAAATAGGGCAAAGATCGCACAACAAAAAATTGAACTGTACTTTAAATGGGGGCAAAAAAAATACTTATCCTTATCCCAAATGGAGCAATTTCAACAAATTGCACTAAACTTTTATAATTTTATAAATTTTACACTAGTAAATTTTTATTTTTAAAAAATCAATGAGGTAAATTGCCCCCCTTTGGACCCTAGGTAGATCCGCCACTGAACTGAACCATGAGGCTTTTGGCCCTTTTCTCACTTTGATGACAAAACTCTTGTCTAACATATTTTCCCTTGAAAAGTTTGCACTCCTTGTTCCTTAGTCATGGTTTGCAGCACTGCATATTCTGAAATGTATTTGTACCAAATATATATATATATAGGGTCGCGCTCATGTGAGAACCATTTTATATGAGAACCGTGAGAACCGATCATAACCATTAGATTAATAAAAAAAAATCAAGGGTCCAGATGTTAGATACATTGGATACACTTGGATACATTAGTTAATTTTCGAAAAACAATTGGATACATTAGTTTTTAACATAGTGTATCCAAGTGCAACACTTAGATACAATACTTATTAACCTATTGTATCCAAGTGTAATATCAATTTTTTTGTAATGTATCTAAGTGTATCAATTGTGTCTAACATATGGACCTTTGATTTTTTTTCTAATCTAATGGTTATGATTGGTTCTCACGGTTCTCACGATATTTAGGTTCTCATTTGAGCACCTACCTATATATATATATATATATATATATATAATGGAGGGCTTTTGAGGAATATTCCTAAATCTATATTGACTACTCATGATTTTTTTTTTTTTTTGAACAAACGACAAATCATATTCATTCACAATAATAAAGAAATGGCACTTCACAAAGATTGAATGCTCATTCCAAATATATGTAGATGTTTCATCTCTAAAACTACAACAAATACAGTTTTGATCCAAATTTTGAGACGTTCTGATTCTACTCCAAGAAAAACTTGGAAACTGCCTCCATCCGGCATTTAAAAAATCCCCCATCGGATAATATTTTGCGCTGAGAACCTGATATACTAGAGAATCCGGGTTGACACGACCACGTCCACCGGACATCTCATATTCCACAAAGCATCCTTGTGTAGTAAGAATAATGATCACCTTTTTGTTGTGGAGATTCATCATTTGCCTTTTCACAATGAAAAAAACAACAAACAAACTCATAAACATAGGCTCCCAACGGCGGGGAGAAGGCAACGGCTCCCAACGATGGGTAGAAAGCAACGGCCCAACAAAGGGGAGAAACTTATTAGTACAACGAAAAGTCAAAAAACAGAAACATAAAATACAAATTAAATGGAATTGAAAACAACACCACAATTGTTTGTAATTTCAGTAATTGAAATTACAAAAAATTGTGTTGTTGCTTAATTAATCAAGGAGGAAGATGAAGAAGATGATTTTTTTTTTTTTTTTGGGCGGAGAAGTTGAGACAGAGAAGTTGGGCAGAGAAAAAAAATAAATCTTGCCCTAGACTACTCATGATTTACTCTCTACATTTTCAAATACTATTAATTCATTGGTTGTAGTTCTTATTTTAAGCCCTCCGTCTGTCTAATGAACGTTCAAAAGGTTTTTGAACGACATAAACCGACCTGGTTAAATGGGGCCCATAAACTCTGGGCCCTTACATCATAAGGCCCATCTTCTCATAGGTCGACATCAGTAAGGCCGAGCAGGCAGTCCTTGCCTAGGCCGAGTCTGAGAAAGCCTAATCCCTAGCCGGCCTCTATGACGAGCCGAGTTAGATGACGGGCCGACTTACATCGTAAACTTCCCATTATCGTCGGAAAACCTCTTACAGAGTTATACTACAACTCTAAAATTAAGAGTCCTTATCTGAACCAAGATAACTCTCATACCAGATAACAGGATATCACCCATCCTTATCAGGAGTCTATCTCCAAGGAATATGAGTCCTACTTCACCACGGGCTCCCTGGCTTTCCTATCAAGTCAGAACTCATACACCCGCGCCTATATAAACAGGTCCTCTACACAGGAAACAGGTAACGAACTTTTGGCTCTAATCTAGTCAATTGATTCTCTATTTCTAATCACCCATATCCTTATTCTTACACCGGAGGGCCTTCGCCGGTGAAGCCCCGGTGTAGTTTACGTTTATTTCGTGTGTGCAGATCCGGCCATCAAGAACTGTTGCTGGGATTATCCGACCCGCTAGACGAAGGCTGATTTAACCAGATTTTGGCGTCATCAGTTTGGTTCCATTGCCTGGAAAATCGATTGGTCAGTTCTCTAACCAGATAATTCCAAGCCATGGCCGGAGAATTGGTTGACGGGCGAGAAGCTACCCCTTCTAAAGAAACCACAAGGGATGCACCGCCCCCCGAAAACACGAACGCTGCTACACAGAACCAAAGGCTCCCACCTACAGCACCCGCACAAGGGGGAGGAATGCATACCCGTTCAAAGGGGCCGGCCCCCAATGTTGTTAACCAATATGGGCGCCACCGACGGACAATATCCCGAAACAATGGAGCAGGACCATCACAGCCGCCGCCATTGGACAAGAGAACGTTGCTTCAACAGAATGTTCACACACTCCAACAACTGGCCGAAGCACAGAGGGCCCTGTTAGATCTTGACCCCAAAAATTCCTTGGCTAACCTACTCCAGCCATCTGGAACGAAGGGGACAAATCTGGACGACAGAGTGAGCAGAAGGGAGCCCCCACAAAATCGAAGACAGGATATGCCTCCCAGGAGCCGAGTAAGTCGTCAAGACGGGCGGTTAGGAAGACCCAATCTAGATGAAGATCTGAGGGACCACATTAATCGCCGTCGGGAAGAACAAGAAGATGAATCCCCTGTATTGAGGATTATTGAGGAAAGACGTCGTGGGGACGCCCGACGCCATTCACCTCTCAGACTGGATCCACCAAGGCGTACACCACCCCGGCTGGATCCACCCCGACACACTCCACCTCGCCGTACTCCTCCAAGGCATCGCCTTGATCCAATCCAAGGTGAAAGGGGACGCCGAGATCGAAGCATAGTCAGTTCCAGTCATACCTCGGCATTCAGCACAAGGGACATTGTCGACCTGAGAGAGAGGCTCAACAACATTGAGATGATGAATCAGGGGCACAGAAAACCCAATAATGATTATGACGCTATGCGCCCTTTCGCGCAAAGGATTAAGGATGCACCACCTAATCCGCAGTTAAAGCTCCCACATCTAGACAAATACTCCGGTAACGCCGATGCTCTGGATCACATCCAAACCTTTGAGGCCACCATGGCCCTAGTGTCCAATCAGGATGACGTGCTGTGCAAGGCCTTTGCAAGCACCTTAACAAAGGCAGCTCGTTCCTGGTTCATGGACCTTGAGAAAAGCAGTATCAATTCCTTTGCCAAGTTAAAATCACAATTTTTGGAATATTTTGCTACTGCTGGTGCTAGAAAGAAAAGGTTGTCTGACCTAGCCAACATGGTCCAGAGCAAGAACGAGTCCACCCTGAGTTTCTACAACCGGTTTAGGGATCTTGCCGACTCAATAGAGGAACGCCTGACCGACAGGGAGATAATTGTATGCTTCACGAATGGTCATAGGTCAGAGCAACTAACTTATGAATTGTCGGTCAGAGAGCCCCTCACCAAAGCCGAATTGTACCACGTTGCTTATGCCACGGCCATCGCCGAGGAGAAGAAAAAGACGTTATATGGTCATATGGAACGAGACCGAGATCATGACAAGTCACATAACGGGAACTCGTCCCAGGGGACCAACGGGGGAAATGGCAAGGGCAAAAACAGGACCAGGGGGACCGAGACATTCACCACATTCAATAAACCGATCTCTGAGATCATGAATCTGGTGGATCTCCCCAACCCCAAGCCTCTAAAAGACAACCCTAAATACCCGAGGGATATCACAAAGTATTGCTCCTATCACAGAGATAACGGTCACGACACCGAGAACTGTTTTGCCCTGAAGAAGATTCTGTAGAAATGGGCCGACCAGGGCAAGCTCAATCAGTTCATGACCAAGGACAATAAACGCCCAAGGGAAGAAGACAAAAACAATGACCAGGTCGACAGACCACCTCAGGCTAGGCTGATAGGCGTGATCAGAGAGGAAATTCCATCAAACAAGAAACTCAAGGAGCAGATCTACGAGCTAAGTAAAGTCTTCCACATCCCTCCCTGGATCCATGAGAGGGAAGAAGTGATCAGTTTTTCTCCGAATGAGTTGGCGGGAAACCGTGCAATGAGAGAACAACCATTGGTCATTACAGGCCGCATTGATAATTGCGAGTCGGATAGGCTCCTCATAGAGTCCGGTGCGGCCAAGGATGTGCTATACTATCGCACCTTTAAAGAGATGGAACTTCCCGATACAATGTTGACCCCATATAATGGAAGGCTAGAAGGGGTCACCAATCATAAGGCCGATGCCAAAGGAACCGTCGACTTACTCTTAGAAGTCGGCACTCATCCTTACAAGACCTCGGCCACGGTCACGTTCATAGTCATGGATCTAGACAGTGATTACCATGATATCCTAGGTGCACCCAGTCAAGGAAAGTTGGGGCTGGTTGCCTCCCTCCCCCACCAAAGGGTGAAGTTCCCCACCCCGGCTGGAATTGGGTGCGTCCCGGGATCGCCCAGAGATTTTTTGGAGCATGTGATGAAGTCCAGGAAAGCAAAGGCCAAGATGGAGATTGATACTCCTGATAAAAGAATCACGGTTTCAAAGTCAACCACGGTTACAACCTCGACGCCACATATCGGTGTTATATTGGCGACTGTTGAAGATGAACCTGAAGAGTGCGTTATTCTTGACAACGACGTCCCAACTAAGGCCGAGGTTACTTACGGCTTAGACGGCTTCGGCTGCATCTCGATGAACACAGCTTCGGACAACCTGGCTCTCGCCGTCGTCCCAAGCTCGGGGGCCACACAGCCGACTGATATAGAAACCGAGATCGAGAAACTGTTGGACATGGAAAACCTAAGTTTGGAAGGGGAGGACAAAGAGAAGGTCAAGCAGATCATTATCGAGACCCTAGAGTTCAGAGACGGCCCCGAACTTAGACCTGTGGATCAGTTAGACGAGGTCGTCATTAACCCAGACTATCCAGATCAGAAGGTAAAGATTGGGAAGCAACTCTCCCAACAAGAACGAGAAGAGCTCATCTCCCTACTTCAAAAGAATTTGGACGTATTTGCCTGGAAAGTGGATGACATGGTGGGTGTAAAAGAAGCTGTTGCTCTCCACAAACTGGAAGTCGACAAGTTCTTTAAACCGGTCAAGCAGACAAGACGAGTCTTCTCTGCCGACAAGGAAAAAGCAATTGAGACCGAGGTCGACAAACTCCTCAAAGCCGGCATCAAAGAGAGGCAACGTACCCTGAGTGGCTTGCAAACGTCGTCATGGTAAAGAAGCACAATGGCAAATGGAGGATGTGCGTGGACTTTACGGACCTAAACAAGGCCTGTCCCAAAGATAGCTATCCCCTCCCCAGGATTGACAAGCTCGTAGACTCCATTGCCGGCCATCAAACCCTCAGTTTCTTGGACGCCTATTCTGGCTATCATCAAGTCAAAATGGCGGAGGACGACATAGAAAGGACGGCTTTTCAAGCTGCCGGCAGCGTATACTGCTACGTCATGATGCCTTTCGGCTTAAAGAATGCAGGAGTCACGTATCAGAGGATGGTGAACAAGGTCTTCAAATCTCAGATAGGCCGGAATATGGAGGCCTACATTGATGACATGGTGATCAAGACCAAGATCGGCAGCCATATACCAGATCTGAAAGAGACCATTAACAACTTGAAAGCTAACGATATGAAGCTCAACCCTAGCAAGTGCGTCTTCGGGGTGACCGCGGGCAAGTTTCTAGGTTTCATGGTCTCTCGGCGAGGCATCGAGGCTAATCCGGAAAAGATCCAAGCCTTGATCGATATGAGGGAGCTGGCTTGTATCAAAGAGGTTCAGAGGTTGAATGGGAGAGTAGCAGCACTCGGTAGGTTTATCGCTAAATCGGCAGAAAAATCCCTCCCCTTTTTCAAAGCCTTGAAGGGAACAAAGGATTTTGCTTGGACGCCAGAGTGCTCGACCTCGTTCCAGCAACTAAAAGACTATCTCGGCTCTCCACCCCTACTTAGCAGCCCGGTCATGGGTGAGACATTGTACTTCTTCTTAGCAGCAACCGACTGAGCCGTAGCAGCCGTGCTGGTCAGAGAAGAAAGCGGTATATAGAAACCGGTCTACTACGTCAGCAAGGCACTGTCAGATACCGAGAGCAGGTACTTCAATGCCGAGAAAATTGCTTATGACTTGGTAATTGCAGCCAGAAAATTACGAGCCTACTTCTCGGCTCATCCCATCACGGTCTATACCAATGCTCCTCTTAGAAAAATACTTCACAAGATGGACAGCTCAGGACGCCTACTTAACTGGTCGATCGAACTGACCGAGTTCGATATAACCTACAAGCCGAGGAAGACTCTTCTGGCCCAACCTCTTGCTGACTTCTTAGTCGAGACCGCCTTTACAAGTGAACATACGGAGACCACCCGAAAAAGGAAGTTCCCTATGGATAGAGAGCCCTTGGAAGAACTACCGCCCAACTGTTGGGTCCTATACACCGACGGGTCAACTACCCAAGGAAGAAGCGGCGCCGGGGTCTACTTGACTAGCCCTGCCGGTGAGCATGTTGCACGTGATTTTATCAGGTTCAAGTTCCCTGCCTCAAATAATCAGGCTGAATATGAGGCCCTGATCCTGGGACTTGAAAGAGCCAAGTTCTTTGGGGCAACGAGATTGGTAGCATACAGCGACTCCCAACTGGTGGTGAACCAAGTTAAAGGGGAATACAACACCGAAAACCACATGCTGACCAAATACAAAGACCTCGTCCTAAACCTGACCAAGAACTTTGAGTTCTGGGATATACGTAAAATCGGCAGAAAATACAACCTGGAAGCCGATCTGCTTTCAAAGATGGCAACAGCTGAGGACTCGAACCCCCTGATCATCTACACCGACCAGCCTGCCTATGAGAGACTGGAGATTTTGCTCCTAGATGATGAGGAAAGGACATGGATTGACGACTACAAGGACTACTTGGAAAAGGGAAAACTTCCCGAGGACGAGTTAGAGGCCAAATCGATCAAAAAGAAGACGGCAAGATATATGGTCTGGAATGGCATCCTGTACAGAAGGTCATTCTCTAGACCTCTCCTAAGATGTGTTGCGCCAAAAAGCACCGAGAAACTCCTCGCCGAGGTACATGGGGGAGTTTGTGGGGGACACCCGGGGGCCAGAACCCTTGCCGACAAAATCATCACACTTGGCTACTATTGGCCAAATATGAGGGAGGATGCCCAAGCCTACGTAAAAAGGTGTGACAAATGTCAACGCTACTCCGACCTACCCAAAGTACTTGCCGTAGAGCAAAGCTTGGTCATACCGACATGGCCATTCGACATGTGGGGAGTCGACATCATTGGACCATTTCCGTTAGCCAAAGGGAGCAACAAATATGTAATTGTGGCGGTCGATTACTTCACCAAGTGGGTAGAGGCGAAACCGCTAGCAAAGATCACTGAAGAGAACGCCATCAACTTTATCCATGACTACATATGGTGCCGTTTTGGCGGGCCGCACACTATAGTGACAGACAATGGCCTACAATTCTCTGATGCCTTCACCGAGGAGTTGAATAGGTTGGGAGTCAAACACAAGAAGTCGTCGGTCAGCCATCCTTAAGGCAATGGACAAGCCGAGGCCGCCAACAAACTTGTCTTAAGAGCACTCACCAAGAATTTGGAAGGCAGTCAAGGAAAGTGGCTGGACGAACTCCCCCTATCTCTATGGGCCGTCCGTACAACCACTCGGGGGGCAACTGGGGAGACACCCTTTGCTATGACTTATGGTTCAGATGCGATGGCACCAGCCGAGATGGCCTTGCCGACTTTCAGAGTAACCAACTATGACGAGGTCGTCAATGAGTACAACCGACTACTGGACCTAGACCTAGTCGACGAGAAAAGGCTGACCGCCCAACTCAGAATGATCAATTACAAGCAAAGAACCAAGGCCTACCATGACAGCAAGGTTAAAAAAGAGAACCTTTGAAGTCGGTGACTGGGTACTCAGAAAAATTGAGTCGACACACTTGAAGTCACAACAAAATAAGCTCTCGCCTAACTGGGAAGGACCTTACGGGGAAGGACCTTACGTCATCACCCACATTATACGGGAAGGGACCTACATGCTCAAAACTCCGGAAGGAAAAGAGCTTAAACACCCATGGCATTCCGAGCACTTGAGAAAGTACTATCAGTAGAATCTCGGTTAGCTATTTATTCTTTTTATCAAATTTTCAGTTTTAGATTTCTATAGTTGATATCTAGTTGTCTTAGTTTGATTTTATCAATAAAATTTCCTTTATTTCATTCACATCAAGCTTTGATTATAGTACATGACACGGTCATCTAACGAAGTCGATGAGCACACTTAAAGCATGACTTCTAAAGCCTAGTTCAATAACTAGCAACCTAACGAAGTCGATGAGCATACTTAAATCATGACTTCTAAAGCCTAGTTTTAATAGCTAGCACCCTAACGAA
This sequence comes from Campanula takesimana, assembly GCA_026119855.1. Lineage (NCBI taxonomy): Eukaryota > Viridiplantae > Streptophyta > Magnoliopsida > Asterales > Campanulaceae > Campanula > Campanula takesimana. The sequence goes on from JAOWBW010000028.1 coordinate 955,839, forward strand.
GTCGACGAGCACACTTAAAGCATGACTTATAAAGCCTAGTCTCAATAGTTAGCACCCTAACGAAGTCGACGAGCACACTTAAAGCATGACTTCTAAAGCCTAGTTTCAATAGCTAGCACCCTAACGAAGTTGACGAGCACACTTATGAATAACTTCTAAAGCCTAGTTCTAACAACTAGCACACAAGACGACTTATGGCTCTCCATATCGGTGAACGACCACGGCCTGCAAACAGCCTCAATGTTAAGACGTCTCAAACCAAGATAGAACGTTAACAAATGACGAGGTAATGCTTAACTACGCAACGGTAAAGAAGACCGGGAATAACATACGCCTCAAACGAGGTAAGCAAACCCCTACAAATAACCGTGTTTAGACTCCCCCAAATACTACGGGCCGAGTCGTGGGAATACTTAAGACGAACAGTGTTTAAACTCCCCCAGAAAACTCTGGGCCGAGTCGAATAAATACAGGTATTACATAAAAGGAACTTCGCCGGTACTACACAAGAAAATCAATCCAGCCCGGCTTCATGATCTGCCTCGGCCTTTTCCAAAAGCTTCTCGAAGTTGTTGGGGTCCAATGCCGGTGGGTCCCAAACAGGTCTGTTGGCGCCCCTGTCTTTAGCCTTGATGACCCTGAGAGCACCCTCTGAAAACGGAACCATAGAGTGAGCCGCCCTCGCCTCCACGCTATAAGCATCTTGTTGAAAGAGACGGACGCACTTCTCCAACGGGACGTCAACCTCCGGGTCGATATAAAGGAGGCGAGTCAGGTTAGACCATGCGTCGTTGTACACCGTGCCGACACGATCGCTCAAATCTTCCCTAAACTGGGGCCCCCTCTTATACGCTTCTACAGCAGCCTTCTCTTTCTCCACCACGCTTTCTTCTAAACGTGCATACTTGTCCTCCAATAAAGCAAGCTTTTCTTCAACTGTGGCCTTCTCCCCAGTAATCATCTCGGCCTTCCTCTTTTCCCCTTCAACATCGGCTTGAGAAGTTAGCAAGGAATCCTTCAATCTTTCCACCTCAGCTTGGGAAGCACGGTACAGCTCATCAAAGGAAGCCTTGTCTTTCTCCAAGGAGGTCTCCTTTTCAACCAGATCATTGTTGGCATCTCTGAGATTCGCGACCTCGGCTTCGGTGCTCCTTAAAAGTTCGTAGGCCTGTCGGTACATAGCGTAGTCCTGTTGGGCAAGGGAGGCAAGCTGCAAACAGAGGAAAAGATTAGACAAACGGTGAAAAGGAAAACAAAACAGGACCGAGATAATGGGAACGTTACCTCGCTAAGGATTAAACCCTTGCGGTTCAGGAGCTGGAGAGAGGTAGGTTTCTCGAAGACTAGCTGCTCAAGAGTTTCGACATTCATGGCCCGTCTGACGACCACGCCCCCTTCTTTAAGCTCGGACCGGCACGAACCGAGACATCAAGTCCGGATAGGACAGGGGCTCCACCGTGTTGTTGCAACCAATTCCTAAGCTCCTCATCCGGTGAAACTGAGGCAGAGGCTGATACTTGAGTAGGCAGAGGGGTTCCTTTCAAAGATTGATCCGGTGTTTCCCTTGTTTCCACCCTTACCACGCCCCCTTCTTTAAGCTCGGACCGGCACGAACCGAGACATCAAGTCCGGATAGGACAGGGGCTCCACCGTGTTGTTCCAACCAATTCCTAAGCTCTTCATCCGGTGAAACTGAGGTAGAGGCTGATGCTTGAGTAGGCAGAGGGGTTCCTTTCAAAGATTGATCCGGTGTTTCCCTTGTTTCCACCCTTGCTCTCTTCGAACGATGAAGAGTATCATCCTGGTTCACCTCAGCACCCACATCGGCATTTTGATCTTGGCCTTGGCTTGACATCTGGTCGTCAGGAACATTCTTTTCGGTCTCAGGAGCTATTTGACCGGTATTCATACTCGTCCCCTCAACGACTCGATCCGCCATTGGCACTGCAGAAGCATCTTTGTTTTGCAACAAGAGTTGCCTATTATCCATTTCTTGATGGCGTTGTTCCAAGGCGGCCAACCGAGACCTCTGTTTCTTGGCCCTCACTGCCGCAATGGGATCAACGTAAGTGAAGTCGATCTCATCAGCCTGCTCCATAGTCAGATCTGCATGAAACAGGTAAGCGTCAGAATGGGACGAAATAAAAGGATAAATTCATGTTGAAAGATCTAGGAATTATAGCCTATTGTGTCGACAGCCTTAAGACAGATGTCGTTCTGCTCCTGGCAACGGGTACATTCATGATGAAAAGAAAGTTGGGATGAACAATCCAGTTCGGAAATCTATTCCCCTTCTTAACGATGACTTTGGGGATAACGCCGTCAAGGGGGCCTGCCATCAACCCGGCCTGAACGTAATAGCGAGGATCCCTCTCCAATTCACTCCAGTCAAGGGTACCGATACTGGCAAACTCCTCTAGCTTTGCAATCAGACCATCACTCCATGTTGGTCTGTGAACCTCTTCGGGACGACAAGGATCGAGTTCGGGAAGAGTGAACTCCCAACCACTACGAGATTCAACCCCAATTACATGTTTGTTCCACCCCGACACTTTGTTGACGGTGGTAGAGATGGGGGAGATAATTTTGGGTTTAGCCGGGTCAGACTTGATGCTTATAGTCCTAGACGTCCTATTATAGCTCACATTGAAGAAATGATCAAAGGCGGACATACAGGGTTCGAAATTGAGACTACGGCACAACACTATGAAGCTGATCAAATATCTGACGGCATTGGCGCCAATATGGGCCGGAACAATCCCCCACGTCTCCAAGAACTCATTTATAAAGGGGTCAAGAGGAAGTCTTAGCCCTAGTTGAAACTGTTTGTAAAAGAAAGAGACGACAGCTTTATTATAGTAGAAGTTCTGGATTTTTTCCTCCGAATCTAAGGGAACGACCTTGCTATAATGCAAGCAATACTCATCACGGTCTATCCCATACCGAGAATACAGCACCTCCAGCATCTCTTTGCCTGGCTTGGGATGTTTGCTCGCGGCTGGCCCCGATTTCCCTTTACCCTTAGTTTTGGCTCCTCGTCCCTGCCTGACGACGCTTGAGTCAGACCGATCCACAATTCTCTCAGAGGTACTTTCCCCGGCCATACCTGTAGAAGAAACAGAGGGTTTAGACTCATCGAGAATCCTTGTAGAAGCCATTTCCCCCCCCCCCCCCCGAATCGACTACTGGGGCCGAGGAGGTTGCACTCATATGACGAGACCGAAACAAGGATTTATCCCTGACATAAAACAGGTAAATATGATCAAGGACCTCGCTCAAGCTATCAAGAACGACCATGTCGGCATCCTCGTCAGCCCTAACACTCGTCACGTAAAGACCAGAAGGATATCTAAGGTCCTCTCTCGGTGACCCATTTGAGTACAATATCTCTCCTACGGCAAGCAAAGACAACAGCCCCCAATACATGTTCGATTTAACATAAATCCTATTGTTTCTTTGATAAAAACCATACACAGGTTTGACATCAGGAATTGATAGGTCCGACATTGGGGTAAAATGAAGGTCTGTTTCTTGGTCAGCAAAAAGAACTAAATCCAACGAAGAATGATGTACTGTTCGAGGAATTAGTCGGAACCCTAGAAATTGACAAAGGGAGGAAAGCGAGAAAATACCTTGGAAATGGAAAAGGATCGGACGAAATTAGTCGGGAAGATGCTCTGAGCACTTTAGACGAAATAGATCGACGGAAAAGCTCAGCACCAGTTGGAAACGCAGGCCAGTGAAATGCAAAGCTTTGGGTTTTTTCCCTTTTGAAATTCGAAAAGTGAAACAAGAGTGAAAATTTGAATTTATATCCCGGGTGGAGCTGGTCGGATCCGAATTTGACCCGACCATATCCTTGTACCCACGGGTTGACACGTTTCCCACTAAACCCCATCATTATTCCTAATTAATGGGCCACGTTTTTCAAGGTAAATGTCCCATCACTGACGTACGCCGTACGAAGAGAAGAGTAAACGATTGAACTAACCGCCGTTTGAAAAACACGGACCGGCAAATGCTAGATCGACACGTGGCAAGCCGAGACCTACAGCAGGAATGCCAGTCGGCTTCGAAAATCACACTTTTCGGATGCCTGTATCGACATTAAAGGGTTCAGCACATAGGTGTAGCCGACACCCCTACGATGGACCGACATCCTTAGTGGTATCCAAGAACGGGATGAAACCGAGATGAGGAAAAGTCAAGTCGATGTCGGGCGGAGATTGAAGTTATGGTTGAACGACAGGTACAAATGCTTTCCATGCCGACATGATGACTAAGATTGGACGATCGGCATTACTTTGTAGCAACATCGTATAAAAGGTAATGATAATGAAAAAATTCAAGGTCATACGAAACGTAGAGAATTCAAAAACGGAGCAAGGAGGGCAAAGGAAAGAATTCCAATATATATATATACATTCAACAAAAGACCCCCATAGCAAGGCCGGGGGCTTGGCCTATACAAAAAAGAAAGAGAGAAAAGGTTACTACTATCATTAGGCCAACATAAAGCTATTTATTTTGTTTCTCTCGGTACAACTTCATCTCTTCCTGGAAAGCTTTGAAGTCTTTTTCTTCTTCTTCGTCCTCTTCATCCACCTCGCTGGAATTGTTGTCCTTGTCATCACTTGAGTCTTCATCGCTACCTTCGATGCAGGGCTCCTCCCATTCATGATTGCTATCATCTGAGTCTTCACCATCCTGACAGTGATCCTCAGGGGGAAGTAAGGAGCCATCAGCAGATTTTTTGTCATTCAGGACGGGTGAGTCCGCATCATCTGAGGAATCACATTCCTCTGGGAAAGCATTATCATACTCTCTTTTGGCCATGGATAAAGTTTGGGAGAAGAAAAGAAGGCAAGGATAATGTGGAAAACTAAAACACAGATCCTCTATTTATATTACTTAAGATGGAGTTAGTTGAAGGGTAATTAATATTACTCATATGTGGAATCCAACTGGAGTTTTCCCCATTCCAAGAAGAACAATGATTCAATTGGCATTAAATCCTATTGGCATCAGCAAATCAAAGCGAGGATTTCGGCGGCTACAACTGTCACATCAATCAAACAGAAATTAAATACCCAACAATTTCTACTCGGCATGCCGAGATAGAAACTCGGGGGCCACTGAACGACATAAACCGACCTGGTTAAATGGGGCCCATAAACTCTGGGCCCATACATCATAAGGCCCATCTTCTCATAGGCCGACATCAGTAAGGCCGAGCAGGCAGTCCTTGCCTAGGCCGAGTCCGAGAAAGCCTAATCCCTAGCCGGCCTCTATGACGAGCCGAGTTAGATGACGGGCCGACTTACATCGTAAACTTCCCATTATCGTCGGAAAACCTCTTACAGAGTTATACTACAACTCTAAAATTAAGAGTCCTTATCTGAACCAAGATAACTCTCATACCAGATAACAGGATATCATCCATCCTTATCAGGAGTCTATCTCCAAGGAATATGAGTCCTACTTCACCACGGGCTCCCTGGCTTTCCTATCAAGTCAGAACTCATACACCCGCGCCTATATAAACAGGTCCTCTACACAGGAAACGGGTAACGAACTTTTGGCTCTAATCTAGTCAATTGATTCTCTATTTCTAATCACCCATATCCTTATTCTTACACCGGAAGGCCTTCGCCGGTGAAGCCCCGGTGTAGTTTACGTTTATTTCGTGTGTGCAGATCCGGCCATCAAGAACTGTTGCTGGGATTATCCGACCCGCTAGACGAAGGCTGATCCAACCAGATTTTGGCGTCATCAGTTTTCAAATTTACTTTAAATCAATAGCAAATTTAAATCTGATTTTTCTTTTTTTTTTTGTGCATTCATTTTAGAAGGGATAGGATAAATCTCACTTTCAGAAAGAATGTCGTTCATTTCTATATGTTGAATTGATAATACTTTTTGAAATAATATCTGTTTCTACAATTTGGTACTAAAAGAACATAATTTTATTAAACTTTTGCTATAGTTTGTTGTCACAAAATACTGCTTAAAAATAAATTTTTCTATTGTTGGGACATTTTGATTTGATAGAAGCACAGTACATGTACGTCCATCTCACTCCCCCCCTCCCAGATCACTAAACCACGACTTCGGCACTGGCTAAAAGTAAAATAATCAGCTTCAAAATGTCAGTACAAGTTCAGAAATCTATATTAAACGCCAAGAACAACTCTTTTATGCCAAGTCCAAAAGTTAACATGGACAGAGAGAATCAAGGGAAGAAGGGGAAGGTGTGTGTGTGTGAGAGAGAGATTATGCATTTGTTTTCACAGGCAGCAGAATGCTTACGGTCGCATCAGGAAAAAATACCTCTCCATCCCCAATGAATGACCAACCAAATTGCAAATGTGTTCTTGCTCTTGCTCAATAGTCGATTTGAAAACTTTTTGGCCATTCATTTTAGGACAAAAGTAGTAAGCTACAAACTTGGCCATAGAGCAGGAGCATATTTAGCCACAGCTAAAATTGCACCCACAACAATTTTCTCTGCTTCAGGAGTCAAATGTTACACTTTTATCAGATTCTTCCCATGCCAATACATATTGACAGATCAAAAGATGCCATAATCACACTACAAACACCGAGATATGAATTCAGGTCAATCACAAACACCAAAGAGCATCTTTGGCTAATTAAATCCATACTTTTTTTCAAATATCAACCAAGGTTACATCCAAAGAGAAAGATGTTCATTCATACAGTCTACATGACATCATTACTGGCCAAGTAACAAACCATGGCATTTAGAGAATAGAGGGGTACTGCTTGGCCTGCTGGCGAACCCTTTTCTTGTACTCCACAGTATCCTGCACAAGTTTGTATGGAAGGGGGTCAATAACATGATATAGTGGTAAAAATGTTTATTTCTTAAACTTGAAGGAGGTAAATGGACATAGCTCCAAAATTCATTAGCACTATGTGGCTTCGCCACTGTAGGGGAGAATGAAGAAAATGTACTCCTCCGCCCATTGGAGAATTCACCATTTTTCTTGGGCACAAGAGTTAAGAACCAATTATTTGTATTAAAAAAAAATTATGAGTGAGAATAGGGTTGTGAGTATAATGAGTGGGGTAGGGATTACAAGTGGGACTCATAATTTAAATGTGCGAGTACGACAAGTGGTTAGTGTAAAAAAAAAAAAAAAAAAAAAAAAAAACAGAGAGAGAGAGAATAAAGTTGTACAATTTAGAAAAGAGACTTTTCAATGGGACACCCAATAAGGAAATAAGTGAAGTATTAAATGGGACGGAGAATATATTTATTTTCAAATCTGAAATTGAGACTAAAGGGAAAAAGGAAGATGACAAAGATAACATTTTTTCAAATCCAAAACAAAGCCTAATATTCCAAGATGTGCTCCCATATGGTTTGGAATACTTAGTAAGTTACGTACATCATATAAACAGATACTCCCTTTGTCCCAAAACGATCTTCACATTTGACTATTCAAACTTTTAAGAATATGAACACTTGCTTCACTAGCCATGTTATGTTTATGCACTTTTAAGCCCAAATTGTAGAAATGTGAAGAACTTTTTGGGACAATGAGAAATAGCAAATGGGAAGATCATTCTGGGACGGAGGGAGTAAATCACAAGGTGATAGCACTAGGTTAGCTTTAGTTCTAGTTGTGCAGTGTTACCTGGATGAAGAGGTGATACCCATCAGTTTGTGCGGGATCAGCTGGGTTGGGCTGGTCCAACAAATCCTGGATGCCAATTAGAATTTGTTTAACTGTGATTGCTGGTCTCCATCCCTAAAGACAGTTAACAATGGAGCAACACTAGTAAGACCCATTATGTCACAAGATTTCTCTTTTCACAATGTTATGTAACACAATGCACTTACACTGTCTTCATTCAATATTGATAGACAAACCGTTCCAGATGGGTAAACATTAGGGTGAAAGAAACCAGGTGGAAATTTACATTTCGGGGGTTTACTTGGATAATCTTCACTGAAGTGGAGCGTCAGGGGATAGAAACCACCCTCCCAGTCAGTCTGCAACAACTATGTATGATTAAGAGTCTGACTAAAACAATTACAATACCTTGCAATCATAGTTCATTAAAAGAGCTTCATGATTACATACAAACCAAAGAAAAATGGAGTAATAGTGAAACCAAGTAAATCTCAAAAAATTCCCAAACGCCAAATAATTACGGAAATCACGGAGATAGCTAGAAACAGTACAAAACCGGGGACAAAAAAGTTAGTAAGGTGAATAATACTTGTCAAACAGTGCAGTATATCAAACAGCAAGCACACTGACTATATAGCAAAACCTGTTATTAACAAGCTCCATTTTGTCCTTCTGCTCATTGAAAACCCTAGGTCATGACATGCAAATCAACTAAAGCAATTTCACCACAAATAATGCTTCTTTATCGATGCATTTTGTTGCTGTGTCCCTTTAAATGTCATCCATTCTTAAGTGCAAAATATGTCTACATCAGAAAAAATACAAAGCTGAACCACTCATCTAGCTTCAATTTGTTTTTGCTTGTATGTTCTCTCACTTTTCTTGTAAGGCATAGGCATAGGCATAAACATACCAGTCCTAAAATTATTAAAAAGGTTCTCTCCATTTATTGTTATTTTACTCCATCTCACTCGAACCAATGGCACAACAACTTTCTTTGAAACATTTCTGCTCTTTCGTTCACTATATTTCTAGTCCCTCGAGTTCTAAAGATCTGATGTGATCCTGAGTCCAGACCAAAAAGGTCAACCTAATGTTCACTAACTAACACCCCGCTGAGATAAGAGATCTAAGCTTGTTCGATACAACCTTACCTTACTCGTATCAACCCATTAGGCTTTTCCTTAATTCAGCCAACTCGTTTCCACTTTACTCGACTTTAGCAAGAGACATAGCACCTGACATACCTCTCAAGGGGCAGGGGTGATACCAACCAGATTGGGCTTGTTGATCTCAACTTCTATTCGCTGAAGTTAAGTTGAACGCATATGAACGTACGGGTTACTGTTCAATGCTTAAGTCAACCATAAGTTGCAAATGTTCAGAATTAACTGTGAAATGTGCAAAGGTTTATGTCACAGCTTACAATGTTCAATTCTAGTAGTAGCTCCTGCAGCATACCAACATTCTTTGGTGGACATCAGCGAAGTGCAATCACATTCTTAGGCTCCGTTTGTTTCGCGGAAAATAACTCCCGGAAAACGATTTCGTGGAAAATGTTTTCCGGAAAACGATTTCTTGGAAAATGTTTTCCGGAAAATGTAATTTCCACTGTTTGGTGAATTTTAAGAAAATGCTTTCCGGAAAACTTTTTTAGATACATTAATTTTGATCACCTAGAGTATATATTAAAAAGAAATAATCAATAAATTAGTCATTATCTCCAATTTCAATTATAAAGTAAAATGGAAATATAGTTTTGTAATTATAATGGACTAAAGTTAATAATTTAACATATTGCAAAATATTCATAAAAATAAAATATTTTTAGACATTTTTTAATTAACTGGGTATATTTAAAAAATAATTCCCGTAAAACAAAAATTGGAGTTAAAACAACAATTGAAGTGTTAGCATTTTCCGGAAAACGTTTTCCTTAGGTGGAGGTAAGGAAAACGTTTTCCTTAGGAATGGAGGAAAACCACTTCCTTGGAAAACATTTTCTCCATTTTCCGGTGTTTAACAAACACCGGAAAATGGGGAAAATGTTTTCCGGAAGTTGTTTTCCGCCAAACAAACGGAGCCTTAGTTAAAAGTGTAGTTACTTTTCATTGGCCAATCAATTTAACCCTCAATCATCTATCCCTTCCATACTTTTTTACTACCTCTGTCCCTAAATGAATGTCCAAATTTTATTTTAAGGGAAATCAGAAAATCTCTACGTTTCATACAATTTAGTAGCAAAGTTTCGTGAGAAAATTTGGGGGGAAACTAGTTTCTCCATAAGTTATAAAAAGTCTTGTTTTTATAGGGGTTAAAGTTTAGGGTTTAGGCCTTTTAGGGTTTAAGAAGGGTTAAAAAACAGGACTTTTTATAACTTATGGAGGAACTAGTTTCCCCCAAAACCAACTCAAGTTTCGTAGATAATCGTATAAACCTCTTTCCAAACATTTAGTTTTGCAAGTATAAATAAACTAGAGAAAAAAATTTGGTTAAAAAGGTCTATGGACAAAGTTTTTCTCAAAAAAGTCATTCATTTTGGGACAAAAAATTCTTCAAAATGGACATTCATTTAGGGACAGAGGGAGTAGCAAATTCAAAGGAAATTGATGCTTGAAAAAATAATTGTCAGACCTCATCTCTTTTTCCCTAACAGTGTGATAATTATGAATAAAGTGTTTAAAATACATAGAACCAAGTTGACAAATGCTTTAACTCCCACTGCAACATAATGAGAGAGGGGAAACAAACTCAAGAAAGAATATCAAGTGCTGTAAGAGGGGTTTCAAACTGCATGGTGTTCACACGGATAAATGTTTGAACAAACTTATCTTATTAAGTGAATGCTATTAAAAACACCAAGTTTGTTTTTCCACCAAGCCAAGTCCTTCTGAAGCAACTTCCTACTCAGAGTAACCGAGTTTTCCGTCTATGATGCTCGGACTCGAGTTCGAGTGTCTGACACTGGATCCACCAAAATTTTAAGATTTGACACCAAATGTAGTGTAAAATAGCCACACCAACACCCAAGTCATGTCGTGTCGACACAGATACGGCGAGGTAAAATGAAGAGTTCGAGCATATTGAAGAGTCCGAGCGTCACAGGTTTCCGTCATATGATGTTTGTAAATATATGTCGAATAAAGTTGGTTGCGAAATGACAACCTTTCCACTAATGATGGATTGTGAAACGCTGAACTTTCCACTGATATTTTTTAGAAATAATTGGCTTTCCAGTATGTGTGCAAATTCTAGTAATGGCCTATGAGCACATACCATTTTGGTTTTATCCTATGGATCAAGAATCATATGCTAATATACAAGAAAGAATTTGAAAATGTGTGATATGATTGGGAAGCCAGAGAGCATAATATGATTTATGTTGCTCGGACTCTTCAAATTTGTTGAATAGCAAAATTTTATTTAGAAATAATGTTATAAAATGATACTTTTGTACAAAAAAAAAAAATAAACAAACTATTTTTTATGATAAGTACATAAATAGACTCAATATATTTTGTTATTAACGTATCCCCGTACCCGTGTCCAATTTTTTTTTTTTTAGGAAAAGTGAATCCGACACTCAAGATCCGTACCCGAGTCCAGGTAACATAGAGTATGATGACAGAAATAGTTAGCGATCAACGAAAGGGAAAGATGAACCACAAGTATCAAAGAATGACCTTCTACATTTAACCAAATAAAAAATATAAAAAATCAATCCAAAAAGTGGATGTAAAACTTGCATATCAAAATTCAAGGAATGCAAACACAAAAGTTGACCAAAGAAATGGAAATGTAATGTCTTGTCATATAAATAAACAAATCATCTCCTTTTAAGTCTGACAATGGGGGCATCCAATAGTATGCTTAAGTAATAAAGCAACTATATGGTATAATCACTGCGCAGTCATAGAAAACAAAGAACCATCTCAATATAGAAAACGAAACTCTTTAGGAAGAACAGGGTAAGTAGCAAACATGAACCTGACAACCCTTAAAACCCTAATTCCATGACAGGTAAGCAATGTAAATCCAGAGGCAACTACGAATACCCAATCAAACAAAAGATATTACCAATCTAAAAGTCCAAAATTTCATCTTCAATTGAAAATACAAACTCCAGATATTGCAAAATTCCAAAGCTAAAACTGTAAAGTGTTTACGCGAAGATGAAGAAGTTGAAAACTTACCCCGGTCTTACCAGGGATAGTGCACTGCCACACCATCAAATTAACAGAGCCATCAGCTAGTGATTCTGGCTTCGCCACAAAACCCTAAGTTCACCCAAAAAAAAAAAAAATCAATACACAAGCATAAAAACACAAATCAAACCAAATCAAAACACAAACACTCCCTCATTGTGTGAGAAAAATAAAGGGGTATGGAGAGACGAACATGGGGATGATTCTTTCGCCAGGCCTTGCGTTCTTCAGTGAGACGGCCACGAGCAATACCTCCCGACATGTTACACTTTCTCTCTCTCTCTCTAGAACTTCGATTTTCTCTCACTAGATTTGTGTTTGAAAGAAAGGAAGGAAGGAAATCGCCTCTCCTCCTCTTCTTCAAGCTGCTGGCTATGGCTTTTCAGAGAAGACTGATTTTCGCAGGAGAAATTTCTGGCCTGATATTTATTTGTACCCGTAAAAAAGTTCCGGACGCTGGTATTGTACGGCCTGGATTTCACTAATGTTGTAGTGGATAGCCAATGGGAACGAAGCTTGATTGAGGTGCACCCAGTGGGTCGTTGTGCTGGATAATTTCCCAATATTAAATGAATGTCAACGACCGGGTAGCGTAGAAACTAAGCGATTCTGATCCGAGTACCAGAGGGCGGCTTGTTCGATGTAGTTGTGCCAAATTACATACAATACGCCCCCCCCCCCCCCGGCTATTAGGTTGATTTTGTGAACCTCACATCATGCTTTTGAGAATTTTGAACGAAAACCTTAAAATTTAATGAAAATATTTGAAAATAATAAAATTGTATAGTAGTAAGGCTTGTCTGGTGCACGGTTTTAAAAACAAATATTATAAAAACGAAAGAGTTTTTTTAAATGAAACTTTTTAAAATGGAGCATTGTTTTTATAAATGTGTTTGGTGCAGTATTTTAAAATGCTAATTTGGTCTTTGAAATATTTGTTTACAATGACAATTCTACCTTTTTTTATAAATAACTTGATTTCTTTTATACTATACACATTTCTCTCATTATATGAAAACAATATAACTTTAGAAATTACATTTATACAGTATATGTAACATTAGTGTTGTTTTTCTTTTTAAAAAAAAAAACATTAGTGTTGTTTAAAAAGTTAAATGACCAGTAAACATGTGTATTAAATTTGGATAAATATACAGTATCTATATTATAAAACACATAGGAAATAACCACCTCTAAAAAGTAGATAAAGAGTGGCTGAGATTAACTCTTAACCGCCACGATCCAACGACTCACAAATTTTCCAAATTTCCTTTAATTTATTTCAGTGGCTCAGATTGAATCTGAAAAAATAATCCAACGGCTCTCCTTTGGCAGTTACCAAAACCCTCTCCTCTTCATCACACGCATACTGAGAAACAGAGGAAGAACGACTCTGAAATAACAACCGCCATGACATAGGTTGAGCAAGGTAATTCTCCACAACCATTTTGTTCTTCCCCCTTTACATCTCTGGTGGTGCGGTTATTGGAATGCTCGCCATTGGTGTCTCGCTCTTTAGACTTTTTCCCCTTCAACATCTTTCCTCGACACACAGATTCACTTTTCCTATCCCCAACATTTGTTCTAAGTGATGTTATATGTGTTACTTTTGCTGGGATTTGTTTCATTTTCTGTGTGATGTTATATGTGTTAATTTTATTGGGATTTGTTTCAATTTTTGTGTAGAATAGAAAAACAGTAATGTTAGTCTCATCTCAATGTGGATAATTTTCATATATTAATATTATCAAATACAGTTGATCGTAATAGAATTTGGGTTTAATTTGGTTAAATTATCATAAGTTTACACATGGGTACATTTGAGGCCCTAATTAAACCTCACTTTTCTTTTCCTCTGTGATGGGAAACTACTTGACTAATACATGGAAAGTCAGTTTTTGAAACCCCCTACCTTCGTTGGTGTTTCTTTATGATTCAAATATGTTTTTGAATGTAAAAATAAAATAAAATTAAAGAGTGATAGGTTTTCGTTCTCTACAAGCCTGGCTTGCAACTATTCAAAAGAATGATGTTTAATGGTGACATTATATTGAGTAGTTAAAAAACAATGCATGGAGCAAAATGAAGAAGTAGAAGATTAGAAATTTGAGCTCATATGTAAATAAGTTGATCTTGACAAGAATGTGGAGACAAAAGAAGGTATAGGAATTGGGGAAGGATTGTGTGAGTCAAGGAAATGTGTCTAGATAAGGTCTAAGTTAAATGTTCTATGAACATTTTTTTTTCATTTAACTTTTAAACTTCGGCCATACGTTAATATCAACCATACCTTTACTCAATTCGTACCAACACCGTGCCACCGGCACGGTGGGAGTACTAGTCTACATTACAATAGGAAGCAGGAATAACCGTTTTATAAAAAGTGGCTGAGATTGATTGGTAACCACCATAAAGAACGACTCAGATTAATCCCTCTGGCACGGCAGTTAGTTGATGAGCAGCGGAAACACAAACCCCACGTCCAGATCGAATGATGGTTTGGCACACGCAGAAGAAGAGAACGCTGTGAAAACTATGGGCGCTCCCTAACACCTGAGAAGTCCGTGATCTCGCCGTCCATGATTGTTCAGATTATTCTCCCTTCATTCCAAGGTAACCCACTTAGGTAAAAATTGTTCAATCCCTTAAATCCGATTTTATAATTACTTATCTAGCTTCCTGCGATTATTGCCAAGATCATATGTGATGCATTGGGTTTTCATTTTCGTTTCCAGCAAAAAGAAGAAGGCTTTGCATTTTCCGTCCTGCTTCCAAGGCTTTGCATGATTTCTTCAATACTCCAACAACCTTTCATTCAGTTGATGAGAGAGGGAGACGCGACACCGACGCTAGCTTTCACTGTCGACAGGAGAAGTAGACCATTCTCCCCTACTACACCCTCTCCATTCACGATTCCTGTGTATGATACTTGCAAAGTAATTTTTACTGTTTAAGGTAACAGTCTCTTGATTGAACCTGATCGTCCCCATTTCACCTTTTCATATGTTCCATACTTCAATTTATGTTTCTTCGGTTTCAAAAACTTACTTATTTGATGTACTCTTTGCCTAATTTTGATTTTATTCTCAGGTTTATAAGATGAAGATTGAAGGTGACTTCAAGTGTTGGCGATTGGGCATCAGAGGATTTTCGTCCAGAGTGTATGATTTTGTGGGGCTGCTTGCCATAGGTAAAATCTACATATTTGTATTACTTAAAAGATGGAACTTTTTTTGGTTCAGGTGTTACTCTTATTTCTCTAATCCCTCAAATTGAGTTATTGTAAAGCTAATGTCAATGGGGTTAGTGTGCGTGATAGTACTCTTATATAGTATCTCTAATCCCTCTATTCTCGCATTCCTTGTTTTTGTTTAGGTTTTCTCAAGCAAGTAATGGGGCGTGCTTGAACGGCTTTTAAGAAGCTCAGTCAGACGTGAGAGTAAGTGTTTCACAGTGCGTGCATAATGGTTTTTGACTGCTAGGTTTAATTTAACATTTATTTGGTAACTGAAGTTTATTATATCGTCATTTTAGGATGGAGGGAGTATTGTATGTTATTGCGTTCTCATTTGGTAGTCCTTAGTTTGGTATAACTCATACTCTTTGAGGAGAGCGTTTGACTTCGATTGATCTAATTGAATTGGGTGTAAGGAAATAGTGTTTTTGTTAGTAATTAAAGATATAGTGTTTCATTCATGTGTAGTTTTTGTAACTGTATTGGTTTTTTTTTTTTTCGAGAACTAATTTGAGTAGGGATTTTGCAGAGGAAAAACTCAAGTTGTGGTAGTTATGAGCGACACTTTATGGGAGATTGTTAGTCATGAACCAGGTGTTTGCAGAATTTCCTTCATGAAGACTCCTCTTGAATCAAATCTGGGAAGAAAATATGTAATACACTTAATGTCATCAATCATATTAACATAAAAAAGTCGTCCGAAACAATTTGGCAATGAATTTCAAGCTATCCCAGATTAATACTTAAGTCTCTTATATCAGCTTTTCCTTAGGAGTATTAACCAGGTGTACCATAGCAAGTATTCTGCTTCATACTTAGGAGTATTTATCACTCTTACCAACCTCTTATATGTCGTCATCTCTCGAAATTATCTTCATAATCCGTTAATTGCTTATGGATCCTAGGATTAGAAAATCACATCCATATCCATAGGTAAGGGGTTGTACGTATAAGGTAGCATATGCTCTGTCCGTCCCAATAAAATTACACACTATGAGATGGGAGTTAAAGGAAAAATATTAGTGAAATAGAAGTTGTGAGTATGAAAAGTATTAGTGGAGTGGATGTTGTGGACAAAGTCTTTTATAACCTTTATCCTTTTTCCCAATATATGTAGCTATTATTTTCAAAACGCACAAGTGTTTTCCAAAGCACATAAACACACTACATTAAGCAATTATTTGGGGATGAACTTTAAACTTAGGCCTCAGTCTCAAGCATGCATTTTAAAATTTGTACTGTCACTATTGTTTCTTACTGACATGGTTTCATTTTGTCACCAATTCATACTGGTACCGTGCCATCCGGCACGGGCATAGTACTAGTATATGAACAAATGCAATTGCTTGAATATAAGTTTAGGGTGGATGAGTGATGGAGATCGATATAGGGATAAGTTTAAAGTATAATTTTAATTATTATTGTTATTTTTATTGTATTTTTTGAATTTAATGTTTGATAGGTAGTATTTTCATAGTTAGAAGTAGATTAGGACTTTATTTTGATATTTTGGGAGTATAATAAGTTTCCATATAGATTAAGATTATTTTTAAAAGTAGTTGACTTGATTTTCAAGTCTTAGGAGCCTTATAAAAATATGTCTTTTTGTAATTCCGAAAGTTTTATTAATAAAGTTTTGATATTGAGCGTATCTTTTTTTTCAAAAGTGATTGAATTTCTTTTGGATGCCAATTATCGGTATTGTTGTGACAATCAACAGATTTATAGATATTTATCATTTTATACTTCTGCTGCCTACATCATTTGGTAACCAGAGCGTGAACCTGATTTTTTTAAAATTCAGTTAAGGTATTTCTTTATCAATTTTATTTATTTATTTTTGTAAAAGAAAATCTAAAAAAAGGTTTATATTTCATGGCCTTTTTTTGAATCTTCAAGAACGGAGATTTTTGTTGATTGGTCATAACCCCTAATTTTTGATAAGTGTTACTGCGAGATATGCCAATCCATCATATTATTCAATCGGTGTAACCCCAGTTGAATTTAATTTCAAGAAGATGAATTGATGTGGAATTTTGACGCCGTCAAGATTAATTATTCATATGAACATCTGTTTGACATCTCTAACCCACATACGGAGGCATCTTTTTCAAGTTATATAAAAGATTTATTGCTCCAGCAATTTATTATGTTGTATTGGGCTGATTTGATGGATGTTATCACTCAAGTTGGCAAGTTCAAAGTTCGTCAATTATTTGAAAATTTTCAGATTCTAATGTTACGACTCAATGGAAGGATACTCATGTTACAAGTTCTCTTTGCGCTGCTACAAATTTAATTACAAACCGTTCCAAATTCGAGGACGAATTTTTCGAAGCCGAGGAGAGTGATGGAGATCGATATAGGTAGGGGTGTTATAACGGGCGGGTTACACGCGAGTATACCCGGGTTCGACCCGTCTAAGGCTTACTCGACTCGGCACACTTCTAGGGATCGGGTCGGACTCGGCATGGATTCTGGGCTCGTTTTTTAATGCGAGTCGGGTCGGTCATGTTTGAGAGTTAGTGAGGGTTGCTCGCGAGTTAGCCCGCACTTGCTTCGACCCGGTTCGACTCGGATTGACCCGCGTGTTCTGAACCTAAAATGTCGGAGTTTCTCTTCTCCAATACGCATATGGGAACGACACACCGCCGCATTACGAGTTACAAAACCTTTACCCTAACCCTAAACGGCTAAGCCTAAACTCGTATTGTTTTCGTACACTCGTCGAGTAAATAGAAATCTCCAAGTCTGAAGTAGCAACACATAATTCCTTTGCCGTCGCTGTCGGTTTGCAGTCACTCATTCTTTACCCGCGCTATTTTGATTCCTGGTGAGTTGGGTTTAGATTTTGAGTTGAGTTGGGTTTAGATTTTGAGTATGTGATTGATTTAGACACAGTTTGATTGGTAGCTATGGATGGGTGATCCTAATTTTGTAATAACCCGAAAATTTATTTAATTATTTTAATTCATTCTAAATTATTTTAATTAAAGGATAGTTAAAATAATGGGTTAAATTATGAAGTGGGCCAAATAATTAAAGAGATGGGTCAAATGGTAATGGGCTCAAGTGGGTTAACCCAAACATAAAACAATAGGTCAAGCCCAATTAATAATCGATCCAAAGTATAAATACTTGAGTTAGTGAAATTAGGTTATTCTTCTTTATCACAAAAAAAAAAAAAAGGAAAACAAAACCCTAAATCTACCCTAGCAGCCGCCGGCCAAGAAGGAGGAGGGAGGAGAATTTTCGGCATTGTTGTTGAGTCTAATCCGATCATCTTCAAGGTAATACCAAACCCCACCTCCTAAAATTCGTTTCATTGGATTTGAATGAATAAATCTTAATCTATGCATGTTTAAAGGAAATAATCGTTAGGGTTTTGCATGCTAGTAAATTAATGGTGGAAATTTTAATGGTTAAATGCCTAGCTTTATTTTAAGTTTGATTCTAAGATCATGAAAGGGATGAATTCATATTTTATGATGTATGGGAATAGTAATATGAGTTTAAGAATGCTGTGAATAGTAATCGGAAGTTTAAGAATGCTGTGAATAGTAAACTGAGGTTAAAAAGCTGTGAATAGTAGTCTGCGATGAATAGTAACTTACGCTGTGAATAGTAAACTGAGTTTAAAAAGCTGTGAATAGTAATCTGCGATGAATAGTAATTTACGCTGTGAATAGTGAACTGAGCTGGGAATAGTGTTTCATGTGATTGATGAAATCCTAAAAGCCATATGAATTAGGTATTGATTCTTGGTTGAGAATGTTAAGAATTGGGACGGAAAGTTAGTATTTTCGTTAAGTTTATAATGAAAAGAAAACATAATCTTTAAGAGGGTTGTTAAAAAGTTAGAAAACTAACTTGAGAAACTAGAATAAGTAATTGGAAGACCTTGAAAGTTAGAAAGTTAACGAGAAAGGAAGGGATTAAAAGATTGCAGATAAAGCTAGAAGAATTAAAAAAAGGAAACCTTTGGGGTTAGAGGGGTCTAAGTGTTAAAAAAAAAACTTGGGGGACCTTTATGAACAAAGAACCAAAGTCAAGGGACTTAATTGACAATAATTGAAAGTCAAAGGACTTAATTGACAATAACTGAAAGTCAAAGGACTTAATTGACAATAATTAAAAGTCAAAGGATTTAATTAACAATAATTGAAAGTTGAAGGACCAATTTGCAATTAACCCAAAGTTAAGGGACCAAATTGTAATTAACCTAAAGTTAAAGGACTTAATTACAATTATATTAAAGTTAAAGGAGTGATTCGCAAATCAAAGTCAGAAACTTAAATGTAAGAAAGGAGTAACGAAGTAAAGAAGTTAAAACACATCTCTCAGTTAACTAAGTAGAAGTAGTTAACAATGTTGAGAGTACTAAAGTAAATTACTCGGTGCCTTGTAGATTTGCACAGAGGGAAGATTGCAAGGAAAAGCAATTCAGGTAAGGGATTACGTTCCTTACAGTATTTGAACTCCTGTTTATTGGAATTCCATATTCTTTCTATAAGTTAGCTATCAGTATGGCATGATAGTATTTGAATAAACTCCGCGTTATTGAACGTTCCTTTGAAAGAATCCGTACTTAGTGATGTCCCCATTGATCTACTAAGTATCGAAGTTTGAAACTTGTATCACATACTTGTACCTTGGTATGTTCTCATTTTAACTTGTAAGTTAACCACTTACTTGTTAGAGTGGCCAATGTCCAGTTAGAAAAGACATTGACGGACAATCCAGTTAGAAAAGACTCGTCCTTAAACTAGGGACTGCATGAGTGATCACATGCCTTCTCTCAGGAATTGTCTGATTACAAGGATGATTCTAGACCCCGAGCATATATGTGTGGATACCATATATGTTACGACCCACACTATTGGCTTGGAAAAGCTAGGTGTACAAATTGTACCTTTGGCATTGAGGTTATAATGTACGTTACCCTGGAATTGACGGAACTTGAATGAATCCCTTTGGATTGTAGTGCCATAATCCTTTGGAAGTAAAATCTTAAGAGAATTGTGACTGTATTGTTCTGCAGTCTTAAATCAAAAAGTAACTGAACCTATCTTTGTAAAAGTTATTCATAGTATTCGTTCTGGTCGTCTCTCCTTAGTAACCGGAGAGGCCACGTATGAACTTACTGAGCATTCGTTCGCTCACCCCTTCTCTATAAATTTTGTTTCAGGATTTAAGTAGAAGGGCAGGACAAGGAAAGTAGCCGTAGGAAGAACGGCAGATTGAAGATTCTTATTTAGTTGTTTTAAGAACGTTTATTTATTTTGGTGTAAGTTAAAGTACATTGATGGCTGGGGTTGTTTCCCTGCTAAGACAAGCTTTTAAGTTACGCTTCCGCATTTATTTTGAATTGATGATGTAATAAAGGGCCAGTTGTGAACCCTAATTGAGGTATTAATTATTGTTATTTAATGCCATTAAATGCTCAAGATACAGTAAGAAAATTCGGGGTGTTACAGTTGGTATCAGAGCTATGGGATTAGAGCTTAAGGGATAGGAACTCTGATATTGAATAGGTTTGATTGAGCGTTCTAGGAAGACTAGGGCTGCTTGAAGTCAAACTTTCTATATTAGGAAATTTTCTATTTCAAGAAACTTTCTATTTAAGGAAACTTACTATTTTAGGAAAGAACCTAAGATAGAACTCCTCGAGAAATGTAGAGGAATATAAGTGAACACTTGGAAAGTGAAACTCGAAGGATTACAATAGAACGTTAATCCTATAAGTTACTTATGCAAATGATGACTGTGGTCTTAAATCTTTAAGTTATATGACACTGATACTGGTCATGACTTAATCGAGGTTATGGACGGATATAGAAGAAACTCGAAAATGAACTTGAAGTATAGAATGGTTAAGCAAAGAGTGATTCAGAAGTATGTACTCCAAATCCTGAAGCTGAAAGGAGAATTAAAAGATGAAAAGGTCAAGGTGAGTCTTGCATTGGGAAAAGAGATGCGAGATAGGAAGGCTCGGATAGGTTCTAGCAGAGAGTTAGAAGAAGTAAAAGAGACTATGAGTCAAAATGAGAGGTACTGCCATGAGGTCAGAGAAGAGGCCTATCAATGGTATTATGAACTGGAAAAGTTCAAGGAAGAAGAGGCTAGAGAGCTTAAACCGACCACACTTATAGGTAATGAAGCACCAAATGAGGAAGAATTAGTAGCTGATGATAAAATCGAGGTAGTAGATATCAATCTTGAAGGCAATAAAGCTAATCCAATTGAAATTGATAATGATGAACCGCCAATGGTATCGGTTCGTAGGTCCAGAGGAAGACCAAGAGGATCTAAGAAGGCTTCAAAGGTGCCTAAGCGAAAGACCTAGGGGAAGGCCTAGGAAGGTGTTGTTCCATGATTGAAAAGTGGAACGTAAAGTTATTTTATGGAATTGATGATTAGTTTTAGGCTAGAGGGAAACGCTAGAATTTTTGTTTTGCTTAGATTCATTCCAGAATATTCTCTGCAATAAAAGTTTGATTATTTTATGCAAATGACTTTGTTGACAGTTCGTTCTTAAATAATTAAGCGTGTGAGCTAATCTAGAAGAGAAAGTATTGGTCGAGTGAAAGGACCATGAGTATAATTGGCGTATTGAAACGGCCAAGTAAAATTAGTTTTGGTCTAGTGAAATGATCGAAACAAGAATAAAGTGACCTATTGAAATGGTCAAGAGAAAGTATTTGGCTTATTGAAACGGTCAAGTAAAGTTAATTTTGATCCATTGAAGCGATCGAAACAAGAATGAAATAACATCCATTGAAGCGATCGAAACAAGAATGAAATAACCTATTGAAACGGTTAAGTATAATAGTAATTGGCTTAGTGAGACGGCCAAGTGTGAATGAAAATAGGTCTAGTGAATCGACCTGATAATAAGTAAAGTCTAGTGAAATGACTTCGTTAAGTAGAATTGGTCTATTGAAATGACCAAAGATCTAGTAAACCGATCTCTTGTAAAAGTTACGTCTTTTGGGGACGGCCTATTTATTTGAAAGTATTAAGCATAGTAGCAATGCTTGTATTAGCGTGAGTAATAGTGTTAAAAAATGCAAGTTAACCTGGAACAAGTAAGAATGGTCTATTGAAATGACCGATGAAAATAGTAATGGTCTAATGAAACGACCAATAAGTCTAGTAAAGTTGACTAATTAAGATAGTGATGGTCTATTGAAGCGACCAGTGGTTTAGTGAATGACCTATAAATTGAATGTTAGTCTGTAGAGACGAGCGATAGTATGAGAGTGCGTGAGAACGTCTCGTATTCATGATAACTAATGATAGTATCATATTATCCGAAAAGTGTTCAAAACGCCAGAGTGGCTGAGTTATGATGCTAACTCAAGGAAGTATGACGGTGAACGACTATGGTGCTAGATTCACCGAATTGCTAGAAGTTGCCCTAACGCTCTTCGATGATGAAGCGCAAAAGGCTTGAAAATTTGAAGCTGGTTTGAGCAACTGAATCAAATACAGAATTACTCCATTAATGCTACCAACCTATGACCAAGTGTTGGATAGGGCAAGGATAGTAGAGAAATAATCAGAATAGTTATCGCGGTAAGCGAGAAGAGAAGAAGAGTCAACTGAGAAAGAGTCGACTGAATCTAAAGGATGGGAATAATAATAAGCGGACGGCTACTGACGATCGTGAAAAAGAAGGTAGTACAAGTAAGTACCAGAATAAAGACTGCGGCAATAGAAATAATGATAATAAGAACGATGCCAAAGGGCAATGTTCTGATAAGAAGTGCCAAATGATTGCTTGGCTAGGAATGTGAATTTAATTCCTGATGTGTTAGAGAATTCTTTAGTTATGGATATTCAAACTAGAGAATTGATCCCTATTACGTCTATATCTAGGAAGTGTCCTTTGAAATTGGACGAGAAAGAACTTGAGGTTGATCTCATTAGTTTAGGACATTGAGGAATTTGATGTAATCTTGGGAATGGACTAGTTGGCTAGATGTGGATTGTTTTAAAGAAAGAAGTCCACTTCAGATTTGTAGATACCCCGGGGAACCACGGCTTGGCTAGAGCGGTGAATTATCCTAGGATGTCTAACTTGTTTTAGATTGTTTAGAGTCGCCACCTATGTTTTTAAAGGAACATAAGAAAAACCTAGAAATAGCCTAATTTATGTACAAAACCAGAAATTCGGGAGAGAAGGGTTCGGGGGTTAGGTGACAGAGTGGGAAGTACTTAAACACCCACTCCGCCCCGCTTGCCCGGGTCTTGCTACTATTGGTGTTCTAATATTTACATGTCCTTCAATTAATTAAGTAGAAATGTGCTAACAATTGTGATGAGAAGAAAAGGGGAAATAAAATAGAATTGTTTTATTTATTTAATGATAAAGATTACATGTAACAAGTAATTTTAAAGAATTACATTAAGAGATGAAATATAAATTAAATGAAGTTTGTAATGTTGAGATGTAACCTTGGCCAAACTTCAATAGTGAAGTGGCCTTTTGGTTGTATCCCTTTTTATGGAGATTGCATACTAGTAAGACTAGACAAATAAAATAAGAGAAGAAAAGAGATGTTGTACTTTAGAAAAGAGGACTTCAAACTTGGACTTGGAAATGGTGTTGTTGTAGAGAAAATGTTGTACAAACACTTTGTGTAGTGTTTTGTAGAGAAGGATTGTTGAGATGATTTGTGTAGAGTTTTTGTTCAAGTCTCAAAAATTTGGGTCCTTTTCCAAGGTAGGAGATGATGGTTTTTATAGGTAAAAAAGAGAGGGAAATGATGGAGGGAAATTGGTCATCCATGTGAAATGGAATGGGCCAATCACAAATAAGATAAATGAATAAAAGAAAAATAAAAGAAATAAAAGAAATCAAATAATAAATGAAAGAAATATTAGTTTTTTGGGAAAAGGCTTAGAATATGGGATTGGGAGTTAATGAGAAAAGGGGGGATGAATGTGGATGAGAAAAGGGGTCTTTTGTGATCAAGAAAGAGATGTTGCAAATAAGAAAAGGGAGGGAAATAAGGTGCAATCCGTTACTGCCAAAATGGGAAGCGCGCGAGTCTGGCTTTTGGGGCGGGACGCGCGCGCGGCTCACTGACAGTGCCGGAAGCGCCCGCGGGTGAAAATGACAGAATGACAGAAATGACTCTAAAGTTATATCTGTTATGCAGTTTAGTCCAAAACTAACGGAATCAGTTAGGAACTTAACCGGAGTAACAGAAATTAATGAAAATAAGTTAAATAAAAATACTTTGTATGCAATCGGGGTGAGAGGTCCAAGGCGGGGTGTCTACAGAGCCCCTCGGCGACGTGGATTGCGAAGCAAAACTCCTCGACGAAAGAAAGACAACCGCCGAGGACATCGACAAGAGAAAACAAAGACTCAATAAAGAAGGAATTTGAAATTACAAAGGATAGGAGTTCGCTCCCTGTGTGAGCGGCTTTCGCGGATGGAAAGGGTGTGGTGGCTTGAGGCGGCCCACCACGGCCACAATTTTTTTTTTTTTTTTTTTTTAAAAGGTGTGGTGGATTGAGGCGGCCCACCACGGCCACAAAAAAATTTAAAAGGTGTGGTGGCTTGGGGCGGCCCACCACGGCCACAATTTTTTTTTTAAAAAGGTGTGGTGGCTTGAGGCGGCCCACCACGGCCACAAATTTTTTTAAAAAGGTGTGGTGGCTTGAGGCGGCCCACCACGGCCACAAAAAATTTAAAAAGGTGTGGTGGCTTGAGGCGGCCCACCACGGCCACAAAATTTTTAAAAAGGTGTGGTGGCTTGAGGCGGCCCACCACGGCCACAAAAATTTTAAAAAGGTGTGGTGGCTTGAGGCGGCCCACCACGGCCACAAAAATTTTAAAAAGGTGTGGTGGATTGAGGCGGCCCACCACGGCCACAAAATTTTTTTAAAAACGCTCCCGTTTGCGAGCGGTTGATGACGAACTCCCGTTTGCGAGCTGTCTGAGATAACATGCTCCCGTTTGCGAGCAAGTTGGTAGAAAATGCTCCCGTTTGCGAGCGGTTGATGACGAACTCACGTTTGCGAGTTGTCTGAGATAACATGCTCCCGTTTGCGAGCAAGTTGATAGAAAACGCTCCCGTTTGCGAGCGGTTGATGACGAACTCCCGTTTGCGAGTTGTCTGAGATAACATGCTCCCGTTTGCGAGCAAGTTGATAGAAAACGCTCCCGTTTGCGAGCGGTTGATGACGAACTCCCGTTTGCGAGCTGTCAGAGATAACATGCCCCCGTTTGCGAGCAAGTTGGTAGAAAACGCTCCCGTTTGCGAGCGGTTTGATACACGCTCCCGTTTGCGAGTGAGTTGATGATTGAAATCTGCTGGGGAATGCTTGGTTGCTGATGACGTGTGGTTGCTTGATTTTATGGGGATGCAGGCATAGTTGACTGTGAATCACTTTCTGTTGGGGATGAAGTGCCTTGAGTAGCGGATGCTGTTGACTTCGTGGTGGTACCTGTTATGTGTGTGCTTGACAGGTATATGTGTTTGTGCAAGAAGATGCATGAAATATGATGATTGAGAGAAATTGTGCCCGTGGTGTGATGTGATCTTGAAAGCACCTTTGTAATGAGAGAGAAGTAAGAATGTAGAAAGTGATCTTGTGTGCGGTGTGATTTTGAGGAAAGCATTGGATGTATTCATACCTTAACTTACCATTGCCGCTTGAGTGGAGATGGATTCTTGATGTCCACGGAGGATGCTTTGATGGAGAATGTCCATTCTTTAGATGTTGATGAGAAAATGCCCTTGATGTTGGGTTGGCGAGATGGTACTCTGGATGATGGGTTGGTCGTGCCAAAAGGCTGCCTACGTATCCCTTTAAGAGAATCAGACCAGCGTAGTTCAAGGATGATGGAGAACGCTGGAGGAGAGGCTAGGAGCAAAGCAATGTAAAGCACATAATTTTGCACATAGAAGGAGAAAAAGAAAGAAAAAATATTTTTTTTTAGTTCGTGGGTGAACCATTTTAGCCATTGTGTGTTTGTAAAGCCAACCCAGGATCAAGTCATGCTCAGTCGAAGTCCGGATTACCTCGCTTGAATTCTGTTGTCGCCGGTGTGCCCAACGAAGATTGATGTCTAGCCCCAAGAGATTTGTCGATTATGGGGCTTCAAAAGGCTTTTGATGCCGAGATGAGGGGTTGCTGATTGTAAAGCCCCTAGAATGCCTTTTATGCCAAATTTTGAGGGACTTGCATAGCTCCAAGATAAATCAGCTCTTGGCCCATTCGAGTAAATCACCCTTTGTTGTTGTAGTGAGCAAGCCCCAAGAGGAGATCATTGATGCCAAGCTTCGAGAGATTGCAAAGCCCCAAGTGTCGTGGGCTTGTAGATGGCGGGATGTGAAGACCGTTCATTGTAAAGCCCCAAACTATCTCGTGATTGGCTCGGCATTGAGAGCGGATGTACCGTTTGGTAGAATTCTTGATAGAGATCTCCTTCTTGCTCTTACTGGGGAGATGAATGGCCTCATTGTGGTCGATACCCAAATGGCTGAGGGCTTATGTCAAAGGATGCAGTAATGTCTTGCGGTGCCGTCGAGGTCGCGGAGGATAAGGTCTTGGCGTGATAAAGTCTCAAATGAGTATGCTTGCTTGACTCTTCTTGAGTTGAACTAATGACGGATCTTCGGATGCAACTAGTGCTGTGGCCCAACTTTATCTGAGCTGCACCTTGTTCTTTTGATCTTGGAGAAGGGGGTGCTGAATTGCAGAAACATTGGGATTGGCCGTGGCATTTCCCGCTATAACCCTGTTTTGATTAGAGTTTAGCATATTGAATCTTTTTCCTTTTCTCTAAGACTTCCTTCAAAATCTCGCTGTGAGTTCTAACAAAAATCATCAACTTCATTCATAACATCGGAGTCTTCATTTAAAACCAAGAGGCCTTTGACTTGAAGTGTTGAGAGACCCTTTGAAGCTTGATTGTTCTCATGGAGCCATAAGACTACTCCACATTGCACTTGCTCGAGTATTGTTGCCCAAAAGACTGTCGGTCGCGAAGCCCTAATACTGCCCTTTGCTTGAATTACTGTAATGCCGTAACCCAAAAGATTGTAGATTGCGAAGCCCGTTGAGACCTTCGGTGCCGAATTGAGGAAGCTTCCAATGTTGCACATGACTTTGCTGGGGATACCGCTGGGGAGTTAATTGCTCTTTGCCGAGGGAGCCTTTAAGACTTGACCGTAGCCCTTAGAGTGCCATCATTGATTGCGAGAAAGGTCCATCCTTTATTGGGGGAACGAGCATGGGCACACGTGACAAGAGGGCGTTTTTTGACATCCCCTTTTTGAGAGACTTTGAGGATAGTCTCACACATCTTTTTTTTTTTCGAGCATAGCCTCAAGGGCGTATTGATTGTCAAGTGAAGCAAAAGAAGTCCTTGTCCTTGAGTCACATAGCCCCTAGGGCGTCACCATTTGTTGAGCAAAGCAAGAGTGACTCATCCTCGTGTGAGGGAATAAACATGAGAGGATATGGCAAGAGCTACTCCATTTCTCGGGAGCCTTTCGGCGTACTTTAGAAGCACATACTTGTAGAAGCCTTGAAAACTGAGACACATGTTGTTGCTATTTGCTGCCCAAGCCAATTGACTAGCTAGGGATTATTTGTGCAACCTCGTGCCCTTTTATGATGGGCTTGTTCTCGGATGGATCTTGGTTACCACGGGCCTTCTTTTCATGAACCCAAAAATGCACACTGCTGGAGAATGATGCCAATAACCCAAAACAACCTTTGATGGTGCCATATCTTGTCGAGCTTTTTGCAATCCCAAAGTTGACTCGGTGGGGGAATTGACTTGCTGAGGAGATTCAATGTAGAACTTGTCTTCTTTAGAGGCCGGGGATCTCCATTTCTCTTTCCCTTCTCTCTCTCACTCTCTCATTTTTTTTATGACGCACGCACCATTTTTTTGCCTAGACCGCTCTTTCGGGTTTTCAATCTAGCGGGCATCTCTTTTGCGTCTTCATCATTTTTTATTTTATTTTTTTTGACTTAATTGATGAGGAAGTGTGCATTGACTCTAGCTGAGGAGATAAGACATGTGATTTTGCGGTGGAGACCTCTTGTCACTAAAGGTGAGTGACATTGACTTGACTAGGGAAGTGTCCCTAGTATTGACATGTATTTTTTATTGAATTGAATGACTCACGAAGGCAAGTAAGTCATTAAGAGAGAAGAGAAGGAAAGCCCCAATTTGATTGCAAGGAATTGGGAGTATGCAGAAAGAATAGAAGTCCCTAGACTCGACAAGGAGCGCGAAATGATTTCAAATCTAAGAAAGTTGTTCAATCTTTTTGGTGATTAATTCATTGGCAAATGAATTGTACAAAGATGTCTTGACAAGTTCGAGATGAAGGCCGATCACCATAACGCGCTAGGGCTAAACATATCTTCATTCTTGCATGAGACCGGACCCGCAGGTTGCCTACGTTCCTCCAGTGTAGAGGCTCAGGTCACCGTAGTTCTTGTTAATTCTCCATTCTTCAGGATGGAATTGTTGCTTCGTCGTGTAGCTTCGTCCTCCTTTGATGTGAACTTCTTTGATTGAGGGGGATTTTTTTTTTTTTTTTTTTTTTGTGCTCTAACTTTTGCCTAGGTTGATTTGATGATTTCAACCTAGCGAGCTTTTTTTTTTTTTTTTTTTTTTTTAATCCCCCTTTGAAAACTTTGCTTGACTTCTTCATGATTGTTGCTCCACCTTGTTTGTCTTGGCTTCGTCGTTGATGTTGGCGTCGATGTTTAGCCCCTAGGCGTTCAAGTGATGGCCTTGTTCTAAAACTTGTTTAGACATTTTTCATCATTTTGCCAAGAATTAGATCGAACAACTTGGAAGAGTGTATAAGGACAAGAACGACTTTTATTTGATAAGAAGACTCGACACTTAACATGGGACGAGAGAAAACATTAATGCACACAAAAGAGGACTTTTGACTCTTTTTTTTTTTTTTTTTTTTTTTATTCCTACTACTAGGTAGAGAAAGAGAAACGGAGATTGTTGTTGTAGTCCCCATTGTCGTTGTAGTCTCCTTGTGGCATGATTTCTTGTAGAAGCCCCATTTCGAAACCAAATCATTCTTCTTTGATGAGTTCTTGCATGTTGGCACTCTCTAAAGGTTGCTCTTCACCCACAGTAAATTCGCCGTTGTCGAACAAATCTTGGATGATGTTTCGGAGAAGGAAGCACCCTTCGGTAGTATGGCCACTATGCTTGTGGTAGCCGCACCATTCACCATGTGCATGATTCTTCGGTATCGTCTTCGGCTTGTACCCCTCCAAAGGCTTGACCTTTCCACTTGCCACCAAAGTTTCAAATGCTTCGGCTTGGGTTACTCCTAGGAGAGAAGTGAAAACTCGGTTGTTGGCGGTACCTTTGTAGCTTTTGAGGGACGGGCCACTTGAGCATGCTTTACCCTTAAACTTTGCCTTGTTGTCGGTGAGCTCTTGCAAACGGGCTTTGAGCTCGGAAACCTCTTCCTTGTGAATCTTCCTCTCGAGATCAAAACGGGCTTGCCACAAATCGTCTTTTCGGCGGGCATCCTCGGAAAGTCTATCTATTTGTTCCCCCATGGCTCTTATTATGTTGAAGAGTCTTTCGTTGGACACGGAGAAGTACCCACCATTGTTGTTGTTTCCGTTGGACGCCATTGGACCTATTGGAAGAACACGGTTGATCTTAGGTTGGACCCACAAACACCTTTTGAGTAATATGATTAAACCCACAAACAAGGAAAAAGACTCAACCACATAGAGAAAATTGACTATTTTTTTTTTTTTTTTTTTTTTTTACAAAGTCGGAAGGACAGAGTCCTTTTTGGGGTTTCTAGAAAAATAGTGGAATCGTCACACTAGTATATAGACCTTCTTGTGGTCCCATATACTCATCGGATTCCACCACGCTTGTGATACCTACATGTGACGGGATTAAACTAAATTAATGTAGTAAATCATATATGCGGGGACGGATTTTTTATTTTCGTCCAAGATAGCCACTTTTAGGGACGGAGTTTTATTTCGTCCATTGCAACTAGTTGGCATGTATGATTTGAAGACATTAGTTTAGGGAAATCTCGGTACATGAAAACCGACTTGAGTCACGGAGTGTTAGACCTTAAACTAGAATTGTGTGGTTTGTGCTCGGCTTGAATATGAGGCTTAAAGGTCACCCCCGGCATGTAGTCATGAACTACGCCACGGGCTGAGGTTTACCGCTTCGAAAGAGCCAAGGTCGAGTGGAGATTGAAACTTTCTAGGACGGGCCTCGACGGGTTTGGGGTTGGACTTGTTCGACTCGATAGTGAGCAATTGATAAGAATATGTGCATGTAGTGTGAGGTCTAACATGTGACAAAACATTTTTTTTTTTTCAAAAGAAATTAAAAAAAAAAAAAAAAAAAAAAACAAATAAGCACATAATTACAACTTTCGAATCACCCGTGTGACCGACAAAACAAACAGGAAATAAAACAAGTTCTGTACAGGCCCGGTGCCCACACACTGTCAAAACCACTCTGTTCTGTGCACTGTTCTATTTCTGGAAAATGACCAGAAGCGCGCGCATTAGGATGCCTACTCGGGAGGCGCGCACGTTATACAAAGAGGGGCAGAGGCGCCCGCATCTGGGTAACAACCTGTAAATCAGCGGGTTCAAGGGATTGGCTTGACCCTAAATAAAAATGCTTTCCCCTGCAGAATTTGTTAGCACAGAAACATGGAATGGAAGGACAAGAAGGAAGACGGGCGATTCCGGTAATTGGGGTCGGACGCGCGCGCTCTAGGCTAAGAACGCCAGAGGCGCGCGCTTCCCACCCTTTTTACCAGAATGCCCAGAAAACAGTAATAAGAACACCAAAAGTTAAGAACGCAAGTTTAACCCTCTAATCAGTCCCCATCGGAGTCGCCACTGTAGATACCCCGGGGAACCACGGCTTGGCTAGAGCGGTGAATTATCCTAGGATGTCTAGCTTGTTTTAGATTGTTTAGAGTCGCCACCTATGTTTTTAAAGGAACATAAGAAAAACCTAGAAATAGCCTAATTTATGTACAAAACCAGAGATTCGGGAGAGAAGGGTTCGGGGGTTAGGTGACGGAGTGGGAAGTAATTAAACACCCACTCCGCCCCGCTTGCGCGGGTCTTGCTACTATTGGTGTTCTAATATTTACATGTCCTTCAATTAATTAAGTAGAAATGTGCTAACAATTGTGATGAGAAGAAAAGGGGAAATAAAATAGAATTGTTTTATTTATTTAATGATAAAGATTACATGTAACAAGTAATGTTAAAGAATTACATTAAGAGATGAAATATAAATTAAATGAAGTTTGGAATGTTGGGATGTAACCTTGGCCAAACTTCAATAGTGAAGTGGCCTTTTGGTTGTATCCCTTTTTATGGAGATTGCATACTAGTAAGACTAGACAAATAAAATAAGAGAAGAAAAGAGATGTTGTACCTTAGAAAAGAGGACTTCAAACTTGGACTTGGAAATGGTGTTGTTGTAGAGAAATGTTGTACAAACACTTTGTGTAGTGTTTTGTAGAGAAGGATTGTTGAGATGATTTGTGTAGAGTTTTTGTTCAAGTCTCAAAAATTGGGGTCCTTTTCCAAGGTAGGAGATGATGGTTTTTATAGGTAAAAAAGAGAGGGAAATGATGGAGGGAAATTGATCATCCATGTGAAATAGAATGGGCCAATCACAAATAAGATAAATGAATAAAAGAAAAATAAAAGAAATAAAAGAAATCAAATAATAAATGAAAGAAATATTAGTTTTTTGGGAAAAGGCTTAGAATATGGGATTGAGAGTTAATGAGAAAAGGGGGGATGAATGTGGATGAGAAAAGAGGTCTTTTGTGATCAAGAAAGAGATGTTGCAAATAAGAAAAGGGAGGGAAATAAGGTGCAATCCGTTACTGCCAAAATGGGAAGCGCGCGAGTCCGGCTTTTGGGGCGGGACGCGCGCGCAGCTTACTGACAGTGCCGGAAGCGCCCGCGGGTGAAAATGACAGAATGACAGAAATGACTCTAAAGTTATTTCTGTTATGCAGTTTAGTCCAAAACTAACGGAATCAGTTAAGAACTTAACCGGAGTAACAGAAATTAATGAAAATAAGTTAAATAAAAATACTTTGTATGCAATCGGGGTGAGAGGTCCAAGGCGGGGTGTCTACAAGATTACTATCTAGAAAAGGGTGATGTTCTCAAGGAACGAAACCTAGAACCCGATCGAACCTTATATCTGTAATGAAGGCTCGTAAACTATTAAGAAAAGTGTGTGAAGGATTCCTGGCATACATAGGTGAAACAGAAGAGAAAGGAGTAACCTTAGAGTCACTTGAAGTAGTGAATGAATTCCAAGATGTGTTTCCTGAGGAATTACCTGGTGTACCACCAGTAAGGGAAGTAGAGTTCTCCATCAATTTAGTACCAGAAACCACACCTATTTCGAGAGCACCGTACAAGATGGCTCTAACAGAGTTGAAAGAACTAAAGGAACAATTGCAAGAACTGTTGGACAAGGGGTTGATTAGACTGAGTGTATCACCATGGGGTGCACCGGTGCTATTTGTGAAGAAGAAAGATGGATCTATGAGGCTATGTATTGACTATAGAGAATTGAATAAGGTGACGGTTAGGAACCAATACCCGCTGCCGAGAATTGATGATTTGTTTGATCAATTGAGGGGAGCCTGTTATTTTTCAAAGATTGATCTTAGATCCGGATATCATCAGCTGAGAGTCAAGGATGAAGATGTGGCGAAGACAGCGTTTGTCACGACCCGAAAAACCCCCTATTTATAATCTTAATAATTTAATATTATTTATGTGTGCATTTTATTCTCTCATAATAATCTATGCTCAACATGATTTGCTTGATCATTTGTGATTTATTTATGTGTTAGATTTTATGTTAGATGATCATTATTGTGTGGGGTATTGGAGGGCTTGGGTGTAAGTTGTTAAGGGTTTAATTGGGTGAAGTAGAAATTGAGGGGTTTAAGTGTAACTCCTAAATTAACTAGTCAACCTTTCCCCCTCCTCCCTCCTCATCCTACACTCTTCCTCACCACACACTCACACTCATTTCCCTTTATCTCTCCCTCCCTTGTTATTGAGGTAAGCTCCATCCCTCTCTCTTCTTTTGATCATCTTGTATGCTTCCTCTCTTAATAATCGATTTATATAAAACGTTTAGATCGTCGCTAGGATCGTTTGGAGCTAAATAGAAGTTATTTTGGTTGAGTTTGATTTCCATTTGAGGTAAGTTACTAAGCCCCCTTTAGCTTAAAAATTGTCATATATGTTTTATAAGATACATGAGATGATGATTCAAAGCTTTGTTGTGAAGATAAATGTTGATTTACTTTTTATTCATTTTTTTTTGTGATAAATTGATGTTTGAATCATGTGTTTTGATTTGAGTTGTGTAGAGGTTGTTATGTGGGGCTTTTGTGGGTTTATAAGTGGGTATAATGCTTGAGTATACTTATTAGAAGTGTTAGGGTTGACTAGAATTGAAATGGGAAGGTTTGTGTTGAAATGGATATTGGAATAGAACAAAAATTGAGTAAAAAATTCGTGTTCCAGGTCTGTTACACGACTCGTGTAAGGCTACACGACTCGTGTAGAGAAAAATACTGAAAGGGTGAAAAGTTACACGACTCGTGTACTGATACACGACTCGTGTAGCAGCTGTTACACGACTCGTGTATGGGTACACGACTCGTGTAAAGGCCAATTCTGCACTTGTACATTTTACGTGAAATTTTCCGGAGGTCATAACTTTCTCATCCGGACTCCGTTTTAGACGTGTAAACTATCGATTTAAAGATATATTTGAGTACTTCGAGATGATTGGGTTTATTTAGTTGGGTTTCAGGTTCATATTATGTCGAGATTTCCGTAAGTGTTTTATAAAACAAATCGTTTAGAATTGGTCTAGGTTTTGAGTACTATTCTTATTGACTTAGATGGACATTGTGGAACACTCTAGTATTTTAAATGGTTCCTTTGTGAACAAACGTGTCATGATATTTGACTAAGTATTGTTTGAGAGTGTTGGGTTTGGTCCGTTTGTGATCATGTTTGCAATGTATGAATGTGAGTAACCGTTGCATCTTTTGTGATGATGTTTGGCTTGGTTCCCTACTTTGGAATCATTGCCCCGTTGTTGTTTCAAGCGAGTATTTATTACTATGTGCTTGTATAGAGTCCAGATGGTCTTGTTGTGTTTGTTTTGGGCAGTGATGTATATTATAATGGCACGGGCCAAGTCCAGTATAATGTACTTCACTGGTAACCCAGTTTCCCCATGTCAGTGGCCTTGAGTGGGATGCCCCTTACCAAGATTGAGGTTGGGATGAGCTAGCTCCTATGGTGAGTATTCTAGCTACACGCTTGGGGGTATGACTATGTGTTATTTCCCCCACTACTTGTTGTTGTTGTTACTTGGTTCCGGAACCGGCTTCAGTTCTTTCATGCTGCTCAACGGACTCTTCTCAAAGGATGGTGTTCCGTTTATAGAACCTTGGCTCAGTATCCACTTATGAGTGTTTATTTCTGTTGGGTTTCCATTAACATGAGCAGCGGAATTTAGCAATTAAAATTTTAAGAAACCCAAACCCATGGATCCGTTCATATGATTAAATCAAATACAACATGATGAATAAAGGAAAAACTAACCCTTGATGGCTATCAAATTTTCTCTTGGTCTTTGGTGGAGATTTGAAGACTTGATCACGATCACAAAGCTTGAACACGAACTTTGAAGATGATGATTTTCACCCTCTAGCAGTATCCACACTTCGAACGAATATCAAAGGAACTTCTTTGATCTTGGTTGCTAGACCAATATTATGAAACACACTTTCACAATTTAATAAAGAACTATATGGAATTTATTTGTGAATTATTTTGTTCCTCAATCAAGGATATCTTAGAACAAAATAAAACCTCTCTCAAACTCTTTGAGACTCACAAAAGCACTTGTTAATATGGTCTGGCCGAATTGGGGTTTTATACACAATTAAGACCTATTCCAAATAGGAATCTTGTGCCAAAAACCTTTCCTAATCGAATTAAGAAATTTTCAGTCGGCATACCGGGCGCCCGCCTGGTACCCCCCGAGCGCCCGCTCATTTGGACAGAAAGTCCAATTCTTTTCTAGCTTGTTCAGGCGCCCGCTTGGTTGACCAGGAGGCCCAGAACTTTCCAGAAATTCCTTGGAAGTCCTCCGACCCTAAATGAAAATATAGTCCTTTTATTTAAGATTCGTTCTATTGTGTGTGACCCTCTAGGATTATACTAAGTTGGCAATGGGCTCAAACATGATCCCATAAGATATGATTAGGTTCTAGCAAACCGTCATACCTACCCAAATAGTATAACTAGATACAAGTTCGCATTCCTTTAGAATATGTCACAATCCCTTTGTCCACGATGTCATTGAACACAGGTCATGGTCAAACAGT
Source organism: Campanula takesimana (assembly GCA_026119855.1). Taxonomy (NCBI): domain Eukaryota; kingdom Viridiplantae; phylum Streptophyta; class Magnoliopsida; order Asterales; family Campanulaceae; genus Campanula; species Campanula takesimana. The sequence continues at coordinate 991,423 of JAOWBW010000028.1, forward strand.
CAACTTGTTTTGTTCAATACTTTTTCGATTCCGAATATGTTGATAATTCAAATGCTATTGATCCAATCAATCCATTTGAGTCCGGCCGAACACTTCATCAACATCATTCCTTCGAGGGGCCCAAGCTTGACATCTCTCCGTGGAGGGACAAATCCATTTAGCTTATTATTCTTCCCAACGGGAATCCGATTATGCCAATCATACCCTTTATAACTACCGTGTTAAGGTAGCATTTGAATATGTCAAACACAATGTTCATCAAGTGGAAGACTATAATAACTTCATGTCTAAGGATTCAAATGACATAACTAATATGAGATATATGTACGACATAGACCATGACATAAATCTCATACAGCGGGTCATGTCCAGTACATTGTTCCAAACAAGTACCCATAAATCTAACATGATCATCCCATGATCATTTAGCCTTTATACTAGTGCTTAACAAGTACTAGGGACGGGGATTATTATAAGTAAACATGAACAACAATAATAATCAAAACATCTCTTTATTGATATGAAATAAATGATAACAATTACAACGTTTATTAAACGTGCCTAGGGCACCACTACCAACAATTTCCGCATATTGTGTTATGTGATGAGTGGGCTATATCTTTTAAGTTATATGCATATGTGAATGCCTATTGATATTGTTCCTTTGTGATTATCATGTTGGCATGAAATATAGTTGCATATTAGTAGCTTACTGAGATTTTATCTCACCCCTTATTTGTTTACTGTTTTAGATAAGGGCGTGCATCCGGGATAGGTCACTTATCACGAGGAAGGACGTCGAGGTGGTAGATTTTATCTTGCCCTAGGCCCAATCTCCCATGTATCTAATACCCATGGACCTAACATGACCATCATGTTTAGCTTGTGGAAGTCCCTTTGTTAGCGGGTCCGCAACATTGTCATCAGTAGGTACTTTGCATATATTTACGTCTCCCCTATCAACGATCTCTCGAATGATATGAAAACGCCTAAGTATGTGTTTGGATTTTTGATGTTCTCTTGGTTCCTTTGCTTGAGAAATAGCACCATTATTATCGCAATAAAGGTCTATTGGATTAGCAATACTAGGAACCACTTCAAGTTCAGTTATGAACTTCTTAATCCAAACAGCTTCCTTTGCAGCATCCGATGCAGCAATATACTCAGCTTCTGTTGTAGAATCAGCGGTTGTACTTTGCTTGGAACTCTTCCAGCTTACAGCTCCACCATTTAACATAAACACAAAACCCGATTGCGATCGGCTATCATCTTTGTCGGTTTTATAGCTTGCATCCGTGTAAGCATTTACAACGAGATCATCTTCCATTCCTCCATAGACCAAAAAGGAGTCTTTAGTTCTTCTCAAGTACTTAAGAATCGCTTTTACAGCTATCCAGTGATTTTCGCCAGGGTCGGATTGGTATCTACTTGTCATGCTCAAAGCATAAGATACATCCGGCCTAGTACAAATCATGGCATACATGATGGACCCAATTGCCGAAGCATATGGAACATCATTCATTTTCTCACACTCATCGTTTGTCTTAGGACATTCAGTCTTGCTTAGAGAAACTCCATGTAACACGGGCAAGGTGCCTCTCTTGGAATTTTCCATACGGAATCTTCTAATGACCTTGTCAATGTATGTACTTTGGCTTAAACCAAGTAGCCTCCTTGATCTATCTCTATAGATCTTAATGCCAAGAATATATGCGGCTTCACCCATATCTTTCATTGCGAAGCACTTTCCTAACCAAGTCTTCACAGACTGAAGTGTAGGAATGTCGTTTCCAATGAGCAATATGTCATCCACATATAAAATAAGGAATAACACTATGCTCCAACTAATTTTCTTGTATACACAAGGCTCATCTTCGTTCTTGATGAAACCAAACTCTTTGACTGATTCATCAAAACGGAGATTCCAACTCCTAGAAGCTTGCTTCAATCCATAGATGGATCTCTGCAATTTGCATACCTTAGAATCTTGTTCAAAACCTTCTGGTTGTGTCATATACACATCCTCTTGGAGTTTTCCATTCAGGAAAGCGGTTTTGACGTCCATCTGCCATATCTCATAGTCATGATATGCGGCAATGGCAAGCAAAATTCTTATAGACTTGATCATTGCTACGGGTGAAAAGGTCTCATCATAGTCAATACCATGAACTTGCCTATAACCCTTCGCTACAAGCCTAGCTTTGTAAGTATGCACCTTCCATCCATGTCAGTCTTCTTCTTGAAGACCCATTTGCATCCTATGGTTTTTACACCTTCGGGCGCATTAATCAAATTCCAAACTTGATTGTCTTGCATGGATTGCAATTCGGATTCCATGGCTCCAAGCCACTTGTCCGAATCAGGAGAAGACATCGCCTCTTGGTAGGTTGATGGTTCATCATTCTCAATGATTTCTACCTCATTACTATCCGTTATGAGAAATCCATATCTCTCGGGCTCGGATCGTAACCTACTAGATCTGCGAGATGCTTGTGTATTTTGAACAGGTTCCACAACTCCTTGTGGTTCTTGTTCTTGTTCCACTATTGGTTCAATGTTATTTTCTGGGTCTCGAATTTCTTCAAGATTTATTTTACTCCCACTGATTTCTTTGGAGAGAATCTCTTTCTCTAGAAAGAGACCAGTTCGGGCAACAAACACTTTGTTGTCCTCTCGGTTGTAAAAGTAATATCCTTTAGTTTCCTTAGGATATCCCACGAAAATACATTTATCAGATTTGTGTGCTAGTTTGTCAGAGATAAGTCTCTTGACATAAACTTCGCAACCCCAAATCCTCATGAAAGATAAACTAGGTTTCTTTCCACTCCACATCTCATATGGAGTCTTTGAAACCGATTTAGTTGGAACTTGATTTAGTGTGAAAGCAGCGGTTTCTAGGGCGTAACCCCAAAAGGATATTGGAAGATCAACTTGACTCATCATTGATCGAACCATGTCTAACAAAGTCATATTTCTCCTCTCAGACACACCATTCCATTGTGGTGTTCCGGGCGGAGTCAATTTTGAAACTATTCCACAATTCTTTAGATGATCGTCAAATTCTTGACTTAAGTATTCACCACCTCGATCTGATCGAAGTGCCTTTATACTTTTGCCAAGTTGTTTTTCTACTTCATTTTGAAATATTCTAAATATCTCAAATGCTTCACTTTTATGTTTCATTAGGTAAACATACTCAAATCTACTATAATCATCAGTGAAGGTTATGAAGTATTGAAATCCTCCCCTAGCATTGCTACTTAATGGTCCGCATACATCGGAATGTATCAACCCCAATAAGTCGCTTGCCCTTTCACCCAACTTGTTAAAAGGTGTCTTAGTCATTTTTTCAAGAAGACACGACTCACAAGTATCATATGACTCTAAGTCACATGAACCCAAAAGTCCGTCCCCATGGAGTTTTGAGATACGCTTCTCATTAATATGACCAAGACGGCAATGCCACAAATAAGTATGATTTACATTATTAGGTTTAGATTTCTTATTTACATGATAGACATTATTTTCATTCTTGACATCCAAGATATAAAGGCCATTAAATGAATCAGCAATACCATAAAGCACATCATTTAAATAAATAGAAAATTTCTTATTCTCAATAAGAAACTTAAAACCTTCATTATCCAAACAAGAAATTGAAATAATATTTCTGCTTAAATCCGGAACATAATAACAATTGTTCAAAACAAGAATTAATCCGGAAGGTAAAGTGACTTCATAAGTCCCTACGGCTAATGCAACAACTCTTGCTCCATTTCCCACACGTAGATCTACTTCACCTTCTTTAAGCAGTCTCCTATTCTTTAGTCCCTGCACATTTAGACAAATGTGAGAACCACATCCGGTATCCAATACCCAAGAATCAGTGGTAGAAAGGAGAATATCTATCATATAGATACCTGAAGTCGACGCAGCCTTGCTGCTCTTCTTCTTCTTTTGCTCTTCCAAGAAAGCCTTGCAATTACGTTTCCAATGACCAATTTCTTGACAATGGAAACAGATTGCATCTTTTTGTGAATCAGGTTTTGCCTCAGAAGCCTTGGCAACCTTTGCCTTGCTTATCTTGGGTTTGACAACTTTTGCCTTACCCTTGCCTTTGGCACCAGGCTTCTTCCCATCATGAACCAAGAGCACGGGAGAACTTTTCTCCACAATTTTCATCTCTGCAGTTTTGAGCATCCCATGCAACTCAGAGAGATTCTTATCCATTCCATGCATGTTATAATTCATTACAAACTGATTATAACTTTTAGGCAATGAATTAAGAATGAGATCCGTGGCTAGCTCCAATGGGATTGGATAGCCAAGTTTCTCAAGGTGCTCTACATAACCTTTCATTTTAAGAAAGTGAGGACTCACTTGTTGCCCTTCATTCATTTTACTAGTAGTGAATGCAACAATGGTCTTGTACCTCTCTTGCCTAGCTTGCTCTTGAAACATAGTTCTCAACTCCACGCCTATCTCATAGGCTTCCAAATGTTCCAAACTTTGTTGGAGTTTTGAACACATAGCAGCAATCATGAGACAACTTACATCTCTAGAATCATTACGATGTTTCTTGTAATTGTCTCTTTCTACCCTAGGGCAGTAGGCGGTGGTTCAGCGGGGAGAGGCCCATCGAGAATGTACAACTTATCTTCTTGAAACGGATCCAATCCATAAAGTTTGTACCATTCTCTTAGAGCTTATCCTTCTCAAGGATCGATCGCAACGACATTGATTGAGTGTTATTAGTCATTATCTACAAATATGCAAAAATTTCCAAAATTTAATAAGTACCGATTTTCATTAAAGAGATAAATAATGTATTTTTCAAACAAAATACTCCCACTAAATTATATAACCTTCATATACATCCAATGTATAATATAATTTAAATGGGTTAAGATCAAACTTTAATTTAATTTCAAGTCCGCTAAGGCGGATTACACAAAATCAAATTAATTAGGTAGACAACTCTTGTCAATCATATCTCATATGACTCTTAGTTCCTTTTATGAGATTCTTTAAGAAATCAAATTTCAAAAAGCATGTTAAACCTCATCTTTGCCTAGGCCCAAAACTGTTTTGACGCCCAATTAAGTCTAACCATTTTAAACGCACAGTTAATGTGTCCCGCTAGGGCGTGCCCACACTATCTATCTTGCTCATACATAAACAAATTTAATGCATCTCGCTAGGGCGAATCTACATTAAAATCACTCATGTACTAACAAGTGTTTTAATCATGGCATGGCAATAAAAGACTTAAAACTTTCTTTGAAGGTTCATCACATATAGCATATAACACATTTATGAGCACATAATATAAACATGTTACACATCAAGTTTAGCCACTAAATTAATCTCCATTAATTTAAGTATGATATTTATGTGTCATTAGTTTCTCTATAATTATGAGGATGAGACTATTTCAACTTTGGTTATTATCTCCAAATCAAGACAACAAGAAGCGCGGTCGAACTAAGCCATTAGGCAACCACAATCCCGCACTAATTCAAGAAACCAAGAAAGTAGTCCATGTGGCCGAAACTAAGCAATAGATGGTCTCGATGAACGTAGGCCAATTGCATTCACAATTCCACATGGATATCCAATAATTGAATCAAGAACTTTGTTTCTCAATTTTAGCAATTATGAACTCTTCATAATTCTAATTTCGTTTTATCTTTGAAACTTTGATTGCGATCAATTTTGGGAAACACAATCTCGATGAACGCAGATTAGCCATCCAAAACTTGAACCAATCTAGGAATCACAAGACTAAAACAAATAGGAAAATCAAACCCCAAAATCCACACACAAACCAACTACCCAAAACTCATTCCAGATTAACAAGTCTGGACTGGTTCTGTTACTGGTTTTGTCGAATTTATCGAAAATTCCATATTCAGATTTTAACCAAAATCAGAACAAATCTTGACCACCGAGCGCCCGCCTGCAAAAGACCAGGCGCCCGTTTGAATGGCCAGAATAGTATGGAATTTTAAAGTTCGAAAATTTTGTCTCAAAATTATTTTTCCCCGATTATTAAAACTTTGATCCAATCAAAATCAATAATCGAAATAATTCAGAATCCACCATAATTTTTATTGCGATTGAATCGTGCGATTAAAGTTGCAAAACAATAAACCACATAAAATCACAAAACACATAAACATCATATAATCCAATATTCATATCATGCTTGGCACATAAACAATTTATATACACACAACATGATCCAAGTATTGAATTAATCAACATGAACGGGGCTCTGATACCACTGTTGGGTTTCCAAGTAACATGCGCAGCGGAATTTAGCAATTAAAATTTTAAGAAACCCAAACCCATGGATCCGTTCATATGATTAAATCAAATACAACATAATGAATAAAGGAAAAACTAACCCTTGATGGCTATCAAATTTTCTCTTGGTCTTTGGTGGAGATTTGAAGACTTGATCACGATCACAAAGCTTGAACACGAACTATGAAGATGATGATTTTCACCCTCTAGGGGTATCCACATTTCGAACGAATATCAAAGGAACTTCTTTGATCTTGGTTGCTAGACCAATATTATGAAACACACTTTCACAATTTAATAAAGAACTATATGGAATTTATTTATGAATTATTTTGTTCCTCAATCAAGGATATCTTAGAACAAAATAAAACCTCTCTCAAACTCTTTGAGACTCACAAAAGCACTTGTTAATATGGTCTGGCCGAATTGGGGTTTTATACACAATTAAGACCTATTCCAAATAGGAATCTTGTGCCAAAAACCTTTCCTAATCGAATTAGGAAATTTCCAGTCGGCATACCGGGCGCCCGCCTGGTACCCCCCGAGCGCCCGCTCATTTGGACAGAAAGTCCAATTCTTTTCTAGCTTGTTCAGGCACCCGCCTGGTGCAACCCAAGCGCCCGCTTGGTTGACCAGGAGGCCCAGAACTTTCCAGAAATTCCTTGGAAGTCCTCCGACCCTAAATGCAAATATAGTCCTTTTATTTAAGATTCGTTCTATTGTGTGTGACCCTCTAGGATTATACTAAGTTGGCAATGGGCTCAAACATGATCCCATAAGATATGATTAGGTTCTAGCAAACCGTCATACCTACCCAAATAGTATAACTAGATACAAGTTCGCATTCCTTTAGAATATGTCACAATCCCTTTGTCCACGATGTCATTGAACACAGGTCATGGTCAAACAGTCAACTTGTTTTGTTCAATACTTTCTCGATTCCGAATATGTTGATAATTCAAATGCTATTGATCCAATCAATCCATTTGAGTCCGGCCGAACATTTCATCAACATCATTCCTTCGAGGGGCCCAAGCTTGACATCTCTCCGTGGAGGGACAAATCCATTTAGCTTATTATTCTTCCCAACGGGAATCCGATTATGCCAATCATACCCTTTATAACTACCGTGTTAAGGTAGCGTTTGAATATGTCAAACACAATGTTCATCAAGTGGAAGACTATAATAACTTCATGTCTAAGGATTCAAATTACATAAATAATATGAGATATATGTACGACATAGACCATGACATAAATCTCATACAGCGGGTCATGTCCAGTACCTTGTTCCAAACAAGTACCCATAAATCTAACATGATCATCCCATGATCATTTAGCCTTTATACTAGTGCTTAACAAGTACTAGGGACGGGGATTATTATAAGTAAACATGAACAACAATAATAATCAAAACATCTCTTTATTGATATGAAATAAATGATAACAATTACAACGTTTATTAAACGTGCCTAGGGCACCACTACCAACAATTTCCGCATATTGTGTTATGTGATGAGTGGGCTATATCTTTTAAGTTATATGCAAATGTGAATGCCTATTGATATTGTTCCTTTGTGATTATCATGTTGGCATAAAATGTAGTTGCATATTAGTAGCTTACTTAGATTTTATCTCACCCCTTATTTGTTTACTGTTTTAGATAAGGGCGTGCATCCGGGATAGGTCACTTATCACGAGGAAGGATGTCGAGGTGGTAAATTTTTGGGGTATGTGTGTAAAGGCTACATTATGTAAATGTATAACCTTAAAGGGTAGTGTATCCGTGACTTGATCTCTGTAACACCTATTTTTGGATAATGTTGGTGTTCGTACTTTTGTATAGTTGTTGTTGGCCTTCGTGCCAAGTACTTTCGTTGTGAAAGTTGTTGAAAGTAAAGTGGAGGTTTTGAACTTCAAAGGTGGATTTTATTTATCTTTATGATACTTTCGAAAAGTTTTTGTTAAAAGTGTTTTATGACGTCTTCCATGCGCGTCCCGAGCGTGGGGCCAAGTAGGATCACGGGTATGTGGCGCGACAGTTGGTATCAGAGCTAGGTTGTAGATAGTCTAGAATGACTAAGTGACCTAGGAGGGTAATTGAGTACGGAATGAGTAACGATGAGTGTCTTATGCATGTACTCAGTAATCATGGTAGGGTCTGATAATGAACAGGGTGGTCCTGCCGGACAGGGAAATGCGAGGGAAGAAGCCCTAGCAATGTTTCAAGGAATATTCGAGGCGGCATTGAAAACCATGAATGATAACAATCGTAGAGAGGCACCATTGGCTTCGAGGACTGGACTGGAACAATTTCTGAGAATGAAACCGACAGAATTTGATGGAGGGTCAGATGTGGCTAAAGCAGAAAGGTGGTTTGAGTCTATGGAAAAGATCTTTGAGGTCTTGCAAAGCTCCGATGAGGATAGGGTCAGATTTGCGACCTACAAACTAGTTGGAGGGGCGGAGTATTGGTGGAAATCGTTGAAAGCTAGTTGGGAAGAGGCACGTGTACCCCATGTCTGGGAGACATTCAAGAAGAAGTTCAAGGAACATTTCATCCCAAAGGTAGACCAAGATAGGAAGGTATCTGAGTTTCTTAGCTTGGAACAAAACTTGTTGACGGTGGCCGAGTATGTTGCCAAATTCACGGAATTGGCTCGCTATTGCAATTACATGGTTTCGACTGAAGAAAGGAAGACCTCGAGGTTTGTCAAAGGGTTGAAAATGGTAATCAGAACATAACTCACTTCCCATAAATTTCAAGACCTTCAGGATGCCATAGATCGTGCCTACCAGGTGGAGCAGGACATTGTAGAGCATAAAAAGAAGACTGAATCAACGAGTGTAGTGAAACAAGGAGGACAAGGGAAGTCACAACCTCATCGTGGTGACACTAGAGGAGCTCAGAATATCTTTTCACTTTCAGAGGAACTTCTCAAGGACAACAGGGCAACAGGAATCAAGGTAACACTTCAAGGAGTCAGAATAATCGGGTTTGCAACTATTGTCAAAAGGGAGGGCACTCCGAAGAGAAATGTTGGAAAAAGCAGGGTAAGTGTTTGAATTGTGGCCAGTTGGGTCACTTCTAGTTTAATTGTCCCAAACCGAAGAATCAGTCAGTTGGTAGTGGTACCGGGTCTTCTTCGGGTCAGAAGAGAGATGCCTCGGGTAGGAAAGTTCATATTATTTCGTATGTGAAGGCTAGAAAGTTGTTGAGCCGTGGTTGTGTTGGGTTTTTGGCCAGTGTGCTGGATACTACGAAAAAAGTTTCTAGTGTGGAAGAGGTAAATATTGTTAGGGAGTTTCCGGATGTGTTTTTTACGGAGTACTCTATGCCTCCTGATAGAGAGATCGAATTTTGTATAGACTTGCTTCCAGGTACAACTCCTATATCGGCGACACCTTATAGAATGGCTCCAGCCGAATTGAAAGAATTGAAGGAGCAGTTACAAGAGTTACTTGATCGTGGGTTTATCCACCCTAGTGTGTCACCGTGGGGAGCTCCTGTATTGTTTGTCAAGAAGAAAGATGGATCCTTGAGACTGTGTATCGATTACAGGAAGCTGAATCAGGTAACCATAAAGAATAAATACCCTCTTCCCCATATTGATGACTTGTTTGATCAGCTTCAGGGGTCGGTTGTCTTTTCAAAGCTTGATTTGAGGAGTGGTTATCACCAGTTAAAGATTCGTTCTGAGGACATTTCCAAGACCGCCTTCCGTTCTAGGTATGGGCACTATGAATTTCTTGTCATGCCTTTCGGGTTAACGAATGCTCCGGCTGTATTTATGGATATGATGAATCGGGTTTTTAAACCGTACCTTGATACCTTCGTAGTTGTGTTTATCGATGACATTCTGGTTTATTCTAAGTCTCGGGAGGAGCACGAACAACATTTGCGAATGGTCTTATCTATTCTTCGGGAGAAGCAATTGTTTGCAAAATTCAGTAAGTATGCTTTTTGGCTCGAGGAGGTTTCTTTTCTGGGGCACATGGTTTCTAATGGAGGGATATCTGTAGATTCTTCAAAAATTGAAGCTATTGTGGATTGGAAGAGGCCGGAATCAGTTACGGAGATTCGGAGTTTCTTGGGCTTAGCCGGGTACTATAGAAGATTTATTGAGGGATTTTCCAAAATTGCTACCCCGTTGACTCAGTTGACCAGAAAGAACGTGCCGTTTGTGTGGGAAGAAAAATGCCAAATGAGTTTTGAGGAATTGAAAAGGAGGTTGACCACCGCTCCTGTACTTGTGTTACCAAATGGGAAAGATGAATTGGTTATTTATAGTGATGCTTCTAAAGAAGGCCTCGGGTGCGTTTTAATGCAAAATGGGAAAGTGATTGCGTATGCTTCAAGGAAGTTGACTCCGAGTGAGCAGAATTATCCTACCCATGACATGGAACTTGCGGCTATTGTCTTTGCGTTGCACAAATGGAAGCATTATCTATATGGGGCAAAGTTTGAGATTTTTACCGATCATCAAAGTTTGAAGTATCTTTTCTCGCAAAAGGAGTTGAACAATAGACAGTGCAGATGGATGGAATTGTTGAAGGATTTTGATTGCACCATTTCTTATCATCCGGGTAAAGCAAATGTGGTCGCTGATGCCATTAGTCGGAAGTCTTATGTAGCTTCATTGATGGTGCGTGAATGGAAAATGTTGGAAGATGTTCGAGATTGGGATCCTTATGAGTCCAAGCATGGGGCTATTTTTGCGAACATTAAGGTATTATCTGCCTTAATTCAACAAGTTAAAGATACTCAGAAGGATGATCCCGAGTTGATAAAGATTTTGAGTAAGATAGGGGATAAAAAGTTTGAAGCATTTTCTCTTAGTCCTGAAGGGGTTTTGAGTTATAGAGGTCGTTTGTGTGTACCTAGTGTGGAAGGAATAAAATGCCAAGTTCTTGATAAGGGCCACAAGTCGAGGTATACTATTCACCCCGGGAGTACCAAAATGTATCGGGATTTGAAACAACATTTTTGGTGGAATGGCATGAAGCGGGAGATAGCGGATTATGTGTCGAAATGTTTGACTTGTCAACAGGTTAAAGCGGAACATCAAAGACCCGCGGGGCTACTTCAACCTCTTGAGATACCGGAATGGAAATGGGAACATGTGAAGATGGATTTTGTGACCGGATTACCGCGTACGAGGAGAAGGCATGATGCAGTTTGGGTGGTCGTAGACAGATTGAAAAAGTCTTCTCATTTTCTACCTATCGAGATTAGCTATTCAATGGAAAGACTTGCGACTTTGTATATCAACGAGATCGTGAGATTGCACGGGGTTCCAGTTAGTATTGTTTCTGATCGGGATCCTAGATTTACATCTCGGTTTTGGCAGGCGTTTCAGAAGGCTTTGGGTTCAGAATTGAGGCTTAGCACGGCTTTTCATCCGCAAACTGATGGTCAATCAGAGAGAACGATTCAGATTCTTGAAGACATGTTACGGGCTTGTTCGATTGACTTTGCAGATTCTTGGGATACCCATTTACCTTTAGTGGAGTTTGCTTATAACAACAGTTTTCAATCGAGTATCGAAATGGCTCCTTATGAAGCTTTGTATGGTAGGAAGTGTCGGTCTCCTATTTGTTGGGATGAAGTCGGGGAAGCCAAGATTTGGGGTGTTGATATGGTTAATGATTCGGTTGAAAAGGTAAAGCTTATTCGGAATCGTCTAATCACCGCTCAAAGTAGACAAAAGAACTATGCTGACCACCGGAGGCGAGATCTTGAGTTTCAGTCGGGTGACTTCGTGTTTTTGAAAGTGTCTCCGAAGGTGGGAATCCGAAGGTTTGGTAAGAAGGGAAAACTTGCTCCAAGTTTTATTGGTCCTTTCGAGATATTAGATAGAGTTGGGAATCTTGCTTATCGTCTTGCGTTACCGCCTTCTTTAGGCCGATTGCATAATATGTTTCATGTATCAACGCTTCGTAAGTACGTGTATGATCCATCCCATGTGTTGTCGGAAGTACCGGAAGATATTGAACCGAATATGTCTTATGAGGAGAAACCAATTCGAGTGATTGATACCAAAGTGCAAGAATTGAGGAACAAGAGTATTCCCCTAGTTAGAGTGGTGTGGAAGAATCATGAAGTTGAGGAGTCAACTTGGGAACTGCGGGAAGAGATGGAACGGAAGTATCCATGGTTATTCGAGCCTCTTAGTAAGTGTTAAAATTCGGGTCGAATTTTCTTTAAGGAGGAGTGATTGTCACGACCCGAAAAACCCCCTATTTATAATCTTAATAATTTAATATTATTTATGTGTGCATTTTATTCTCTCATAATAATCTATGCTCAACATGATTTTCTTGATCATTTGTGATTTATTTATGTGTTAGATTTTATGTTAGATGATCATTATTGTTTGGGGTATTGGAGGGCTTGGGTGTAAGTTGTTAAGGGTTTAATTGGGTGAAGTAGAAATTGAGGGGTTTAAGTGTAACTCCTAAATTAACTAGTCAACCTTTCCCCCTCCTCCCTCCTCATCCTACACTCTTCCTCACCACACACTCACACTCATTTCCCTTTCTCTCTCCCTCCATTGTTATTGAGGTAAGCTCCATCCCTCTCTCTTCTTTTGATCATCTTGTATGCTTCCTCTCCTAATAATCGATTTATATAAAACGTTTAGATCGTCGCTAGGATCGTTTGGAGCTAAATAGAAGTTATTTTGGTTGAGTTTGATTTCCAATTGAGGTAAGTTACTAAGCCCCCTTTAGCTTAAAAATTGTCATATATGTTTTATAAGATACATGAGATGATGATTCAAAGATTTGTTGTGAAGATAAATGTTGATTTACTTTTTATTCATTATTTTTTTTTTGTGATAAATTGATGTTTGAATCATGTGTTTTGATTTGAGTTGTGTAGAGGTTGTTATGTGGGGATTTTGTGGGTTTATAAGTGGGTATAATGCTTGAGTATACTTATTAGAAGTGTTAGGGTTGATTAGAATTGAAATGGGAAGGTTTGTGTTGAAATGGATATTGGAATAGAACAAAAATTGAGTAAAAAAATCGTGTTCCAGGTCTGTTACACGACTCGTGTAAGGCTACACGACTCGTGTAGAGAAAAATACTGAAAGGGTGAAAAGTTACACGACTCGTGTACTGATACACGACTCGTGTAGCAGCTGTTACACGACTCGTGTAGCAGCTGTTACACGACTCGTGTATGGGTACACGACTCGTGTAAAGGCCAATTCTGCACTTGTACATTTTACGTGAAATTTTCCGGAGGTCATAACTTTCTCATCTGGACTCCGTTTTAGACGTGTAAACTATCGTTTTAAAGATCTATTTGAGTACTTAGAGATGAGTGGGTTTATTTAGTTGGGTTTCAGGTTCATATTATGTTGAGATTTCCGTAAGTGTTTTATAAAACAAATCGTTTAGAATTGGTCTAGGTTTTGAGTACTATTCTTATTGACTTAGATGGACATTGTGGAACACTCTAGTATTTTAAATGGTTCCTTTGTGAACAAACGTGTCATGATATTTGACTAAGTATTGTTTGAGAGTGTTGGGTTTGGTCTGTTTGTGATCATGTTTGCAATGTATGAATGTGAGTAACCGTTGCATCTTTTGTGATGATGTTTGGCTTGGTTCCCTACTTTGGAATCATTGCCCCGTTGTTGTTTCAAGCGAGTATTTATTACTATGTGCTTGTATAGAGTCCAGATGGTCTTGTTGTGTTTGTTTTGGGCAGTGATGTATATTATAATGGCACGGGCCAAGTCCAGTATAATGTACTTCACTGGTAACCCAGTTTCCCCATGTCAGTGGCCTTGAGTGGGATGCCCCTTACCAAGATTGAGGTTGGGATGAGCTAGCTCCTATGGTGAGTATTCTAGCTACACGCTTGGGGGTATGACTATGTGTTATTTCCCCCACTACTTGTTGTTGTTGTTACTTGGTTCCGGAACCGGCTTCAGTTCTTTCATGCTGCTCAATGGACTCTTCTCAAAGGATGGTGTTCCGTTTATAGAACATTGGCTCAGTATCCACTTATGAGTGTTTATTTCCGCATATTGTGTTATGTGATGAGTGGGCTATATCTTTTAAGTTATATGCAAATGTGAATGCCTATTGATATTGTTCCTTTGTGATTATCATGTTGGGATGAAATGTAGTTGCATATTAGTAGCTTACTGAGATTTTATCTCACCCCTTATTTGTTTACTGTTTTAGATAAGGGCGTGCATCTGGGATAGGTCACTTATCACGAGGAAGGACGTCGAGGTGGTAAATTTTTGGGGTATGTGTGTAAAGGCTACATTATGTATGTCACGACCCGAAATCTAGGATCTATTTTATTAGTAATTAAATGATTTTTATTTAATTATTTGCTTATTTATTTATTTAAATTATTATTTACTTAAATAATTATGTGTACATTTTATGTGTTATAATAATTGTGCCTAGCATTTTATTCGAGTTATTTGGGCTAGTGTAGAAGTGTCGAGTCTTAATTGTTAGTCGGGAGTGTAAGTAATTGTGTTAGTATGGGGAGGGGGTCTAGTTGTAACATTTCAAAATGATTTCCCCCTACTCCCTTACCTCCCTCACCTTCTCCGTCACTCATCCCATCTTCCCAGCCAACTCTCCCTCTCTCTCTAGCCATTGGTGAGTTTTTCTTTCTCTCCCTTCTCTCTTCATTTTCTCCATTTTCTTCTTGTTATCTCTCATTTCTTAAAACTTGAACATTGTTTAGATCGTCGTTAGGATCGCGTAGAATCAAAAATATTCAAATTCCGTCAACTTTGAGAATTTGCAAGTAAGTTACTTTTCCCCCATTTTTATGCTAAAATGTTCATATCATGTTTATATGATGTTTGATGTGTTACATTTGAAGTTTGGTTGAGTTTAGAATTAATTTGGAATTTTATTTGAGTTTTGGTAAAAATGGTGAAACTTGAATGTTGGTGTTGATTCTTGGTTTTGGTTTGTAAATGGTGTATTTGGATTCCCATTATAGTGATTAATGATGTTTGGGTACCTTAGAAATCTTGTAGGGAGTGTTGATTTTGAGTGTTTATGGTTTTGGTATGAAATGGTAAGGAAAGTTGGGAAACCCAGCTGAGATTTATTCCCAGTCCGTAGACCAGGCGCCCGCCTGACCCTTTCCAGGCGCCCGCCTACATGTCATTTTCTGATGACCAAACTTACTGGACAAACAAGCGTCCGCCTACCCCATACCAGGCGCCCGCCTGCCCCCTGTTCCAGGAATTTGACCTTTTTGCTTGGTTTAAGACTTAAGGCTTAACTAGTTTAGGTCTAATCCTTCTAATTAACTTAAGATAACACCGTGGAACACTTTATTGTGTGGATTTGATTCTTTTGTGAATAAACACGAGGTGAAATGTATTTAAGTACCGTTTTGGTAATGTAGTTCATCCTTGATGTGCTGTTTGCATTGGTTGACCTTTGTGGTAACTTAATTTGATTGGTTCCCTACTTTGGAACCTTAAGTTGTTCATTCATGCTAAATTATTATTACTTAGCATTTATTTGAAAGTCCAGCTGGTATTTTGTGTGTGTTTGGGCGATGGGAAAGATTATAATGGCAAAGCCAAGTCCATTATAATGTTGACCATTGTTTTGCCCCCTTCTTTACCCCTTCTCCAGATTGGCCTTGGAAAGGATAAGTCAGCGTTCCTTTGTGAATGTATCTGGCTAGCGGGCATGACTTTGTGTCATGGTCCTTGTCCTTTGTGACACTGTTATGGTTATTGGTTCCGGTACCGGGGTTTTCTCTTCGGCTTTCATGCTATTATGAAGATGATGATTGGTTGATTATTGAAGCTGCGCAGCGATCCTTTATTTGGATGTTCCGATTTGGAAAACCTTGGCTATATCCTTTGTTATGTGTTTATTTCCGCTGCTATCTGTTATGTGATAATTGCATGTGCTATGTGATAATTATTATTGTTTATTGCTTAGTGCATCATAGCATGTCATGTAGTTGCATTAGTAACTTATTGAGATTTATCTCACCCCCTTTTCTTTTATCCTTGTTTTTCCTTAACCCCCCCCCAGGTGCTAAGGATTAGTCTCGCTGATCACGAGAAAGAGGACGTCGAGCGTGGTTATATTCTTTTGGGGAAGGTTGTTATAGGTTGGTTTACATTATGTAAATGTGTAACCATTTTGGGATAGTTGTACCAATCAATGACGTCATTAAGAATTGTATATTTGTATTTTGTTGGGCATAAACTTGTGGAAGTTTATGATAGTTGTAGTTGGTTTTTATCAAACTTGATTTTGTAAAACTTTGGATCATCACCTTTTGGTATCAAATGGAATTTTTAACTTCAGTATTTCTGAGTTTTGGTTTTAGAGTCGACGTCCAGCTCGCGGTCTCGGGCCCGGGGGGTCCGGGGTCGCGACAGTTGGTATCAGAGCTATGGCATTAGCTCTATGTATAAGTCTAGGTGGATTGGTATGACCTAGGTGGGTAGTAGTGTGCGGAGTGATTAACGGTTGATGTCTTATGCAGATAATTACTCGCAATGTCTGGAAGAAGAAATAGAGGAGGTACTAGTGGGACACAGAATCAGAATGATACAAGGGATGAAGCACGTGCCATGTTTCAAGGCATGTTTGAGGCGGCCATGAAGGCCATACATGATCAAGGTCCGAGGTTAGAGCAAGCACCACCCCGTTATGGATTGGAGAAATTTCTGAAGTTGAAACCGGTTGAATTCAATGGGGAACCCGATGTTCGGAAAGCTGAGTTGTGGATTGAGTCTATGGAGAAGATTTACGATGTGTTTGGGTGTTCGGATGAGGACAAGGTCCGGTTTGCTGCTTACAAGCTTGTGGGAGCCGCCGAGCATTGGTGGAAAGGTGTTAAAGCTACTTGGGATGATACTCACACGGTGTATGCGTGGGAGTTGTTCGTGCGCAAATTCAAGGAGCATTTCATTCCGGTTGTTGATCAGAACCGAAAGGAGATCGAGCTACTCAACTTGGAGCAAGGTGTGTTGTCTATAGCACAATACTCGGCTAAGTTCATAGAATTAGCCCGGTATTGCGACTATTTGGTGAGGACCGAGGAACAAAAGGCTATGAGATTCATTCGGGGATTGAAAACCTCCATCCGTACTCAACTTATTGCTCAACGAATTGTGACTTTCCAAGATGCGGTGGACCGAGCCTATCTTATAGAGCAAGATATTGGGGAGCATAAAAGGAAGACCGAGGTGGCCAACCCGAGTAAGCAAGGAGCGCAGAGCAAGTCGCAACCAAGGATTGATAATCGAGGTAACTTTGGGGGACAATCTCAGTCCCGAGGGCAACCGATCCCAAGGAACCCGGGTACCACTTCCGGGAACCAAGGGAGCCAAATTAGGAAGCCTTATACCTTTTGTCAAAAGGTAGGCCATGCGGAGGATAGGTGTTGGAAAAAGCAGGGCAAGTGTACCAATTGTGGTGAAATGGGGCACTTTGCGAGAGATTGCACGAGGCACCGAGGACAGTCATCCGGGTCAGGAGTTGGTATGAATCAGGGTCAGAAAAGGGATGCCGCTGGGAAGCCCAAAGTTCAAGGGAAGGTTTATGCCACGAATCAACAACAAGCTACCGATGATCCATCCGTTATTGGAGGTATTGTTTCTGTGTCTAATGTGAGCGCACGAGCGTTAGTAGATCCAGGATCATCTCATTCATACATTTCTGTGCAATTTGCTTCTATGTTAAATGCTGCATTCGAGTCTTTACCGTACGTGCTAGAGGTGTCGACCCCTATAGGAGAATGCTTGATTTCCGATCGAGTCTTTCGTGCTTGTGATGTGGTTATTTGTGGTCGTGTCCTTTGTGCGGATTTGGTGGTTCTTCCTATCCAAGACTTTGATGTCATTTTGGGTATGGATTGGTTGAGCAAATTTCATGCTTCTGTGGATTGCCGTAAGAAAACTGTTACTTTTTCTATTCCCGATGTGCCTAAATTTGTGTTTGAGGCTTGTCCTCTGAGTAGAAAGGTTCGCTTAATTTCTTTTATGAAAGCGAGAAAATTATTGCATAGTGGTTGTGAAGGGTATTTGGCTAGTGTTCTTAATACTAGGAAATAATCCCCTAGTTTGGATAGTGTTCGGGTAGTTCGGGAATTTCCCGATGTTTTCTCTACCGAGTATGATATGCCTCCCGATCGTGAGATTGAGTTTTGTATAGATCTTTTGCCGGGTACGGCTTCGATTTCGAAAGCGCCTTATAGGTTAGCTCCCGCTGAGTTGAAGGAATTGAAGGTTCAATTGCAAGAGTTGCTTGATCGAGGGTTTATCCGCCCTAGTGTTTCCCCGTGGGGAGCACCGGTTCTATTTGTGCGGAAGAAAGATGGTTCGTTGAGATTGTGCATAGATTACAGAAAGTTGAATCAGGTTACGGTGAAGAACAAGTATCCTCTACCGCACATTGATGATTTGTTTGATCAGCTTCAAGGGTCCGTAGTTTTCTCTAAACTTGATTTGAGGAGTGGATACCATCAGTTGAAGGTTCGATCGGAGGATATTCCGAAGACTGCTTTTCGCACTCGTTATGGTCATTATGAGTTCTTGGTTATGCCGTTTGGGTTGAATAACGCGCCGGCCGTGTTTATGGATTTGATGAACCGAGTTTTCCATCCTTATCTTGATTCGTTCGTGGTGGTTTTCATCGACGACATTCTCGTTTACTCGAAATCTCGAGAGGAGCACGAGCAGCATTTGAGGACAGTTTTATCCGTTCTTGCGAGGGAGAAATTATTTGCGAAGTTTAGCAAATGCGAATTTTGGCTCGAGAAGGTGTCATTCCTGGGTCATGTTATTTCGAAAGATGGGATTTCGGTGGATCCGTCAAAGATAGAGGCTATAGTGGATTGGAAGAGACCCGAGTCAGTGACAGAGATTAGAAGCTTTCTTGGTTTAGCCGGGTATTACAGAAGGTTTATTGAAGGGTTTTCGAGGATTGCTACTCCGATGACTCAGTTGACTCGGAAGAATGTTCCGTTTGTGTGGACAAGGAAATGTGACAAGAGTTTCGAGGAATTGAAGAAGAGGTTGACTACCGCACCAATCTTGAGTTTGCCTAATGGGAGCGATGGCCTAGTGATTTATAGTGATGCTTCGAAAGAGGGTTTGGGTTGTGTGTTGATGCAGAATGGGAAAGTAATTGCTTATGCTTCGAGGAAGTTGACCCCGAGTGAACAGAATTACCCGACTCATGATATGGAGTTAGCGGCTATTGTATTTGCGTTGCACAAATGGAAGCACTATCTTTATGGGGCGAAGTTTGAGATTTTTACGGATCACAAGAGTTTGAAGTACCTATTCTCTCAGAAGGAATTGAACAACCGGCAGCGTCGATGGATGGAATTATTGAAGGATTATGATTGTGCGATTTCTTATCACCCGGGAAAGGCGAATGTGGTAGCCGATGCGATTAGTAGAAAATCTTATGTGGCTTCGATGATGGTTCGAGAATGGAAAATGCTTGAGGATGTTCGAGATTGGTCTCCTCGTGAATCGAGACATGGGGCTATTTTTGCGAATATTAGGGTATCTCCGACCCTAGTTCAGAGGATAAAGGAAGCTCAGAAAGAGGATCCCGAGTTGTGAAGGTAATGGGTAAATTGAAGGAAAAGAATTTCGAGGATTTTTCATTGAGCTCGAGTGGAGTGTTGACTTTCCGTGGTCGTTTGTGTGTTCCGGATGTTGATGGAATTAACAGAGAGTTCTTGATGAGGGTCACAAATCGAGATATACTATTCATCCGGGTAGTACGAAGATGTATCAGGATTTGAAGCAACAATTTTGGTGGATTAATATGAAGAGGGAAATGGCCGAGTATGTATCGAGGTGTTTAACGTGTCAGCAGGTCAAAGCCGAGCATCAGAGACCCGCGGGATTACTTTAGCCGTTAGAGATTCCCGAGTGGAAATGGGAGCATGTGACTATGGATTTCATTACGGGACTACCTCGTACCCGTAGGAAGTTTGACAGTGTTTGGGTAATAGTGGATAGATTGACCAAGAGTGCTCATTTCTTGCCTATTGACATCAGATATTCGATGGAAAAGCTTGCGACCCTTTTTATTGATGAGATTGTTAGATTGCATGGAGTTCCGGTTAGCATTGTGTCAGATCGAGACCCGAGGTTTACTTCTAGATTCTGGAAGGCGTTTCAGGAAGCTTTGGGTACAGATTTGCGTTTCAGTACAACTTTTCATCCCCAGACAGATGGTCAATCCGAGAGGACTATTCAGATTCTTGAGGATATGTTGCGAGCGTGTTCGATAGACTTTTCCGATTCTTGGGATTCGCACCTACCGTTAGTGGAATTCTCTTACAACAACAGTTATCAGGCTAGTATCGAGATGGCACCGTATGAGGCTCTGTATGGAAGAAAGTGTAGATCGCCTATTTGTTGGGATGAGGTCGGTGAAGCGAAAGTTTTGGGTATTGATTTGCTTCGGGATTCGGTTGAGAAAGTTGAAGTTATCCGGGATCGATTGAAGACAGCCCAGAGTCGACATAAGAGCTACGCAGACAACCGAAGGCGAGATCTTAGTTTTCAGACCGGTGATTTGGTATTCTTGAAAGTGTCTCCAAAGGTGGGTATTCGTAGGTTTGGGAAGAAAGGCAAATTGGCTCCGAGGTTTATTGGTCCGTTTGAGATTTTGGGAAAGGTTGGACTTCTAGCGTACCGTCTTGCGTTACCGTCATCTTTGGACCGGTTGCATAACGTGTTCCACGTTTCTATGCTTCGGAAGTATGTTCATGATCCGTCTCACGTGTTACCGAGGATACCGGAGGATATTGAGCCCGATATGTCTTATGAGGAACGACCGGTTCGGATTTTAGATACCAAAGTCCAAGAGTTGAGGAGCAAAAGCATTGCGTTGGTTCGAGTTCTTTGGAGGAATCATCACATCGAGGAGTCGACGTGGGAGCTTCGTGATGAGATCGAGAGGAAATTTCCGTGGCTTTTTGTTTAAGGTGAGTCTCGTTAAAATTCGGGTCAAATTTTCTTTAAGGGGGAGTGAATGTCACGACCCGAAATCTAGGCTCTATTTTATTAGTAATTAAATGATTTTTTATTTAATTATTTGCTTATTTATTTAGTTAAATTATTATTTACTTAAATAATTATGTGTACATTTTATGTGTTATAATAATTGTGCCTAGCATTTTATTCGAGTTATTTGGGCTAGTGTGGAAGTGTCGAGTCTTAATTGTTAGTCGGGAGTGTAAGTAATTGTGTTAGTATGGGGAGGGGGTCTAGTTGTAACATTTCAAAATGATTTCCCCTACTCCCTTACCTCCCTCACCTTCTCCCTCACTCATCCCATCTTCCCAGCCAACTCTCCCTCTCTCTCTAGCCATTGGTGAGTTTTTCTTTCTCTCCCTTCTCTCTTCATTTTCTCCATTTTCTTCTTGTTATCTCTCATTTCTTAAAACTTGAACATTGTTTAGATCGTCGTTAGGATCGCGTAGAATCAAAAATATTCAAATTCCGTCAACTTTGAGAATTTGCAAGTAAGTTACTTTTCCCCCATTTTTATGCTAAAATGTTCATATCATGTTTATATGATGTTTGATGTGTTACATTTGAAGTTTGGTTGAGTTTAGAATTAATTTGGAATTTTATTTGAGTTTTGGGTAAAAATGGTGAAACTTGAATGTTGGTGTTGATTCTTGGTTTTGGTTTGTAAATGGTGTATTTGGATTCCCATTATAGTGATTAATGATGTTTGGGTACCTTAGAAATCTTGTAGGGAGTGTTGATTTTGAGTGTTTATGGTTTTGGTATGAAATGGTAAGGAAAGTTGGGAAACCCAGCTGAGATTTATTCCCAGTCCGTAGACCAGGCGCCCGCCTGACCCTTTCCAGGCGCCCGCCTACATGTCATTTTCTGATGACCAAACTTACTGGACAAACAAGCGTCCGCCTGCCCCATACCAGGCGCCCGCCTGCCCCCTGTTCCAGGAATTTGACCTTTTTGCTTGGTTTAAGACTTAAGGCTTAACTAGTTTAGGTCTAATCCTTCTAATTAACTTAAGATAACACCGTGGAACACTTTATTGTGTGGATTTGATTCTTTTGTGAATAAACACGAGGTGAAATGTATTTAAGTACCGTTTTGGTAATGTAGTTCATCCTTGATGTGCTGTTTGCATTGGTTGACCTTTGTGGTAACTTAATTTGATTGGTTCCCTACTTTGGAACCTTAAGTTGTTCATTCATGCTAAATTATTATTACTTAGCATTTATTTGAAAGTCCAGCTGGTATTTTGTGTGTGTTTGGGCGATGGGAAAGATTATAATGGCAAAGCCAAGTCCATTATAATGTTGACCATTGTTTTGCCCCCTTCTTTACCCCTTCTCCAGATTGGCCTTGGAAAAGATAAGTCAGCGTTCCTTTGTGAATGTATCTGGCTAGCGGGCATGACTTTGTGTCATGGTCCTTGTCCTTTGTGACACTGTTATGGTTATTGGTTCCGGTACCGGGGTTTTCTCTTCGGCTTTCATGCTATTATGAAGATGATGATTGGTTGATTATTGAAGCTGCGCAGCGATCCTTTATTTGGATGTTCCGGTTTGGAAAACCTTGGCTATATCCTTTGTGATGTGTTTATTTCCGCTGCTATCTGTTATGTGATAATTGCTATGTGCTATGTGATAATTATTATTGTTTATTGCTTAGTGCATCATAGCATGTCATGTAGTTGCATTAGTAACTTATTGAGATTTATCTCACCCCCTTTTCTTTTATCCTTGTTTTTCCTTAACCCCCCCTCAGGTGCTAAGGATTAGTCTCGCTGATCACGAGAAAGAGGACGTCGAGCGTGGTTATATTCTTTTGGGGAAGGTTGTTATAGGTTGATTTACATTATGTAAATGTGTAACCATTTTGGGATAGTTGTACCAATCAATGACGTCACTAAGAATTGTATATTTGTATTTTGTTGGGCATAAACTTGTGGAAGTTTATGATAGTTGTAGTTGGTTTTTATCAAACTTGATTTTGTAAAACTTTGGATCATCACCTTTTGGTATCAAATGGAATTTTTAACTTCAGTATTTCTGAGTTTTGGTTTTAGAGTCGACGTCCAGCTCGCGGTCTCGGGCCCGCGGGGTCCGGGGTCGCGACAATGTAAATGTATAACCTTAAAGGGTAGTGTATCCGTGACTTGATCTCTGTAACACCTATTTTTTGGATAATGTTGGTGTTCGTACTTTTGTATAGTTGTTGTTGGCCTTCGTGCCAAGTACTTTCGTTGTGAAAGTTGTTGAAAGTAAAGTGGAGGTTTTGAACTTCAAAGGTGGATTTTATTTATCTTTATGATAGTTTCGAAAAGTTTTTGTTAAAAGTGTTTTATGACGTCTTCCGTGCGCGTCCAGAGCGTGGGGCCAAGTAGGATCACGGGTACGGGGCGCGACAGCGTTTAGGACAAGGTATGGGCATTATGAGTTTGTCGTGATGCCATTTGGGTTAACAAACGCACCAGCTGCATTCATGGAGTTGATGAATAGAATATTTCAGGAGTACTTAGACAAATGTGTGATAGTATTCATTGATGATATTTTGGTGTACTCGAAGACAAAGGAGGAACATGCTGAACATCTGAGGATAGTACTAGAAATTTTGAGGAGACATAAATTATACGCGAAGTTTAAGAAATGTGAATTCTCGTTGGAGAAAGTAGCATTTTTGGGACACGTAGTGTCGAAAGAGGGAATTTCTGTGGATCCGACAAAGGTGGAGGCAATAATGGATTAGGAAAGACCGACTACAGTAACCGAAATAAGGAGTTTTTTGGGTTTAGCTGGTTACTATAGAAGGTTCGTAGAAGGATATTCGAAGTTATCAGGACCATTGACGAAGCTGACGCAGAAATCAGCCAAGTTCGTTTGGTCAGAAGAATGTGAGAAAAGCTTTCAAGAATTGAAGAATAGATTAGTATCTGCACCAGTATTAACACTACCGACAGGGACGGAAGGTTTTGTTATCTACAGTGATGCGTCGTTGAAAGGACTAGGCTGTGTACTGATGCAAAATGAGAAGGTGATAGCTTATGCATCTAGGCAGTTGAAAGTGCATGAAAGGAATTACCCGACCCATGATTTGGAGTTAGCAGCAGTAGTGTTTGCCTTGAAAATTTGGAGATATTATCTGTATGGCGTGAAATGTCAGATTTTTACAGATCACAAGAGCCTTAAGTATATCTTCACGCAGAAGGAATTGAATATGAGACAACGGAGGTGGCTAGAACTTCTCAAGGATTACGACTGTGAAATATTGTATCATCCTGGGAAAGCCAACAAGGTGGCAGATGCCTTAAGTAGGAAGAATCACGGAATGTTGGCTACGTTGATCTCTAAGGGGGTAAGCATATGGAAAGATGTCAAGGAGATGAACTTGATAGTAAAAGTAAGCGGATACTTGGCTCGACTGACGTTACAACCTGCATTGTTGGGCAGAATTAAAGAGGCACAAGAGTTAGACGAGGAGAGAGAAACTCTAATCGGAAAAGGGCAAGCAAAGGGTCTTCACATGGGCGAAGATGGAATTCTGAGGTACCAAAAGAGAGTATGGGTGCCAAATAATGATGAAATTAAGAGAGAGATACTGAGAGAAGCTCATTGCTCAAAGTTATCTGTACATCCGGGGAGTACTAAAATGTAAAGGGATCTTAAGGAGTCATATTGGTGGAATAATATGAAGAATGATGTGGCAGAGTATGTGCATAGATGTCTGACGTGTCAACAAGTTAAGAGTGAACATCAGAAGCCAGCAGGGTTACTGCAATCATTACCAATTCCCGAATGGAAGCGGGAGAATATTGCTATGGATTTCGTAAGTGGGTTGCCAAAGACGGCAGGGAAGTATAACGCTATATGGGTTATCGTAGACCGATTGACTAAGTCAACACATTTTCTGGCAATCAAGAAGACTGATTCGTTGGAGAAGTTGGCCAAGTTGTACATCGACGAGATAGTAAGGTTACATGGAATCCCGGTCACAGATCGAGATGGTAGGTTCACTTCTAAATTTTGGAACAGCCTACAGGAAGCATTGGGAACAGAATTGACCATGTGTACGGCGTTTCATCCACAGAAAGATGGACAGTCGGAAATGACTATCCAGACACTAGAAGACATGCTGAGGGCTACTTCGTTAGATTGGCCAAACGCATGGGACGAACACTTACCGTTAGTGGAATTCCAACAACAGTTTCCATGCCAGTATTGGGATGGCACCATACGAAGCATTGTATGGGAGGAAGTGTAGATCACCGGCGTGTTGGGACGAAGTTGGTGAGAGGAGGTTAAGTGGACCGGAACTCGTACAAGTCACGGCGGATAAGGTACAACAGATCCGGAAGTGGCTACAGACTGCGCAGAGTAGGCAGAAGTCTTACGCAGACAACAGAAGACGAGAACTAGAATTTCAGCCAGGGGATCGAGTATTCCTAAAGATATCACCCACGAAGGGAGTTATGCGTTTTGGGATTAAGGGAAAGTTAAGTCCACGATATGTGGGACCATTCGAAATTCTTGATAAGATCGGGGAAGTGGCTTATCGATTGGCGTTACCGCCGGTATTAGCTGGAGTGCATAATGTGTTCCATGTCTCCATGCTAAGGAAGTATATTCATGATCCGAGTCATGTGATAGAGTACAAGCAGTTAAGAGTTCGGGCAGATTTGACGTACGATGAACGACCAATCAAGATCGTCGACCGAAAAGATGAGGTCGTAAGAAAGCGTACGGTTCCCTACGTAAAAGTTCAATGGAGAAATCGCTCAGAAAGAGAAGCGACATGGGAACAAGAAAGTGAAATGCGTGAATTGTACCCGGACATCTTCTCGGATTAAGACATGTCAAAGTTTGAGGACAAACTTCTTTTAAGGGGGTAAGAATGTAATAACCCAAAAATTTATTTAATTATTTTAATTCATTCTAAATTATTTTAATTAAAGGATAGTTAAAATAATGGGTTAAATTATGAAGTGGGCCAAATAATTAAAGAGATGGGTCAAATGGTAATGGGCTCAAGTGGGTTAACCCAAACATAAAACAATAGGTCAAGCCCAATCCAAAGTATAAATACTTGAGTTAGTGAAATTAGGTTATTCTTCTTTATCACAAAAAAAAAAAAAAAAAAAGGAAAACAAAACCCTAAATCTACCCTAGCAGCCGCCGGCCAAGGAGGAGGGAGGAGAATTTTTGGCATTGTTGTTGAGTCTAATCCGATCATCTTCAAGGTAATACCAAACCCCACCTCCTAAAATTCGTTTCATTGGATTTGAATTAATAAATCTTAATCTATGCATGTTTAAAGGAAATAATCGTTAGGGTTTTGCATGCTAGTAAATTAATGGTGGAAATTTTAATGGTTAAATGCCTAGCTTTATTTTAAGTTTGATTCTATGATCATGAAAGGGATGAATTCATATTTTATGATGTATGGGAATAGTAATATGAGTTTAAGAATGCTGTGAATAGTAATCGGAAGTTTAAGAATGCTGTGAATAGTAAACTGAGGTTAAAAAGCTGTGAATAGTAGTCTGCGATGAATAGTAACTTACGCTGTGAATAGTAAACTGAGTTTAAAAAGCTGTGAATAGTAATCTGCGATGAATAGTAATTTACGCTGTGAATAGTGAACTGAGCTGGGAATAGTGTTTCATGTGATTGATGAAATCCTAAAAGCCATATGAATTAGGTATTGATTCTTGGTTGAGAATGTTAAGAATTGGGACGGAAAGTTAGTATTTTCGTTAAGTTTATAATGAAAAGAAAACATAATCTTTAAGAGGGTTATTAAAAAGTTGGAAAACTAACTTGAGAAACTAGAATAAGTAATTGGAAGACCTTGGAAGTTAGAAAGTTAACGAGAAAGGAAGGGATTAAAAGATTGCAGTTAGTTTCCTAACGACAAAGGGACTAAACTGAAAAAGGATAAAGCTAGAAGAATTAAAAAAAGAAAACATTTGGGGTTAGAGGGGTCTAAGTGTTAAAAAGAAAACTTGGGGGACCTTTATGAACAAAGAACCAAAGTCAAGGGACTTAATTGACAATAATTGAAAGTCAAAGGACTTAATTGACAATAACTGAAAGTCAAAGGACTTAATTGACAATAATTAAAAGTCAAAGGATTTAATTAACAATAATTGAAAGTTGAAGGACCAATTTGCAATTAACCCAAAGTTAAGGGACCAAATTGTAATTAACCTAAAGTTAAAGGACTTAATTACAATTATATTAAAGTTAAAGGACTGACTCGCAAATCAAAGTCAGAAACTTAAATGTAAGAAAGGAGTAACGAAGTAAAGAAGTTAAAACACATCTCTCAGTTAACTAAGTAGAAGTAGTTAACAATGTTGAGAGTACTAAAGTAAATTACTCGGTGCCTTGTAGATTTGCACAGAGGGAAGATTGCAAGGAAAAGCAATTCAGGTAAGGATTTACGTTCCTTACAGTATTTGAACTCCTGTTTATTGGAATTCCATATTCTTTCTATAAGTTAGCTATCAGTATGGCATGATAGTATTTGAATAAACTCCGCGTTATTGAACGTTCCTTTGAAAGAATCCGTACTTAGTGATGTCCCCATTGATCTACTAAGTATCGAAGTTTGAAACTTGTATCACATACTTGTACCTTGGTATGTTCTCATTTTAACTTGTAAGTTAACCACTTACTTGTTAGAGTGGCCAATGTCCAGTTAGAAAAGACATTGACGGACAGTCCAGTTAGAAAAGGCTCGTCCTTAAACTAGGGACTGCATGAGTGATCACATGCCTTCTCTCATGAATTGTCTGATTACAAGGATGATTCTAGACCCCGAGCATATATGTGTGGATACCATATATGTTACGACCCACACTATTGGCTTGGAAAAGCTAGGTGTACAAATTGTACCTTTGGCATTGAGGTTATAATGTACGTTACCCTGGAATTGACGGAACTTGAATGAATCCCTTTGGATTGTAGTGCCATAATC
Source organism: Campanula takesimana (assembly GCA_026119855.1). Classification (NCBI taxonomy): domain Eukaryota; kingdom Viridiplantae; phylum Streptophyta; class Magnoliopsida; order Asterales; family Campanulaceae; genus Campanula; species Campanula takesimana. The sequence continues at coordinate 1,019,730 of JAOWBW010000028.1, forward strand.
CTTTGGAAGTAAAATCTTAAGAGAATTGTGACTGTATTGTTCTGTAGTCTTAAATCAAAAAGTAACTGAACCTATCTTTGTAAAAGTTATTCATAGTATTCGTTCTGGTCGTCTCTCCTTAGTAACCGGAGAGGCCACGTATGAACTTACTGAGAATTTGTTCGCTCACCCCTTCTCTATAAATTTTGTTTCAGGATTTAAGTAGAAGGGAAGGACAAGGAAAGTAGCCGTAGGAAGAACGGCAGATTGAAGATTCTTATTTAGTTGTTTTAAGAACGTTTATTTATTTTGGTGTAAGTTAAAGTACATTGATGGCTGGGGTTGTTTCCCTGCTAAGACAAGCTTTTAAGTTACGCTTCCGCATTTATTTTGAATTGATGATGTAATAAAGGGCCAGTTGTGAACCCTAATTGAGGTATTAATTATTGTTATTTAATGCCATTAAATGCTCAAGATACAGTAAGCAAATTCGGGGTGTTACAATGTTGTCCTCTTAAGTTTGCCACAATTGCTGTTAACATTTGTTTTCAAGAACCTATTTGTTTGTAAATATAATGACTTTATTACTTTGATAATGACTTTAGGTGGCATGCGTGACCTACGAGTCATAGTTGACAATGCATTGCTTATTACTCCTTCCGTACCAAAATGATCTTCACATTTTTTTCGCCGTTAGTATGAAGGAACTTTGAACAATAATTTTAGGTTGATTTTGTTATATTAATGAAAATCTAAAATTTGTAAGTGATAAACCATCAACAATACTATCAATAACAACTTTTAGATTTTCATTATGATAATTCAATCAACCTAAAATTATTGCTCAAAGTTCCTTTGTAGTAACAGCGAAAAAAGCGTGAAGATCATTTTGGGACGTAAAGAGTATTACTTGTTTGTAATGTTTTGGTTATTCTGTAAGTTGTGTTTAGAGGGAGTAATTTATTTTCCCTTCTGATCACCATGTCGTCGAATGCAAATCGTTCACTTCAATCGTCTTCCAGCAAGTGGGTCAAACACTAACTGATGGTGGCACGATGTTCAACGTTTTCATCGATTTCACTTTCTTTTTTCTTTGCTAAAAACTATTCTGTCAGATTGTTGATTGGTTTTGGATATTGAAGAATGTTGGATAATTTTCTTTCAGATTGTTAAATGGTTTTGGTTTTAATGTTTTGGTCTTTTGACTCCTGACAATGAAGGTATTTCAGATTGTTAAATGGTTTTGGTTTTAATGGTTTTGGTTTTAATGTTTCTGGGTTTCTGTGTGAGATAGAAATATATTGATTTTTGAGCCTCAGAAGTTCTACCAAGCTCTTGCAGTAAGGCTTGAGCCTTTCAAAAATGATACAATTGAGCTTGTTAAGCTGGTGAAGTATTAGGGATGGCAATTTGTCCGAACCCGATCCGTTTCGAAGGCATTTCGATCCGAAAAATTAGGGTTCAATTTGCAATTTTATGATCCGAGCGGGTTCGGGTTTGGATTCAGTCAACACTTCCGACCCGACCTGAAATATTTGTTTCTTTAATTTTTTAGTACTGCCCCTCCTACTTTAAACATTTACACTTTTCACCTACCTATATATATATATACTAAAGTTAGAGTTTAACACGCCAAAAAAGAACACGCAGCTTCATTATGTCGTTTCTCTCTGCTTGTTCTCGCCAGTTCTCGCCGTTGCATCGCCGCCGCCTCCGTCTCCATCGCCGTCGACTGCAGCATCCTCGCCATCGCGTGCTCCTTGCGAAGGTAAAAGACTTTAACTTTAATCTCTTGGCTTTTCCTGATTTCAAATTTAGGGCTTCAATTTCATATTAGAAATTCAATTTTGAAGCCCTAAATTTGAAACTTCATATTATAAATTTGATACAAATTTAATTTTGAAGCCCATTCTTTGATTGGTTGAGAGTTCAGAAAGGTCCCCAAAAATCATCTTCAAAAGATGAAAAGAATGTGTAAGTCAGTTATTTACAAGCTTCGAGGGGTTCATCTCATCTTTCCTTGGTTCATTAGGCTGATGTTGCGGATTGGATCGGGGCACGGATCATAGACAATCGGATCGGTTCGGGTTCGGCAAAGGGCTCCCATAGTTCGGATCAGTTCAGACCCGACTCAAATCCGACCCATTGCCATCCCTATGAAGTATGGCTAATTGGACATAAAATGTCTGTGATTTATGATTGTGAACATTTACATGTTAAAATTGGTAGTACTCATTCCGTCTCTGAAATGATTTTTTCATTTGTCATTTATTTATTGTGATTTTTACCAATAAGTCCCTGGGGGAAGGTGGTATTTACCAATAAAAACACAACATTTCAAATTCTACCTTAGGGTCCTTAGGTTCAAATCAATTTTACCAATAAATCCCTTGTACCTTTTAAATGGAAAAAATACCCCCAACCCAAATTAAATCCTCCAACACCTCTAACCTTTGACCATTTTGACTGCCACCTTTACATTTGACCACCACTGCCCGCCGCCGCTGACCGCCGTCGACCACAACCACCGGCGAGCCGCCGGTGACCGCTGCCAACCACCACCTCCTCCAAACCGGCCGCCACCGCCGCCGGTGACTGCTACCGACCACCACCGCCACAACCATATGCATCCCCAAGTATTTTAAATAAAAATTATTTGCTCTTGTGAGGATTTGAACCCAAGACCTCTTTGTCTTGCTAAGACTCCTAACCACTATGCCAAGCTTCTTACTTGTTCCATTAGTAGACTATTATATATTTAACACTACAACCTCACATTTATTGTTGTCTTTTTATTTTTTTGTTAAGAGTATTAATTCTTCACAATTGGACAATTACTCATTTTTAATAAAAAAAAATGAGATAAATTTATTTCACAATTGTTTAAAGAGCATTTGACAATATAGTTCTGAAAATGAATATCCTTTGTAAAAACTATGCGATGAATTTCTTAGTTGTTACACTCAACTCATGTGTTAACAACTGAGAAATAAATTTACCATTTCTTATATTAAATTCGTGTGGGAATAAATGAGAAATGAATATCTCATTTATTATCATATTAACAACAGAGAAAAAATGATAACTGAGAAATGAATGTACCAGTTCTTGTACTCAAATTCATATGTGAATAACTGAGAAATGAATGTCTCACTTATTATATAATTAAACCGATAAATTGAGTCATCAATTGTGAAAAATGAGAGATGATTTTATCAGTTTTTACTCAATTATGAATAACTGTTAAATGAATATCTCAGTTATTATATTCAAATTCATGTGTGAACAACTGTGAAATGCATGTCTCAGTTATTATAATGATTGTGGAAAATTGAGAGATGAATTTATCAGTTTTTAAAATGAAAAATGACACAACTGTGAAATCACACAACTGTGAAATCACATAATTGAGAAATCATACAACTGAGAAATCAGTTGAAAAATGATTTTAGAAGTGAAAAATGAAATTTTATTTTCTAAAATTGTGAAATTAATTGAGAAATGATTTTCTCAAATTTTTACTAGTGAAAAATAAAATTTTTATTTCTAAAATTTGAATTATGTGTTGAGTGTACTTGTTTAATTCGATTTGACAACACAATTAAAACGGTGGTCTCGGATTATTTTTTCAATTTCTAGATTTTGAGATATTACATTTTAAAATTTTGAGAGGAACAAAAAAAAGAAAAGAGAGAAAAAGTAGGAGGGAGAGGGATAGACAACGCATGAATGAAGAAAGAGAAAGAGAAAGAGAAAAAAGAAGGAGAGAGAGAGAGAGAGAGCAGATGGAATATACTCTTTTTTTTTGGCAAACAAGCTTATATACATAGGAAAGTTACTTTACAGCCATTTTGGTTATACTGTGCGCGCATCTTCAAGCAAGCAGGGGAATTTTGGTCCAAGGAAATTGAAGGGACTTATTGGCGAGTTTCCATAATGTCTGTCCTTATTGATTATTTTTGTTTGGATGAGGGACTTATTGGTCAAAGTCTCTTATTTATTGTCTCAATTTTATTTTTCTTAAGGTTAAATGTGCATATAATCTAAATGTGAAGATTATTTTTAGACGGAGGGAGTAGGAATGAGTAGGGATGGAAATTTTACCGAACCCGAACCGTATCCGAGACAATCCGACCGGGGATGGGTGGGTTTGGTAATAGATTTTTAAAATCCGACGGGTTCGGATACGGTTTTGGTATATGTCTGAGATCCGCCTGTATCCGACCCGTATACAATCCGAATGAATTTTATACACGTATCCGACCCGTATCCGACCATATCCGTCCGTATCCGACCCGAGCCTTATATTAAGCTATTTATTATTTTACCCTTGGTTGAAATCAATTATTACAACCCTACCCTTGTGGAGTATATGCTATCAGTATCACAGTACCTAGGGTTTGCATTTCTATTGTTCAGCCGCTGTTAAGAGTCTTAAGAGGGAGAGAGGGCGACGCCGACCGACGACGGACCGACCAGGCGACGCGACGAGAGAGCTCCGGCCATCACTACGGATTGCATTTTAGGTGATGATTTCTTCTCTTTCGATTCTCATTTTCTAATCCCGATTTTGAATCAATTCAATTATTAACTAAATTAAATCTCTCAGTTTGAAGGTTTTCTTTTAATTTCAAAGTTCAAAACCGCCGTTAAGACTAAGAGAGAGAGGGGCGACGCTGACGCCGTCGATTGAGCAGACGATCGACCTCAACGGCTACTGATTCTGTTTGCATTTCAGGTATGCTCTCTTCTGTTTCGATTCTTGTTTTCTAATTCCGATTTTGATTTCGATTTAATTTTGATTTTGATTTAATCTTGATTTTGATTTTGATTTCACATTCATGCTTTTTTTTATTTTTCATTCATACCCTAGTAGTAGATTATCTAATCTCACAAGTTTCTGTATTTGTTTTCCCAGTTCATTTGAAAATTTTAGATTATTTCACATTCATGCTTTTCATTTGAAAATTTTAGATTATTTTTGGTTCTTGGGGTTGAAATTGGAGTGATTTGGTAAAATCGGATACGGTCGGATACGGGCGGGCGGATACGGACGGATACGGGTTCACCCCTAGCCGAATACGGACGGATACGGATACGGTCTATGTAGCCTCGGGTCGGATACGAGTTTTTCTATATCCGGACCGTATTCGACCTGTTGCCATCCCTAGGAATGAGTGTTGTTACTTGTCAAAAAGTTACTCCCACCGTCCCAAATTAATGTTCTTATTTTGACTTTACACGGAGATTAAGAAAAAGTAAATGTTGTGAGTATGAAAAGTAAAGTAGGAAAGAGAAAGTGTGTAGGGAGTTTTTGTTGTGAGAATGAGAAGTGGGACCCACTTTCCATTTTAGGTAATAAAGTAAAGTAAGAACCTTAAATTGGGACAGACTAAAAAGGAAAGTAAGAACCTTAAAGCGGGACAGAGGGAGTACATATTATTTTTTCTCATTTATTGAAAAACACTTGAACTTGGTGATTTTTATGTTACTTTTTTCATCTCAAAATTAATACACTTCATTATAATTTCTTTGGGCCCCAGCAATAGTCCAAAGCCCATTTGAGATGAGTTGGTTTTGAAACTATTAAATAAATCTATAAACTAATCACATTCAGATTCAGTTGACCGAGTAAACTGACTCGACCCGACCCGACCCGATTAACCGACTCGACATGATGTACTTGAGCCGGACCTGGGTTACTCGAGGGACTCGCCACTCACAACTCGGGTCGAGTTCGACAACACCTTCAGCTGTTCGACTCGGCTCGACAAAACCCGACTCGACTTCAGTTCTTCAACTAACTGTAGATACCCCAGGGCGGGGCCACGGCTTGGCTAGAGCGCGTGGGTTACCCTAGGATGTCTAATTGTGTTTTAGAGTCGCCACCCACGTTTTTGAGGAACATAAGAAAACCTAATGTTTTTGAGCCTAAGTTTGATTTACGAAAACATAGATTCTTTGGGGTGAGGGGTTCGGGGGTTAGGTTACGAAATGGGAAGTACTTAAACACCCATTTCGCCCGAGCGAAATCGGTCTTGTTTGTTCATAATTCACTTTTAAAGATAAATGTGTTCTTCCTATTAAAATGATGATAAAAAGGGGTTTTAGAGTTAAAATGTAGGGAGATGACTCCTAGGCCAATTCAATGTAATGAAAGGACCGTTGGTGTCATGTCCCAAATGATTTTGGGTGATTGCACATTTGATTGAAGAAGAAGAAGAAGAAGGAGAAGAAGAGAAATGCTTAAGACATTTACCTATAGTATCCTTCAAAAGAGAACCTCTTGTAAAGCCTTGAAGAAGAGGTTGAATACTTTGTTGAAGAAATCCCAAGGGAAAGTCTAGGAAAGAAGTGAGTAAAAGGTCTAAAAATAATGATTTCCAAGGTCCTCCTCCAATGATGGATTGGAGGGGCTTTTATAGTTGAAAAAGGATTGTTTTTGGAGCCAAACGGAGTCTCCAAGAAATCTTTCCCGGGCAAAATCATGTATAATGAGCAAGGGAGAGATTCTTGGGCAGAATCTGTAACTGACACGCCCCAGAAGCGCGCGCATCCCACCTAGGAGGCGGAAGGCGCGCGCGTCTGGCCTCAAGGGGCGGAGGCGCGCGACTCTGAGAACAATTTTTGACAGAATGGACTAGAAAGCTAGAACTGTTATTCAGTTTAGTCCCGGGACTTAACGGAGTCCGTCTGGAACTTAACCAAAGTAACAAAAACTAACAGAAAACACTTAGAAGAGGGAGAAACACAAAACCAAGTGTGCAATCAGGGTGAGCGGTCCAAGGCGGGGTGTCTACAGAGCCCCTCGGCGGCGTGGATTGCGAAGCAAACGCGCCGACGAAAGACAGACATCCGCCTAGGACATCACCAAGAAAAGGAAAAGACTCGATAAAAGCAGGAATTTGAAATTGCGAGGGATAGAGGTGCGCTCCCTGTGTGAGCGGCTTTGAGAGATAAGGGTGCGCTCCCTGTGTGAGCGGCTTTGCCAATAGCGGGATCCGTTTGCTGAGAGCGGGATCTGTTTGCTGGAAGCGGGACCTGTTTGCTGATAGTGGGATCCGTTTGCTGGAAGCGGGACCTGTTTGCTGATAGCGAGATCCGTATGCTGGAAGCGGGACCCGGAGGACCGTTTGCTGAAGTGCGGGACCCGGAGGACCGTCTGCTGAAGTGCGGGACCCGGAGGACCGTCTGCTGAAGTGCGGGACCCGGAGGATCGTCTGCTGAAGTGCGGGACCCGGAGGACCGTTTATTGAAGTGCGGGACCCGGAGGACCGTTTGCTGAAGTGCGGGACCCGGAGGACCGTCTGCTGAAGTGCGGGACTGTTAGTACCCGATCTGAAAATGAGTTTATTAGGGCTTTCCCAAATATACAAGGACTTTATGGGAATTAGAAACCTTGCAAAGACTTGTCCCGGATTCCCAAAAATAGCTCAATGTTCTAGAAAACATTAAATATGGACATTTAGGGTTGGCTTGTATGAACAGTAAAACCCTAGCTTGAATTTCAAGTCAGCGCGCAACGATGGCCACGCGGCCACTTTCGCCGCCGCCCTCAATATTGGCCACGCGGCCACTTTCGCCGCCGCCCTCAATATTGGCCACGCGGCTACATCCGCCCCGGATGATCTGGACCATCAGATCTTCCCCTCAGTTTACTATATAAACCAATCTCATGCTATTGGTTTAGGGGGATCCGAATTGGAGAGTTCTTAAACACAATTTTGCTCTCTAATTAGCATTCAAACCTCCAAGAAGATCAAGGTTTATTTCTTGCCAACATAGGTAAGTTTTCTAACTTTTTCTTCGTGTTCTTGCATAATTTCTAATGTAGATCTTTAATATTCATGTTCTTGCATGTTTATTCATAGTTTCTTCATATGCTTTGCATGTTCATTCATATGTTCATATATGTTCTTCGCATATTCATCATATTCTAGATTAAAACCTTATTTATGCTATATTTAGGGTTGTGATCTTCATGTTTACATGTTATTTCATAGCCGATGATGATCTAGGGTTCATCAACCCGAACATGACCTAGGAACTACTTCTAAACCCTAATCTTTAGGTAATTTCCCCCTCATTATGCATGATCCCGATTCTTCTGTCTATTCTAAATTCTTCTCGAACTACGCTGACCTGAGCTTCTCACATTGAGAGGAACGTAGGCAATCTTCGGATCCGGTCTCAAACACTAACATACTACTAACACATTCATCATGATAGAAAGACCGATCATTCGGGCAATAGGAGTGATAACGTTCAATATTCTTCTCTTGTTGTAATTTGACCCCCGAACCCACTAAAAATGCTTTTTTCAATGTTTTGGCTATAATTAAAACGGCGTGGCGACTCTCATAATTTTAATGTTACTATGAATATTCCCAATTTCAAACACACGTATTCACAGGGACCCGGAGGACCGTTTGCTTTGGGTGAATGTAGATTTTGTTAGATGAGGAAGCAGTGATTCTGTGGCTCATCCCGGACCAAATTGTTGTCGTGAGTTGTACTTTGACTGTTTGACTTTGACTTTTGACGGGGTGCGGGCACAGTTGACTGCGGAGTGCTTTATGCTGGGGATGAATTGTAAAAAACTGATCTTTGAGAAAATAAAATACACCCTACTTTGAATGGGAGTTTCTATCTTATTTCAGGTTGAAGGCGCTTGAATGTGCCTGGGCTTGAACTGACAAAAGCTATTTCTGGAGCATTTTCTACCTGGGACGCGGGCGCTTCCTCTCTTGGAGACGAGATGCGCGCGCCTTGTAAATTGGTGTCGGGAGGCGCGCGCCTCTGGGAGGCGAAATTCAGGGCTTGATATTTGCTGACCAAAAGTTCCCCCAACAGCTATAATATCATCTTCTGGTCGATAATTCGATTCCAACAGCCTTTTTCTGCCATTTTTGAACACCATTTTATTGCCCAATTTTGCTTATAACCTTCTTTCCCATGGCCTCCAACCTTTTTAGTCTTGGTGCCGAGGTTGTCAAGAGTTACGAGAAGGATTTGTCGACATTTGTTTATTCTTTCAAGACCCATACCAAGAATGCTTTCATCAAAGATTTCGGATTTCGAATTCTTTTTACTTTGCGAACATTGAAGCCGGATTGGGATTTGTTGAAGGCTGCTGCAGCCTTCTGGGATTGTGATAGTCATGCTTTCAACTTTTCAGCTAATGAAATGGTGCCGACTGTCGATGATTTTGGGGCCATTTTGGGCATGCCTTTGGCCGGTCGGATTGCCGTCCCTAAGTATCATCGCGGTGTTGTTGATTCTTGGGTTGACCTCCTGAATCTCCCTGTTGGAGAGGTGAAGAAGATGATGCACGGGACCGTTGTTGATATGACTGAGCTTCCGATGTTTTTCAGTTTGCATTCGTAAGATGTCGCGGTTCAGTCCTTTAAAAGAAATGCCATGGCTGTCTGCCTTTTCAGCGATGTTTTGTTTGTCACTCCTCTGGGTACTGCGGATGCGCAGTTTGTCTGAGATCGTGTTGCAGGCGAAAGGACAGCGATTTAGCATAGTTCCGCTCATTGTAGGAGAGACCTTGCATGGTTTGGACGAGTTGCACCGTACAGGCGAGATGCGACGAGGAAGCCCCTTGCTTTTGACCATATGGCTTCGGGAGCATTTCAGGCTTTATGCGTCGGATGGCGACCTTTCTCCTTTTGCTGTCCATAGGCGACGGTTGCTGATTAGAGATTTGGCCGAAGAGGGTTGGAGAAGATTTTTTGCTTCTCGTCTTATAGCTGATGTTGAGTGGTGTCCTTGGGGTCTTCGCCCTTTTGTGGAGTGGACGTCCGGTTTTCAGTACGTGGTTTTACCCGGGTTGAGAGATTCTTCGTTTTACCAACCCGAACGGGTTCTGAGGCAATTTGGCCGTCAGCAGATAATTCCTTTTCCGAGGGACGGGAGGCTTCATCCAGTTTCTTATATGGGTCCGGACTTTTCGAATGAGCTTCAGTCGGCTTGGGGAGATGATCGTAACCGTTGGGCTTTCGCTCCATTGCACCGGGGTAGTATTTTCCTTCCCGAGTGTTACTTGGATCATTTGCTTGGTACCGTCTACCGTGGCATTACTTGGGTAGATTCTCTTCGGGCTGAGTTTCTAGGAAAGGACTTTGAACCTAGCAGTGCTTTGAGGTACAAGGAAGCTGCTGCTGATGTGAACAACATTCTGACCGACCCTTTCGGTACCCCTTTGGATGACTTTTATGCTCGGAGGCGCTCTGTTGCGCAGAAGATATCGGTCCGTATCAGTGTCCCTAGGCCCCCCAAGAAGAGTAGGATTGATGGTCGCTCGGGTGGTCCTTCAAAGGCCAAGATTTTTCCTAGTACCCCCGAGAGATTGCAATTAAAATAGACCAATTGTTTTAAGATTTAATGTTTTAATGTCTTTTAGTAGCTCAACATTTTCATTGTAATGATCAAAATAATTTAATGAATGAATAAAAATTGCATCTCGTTAATTTGAAATGATTTGGGTATTTGTTTATGTTTTAGACCGCACCCGAAGGTTGCCTACGTTCCTCCAGTGTAGAGGCTCAGGTCTCCGTAGTTCAAACAAACGAAGACATTTTTTTATTTTTTTTTGTGTGCACCCTGTTTTTTGCCTAGACCGCCCTTTCGGGTTTTCAATCTAGCGGGCTTCTTTTTTGCACGTGCTTTAATTTTTGCCTAGGCCGCCCTTGCGGGTTTTCAACCTAGCGAGCTCTTTTTTTTTTTTTTTTTTTTTTTTTTATGGTCTTCGTTTATTAGACGTAGAATCTCTTCAATTTGTCGAGGTTGACTTCCTTTGGCAGCTGATCTCCGTCTAAATCCACAAGTCGGACTGCACCGCCGCTTAGTATCTTATTGACTACGTACGGACCGATCCATCGGGGTCCCCATTTTCCAAGGGGGTTCATGGCATTAGGAGGGTGTTGTCTTAGGACCAAATCTCCCACGCTGATGTTTCGGGGCTTCACCTTTTTGTTGAAATCCCTAGCCATTCTTTGTTGATAGGCCCTCGTACGTTCGATTGCTCTTAGCCTTTTCTCGTCGAGTAGGGCTAGCTGTTCATATCGACTTTGCATCCAATCGACTTCATTGACTTGGTTCTCGAGGAGGACCCATAGGGATGGAACTTCGAGCTCTATTGGTAGCACAGCTTCAGAACCATATACTAGTGCATAAGGAGTTTCTCCGGTCGCTGTCCGTATTAACGTGCGGTAGCCCCATAACGCTAGAGGTAGCTTTTCGGGCTAATCCCTTCCAGTGGAGGCCATCTTCTTCACAATGGTCTCGATTGTCTTATTAGCTGCCTCGACCGCGCCGTTTGCTTGAGGGCAGTATGGAGATGACTTGTGCTTAGTAATCTTGTATTCTACCAGGAGTGTGTCCATCTCTTTCTCGAAGTGAGAACCGTTGTCTGAGATGATCTCATGAGGAACGCTGTATCGGCACATGATGTGGGTTTTCACAAATTCGGCCACTTTCTTGGCGTTGAGAACTCGGTAAGCCTGTGCTTCGACCCATTTTGTAAAATAGTCCACGGCTACTAGGATGAAGGATTGTCCGTTGCTTCCAGTAGGGTGAACTTTGCCGATGATGTCTATGCCCCAACAAGAGAAAGGCCAAGGCGTGGTCATATTGTAAAGCTGTGAGGGTGGAGCGTGCTGTAGATTGGCATGGAGTTGGCATTTGGCGCACCTCTTGACTTTCTCGATGCAGTCCATTTCCATGGTACTCCAATAATAACCCATGCGGAGTATCTTCTTGGTCAACATAAACCCGTTCATGTGGGGCCCACATTCACCTTTGTGGATCTCATGCATTATTTCTTGAGCTTCGGTCTCATTTGCGCAGAGGAGATTGATCCCTTCGTGCTGCCTTTTGTAGACTCTGTCCCCAATCAGTACATATCGGGAGGCTAGTCTTTTCAATGCCATTTGAAACTTCTTATTGCTATTCTCGGGATAAGCGCCATCCTTGAGGAAATTCATGATATCTGCGTACCACGGGGAATTTTCTTGGACCTTGTTGATCTCAATACTCATGCAGTATGCCGGACTGTTTCGTCGGGAAATTTTAAAGGGCTTCACCATTTTACCCTTAGGTATTTCGACCAGTGAAGCGATGGTAGCTAGTGCATCAGCGAAACGGTTTTTGTCCCTTGGCAAGTAGTTGAAGGTGATTTCTTGAAACTGTTCAACCAACTCCTCGAGATGTTGACCATACCGTTGCAGAGACGAGTCTTGGATCCTCCATTTTCCAGATGTCTGATTGATGATGAGCAAGGAATCACCGAATACTTCTAAACTTGTGACGTTTCTTTCGAGGGCTGCTTCGAGCCCTGCTATGCATGCTTCGTACTCAGCGGTGTTGTTAGTGGCTTCAAATTCGAGGTGGATAGCGATTAGAGTATACATGTCCTTTGGATCAACAAGTAACATCCCTATTCCATATCCATGCTTATTGGCTGCGCCATCTAAAAAAAGTTGCCACTTATTTTCCTCTGTTGTAGCGCAAATTAAATGCTCATCGGGGAACTGTACATCTTCCCCCTTCACTTCGTCACACGGAAATTCAGCAAGCTGATCACTGAACATTTTCCCCCTGATGGATTTGAGTGTGACGTAAGTGATATCGTATCCGGCGAGCATGAAATACCATTTGGCTATTCTTGTTGACATGAAAGGCTTCTCGAAGATGTAGCGGAGCGGGTCCACTTTTGCTACCAACTTGATTGGGAAGGCCTCCATATAATGTTTGAGCTTTTGAGTCACCCAGACCAATGCAGCACAAGACTTCTCTAAGACAGAGTAGTTCTTTTCAGCTCCTTGAAACCGGCGGCTGACGAAGTAGATAGTATTCTCTTTTGTGGAGTCTCGCTGTTCTTGTGCTAACATAGCCCCTAGGGCTTCATCATTGACAGTGAGATAGAGCAAGAGAGGCTTCTCCTTGTGCGGTGGAACCAAAACTGGAGGGCATGTCAAGTAATGCTTCACTTGGTTGAAGGCTTCTTGGCACGTATCGGTCCATTCTAGAGCCACATTCTTTTTGAGTAGCTTGAAGATCGGCTCACACATGGAAGTGAGTTGGTGCACAAATCGACTGATGTATTGAAGTCTGCCCATGAAACCTTTGATTTCCTTTTGCGTCTTTGTAGGAGGCATGTCAATGATTGCCTTGATCTTGGAGGGATCAGCTTCGATTCCCCTCTCAGTGACCATGTAACCGAGAACCTTTCCTCTGATGACCCCAAAAGTGCACTTTGCGGAATTGAGTCTCATTTTGTGTTGTCGAAGCCTTTCAAATAACTTGCGAAGATCGATCAAATGTTGACCATTGGTTCCCTTCGAATGGATGATCATGTCGTCTACATAGACCTCGATCTCTTTATGAATCATGTCATGGAATAGATCCGTAACAGCCCTCTGGTAAGTAGCCCCAGCGTTCCTTAGTCCGAACGGCATGACTGTGTAGCAGAAAATGCACCACGGAGTTGTGAAAGATGTCTTGTGTTGATCCTCTTCGGACATGAGAATCTGATTGTAACCGGCAAAACCGTCCACAAATGAGCGGACTTCATAGTTGGCAGTTGAATCGACGAGCATGTCGATGTTTGGTAGTGGAAAATCATCTTTCGGAGAAGCTTTGTTCAAATCCCGGAAGTCCACACAAACCCGAACCTTGCCGTTTGCCTTTCTGACTGTCACAATGTTGGCTAGCCAAGTCGGATACTCAATGACTTTGATGAAACCCACACTGAGGAGCTTTTCAATCTCTTCTTTGACTTGTAGAGACCATTCTGGTTTGATCTTTCTGAGCTTCTGCTTTAATGGCTTGGCGTCCTCTCTGATCGGAATTCTGTGCTCCGCGACCTTTATGTCCAAACCCGGCATGTCTTTGTACGACCATGCGAATACATCCACAAATTCTCTGAGCAGTGCAGTCAATCTGTCTTTGTCATCCCCCTTGAAGAAGCTGCCAATCTTTGTTTCTTTTGGCTCTTCGTCGGTACCCAGATTAACAACATGCAATTCCTCATCAGCCCCTGGACCATTTTCACCACGACAACGAACCTGTTGAGCTAGTTCATTTAGGTATGTTATGTTTTCGTGGTCTATTTCATCATAATTTGAATCGTTATTAACTTGTTCATTAAGTTCGTTATTAGTTAATTCATCATTTATGATGTTTGCAATCTCGGGGTACTCAGAAATATAAAAATTTTCGTTAGCAAAGAAAGGAAACACACGCTCGGCTATTGCCTCCATATCCTCTTGGGTGAGGGCATTAGAAACACTCTCAGACTCGAAAGTAAGTGTGAGCCGCTCTTCCTTTGCTGCTGTACGGGGTATGCAACCCATTTCTCGGACCAAGAAATCCTCGGATACTAAGGGCCCCTTCGTTGAATACCAGTTGTTGATTGGTTCGGAGCTTGGCGGGATCTTACTGATGGTTTCCTTTTTGACAACGGTGTCGTAGATGGCGTTGACTTGACAATCGTCCATGATGGCAAATTCTTCGAACATGGTGGCTAGATCGGATAGTTCTTCCCCAATGGTAATCTCTACCTCAGACTCTATAGTCACTTTCTTGCCCCACCACTCTCGGGGTGACATTGGAGTAGGTTCCCTTTCTTGTGTCGGTATTTCACAATCAGCGAAGATCTTGAGACCGGGCTTTCTGACGCCCTTGTCGTTAACCCACGGTTCGGGAAAGATCATGTACGGAACATCTTCCCTTTGGCAAACAAAGTAACCGTTTAGTGTGTTGCGGTAAGGTCTCAAGTCAGGGATTTCATATTGTCGACCTTCTTTGCGAGCTTGGGTCTTTTGATTCTTGACTGCTTGCTCGTATTTCAAGTCATCTTCGGTAGGCTCGTACCCCAGACCAAACTTGTTCTTGACAAAAGGAACTTCTACGGGGTGCATTATCCCTTGTTGATACTTCCCTAGGCCTAGACCGGGAAAGTGATTCATGTTCCTCATCATGAGGAGGATTTTAGGATTGCCGAGGGTCCATTGTCTGTTTCCCCCTTCTTTGTCGATGGTGTTGACGCCGGAGAGAGTGGCATCTTCTATCCTGTGTTGGACTTGGTGAACGGGTTATCCCCCATTTCTGTGGATGGTGACATTCTCGGCCATGATGGTGACTATCTCGTCCCCATTTCTGATCTTGACACACTGATGGAGAGTGGAAGGTACCGCATTGGAACTGTGGATCCAAGGTCGGCCCAGAAGTAAGTTGAATGAAGCGGGAACATCAAGTACTTGGAATGGGACGGACATGATCATGCTTCCAAATTCGATATCAACCTCTATCATTCCCATGACTGTACGGGCAGTGCTGTCGTACCCTCTAATGACTTGTGCGGAGGGTTGTAAATCGGAGCTTTTGAGCCCCAGTATGCCCATGACTCGGCTCGGCATTAAGTTGAGTGCAGAACCACCGTCTACTAAAACTCTTGAGATGGGTCTCCCCCTTGCCTTTACTTTGAGGTAGATGGCTTCATTGTGTTTGGACCCAAATGGCGAGAGGTCCATGTCGGAAAAAGTGATGACATTGCCGAAGTGAATGTGACCTATCATTGCTGTGAGGTCCTCAGGAGTCGTGTTAGGAGAGACTGATGTGTCATCCAAGTTCTTGATGATGAGGTCTCGGTGTTTATTTGATGATGCAATAAGGTCCCAGATGGATATGTTGGCTTGCGTCTTCTTGAGTTGTGTTAACAAAGGATCTTCGGGTATGTCGCGTGCTTGCGATCTTTGAGAAGAGGTGTTGGTTGCTGCGGTATGGGGAGGGATTGTGCTCGTTGTTACTCGGCCAATGCGAGTGAGCACGTTCACGGTCCCTTGTAGCTTCTTCTTCCTATTCTCTAAGACTTCCCTCATAATCTCATCATAGGTCACAACATAACAAGAATTATCAAGTTTATTCATATCATCGGAGCCCTCATTCACAATTGGGATCGAATGAGTGGTTCCTTCAAACTATCCTACCTCTATTACATTGACACCACCCTCATTAGGGATTATGAATTCCTTCTTGTCTATGAGGTCTTGGATGGTGTTACGGATGGAGAAACAATCCTCGGTGAGGTGGCCGGTGCATTGATGGTAGTCACACCATTTGTGGTGGGCATGATTGGGACGGAGCGGTTGTGGTTGCTTGTACCCTTGAAGAGGGGTGATTTGTCCCTTGGCCTTTAGAGCTTCATAGGCCTCGGTGATGGTCATGCCATTGAGAGGAGTGTAGACGCGGTCGTTTTGGAACCGCTTGCCTTGTGGTGGAGGGACCTTCTTGTAATTCCCCTTGTCGGTAGTAACGGCATTGATAGAAGCCTCTTTGTTTGAACCAGAGGCGGCCTTGTATCGGTAAGTAGGAGTGGCCTTTTTAATCTCCTTGAGCAAGTCATCCATGCGTACCCCCGCCTCATACATTTGGGAGAAGTCGGAGTAGCAATCCCCACTTAGGTGGGTGCGGAGATCAATCTTGAGACACTTGAGAAAGATGTCCATTTGCTCTTTTGTGTTTGGCCTCTCAACAATTTCAGAGAGCTTGTCATTACATCTCCTTGTGAAGTCAATGAAGGACTCGTTGTCTCTTTGAGTGGTGTTCTCGAGCTCTTTCCTTGTGGGTCGGTGAGTGGTGTTGCCTTGATATTGATTTTTGAAGGCAAGCATAGCGGCATCCCAATCAAGACGGACAGTGAGCAGGAGAGTTTCTTACTGTTAGTACCCGACCTGAAAATGAGTTTATCAGGACTTTCCCAAAAATACAAGGACTTTATAGGAATTAGAAACCTTGCAAAGACTTGTCTTGGATTCCCAAAATATCTCATTTATGACAAAATCCATCAAAATAGGCAACTTAGGGTTACCATAAAGCAACAGTGAAACCCTAGCTTGAAAATCACGTCAGCCAGCAGAATTGGCCAGGCGGCCAACCTTGCCACGCCTCGACCTTGGCCACGCGGCCAACATTGTCGCCGTCTTCATTCTTGGCCAGGCGGCCAACCTTGCGCCGGATGATCTGGACCATCAGATCTTCCCCTCAGTTTACTATATAAACCAATCCCAGGCTATTGGTTTAAGGATCCGATTTTGAGAGCTCTAAGTCCGAGTTTTGGAGTTCTTAAACACAATTTTCTCCCTAATTAAGCATTCAATGTTCTTACATGTTTATTCATAGTTTTTTCATATTCTTTGCATGGTCATTCATATGTTCATAATATGTTCTTCGCATGTTCTTCGTGTTTATAGATTAAAACCTTATTTATGCTATATTAAGGGTTGCGATCTTCATAAATACATGTTATTTCATAGCCGATGATGATCGAGGGTTCATCAACCCGAGGATGATCTAGGAACTACTTCTAAACCCTAATGTTTAGGTAATTCCCCCTTCATTATGCATGATCCCGATTCTTCTGCCTATTCTAATTCTCTGCGAACTACGCTGACCTGAGCTTCTCACATTGAGAGGAACGTAGGCAATCTTCGGATCCGGTCTAAATCACTAACACACTACTAACACATTCATCATGATAGAAATACCGATCAATTCGGGCAATAGGAGTGATAACGTTCAATATTCTTCTCTTGTTGTAATTTGACCCCCGAACCCACTAAAAATGCTTTTTTCAATGTTTTGGCTTTAATTAAAACGGCGTGGCGACTCTCATAATTTTAATGTCGTTAAGAATATTCCCTTTGTAAATAATAATAATCACAAGATACTTCCCATGCGTCGCTTCATCGGAAAGGGGTATTCACAGTGGCGACTCTGCTGGGGACTGCTTTGAAACTTTTTCAAACTTAGTGGGTCTAACTTTCGTTCACATCATGATGTTTGCCATGTTCTCACATGCACCTTACACTTTGCCATGTTCTCACATGCACCACACACTTTGCCATGTTTACACATGCACACACCTACCATGTTCACACATGCACACATTTTGCCATGTTTACACATGCACACACCTGCCATGTTCACACATGCACCTCACACACTTGCCATGTTTACACATGCACCCTACACACACTTGCCATGTTTACACATGCACCCTACACACACTTGCTATGTTTACACATGCACACACTTTCCATGTTTATACATGCACCTCACATACTTGCCATGTTTACACATGCACCCGTGCACCCCGCAATGTTAATACTTGTACTTTGTTGATACTTGTACTTTGTATATACCTTGCATCCTTGTACCTTTGTTATTTTCGCCTTAGTATTAGGATCAAACGAAACTCTGCTATGCTCCCTTGTACATTATTCTCTCTCTCTCTCTCTCATGCATTGCATTGCATCATCCTAACATCAAAAGCTTCTCTCTTTTCTCCTTAAAAAGAATTAGTTTCTTGCCACACACTACCCACAGTCCGTGTCAGCACTGCACAGGTCCCCATTACCCGGAATATTCGATGTGCAGGAATTTGTGCGCTACTGTCGCACTCTTTTCGAGTCACTCGTCTATCCCACTCACCGTATACGGTGGGAACCTTTTACCTAACCCGTGTCAACCCACACTAGTATAGGTGACACACCTAGGTTTTGACCGGTTGGTTTGGCTAGCTTTTTCTTAATAGTCAATTAACGTGCTGTCTATGTTGAGTCATCCCCAAGTCAATGATGAATCGAGATCTTTGAGAGAAAGTGCACAAAAAAGTGATTTCCCTACAAGGGACGTGCCATGGTGAGATGAGTGCTTGTTGTTAAGATCCCCGCTCATCATTAACTTGCGTAGGATGTAACATAGACGTCACGTTAAATGCCTTTAAGGAAGGGTTAGTCGTAGGATCCGATGGTTGGTGGAAGCCGCTTGCCCTATAGGACCCTCGCCCAAATTGTCCGTTTGGGGGTGTGCAATGCAGGTGAAAAACGAGGGGTCTATAGACGTAGTGATGGCCTCCACTGATCGTAGTTCGCTAACTAGTTGCGAAAAAGGGGTACCCCTTCCAACCAATTAGGATGTAAATAATGTATGTTTTTGTAAATTAAAATATACTTTGCATGAGCCTTCCCCCGCTCCTAAAAGATTCATTGCCCTTCAACCTTTCAGCAAAGCAAGTTTGGATCCGTTCGGGTGGTCGACTACAACGTGAAGCTTCTACTCCGTCCACGTTCTCAGTCTCGTCATCAGCAATGTCAACTCCCGCTTCAGCTTCAGCCTCTGCTCCTCCTGCTAGTGCCGCCGAGCTCAACACTGAGGCTACTCTCAATGGTATTCCCCCAAGCCTCCAGAACTTCCTCGCCGGTCTCGAAGCCAAGATCAAGAATCTCGAGGAAAGCAACAAGATGTTGGAAGACCAAAACCAACAGTTGAAGGGTCACATTCAACAAAAGGGGACTAAAACTGGTGCCCGATGGGGAGAATTTCATTTATGTCGAGGATGAAGAGGTCAATACCAACTGTCCCCCCAACACCAATGCTACTGCCTTCCCATTCCCAAGCTACCGCACTGTTCCACCTCCTTCCCTCTACACCCAACAAGGTTTCACTACCATGAGCAAGAACAAGGCTGTCTATGAACCTTCCCCTGAACTGCTTGGTGGCTACCTCTCCGCTAGCAAACTACCCGCACCCTCGTTGCCTCTGAGTATTGGGATGGCCGCTGCCACTGCTTCTACTACTCCTCTCGTCATTCTGTCAGAAACTATCCCCGACATCTCCAATCACCCTGTGGTTATGGCCATGCAAGAGCAAATGCGAAAGTTGATCGAGACCGTGGATAAGCAAAGTGCACCGACTACCAAGACAATCAACCCTAGCCAAGTGGGGGCTCTCCCCAAGGATTTCAAGATGCCTAAGGTGGCAATGTTTCATGGTGACTCGTGTCCTAAGACTCATTTGGATAGTTATGTGTTGGCCATGAGGGCTCGTGACTGCACCAACGAACAAATGGCTCGCGTATTTCATAGCACGTTGGATGGTATAGCTCTGCGTTGGTTCTTGGGGCTAGAACCAAGCGAGAGGCAAACATGGGATCAAATCAGTGCCATTTTCTGTGAGAAGTATCAAGCTAACTTGGATTGGCATGTGAATCGAACCGACCTTGAGAACACTATGCAAAAGCCCGGCGAGGCTATTTATGATTTTTACAAGAGGTGGAATCATCGGTTGTGCGAGGTCCAATACCCACCAAAAGCGAAGGAACAGAAACAGATTTTCTACAAGTGCTTGCTACCGGAGATGAAAGCAGCTATAGGTAATGGTTACTTCCCTGATTTGCGAGAAATGGTTGACGCCGGAGTAAGGTACGAAGCAGGGTTCACTGGAATTGTGCCGCCAAAGGAAAGTCCAAAGATCAACAACAACAACTCCTTCCGCTACAAGGCTCCTACTGCGCCTGCACCTCCTAGGGGTGGCAAGGAGGCTGCCGACCAAGTAAATATGGTCCAGAAAGAGGTCCCGCTGGATGTCCAAGCCGTAACAAGGAACGGGGCTCCGCCGCAAAGAGAGAGGGAACACTTTAACGATTTCAGAATGCCTATGGGGAAAGTCTTTGACGTGTTAGTCAAGAGAGGTCTTATTAAGCCTTTGGAGAATTACCAGCCCGCCTACCCAAGAACTGATTTGGACGCCTCCAAGTTCTGCAAGTATCACAAGCACATCGGGCACACAACGGATGGTTGTATTCAATTGAAGCGCGTAGTACAAGGGTTGATCAATGACAAGAAGATTGAGAAGCCGAAGGGTCCTAATGTGGTGAATAACCCTCTTCCTAACAATGGGGGTGGGGTGAATATGGTGCAAACATGCGAGATTAGTATCCTCGAGCTCATGGATGCCTTCAACAAGATAGGGCTCACGATGGTGGATATCTTCATGGCATTAGTGACGTTAGAAATGCTCGAACCATTGGAAGGACATCTCCCCCGTCTTGGTTACGATTTGTCAAAGTTTTGCCACTACCACAAGTGCACCGGTCATACTATCGAAGAATGTTTTGAACTCAAGAAAGCCGTGCAAGAGCTCATCCACAAGGGAGTAGTCGAAGACCCTAGGGATTATGTAGATAGCAATGTACTCATGGTAGAACTTAGTGAGATCACTGATCCGGCCGAGCCTGTTGTGGCGGACTGTGATAAGATGGGTTGTATTTCAATGACTAATAATAAAGAATCTTCTTGCTACTTGTTGTCTTTAGAAGAACTAGTGAGTGAAGTCGAATCTCTAGAGGAAGAGAGTCCCAAGCCCTCTCAACCTCTTTCTTGGGCCGAAATCTTCGAGGAGGCCGAAAAGACCGAAGTTTCGCCCCCTTGTCATGACTCGCCATTGTCTTTGGAGGAGCTAAGTGCAGAAGTTTGCCTCCTTACAAGATCCGGTCAAGTGTACCAATCCGACCCGAAGGGTGCACAGAAAGTCTTCGGGAAGGAACCCGAGCAAGCCGACCTCGACAAAGAAGACCCTATCCTCACTCAACTCAAACAAACCCAAGCCCATATTTCACTATGGTCCCTACTCACCTCCTCCCTAGCCCATCGCCTCATGCTCGAGCAAAACCTCACCGCCACCATGGTACCATCCACTATTACCCCGGAGGACGTCACCCACATGATTGGTAATATCCACTATGGAAACATCATCACTTTCTCAGAGCTAGACAAGCCAGTGTTCGGAGTTGATCATAATGAGCCTTTATACATCACTGTCGAGGTGAATGACAAGAAAATTCCCCGTGTATTCATTAACAATGGTTCTGCTATTAATATCCTGCCTTCCAGGATGATGGATGTGGTCGGCGTTCATGGTGTTGATTTACGCCCATCCAAGCAAACCATCAAAGCTTATGACTCTACATGCCGCGCCGTGATAGGCGAAGTCACCTTGCCCATTACCATCGGAACAAAGATCCTACCAACCGACTTCCACGTCATAGACATCCCCGCGACCTTCTCACTCCTCCTTGGCCGGCCGTGGTTACATCAGTCGGGCGCTGTCCCATCTTCCCTGCACCAGTGTGTGAAATTTCAATCTGGTAATGAAGTGACCATCATTTACAGCGATCTCGTAACCGCCCAAGGGACGGACACCAAGGGCGTTCCTGTCTTGCAGATTCAGCATGGGGAAGAGAGCCGACTCTTCAATGGCTTCGAAATAGTCGCTCAAGCACAGATCTGCACCATCGACCTCACCAAAACAACGGACAAAGTGGCACCTGTTGTCAAGATACTGCGTAACATGGGTTTTATACCGGGGCTGGGGCTAGGTAAGAACTTACAAGGCCCCACAGAATTGGTTGAAGAGGTTAATCATCGAGGGTTGTTCGGTCTAGGGTACACCCTTACTCTTGAAGACAAGATGGAGAAACAAAGGATAGAATTGCTTAAAAAGATGAAGCTTCCCTACAAAAAGCCTGAAATGCGGCCATACCGCCTGTCCCTGAATAGCTACTTTGTCAGGGAAGGCGAGGAGTTTTCGTGTTTTGAGTTCGCCGAGCCATGGATTGACCACACAGGGAAATTGCAGAAAGGGTTCGAGATTTTCAGAGATGTGGAATTCGATCGGTCCAACATGAAGCTGACTTACATGGAATATGACAAAGCCACGGGCAGAGTTAGAACCATCAGGCATGAGTACTCCACCAAGGTTGCAGATGACTTGGCAGATCAACTTGAAGCCGCAACCCTTGACAAGCCAGCAATAGAAGCCGCAGAAACTCCAAGTTTGACTGAGACGTGGGACGGCCAATATCTGCTTAAACATCTGGGTAATCTGGGGCTGCACGAAGACATGGTTGCCGTCATCGGGGACGATTCTGAAGATAAGGTGGACCCAAGGAC
The DNA here is from genome assembly GCA_026119855.1 of Campanula takesimana. NCBI lineage: Eukaryota > Viridiplantae > Streptophyta > Magnoliopsida > Asterales > Campanulaceae > Campanula > Campanula takesimana. The sequence goes on from JAOWBW010000028.1 coordinate 1,042,508, forward strand.
ATTGGTGGTACCCATGGGGGACAAGCTCAAGAATTGGTGCATCATTGGGGGACCTATAGCTACTCCGGAATTTATGATGGGAACACTGGGGCTTACTCCTTCTCCTGTCGCAACTCCTGCAGCATCTCCTGTCACTCGCCCAAAATCCCCGTCCCCAGAGTCTAGTGTTTTACATTTTGAATTTGAGTCTTCCTCTAAGTCTGACGACCTTACGTCTGAAGACTACGATCTTGTTGCAAACGCTATTTTCCCTTTTGCCATGAATGAAACCCTCGACCTTTCCGAGTATCCCTCCATAGTCACTCTTTTAACTGATAAATTGGCTAATAATCAAACTAATGATATACACTTGGTTAATAACGATTCATTAGAAGAGGCAGACACAGGCACATTAAATGACGAATACATTAAAGAAATCTCAGAACAGGTTATTAATCAAAAAGAATCTCGAGCCCAAGCTGCCGATGAGGTGTTAACATGCGTGAATTTGGGGACCGAAGCCGAGCCTAAGGAAACGCAGATTGGAAGCTTCTTCAGCGGAGCCGAAAGGGAAGCACTGATTGAGCTACTCAAAGAATATGTGGATGTGTTCGCATGGTCTTATAAGGACATGTCGGGGCTCGACAACTCGATCGTAGAGCACAGAATCCCGAAAGCACCAGACGCTAAGCCAGTCAAGCAGAAGCTGCGCCGCATTAAGCCGGAATGGTCTTTGCAAGTGAAGGAAGAAATTGAGAAGCTACTCCGTGTGGGTTTCATCAGGGTGATCGAGTATCCGACTTGGTTATCAAATCTGGTGACTGTCAAGAAATCCAATGGTAAAGTCAGAGTATGTGTGGATTTTCGGGATCTCAACAAAGCTACGCCAAAGGATGACTTCCCCTTGCCAAATATCGACATGTTGGTAGATGCGACCGCCCACTATGAGGTCAAGTCGTTCGTGGATGGGTTTGCCGGCTATAACCAAATCAAGATGGCCGAGGAGGACCAAGAAAAAAACATCTTTCACCACCCCATGGGGGACTTTTTGCTATACTGTCATGCCATTTGGGCTGAGGAACGCTGGGGCTACCTACCAACGGGCAGTCACGACTTTATTCCACGATATGATCCACAAGGAGATTGAGGTGTACGTGGATGACATGATTATACATTCAAAAGGGTCTGGGGGCCAACACTTGATAGATCTCAGAAAATTCTTCAACAGGTTGAGAGAGCACGCCATGCGTTTGAACCCGGCGAAATGCACCTTTGGAGTTCGTAGAGGGAAAGTATTAGGTTACATGGTCACCGAGAATGGGATCGAAGCCGACCCAAGGAAGATTCAAGCCATCCTGGAGATGAAGCCACCCCGTACCGAGACGGAGATAAAAGGATTCATGGGACGCCTGCAATACATCAGTCGGTTCATCAATCAGCTGACCACCATCTGCGAACCAATTTTCAAGTTAATGAAGAAAACAGCCAGTGTGGAGTGGGATCATGACTGCCAGATAGCCTTCGAAAGGATCAAACAATATTTGGTGAATACCCCAATCCTGCGCCCGCCGCATAAGGAGAAGCCGTTGCTACTATACTTAACTGTGACAGACACCGCCGTCGGAGCCATGTTAGCGCAAGAAGCCAAAGATTCCCGGATTGAGAATGCAGTGTACTTTGTCAGCCGAAAGTTACAAGGTAGCGAGCTCAATTACTCCGCGCTCGAGAAGACCTGCGTAGGCCTAGTATGGGTGGTGACGAAGCTCAAGCACTACATGGTATCCCATCCGATCTTACTAGTCTCGAAAATGGATCCTATCAAATACCTGTTCGATAAACCATCCCTTTCTATGAGGCTCGCTAAATGGTCTGTATTCTTGGGAGAGTTCGACATTACTTATGTACCGAGGAAGGCAATCAAGGGGAGGGCAATGGCCGATCAGCTCGCAGACGCTCCGAGCACTGAGACAAGAGGACCCGACCCCGAGTTCCCGGATGATGACATTTTCGCAATTGAGGTCGCAGAAAGGTGGCAATTATTCTTTGACGGAGCTGCAAACAAACGAGGGAATGGAGTCGGACTCCTACTTATTGATCCCAAAGATGAGCACACTCCCATAGCCATCAAGCTAAACTTTTCAGCAACCAACAACGCCGCCGAGTATGAGGCGTGTATAGCCGGATTGGAGGCCGCCCTAGAACGCAACGTGAAAGATTTAGAAGTGTATGGAGACTCTGCGTTGATTATTAACCAAACGGCGAAGAAATGGAAAACTATTGATCCTTGCCTGCAGCGGTACCAAGGTTACATGGATGAGTTGATAGCACAGTTCAAAGAGGTTACCTTCCACTTCCTGCCGCGAGACAGAAATAGGTTCGCGGATGCCCTAGCTACATTGGCCTCCTTAGTTGAAATTCCAGAGGGAAAGTCCGTGAAACCATTCAGGGTTGGACGAAGGGAGAACCCCGCCTATTGCTGCGAAATCCAGATCAATGCCGAGGTAAACGGAGATCAATGGTACGCCCAAATCTACAAATTCCTTAAGCACGGAGAGATGTCCTTTGACAGAGATGTGAAGGCCAAGAGTCTGCAAGCACTCAAAAGATTGGCGGGGCAGTTTGTGCTGTTAGACGATACTTTGTACAAGAGGCATTACGACGGTCTGTTGCTCTTATGTGTCGACAACAAGAAAGCTGAAGCAATTATGGAAGAAGTACACAACGGGTTGTGCGGACCCCACATGAATGCAAGGATGCTTAGACAGAAGATCACCCGGCTGGGCTATTATTGGATTACCATGGAGACAGACTGTATTCAATGGGTTCGACGGTGTCACAAGTGCCAAGTATGCTCCAACCTCAACCACATCCCCCCACACGAATTGTATAGTTCCACCACGCCTTGGCCATTCGCCACGTGGGGTATAGACATTATTGGGAAGATCTCGCCGGCCGGTAGCAATGGTCATGAATTCGTCCTCGTCGCGGTCGACTACTTCACAAAGTGGGTCGAAGCTCAGTCTTACAAAGTGCTGAATTCCAGGAAGGTAGCGCAGTTTATCAAAGAGAACATTATGTGTCGGTATGGGGTTCCTAACCTCATTATATCAGATAATGGCAGTCATTTCGAAGCCGAGTGTGCTCGCTTGCTTGTAGAATTCAAGATCGAACGAAAGAAATCTTCCCCATACTATCCACAGACTAACGGCGCGGTTGAGGCGGCCAACAAGACGATAGAGCAGATAATTCGCAAGATGGCTTCGCAAGGACGGGATTGGCCCGAGAAGTTACCATTAGCACTTTGGGGGTACAGAACGTCAGTCCGCACCGCCACTGGAGAGACCCCTTACGCTTTGACATACGGCATGGAGGCAGTGCTCCCTATTGAGTTGGAAGTGCCATCTTTGAGGATCTTGCTCGAGAACCAAGTGAATGAGGTAGAATGGCTTCGTAGTCGCTATGATCAGTTGGCAACGCTCGACGAACGCAGATTGAAGGCCATGGAACACATCCGAGCCTATCAAAGAAGAACGACAAAGGCCTTCAATAAAAAGGTCAAGCCTGTTGACATAAAGGAAGGAGACTTGGTGCTCAAAGCATGCTTACCCAACAAATTCAACCCCCTCGGGAAATGGGCCCCCACGTGGGTAGGACCGTTTGTAGTACAGAAGATCTTCTCCGGAGGAGCGGTCAGAATGGCAGATTTGGATGGCAACCCGTTCAAGGAACCAGTCAACATCAGCAAGCTCAGACGCTACTATGACTAGACTCCCCTCTCTAAAAAAAATAAAAATAATAAATAAATAAATAAATAAAAAATTACTACGCAAAAAGAAGCCCGATAGATTGAAAACCCGCAAAGGGCGGTCTATGCAAAATAAGGGTGCGTACAAAGCTCGCTAGATCGAAAACCCGCAAGGGCGGTCTAGGCAAAAGTTAGAGCATTCCCCCCTTCTGTCTTCCCTTTCTTTAAAATCATTCTAGTCTGACTGGAGTGAACTACGGTGACCTGAGCCCCTTAGTCCTATTTGTAAAAGGGGAACGTAGGCAGCCTTTCAAAAAGTGCGGTCTAAAAAACAAATAAACATCCAAATCTTGTCAAAGCAATAAAGATAGAAGTTGTATTTTTCTGAAAGCAAAAACTTTTATTTCCATAGTTATCGCATGTTAACACTTATTTGATGAGTCTAAGCTTGGCATACTTTTTGAATAAATAACCTATGCTGAAATTGAAACTAAAACAAAAATAAACTAAATTAAACTAATGTGTCTGCACGACTATGGAGAGACGTTCGGGATTACTCCTTAGTGCCGTTTGTGCCCTCGGTCCCTTTCTTCTTGCTTTGCCCACGGCGAACTTTCTTCTTGCTAGGATTCTCACAAAATCTTCTTTCGAACTCGCTAACACCTTTAGCCTTGCCATTAGGAGCCTCTTCGCCCTTCCTCTTCTTTGACGCCCCCACTTCTTCTCTGCCTCCGTTAGCCACGCTCTTACTCATCCTCCTCTCATAAGCCTTAGCCTCCTTAATTCTCAATGAAGAACTTGGAGCACAGGATCCCAAAATAGTGCCCCTTAGGGTCTCTAGAGTCTGCTCCGCATGCCCAAGTCTCCCCATATACCAATCCAAATACTCGCGTGGCAGGAAGATGTTGCTAGAGCGTGTAAGGAAGGTCCTACGACTAAAGCCGGCCTCGCCCCACATCTGAGAAAGAAGGACTGAGGCGCTATCATCCAACTGAAGTACCCCAAAGGGAAAATCATCTCTCTCCTCGTCCCAACCCTCCGGGATGGTCTGCACCAAACCATACTGACGAAGCACTCTAGAGGGATAGTAAAAGGTAGTCCCAGAAAGGGTCGGAACTTTGATCATGTGAAGTCCCACTTGCTTCTCCCTCACAGAGTGAATGTGCCAATGGGGCACCACCCACTGAATGTCGTCAGTCACCATTTCCGCCAAATACTTTTCCCAACCTTTGAGAGTCATGCCCTCAAATTGCTCCGCCATGCCTCTAATGCGGTGCATCCATGGGGCCACCTTCAGAGAAGCCGTCGGTTTATTCACTCGAAGCCTCTCTTGCAACCACATGGTCAAAAGCCTATCACTACCACAAGGCATCCCACCATAAGCCGCGAGATGGGGAATCCCACAGAGCATCTCCCCAAGAATGGCCGGTACAATGTCATAACCTAAACGAGCCGAATTCACCATGCCCAAACACCCCTCACTAGCAAATCCAACCTCAGAAGGGAAAAGAATAGAGGCAAACAGACATAGCGCAAGATGGTCCAAGGAGCGGTCAGATGTCACGTCTGCATGCATGAAGTGTTGTGGCATCCAAGAAAGGTCGACATAACCGCCCCTAGCATACCTATCAAAGTCATCCGCGGGCACGCCAAAGGTCATCAATTTGTCCCTCAAGCAAATGAAGTCTAAAGGCAAGGCGACTTTACCCTTCCCTTCGTAGCCACATAAAGCCGCGATGTCCTCATAAGTGGGTGTTATCTCGTTGAATGAAAAGTTGAAGACATGGAGGGTATCATTCCAAAATCTCCCACAGGCTTGCAAGAGGTTGGTATTGGAGTTCATGTGCAAAAGTGACCAAAGGCACTTTATCCCATACCGTTCATCAAGTTTCCTACGACTCGAACCAGGAAGTTTGGCAACCCACTTCTCCAAAGAGGTTATAAAGACTTTCTTCTCAAGACTTGTGATTCTAGCCTCTTGATCCATGGCAAAGAGCAAGAAAATTGGCTAAAAAAAAAGGAACTCAAAAAACTGCTCAAAAGGTTGCTGGTACGTTTTTGTGGCTGCAAAGGGTTCATTAAATAGGGCACGGACTCCCACTCTTGCCAGGAAAACCAGAGGCGGCGCAGGATTTGGCCACGCGGCCAACATTGCCCCTGGCCCCGCGGCCGATATTGTCCTTGGCCAGGCGGCCAACTTCGTCCTAGGCCACGCGGCCAACATTGCTCCGGATATTGCCCTTGGCCAGGCGGCCAACTTCGTCCTAGGCCACGCGGCCAACATTGCTCTGGGCCTTGCCATGGCCATGCGGCCAACATTGCTCCATGCAGAAATCCAATTTCTTTCTTCCCACTCCGTGATGGATCCATGCAACTACGTACCTGCCCCGTCCCGTGGCTCATGCATTGTATTAAATTAGGAACATTTGTAAAATAACTAGTTTGCACAAGTAGGCTCCCACAATAAAATTGCATTTTAGAACATAATATACGTACATGCATTTTGTACATCTGTACATATCCCTCTGCTCTCTACTAGCTAACAGTGTAGGAAATAAAGATGGAAATATGGGCCCCGCCTAGTCAGAATCCTCCTCCGTGGTGTCTCCACACCGCGCTAAAGCCCGAGAACTACCGGCACCCGAACTCCATCCCCGGACCGCTCGACCACCAATGTGAGAAGAGCCCGCGCCGTTCGGAGACCGCTCACGACGCTGGGGTGACGCAATGTCGTCCCTCTGACAAGTACATGAATGGTACGCCTCCCTCAGTAAGCGCATCAACACGTTCTCCCGTCGAGCTGAACGGATATATGCCTCCCGAGTCACCTGAAAAGGAAGCCAAGGCAAATGATTACAATGCAGAAAGAAATAGATGTGGGCGAACATGACTAATATAAAGCACAAAGCCGTACCCCAGCGTCGGGCGGAGGAATGAATGTCTCCTCAACGAGATCTGCATCAGTCGGCTCCAAGCTAAGATCCACCTCCCGGCCGCCCCTCATCACTCTCACACTACTCGAGCGAAGAGGCATGTCAACCAAAGGGCGACTCCGACCAACATACCGGGCCGAGCTCGATCCCTCTCCCGATAGCATCCGAGCCCGAACCTGAGGGCTGATCAGCCGTGTCCGCACGTAGCCGGCATAGTCGTCACTCCCTCTGTAATGCTCTGCCGGAGTGGGAGCCAAGAAATTCGCCAACCTCGCGGGACGGAGCATATCCCGAGGAGGGTCATAAGGAGCCCACGATAACGCACCAGCCCTGTGCTGACGAACCACCCTCTCCCCAAGATACATGGCCTCCCCGGTGAGACCCACAAGCAGAACCCTAGAAGCGGTCAAATCCACTACATAGGGACCCACCGAAGCCTCATTGGCCGGGCTCCATGGGTAAAATCTAACCCCGATGGGCTCAGACATCGCGAACACCCTCCTCAGATCAGCAGCATCCACTGTCTTCCTGTCCCGGTTTCGGCGGGAAGGAGCCCTGTTGCCCTTGCACCAGTACGACATGATGGGAACAACCTTGTTAGCACTCATCACCAACTGAAAAGGGGCGACACCGAAGACCTCGTACACCCAAGCCTGTGCATATAATGAGAGAGACATTTCAGACCAAAAGATAGAACAAAGATCTCAACAAATGAAAAGAAGGGTAGTCAAGAGCGTACCTCAAAGGCGAACTGGAACCCGTCAAAGGCCGACGAGCTAGCCCTCGATCAATGGTCCAAAGCCCGGTAAATCTCAGCCAAACCAGCTCCACCCCAAGAAATCCCTCCAACTAAGTCCAAGTCCACAAGAGCCCCTAGCAGTGAGTACCGGCAGACAGTAGCCCCACTGGCAAACAAAATCTCTGAGAAGCTGTACCATAAGAACAGCCGGACCAAACAATCCAAATCATACTCCCCCCTACCAAAGGCTTCAATAGCCACCTCCACCAAGCGGTTCACCTTCCCGGCCTCCACTCCATAACCCTTGACACCTCCTTCCAGGTCAGTGTCGACTCCCAGCAGAGCCTGTCTATAATCCCGCCGCTCCGCCAAGCTCTCATCAAAAGGCAAAGGGGTACCAGTAAACCTCAACCCTGTGATGGCCGCGAAATCCGTCGGCGTGATGGTAATCTCCCCCCAACTTAAGTGGAAGGTATGGGTGGTATCCCACCAGAACTCCCGGCACACCTCTATCACCGCTGCCACCTTCAGGGTAGCCCCGACCATGCGAACACTGTCAAAGAATGGGCCAAAGCCCATAGCCTCGATCCGAGCACGCAAACCGCCCGGTCCCTCCGGCAGAGACGCCCATAGTTTGCCCACAGTCACTGTGGACCCACGAGCTTTGATCCTCTGCAGGTAAACACAGCACAGGTATGTTACCATTCTAGCAATTTACAATTCTAGCAATTTACAATTCTAGCAATTTAAATTCTAGCATTCCATTATTCTAGCATTTCATATTATGTGCATAAAACATACAAATGTGCGAGAAGGAGAGGAATAAAAATTCGAAATTTACCTCTCGCGTCTCCGGAAGCCCCATCGACCAATGACGCTCGGAGTCGATGTAAAAATCATAATCTTGGTCGAACGTAGCCCGCAGCAGATTATCACGATAATTCTGAGTCGCGGCTCGTGGTCTCAAACCGCCCCGTGGAATCAAGGGCGCCGCTTCAAAGACCGCTCCTGGGTCAGCCCCTACATTTCCTCCGCCCTGAGCATTACCGTGCCCCTCTCCTTGTGGCTCTTGTTGTGGAATCATGTACCCACCATGGCCCGGGAAATCCCGAAATAACGCCTCATTGATCCAATCTGCCATAGCTTCAAGAGATATGTGAAATAAAGTCTTCAAAATTATCAAAATCTGAGCTTTCTCTCTCTAAAAACTCAATTTTCTCTCTCTAACTCGTCAATGGAGGAAGGAAGAAGAAGAAAGAAGAAAAGAAGAAGAAGAGGGAGGGTTTCTGGTGATGTGACCAAAAGTCAGCCCGCCGGCTACCTTGGCCACGCGGCCACTTTCGCCTTTGCAACCCCAGCCGTCAGATCAGCGATCCGTGTGAAAGAGAGCTGACCACTCAGAGGTCTTGGCCACGCGGCCACTATTGCAAGATAGTGTGTTTGGCCACGCGGCCAACCTTGTCCCTTCAGATAAAATTCCACTTTGGTCCCTGATCTTTTCCCTTTAATTCATCTTAAATGCCCCTAGCACAACTTTGACCGATATTCGTTGCCTTTGGGTACGGAAAGCCCCTTAAAATTTCCATTCTTCACCGAATATTTGCTTAGGATTCGTATGATTACAGAGACCTCGGCGCCTCTATGACATACCATCCTAGATCAATCGTAATTGGCAGAAGCCTCGGCGTTTCTGTCTGCGAGCGATCCAGCATCTATCTTAGGATTCGTATGATTACAGAGACTTCGGCGCCTCTATGACATACCATCCTAGATCAATCGTAATTGGCAGAAGCCTCGGCGTTTCTGTCTGCGAGCGATCCGGCATCTATTTTAGGATTTGCATGAGTGTAGAGACTTCAGCGCCTCTATGACATATCCGTCCTTGATCGATCGTGATTGGCAGAAGCCTCGGCGTTTTCTGTTCGTGAGAGATCAATCATCTATTACTTTAGCGCAATCAGCAGGAACCCTGGCGATCCTGATTTCGTTTACCATTCCATCTTGGGAATATTTAGACAACGTAGTCTCTAATTTTCCCAAATAACTGCATTGCTTACGATTGTTCGTTCTTCATACAAGATAGTATCCGTAGGTTTATTATCCACAGTAGAAGTTCGATGTCTCGTCTTTCCCAATGTCTCTGAACTACGACCGGCTTGATTCCTCGGAGGATACGTAGGAAACCTGAAAAGGTCCAGCCACCCGACCGACGCGGTCATCTATCATCCCCAGCAGGTGCATTTTCCCCAGCAGAAGACGTTACTCTCCATCAGAGGACAATCATCCTCAATTTCCCCATCAGATTTGAACTACGTTTGGCTTGATTCCCCCATGGATACGTAGGTCGCCTGTCAAGGTTCAGCCGTTCCCTTACCTTTCATCTGTTTTGAAACTCATGTTTCAGACGGATCCTTCTTTTATCGTCAACCCCACATTGCCTTGCAAGAAGCGTCGCCGAGGGGCTACTGTTAGTACCCGACCTGAAAATGAGTTTATCAGGACTTTCCCAAAAATACAAGGACTTTATAGGAATTAGAAACCTTGCAAAGACTTGTCTTGGATTCCCAAAATATCTCATTTATGACAAAATCCATCAAAATAGGCAACTTAGGGTTACCACAAAGCAACAGTGAAACCCTAGCTTGAAAATCACGTCAGCCAGCAGAGTTGGCCAGGCGGCCAACCTTGCCACGCCTCGACCTTGGCCACGCGGCCAACATTGTCGCCGTCTTCATTCTTGGCCAGGCGACCAACCTTGCGCCGGATGATCTGGACCATCAGATCTTCCCCTCAGTTTACTATATAAACCAATCCCAGGCTATTGGTTTAAGGATCCGATTTTGAGAGCTCTAAGTCCGAGTTTTGGAGTTCTTAAACACAATTTTCTCCCTAATTAAGCATTCAATGTTCTTACATGTTTATTCATAGTTTTTTCATATTCTTTGCATGCTCATTCATATGTTCATAATATGTTCTTCGCATGTTCTTCGTGTTTATAGATTAAAACCTTATTTATGCTATATTAAGGGTTGCGATCTTCATAAATACATGTTATTTCATAGCCGATGATGATCGAGGGTTCATCAACCCGAGGATGATCTAGGAACTACTTCTAAACCCTAATCTTTAGGTAATTCCCCCTTCATTATGCATGATCCCGATTCTTCTGCCTATTCTAATTCTCTGCGAACTACGCTGACCTGAGCTTCTCACATTGAGAGGAACGTAGGCAATCTTCGGATCCGGTCTAAATCACTAACACACTACTAACACATTCATCATGATAGAAAGACCGATCAATTCGGGCAATATGAGTGATAACGTTCAATATTCTTCTCTTGTTGTAATTTGACCCCCGAACCCACTAAAAATGCTTTTTTCAATGTTTTGGCTTTAATTAAAACGGCGTGGCGACTCTCATAATTTTAATGTCGTTAAGAATATTGCCTTTGTAAATAATAATAATCACAAGATACTTCCCATGCGTCGCTTCATCGGAAAGGGGTATTCACACTTACCAATCCTTTGCCGCCCCCTCGAGAGTGTGAGGAAAGCATTGAGCCATAACCTTTGGGGAGACCTTCTTCGGAACCATAGCCCAAATATAAGTCTTGATGTGAGCCATCGGGCATGAGTTGCCCTTAAACTTGCTAATGTCGGGCATCTTGAATTTGTCGGGGAGAGCGGCCATCGTGCTCATGAGGATGGATGACTGATAAAGGCTTGTGTTGGAGCCTTTTTCCCATGTTGAGGCCGTCGAATTTCTGATCAATGTAGGCCATGATGGAATCGACCATTTTGGGGTCGTTGTTGTCGGTGCTTGGTTTCCCCACTTTTTTGGTGCGGGCACTGACATATGGGCTTTCAAACAAACCCTCGGTCCACTCAGATTCCTAATTTTCATTAACCCCCTTGTTCTTGGAGAGTTTGAGGAGTTTGGCTTTCAGTTAGTCAACCTCGGCCTCGTGGGCCTCCCTTTGATTGTCTACATGAGCTTGCCACAAGGCTTCTTTAGTTTGAGCTTCTTGGTTAAGGGTAGAGACTTGTTGTTGGAGCGTTTGAACCATGGCAGAAAGCTGTTCGAGAGTCATGGCGTTGTTGGTGTTGGAGTCGCCGGCCATTGATGATGTAGAAGCTGTTGGAGTGATTGGTTCACGGACAAGCCTGTTGGATGAATCTCTGTAGATGCGGAGAGTACCAATCGGACCTATAATTGGAGAAGTAGCCCTTGTCAGTCTCGGTTCACACTTTCGGTCCATGAAGAGGTTGAGAACACACAGTTTGGCACACGACTCGGACCACATAAGAAAAAAGACTTTTTTTTTTTTTTAATAAGTCGGAGGGAATGGGTCCCTTTTGGGGTTTCTAATAAGATAATGGAATCGTCACACTAGTATATAGACCATCTCGCGGTCCCATATACTCATCGGATTCCATCGCGTTTGTGAATCCTACATGTGTCGGGATTAAACTAAATTAATGTAGTAAAGCATACATGCGGGGACGGATTTTTTTTATTTTCGTCCAAGATAACCACTTTTTGGGATGGATTTTTATTGCGTCCGTTTCAACAAGTTGGCATGTATGATTTGAAAACATTAGTTTAGGGAAATCTCGGTACATGGAAACCGACTTGGTCACGGAGTGTTAGACCCTAACTAGAATTGTGTGGTTTGTGCTCGGCTAAAGAGAGGCTTAAAGGTCACCCTCGGCATGTAGTCATGAACTACGCCACGGGCTGAGGTTTACCACTTCGAAAGAGCCAAGGTCCAGTGGAGCTTGAAACTTTCTAGGACGGGCCTCGACGGGTTTGGGGTTGGACTTGTGCGACTCGATAGTGAGCAATTTATAGGAGTAATGTGCATGTAGTGTGAGGTCTATCACGTGACAAAATTTTTTTATTATTTTTTTTTGAAAAGAAAAGATAAAAACACATAAGCACGCAAATTACAACTCCCGAATCACCCGTGTGACCGGTAAATAAAACATAAAAATTAAACAGTCTAAGGGTTCAATTCTGTCCTGATGCAGGCAACCGTGCCCATACCCCACTGTTCTGTTCGATCACTGAAACCTGTTCTTGCCCTGGAAATTGGCCCAGAAGCGCGCGCCTCAGGCTAGTATTGTGGGAAGCGCGCGCTTGGCGCGTTGTATCTGGGAGGCGCCCGCTTCTGGGCTTACCTGTCAGATTATCAGAAACTTATGGACTCAGGGGATTGCCTTGGTCCTGATTGTGTGATGGAACCCCTGCAGTGTTTGTTAGCACGAAATAATAGGAGAAATAGGAAGAACACATGGAAGGCGGGCGATTCTGGAATTTGACGTGGGACGCGCGCGCTTTGGACCATGAAGGTCCGAGGCGCGCGCTTCCCATGTCAATTTCCAGAATGTCCAGAAAAGTGAATTATGAACAGAAACACAAGTTTAACCCTCAAGCCATCCCCAGCGGAGTCGCCACTATAGATACCCCGGGGCGGGGCCACGGCTTGGCTAGAGCGCGTGGGTTACCCTAGGATGTGTAATTGTGTTTTAGAGTCGCCACCCACGTTTTTGAGGAACGTAAGAAAACCTAATGTTTATGAGCCTAAGTTTGATTTACGAAAACAGAGATTCTTTGGGATGAGGGGTTCGGGGGTTAGGTTACGAAATGGGAAGTACTTAAACACCCATTTCGCCCGAACAAAGTCGGTCTTGTTTGTTCATAAACTTTTAAAGATAAATGTGTTCTTCCTATTAAAATGATGATAAAAAGGGGTTTTAGAGTTAAAATGTAGGGAGATGACTCTTAGGCCAATTCAATCTAATGAAAGGACCGTTGGTGTCATGTCCCAAATGGTTTTGGGTGATTGCACATTTGATTGAAGAAGAAGAAGAAGAAGGAGAAGAAGAGAAATGCTTAAGACATTTACCTATAGTATCCTTCAAAAGAGAACCTCTTGTAAAGCCTTGAAGAAGAGGTTGAATACTTTGTTGAAGAAATCCCAAGGGAAAGTCTAGGAAAGAAGTGAGTAAAAGGTCTAAAAATAATGATTTCCAAGGTCCTCCTCCAATGATGGATTGGAGGGGCTTTTATAGTTGAAAAATGATTGTTTTTGGAGCCAAACGGAGTCTCCAAGAAATCTTTCCCGGGCAAAATCATGTTTAATGAGCAAGGGAGATATTCTTGGGCAGAATCTGTAACTGACACGGCCCAGAAGCGCGCGCATCCCACCTAGGCGGCGGAAGGCGCGCGCGTCTGGCCTCAAGGGGCGGAGGCGCGCGACTCTGAGAAGCAATTTTTGACAGAATGGACTAGAAAGTTAGAACTGTTATTCAGTTTAGTCCCGAGACTTAACGGAGTCCGTCTGGAACTTAACCAAAGTAACAGAAACTAACAGAAAACACTTAGAAGAGGGAGAAACACAAAACCAAGTGTGCAATCGGGGTGAGCGGTCCAAGGCGGGGTGTCTACACTAACCGACTCGAGTTCGGACATACCCGACTCGAAACCAACTCATTTCCAGCTCTAGATATAGGGATACGTTTAAAATTTATTTAATTATTATTGCTATTTTATTGCATTTTTCGAATTTAATGTTAATATGTAGTATTTTCATAATTAGAAGTAGATTAAAACTTTATTTTGATATTTTAGGAGTCTAATAGGCTACCATATAGATTAGGGTTATTTTTAGAAGTAGTTGACTTGATCTCCATGCAAGTCTTAGGAGCCTTATAAAAATAGGTCTTTTTGTAATTCTGAAAGGGACAATGATACAAATAGGGAAAACTCAAAGGGAAAACTCTTAGTGAAACACTTTAAACCGTTGGATGAGTTTTTATTAGTGTGGCCCACAAACATTTATTACAATCCAATGGATTACAGTGTTTCACTATGAAACTAGTATTTTTACCCGTGCCACTGGCACGGCGACAGTATGGAAAGGAAGAAAGAACTTCATTTAATTTTGTCCTCTCACATAAAATCCCTAACCTCAACTCAATTTCCTCTTTTTTGTTACCCAAACTCATCACCTTAAGGATCATTTTTTTTTTTTTAGCATTTCTATCATGTTTTTGTATCCGTCCTTTTTTTGGATAATCCCTGTACCAATCCGAATCAGTGAAAGCTTTCTTTTTTGGAGTGGAGAGGTTACATAACTACCGTGGGGAGTGGGATAGTGGGTTATTTTAGATTAATTTTAGGCCGTTAGATCATTTTCTGAGATTCAATCACAGCCGCTCTTTGTAAAGCGGTTATTCTTGCTTTCTATTGTAGTATAGATAGTTATCCCACATAGGGATGGCAATCTCTCTGAACCCGACCGGTTTCCAGAACTTTTCGGCCTGAGCGGGCCGGGTTTGGTAGCCATTTCTTGAAACCCATCGGGTTCGGGTCTGGGTTTGGTAACATGTCAGAACCCGGTCCGGCCCGACCCGTATAGTGCCTTAATCATCCCTTTCCTATTCTACCCTTATTACACCTCAATATTACTCCCTAACCTGGTATATATGTTAACGCGTAGCTCGTTTGAGTTAGGGTTTTTATTTCTAATTTCTATCGACGTTGCTGACAAGAGAGAGGTTAATTGGTGAATTCGATTTTTAAGTCGGTGAGGACATCTTGCTGCAACTCCGGCTACCTTGCCTGTCCCTCCGGCTACCTCGCCTATCCCTCCGATTACCTAGCCTTTCGCTCCTGCTATCTAGCGCTACCAGCGTCCTAGTGTCTGTTGGGTTTCGTAGTAACATGCGCAGCGGAAAATAGCATTTAAAATTTTATGAAACCCAAAGCCCATAGATCCTTTCATATGATTAAATCAAATACAACAATATGAATACTAGAAAACTAACCATTGATGACTTTGAATTTGGTCTTTGATCTTGGTGGAGAAATTGAAGCTTTAATCACGAACAAGTAAGAACACGAACTTTGAAGATGATGAGCTTCACCCTCTAGCGCTATCCACACCTTGAACGAATATCAAGAACACTTGATCTTGGTTGCTAGACCAATATTGTGAAACACGTTTTCACAATTAATATGAACTATATGGAATATTAGTTTGTGTATTATTTTGTTCTTCAAGCTAGGATATCTTAGAACAAAAAAAAACCTCTCTCAAACTCTTTGAGATTTACACAAAAGCATTGGTATTGTTCTGGCCTGAATTTGGCTGTTTATATACAAGTTAGACCTATTCCAAATAGGAAACTTGTGTCAAAACTCGTCCAAAATCCTTTTCCTAATCAAATCAGGAAACCAGTCCCGTCATAGTGTGCGGCCGCCCAAAACCACTTGTGCGGCCGCACATCTATCTGGAAGGTTTCTGGTACTTTTTGAGCCAAGCTATCCGGCCGCCCAAGCCCTTTTGTGCGGTCGCACACCTTCCCCAGATTTCCCTAATTTCCAAATTCCTCCAAAGTCCTTCGACTCAATATTCCAATATAGTCCTTATTTAAGATTCGTTCTATTGTGTGTGACCCTCTAGGATTACACTAAGTTGGCAATGGGTTCAAACATGAAACCATAAGATATGATTAGGTTCTAGCAAACCGTCATACCTACCCAAATAGTATAATTAGATACAAGTTCACATTCCTTTAGAATATGTCACAATCCCTTTGTCCACGTTGTCATTGAACACAAGTCATGGTCAACAAGTCAACTTGTTTTGTTCAATACTTTCTCGATTCTGAATATGTTGATAATCCAAATGACATTGATCTAATCAATTCATTTGAGTCCGGCCGAACATATTCATCAACATCATTCCTACGAGAGGCCTAAGCTTGACATCTCTCCGAAGAGGGACAAATACATTTAGCTTATTACTCTTCCCTACGTGAATCCGATTATGCCAATCATACCCTTTATAACTACCCGGTTAAAGGTAGCGTTTGACATAATGTTCATCAAGTGGAAGACTATAATAACTTCATGTCTAAGGATTCAAATGACATAACTAATATGAGATATATGTACGACATAGACCATGACATAAATCTCATACAGAGGGTCACGTCCAGTACCTTGTTCCAAACAAGTACCCATAAATCTAACATGATCATCACATGATCATTTAGCCTTTATACTAATGCTTAACAAGTACTAGGGACGGAGATTATTATAAGTAAACATGAACAACAATAATAATCTAAACATCTCTTTATTGATATGAAATAAATGATAACAATTACAACGTTTTTTAAACGTGCCTAACGCACCACTACCAACAATCTCCCACTTGCCCTAGGCCCAATCTCCCATGTATATAATACCCATGGACCTAACATGACCTTCATGTTTAGCTTGTGGAAGTCCCTTTGTTAGCGGGTCCGCAACATTGTCATCAGTAGGTACTCTGCATATATTTACATCTCCCCTATCAACGATTTCTCGAATGATATGAAAATGCCTAAGTATGTGTTTGGATTTCTGATGTGCTCTCGGTTCCTTTGCTTGAGCAATAGCACCATTATTATCGCAATAAAGGTCTATTGGATTAGCAATACTAGGAACCACTTCAAGTTCAGTAATGAACTTCTTAATCCAAACAGCTTCCTTTGCAGCATCTGATGCAGCAATATACTCAGCTTCCGTTGTAGAATCAGCGGTTGTACTTTGCTTGGAACTCTTCCAGCTTACAGTTCCACCAATTAACATAAACACAAAACCCGATTGCGATCGACTATCATCTTTGTCGGTTTGGAAGCTTGCATCCGTGTAAGCATTTACCACGAGATCATCTTCCATTCCTCCATAGACCAAAAACGAATCTTTAGCTCTTCTCAAGTACTTAAGAATCGCTTTTACAGCCATCCAGTGATTTTCACCAGGGTCGGATTGGTATCTACTTGTCATGCTTAAAGCATAAGATACATCCGGCCTAGTATAAATCATGGCATACATGATGGACCTAATTGCTGAAGCATATGGAACATCATTCATTTTCTCACGCTCATCTTTTGTCTTAGGACATTGAGTCTTGCTTAGAGAAATTCCATGTAACACTGGTAAGGTTCCTCTTTTATAATTTTCCATACGGAATCTTCTAATGACCTTGTCAATGTATGTACTTTGGCTTAAACCATGTAGCCTCCTTGATCTATCTCTATAGATCTTAATGTCAAGTATATATGCGGCATCACCCATATCTTTCATTGTGAAGCATTTTCCTAACCAAGTCTTCACGGACTGAAGTGTAGGAATATCGTTTCCAAAGAGTAATATGTCATCCACGTATAAAATAAGGAATAACACTATGCTCCCACTAATCTTCTTGTATACACAAGGTTCATCTTCGTTCTTGATGAAACCAAACTCTTTGACCGATTCATCAAAACGGAGATTCCAACTCCTTGAAGCTTGCTTCAATCCATAGATAGATCTCTGCAATTTGCATACCTTAGAATTCTATTCAAAACCTTCCGGTTGTGTCATATACACATCCTCTTGTAGTTTTTCATTTAGGAAAGCGGTTTTGACATCCATTTTCCATATTTCATAGTCATGATATGCGGCAATAGCAAGCAGAATTCTTATAGACTTGATCATTGCTACGGGTGAATTGGTTTCATCATAGTCAATACCATGAACTTGCCTATAACCTTTCGCTACAAGCC
The DNA here is from genome assembly GCA_026119855.1 of Campanula takesimana. NCBI lineage: Eukaryota > Viridiplantae > Streptophyta > Magnoliopsida > Asterales > Campanulaceae > Campanula > Campanula takesimana. The sequence continues at coordinate 1,060,509 of JAOWBW010000028.1, forward strand.
TAGCTTTGTAAGTATGCACCTTCCCATCCATGTCAGTGTTCTTCTTGAAGACCCATTTGCATCCTATGGTTTTTACACCTTCGGGCACATCAATCAAGTTCCAAACTTGATTGTCTTGCATGGATTGCAATTCAGATTCCATGGCTCTAAGCCACTTATCCGAATCAGGAGAAGACATCGCCTCTTGGTAGGATGTCGGTTCATCATTCTCAATGATTTCCACCTCATTACTATCCCTTACGAGAAATCCATATCTCTCGCGCTCGGATCGTAACCTACTAGATCTGCGAGTTGCTTGTGTATTTTGAACAGGTTCCACAACTCCTTGTGGTTCTTGTTCTTGTTCCACTATTGGTTCAACATCATTTTCTGGGTCTCGAATCTCTTCAAGATTTATTTTACTCCCACTGATTTCTTTGGAGAGAAACTCTTTCTCTAGAAAGACACCAGTTCGGGCAACAAAAACTTTGTTGTCCTCACGGTTGTAAAAGTAATATCCTCTAGTTTCCTTTGGATATCCCACGAAAATACATTTGTCAGATTTGTGTGCAAGTTTGTTAGAGACAAGTCTTTTGACAAAGGCTTCGCAACCCCAAATCTTCATGAAAGATAAACAAGTTTTCTTTCTGCTCCACATCTCATATGGAGTCTTTTGAACCGATTTAGTTGGAACACGATTTAGTGTGAATGCAACGGTTTCTAGAGCGTAACCCCAAAAGGATATTGGAAGATCAACTTGACTCATCATTGATCGAATCATGTCTAACAAAGTCCGATTTCTCCTCTCGGACACACCATTCCATTTTGGTGTTCCGGGTGGAGTCAATTGTGAAACTATTCCACAATTCTTTAGATGATCATCAAATTCATGACTCAAGTATTCTCTACCTCGATCTGATCGAAGTGCCTTAATGCTTTTGCCAAGTTGTTTTTCTACTTCATTTTGAAATATTCTAAATATTTCAAATGCTTCACTTTTATGTTTCATTAGGTAAACATACACAAATCTACTATAATCATCAGTGAAGGTTATGAAGTATTGAAATCCTCCCCTAGCATTGCTACTTAATGGTCCGCATACATCGGAATGTATCAACCCCAATAAGTCGCTTGCCCTTTCACCTAACTTGGTAAAAGGTGTCTTAGTCATTTTTCCAAGAAGACACGACTCACAAGTATCATATGACTCAAAGTCACATGAACCCAAAAGTCCGTCCCCATGGAGTTTTGAGATACGCTTCTCATTAATATGACCAAGACGGCAATGCCACAAATAAGTATGATTTACATCATTAGGTTTATATTTCTTATTTATATGATAGACATTGTCATTATTTTCATTCTTGACATTCAAGACATAAAGGCCATTAAATGAATTAGCAATACCATAAAGCACATCATTTAAATAAATAGAAAATTTCTTATTCTCAATAAGAAACTTAAAACCTTCATTATCCAAACAAGAAATTGAAATAATATTTCTACTTAAATCCGGAACATAATAACAATTGTTCAAAACAAGAATTAATCCGGAAGGTAAAGTGACTTCATAAGTCCCTACGGCTAATGCAGCAACTCTTGCTCCATTCCCCACGCGTAGGTCTACTTCACCCTCTTTAAGTAGTCTCCTATTCTTTAGTCCCTGCACATTTAAACAAATGTGAGAACCACATCCGGTATCCAATACACAAGAATCAGTGGTAGAAAGGAGAATATCTATCATATAGATACCTGAAGTCGACGCAGCCTTGCTGTCCTTCTTCTTCTTTTGCTCTTCCAAGAAACCCTTGCAATTACGTTTCCAATGACCAATTTCTTGGCAATGGAAACAAATTGCATCCTTTTGTGAATCGGGTTTTGCCTCAGAAGCCTTGGCAACCTTTGCCTTGCTTATCTTGGGTTTGACAACTTTTGCCTTACCCTTTCCTTTGGCACCAGCCTTCTTCCCATCATGAACCAAGAGCACGGGAGAACCTTTCTCCACAATATTCATCTCCGAAGTTTTAAGCATCCCATGCAACTCAGAGAGATTCTTATCCATTCCATGCATGTTATAATTCATCACAAACTGATTATAACTTTTAGGCAATGAATTAAGAATGAGATCCGTGGCTAACTCCAATGGGATTGGATAGCCAAGTTTCTCAAGGTGCTCTACATAAACTTTCATTTTTATCATGTGAGGACTCACTTGTTGCCCTTCATTCATCTTGCAAGAAGTGAATGCAACAATGGTCTTGTACCTCTCTTGCCTAGCTTGCTCTTGAAACATGGCTCTTAACTCCACGCCTATCTCATAGGCTTCCAAATGTTCCAAACTTTGTTGGAGTTTTGAGCACATGGTAGCAAGCATGAGATAGCTTACATCTCTAGAATCATTACGATGTTTCTTGTAACTGTCTCTTTCTGCCCTAGGGGCAGTAGGTTCTGGTTCAGCAGGAAGAGGCCCATCGAGAATGTACAACTTATCTTCTTGCCTAAGAACAATTCTTAGGCTAAGGATCAAATCCATAAAGTTAGTAACATTTTCTTGGAGCTTATCCTTCTCAAGGATCGATCGCAACGAAATTGATTGAGTGTTAGTAGTCATTGTCTACAAATATGCAAAATTTCCAAAATTTAATAAGTACCGGTTTCATTAAAGAAATAAATAATGTATTTTTCAAACAAAAAAAAACTCCCACTAAATTATATAACTTTCATATACATCCAATGTATAATATAATTTTAATTGGGCTAAGATCCAAATTTAATTTAACTTTTGAGTCCACGGAGGAGGACCGCTCAAAACTACATTAATTAGGTAGACAATCATGTCAATCATATCCCATATGATTCTTAGATTCTTTTAAGAGATTCTTTGAGAAATTCAATTTCAAAAAGCATGTTTAATCTTATCTTTTGCCTAGGCCCAAAACTGTTTTGACGTCTAATTAAGTCCAACCATTTTAAACGTATAGGAACCACTCAATTTAATGCACCTTGCGGAGGCAAGCCCGCATTGAATTAATGAACCTCATCTTGCTCATACATGAATAAAATTAATGCACCTCGCGGAGGCGAACCCACACCAAAATCACCCATGTATAAACAAATGTTTTAATCATGGCATGGCAAAAAGAACTTAAAACTTTCTTTGAAGGTTCATCACATATAGCATACAACACATTTATGAGCACATAATATAAACATGTTACGCATCAAGTTTAGCAACTAAATTAATCTCCATTAATTTAAGCATAATATTTATGTGTCATTAGTTTCTCTATAATTATGAGGATGAGACTCTTTGAACTTTGGTTATCATTTTCCAAATCAAGACAATAAGAAGTGCAGCCGAAACTAAGCCATCAAGCATCCACAATTCCGCACAATTTCAAGAAACCAAGAAAGTAGTCCATGTGGCCGAAACTAAGCAATAGATGGTCTCGATAACGTAGGCCAATTGCATCCACAATTCCACATGGATCTCCAATCATTGAATCAAGAACTTTGTTTCTCAATTTTAGCAATTATGAACTCTTCATAATTCTAACTTCGTTTTATCTTTGAAACTTTGATTGCGATCAAGTTTGGGAAACACAATCTCGATGAACGTAGATTAGCCATCCAAACCTTGACCAATCTTAGAATCACAAGATCAAAACAAATAGAAAAATCAAACCCCAAGATCCACACCAAAACCAGCTGCCCAAAACCCGCTCCAGATCAGCAGGTCTGGCCTGTATTGTCACTGATTCGGTTGGACCCCATAAAAAATTCCAGAATCTGATTATGATTCTGACCAACTGTGCGGTCGCCCAATATTTTCTGTGCGGTCGCACAGTAGCATCAGACAGAATTTTTAAAGTTCGAAAATTTGTCTCAAAATTGTTTTCCCCGATTATTAAAACTTTGATCCAATCAAAAATTAATAATCAAACAATTCAGAATCCAACATAATTTTTAGTGCGATTCAATAGTGCGATTAAAGTTGTAAAACAATAAACTACATAAAATCATATAACACATAAACATCATATAATCCAATATTCATATCATGCTAGGCACATAAACAATTTATATACACACATCATGATCTAAGTATTGAAATAATCAACATGAACGGGGCTCTGATACCACTGTTGGGTTTCGTAGTAACATGCGCAGCGGAAAATAGCATTTAAAATTTTATGAAACCCAAAGCCCATAGATCCATTCATATGATTAAATCAAATACAATAATATGAATACTAGAAAACTAACCCTTGATGACTTTGAATTTGGTCTTTGATCTTGATGGAGAAATTGAAGCTTTAATCACGAACAAGTAAGAACACGAACTTTGAAGATGATGAGCTTCACCCTCTAGCGGTATCCACACCTTGAACGAATATCAAGAACACTTGATCTTGGTTGCTAGACCAATATTGTGAAACACGTTTCACAATTAATATGAACTATATGGAATATTAGTTTGTATATTATTTTGTTCTACAATCTAGGATATCTTAGAACAAAATAAAACCTCTCTCAAACTCTTTGAGATTTACACAAAAGCATTGGTATTGTTCTGGCCTGAATTTGGCTGTTTATATACAAGTTAGACCTATTCCAAATAGGAAACTTGTGTCAAAACCCGTCCAAAATCCTTTTCCTAATCAAATCAGGAAACCAGTCCCGTCATGGTGTGCGGCCGCCCAAAACCACCTGTGCGGCCGCACATCTATCTGGAAGGTTTCTGGTACTTTTTGAGCCAAGCCGTGCCGTCGCCCAAGCCCTTTTGTGCGGTCGCACACCATCCCCAGATTTCCCTAATTTCCAAATTCCTCCAAAGTCCTTCGACTCAATATTCCAATATAGTCCTTATTTAAGATTCGTTCTATTGTGTGTGACCCTCTAGGATTACACTAAGTTGGCAATGGGTTCAAACATGAAACCATAAGATATGATTAGGTTCTAGCAAACCGTCATACCTACCCAAATAGTATAATTAGATACAAGTTCACATTCCTTTAGAATATGTCACAATCCCTTTGTCCACGATGTCATTGAACACAAGTCATGGTCAACAAGTCAACTTGTTTTGTTCAATACTTTCTCGATTCTGAATATGTTGATAATCCAAATGACATTGATCTAATCAATTCATTTCAGTCCGACCGAACATTTTCATCAACATCATTCCTACGAGAGGCCTAAGCTTGACATCTCTCTGAAGAGGGACAAATCCATTTAGCTTATTACGCTTCCCTACGTGAATCCGATTATGCCAATCATACCCTTTATAACTACCCGGTTAAAGGTAGCGTTTGAATATGTCAAACATAATATTCATCAAGTGGAAGACTATAATAACTTCATGTCTAAGGATTCAAATGACATAACTAATATGAGATATATGTACGACATAGACCATGACATAAATCTCATACAGCGGGTCATGTCCAGTACCTTGTTCCAAACAAGTACCCATAAATCTAACATGATCATCCCATGATCATTTAGCCTTTATACTAGTGCTTAACAAGTACTAGGGACGGAGATTATTATAAGTAAACATGAACAACAATAATAATCAAAACATCTCTTTATTGATATGAAATAAATAATAACAATTACAACGTTTATTAAACGTGCCTAGGGCACCACTACCAACAGTGTCCTACGTCTTCCATCTCCACTTCTCCAATCACGACTCTCAATAGTCCAAGGTAAGTCAAACCTAAGCTAAATGTGATCTTCCTCTAATTCTGTTAATCTGTGACTGTGAGTGTCTAATTTTTAGAACAGTGAGTGTGTAATATTAATATGCAATAGAAATTCCACCAGACTACTCTGTGTTCATCCTTTCCATTGGAGTTGGGTTAAGCCCAAGAAGGCTTAGACTAATGAGAGCAAGTTCCAAAACAAAAAAAAAGTTAATTATGTGTGTTCGGACGGGTTAGGGCCGGTCACGGGTTTGGTACTTCTTGGACTGGGTCGGGTCCGGTACATATGATAAGTCCTTCGGGCCGAGTTTGGGTTTGGGTAAACCCGTCCCGCACCTGACCCGTTGCCATCCCTAATCCCACATTGCTTTAAGAATGAAAGTAATGAGAGTATTTAAGTGGATCCATCTAAGGAGGAGTCATCAAGTGGTTCCTACTAGGGCCAACCAAGTGGACCATTGGGCCATCCATGCAACTAGTGGCCCAAGTTTGGACTAGATCCAACTTGGCACATGACCCTCAAAGGGCGTAATGGGCGGTTTAGGGCGCACTTTGCACTTCGCACGTACGCATCGGTCGCTGGGAGATGTGGAGCCTTAAACTTTTGACGAAATTCGGTTTGAAGATGGCTCAGTTCGTGGTCCAGTCTATGGCTAGGTTCACTTGGGCTGGTACAGTGGGTTGGGCGCTTGGGCCTTGGTCCGTCTGGAGCGGATTGGGCCGAGCTATAAGCTTGATGCGGATCTGGATCCATCGCTTGGGCATGGGTCACATCGGTTCGGAGAGATGGGTGGATGGGTCAAGGTGTGACCCGCACCTTTTTTAAAGGGTGGGTCAGTTACTAGTTGATCCAGCAGATCTGAGCCCTCCATCCAAGATCAGATCCAATGACTAAGAAACCACCAGGTGCTAAAGATGCCTATTCCCAAGAGGCACCCCATCTCTTCAATATCTATATAAGGCCCCTCCCAGATTGACATTCTCACTCCATCACTAAGTTTCATACACAATTCACTCTCTCTCTTCACATCTGAGTTAGAGAATCACGTATTTAACAGAGTTAACGAACTTGGTTAAATATCTAACTGAATTATGAAATTTAGTCACAGAATTTGGAGGAATTCTCACGGCATCTGTTAAAAGACGAAATCATCTTGTTGCACAAGTCTTTTTCAAAGTCTGGAAGTGTCAAACACAGTTATGTTCGCCAAAATCGTTAATTTGAAGTGCTTCTATTAACAACTGTAAATTCATTTCATCTTGAGAGAAGATTGTCCCATTAGCACCAGTGTGGGTCAATATCTTATTGCAGAGATTGTGTCCAACATAAGACTCGACTTTATTTATTTGCCCGATTATATTTAATTTCCGCATTTCTAGTTTATCCTATTTTTCCTGCCCGTTAATTATATTTTGGTTCATTGATATTATTTATCATTCCGTTAAGTTCAAAAAAACCTTTCATTATTGTTACAATTTTCTTAACAACCGCAAGAGGATATTAACGTTTTCTCGAATGTTCGACAAATGTGAGCCAACTATTATGGACAACGGAAGGACGTTATCGTTAGAAAATTAACGAAAGGAAATGCCGTTTTCAAACGATGGACAACTAGATGAGCGTTGGAAATAACGAGAAGTGCAACAATAATCATGCAAGTGATTCATGGGACGGAATTTTAAATGAAAGATATATTTTCAATTACAATTATTATTATTTGCTAGACTCACATAGAGGAAATTATAAATATGAATTCCAAGATTCATAAAATATTTTACAAATACCTTAAAATGTGGGGGTATACCACAATTGTGGGGGTATCCGGCTCAAGTTGAAATACTAAGCCAAAATAATAATTAATATATTCTTTAAAGAATATAAATCCTTTGAAATAAAAGGAAATGTGTAAGTTCTTGTAATGGAACTATGGAATTGTGAATTGTTCATCTTGTGTAGAAGAACAAAAGACGCAATTAGAGGACAAAGTTGTTAACTTATTGGTCCTAATTTTTTTTGTTAGAAAATGAACGGAAACTGTTAAAAGGTGATTAACAGTAAATACTTGAGAGTTGATAAATCTCTCAATAATGCGAACCATTGGGTTACATATGGATCCTCAAAAGAAAGTATTTAATGTGATGAATTTGTTTGAAAGAAAAATTCTAGAAAGGTAGACCTTCAAAAGCTATAATCTGAAGAGTTGAAATTTCAAAAGATAAACTCTGAGGAGAGACAATCTTGAGATATAAACTCTTATGAGACTAAACCTTAAAGAGAAAGACTCTTAAAAGGTTATAGAAAGTGAGTCTTGTAAGAAGAATCTCGAGAGATAGAATCATAAAATATATATTCTTGAAGTAAGAATCTCGGAAAGAATGGTAGACTCTCGAAATATAATTCTGAAGAGATAGACCGTCGAATCTAGAATGTAGATTCGTAAGAGGTAGAATCTGGAGAAGTAGACTATTGAAATGTATATTCTGTGAAGGTAGACTTTTGAAAGGTAGACTCTAGAGAGGTAGACTTGGAATGTCTAGGCCACTTAGAGATCCTGACCACTTAGAAAGTCTGACCATTCAGAGATGTTGACCACTCGAAAAAACTGACCGCTCAGAGAATTTGATCATTTGAAGAGACTGACCAATTTAAAGAATCTAAAAGTCGAATAGTAATTGATTTAATCATTTGAAAAGTATTGTCAAAGTACGTGGAGTACTAAAAGATATAGTTGTGATTACGGATTACTATATGTGAGATATCCAATAGTATGATTGGTTATCCAGCACAAGTGAACTCTGAATCCATAAGTGAAAATGTGTTCACAATAGGTGGAGGAGAAGTGTCATTGAAATCTTCCAAGACAACTGGATAACTTGATTCAGTAAGAAGTCTTTGGAAGGTATTCCGTGTTGGAATAAGTTTATGTTTATATGCATTGTGATGACAATGTGAAATATGAAAAGGCATAAAGTATGGTGAGTCTAGACATAATGGTCATAGATCAATACCATAAAAACAATTAATCTCAAATAGGACAACCACAATCGATTATGTGAAGTAAAAAGCGGATCCGTATACCAAAGGGTATGAATAGGAGATCAAATTGTTTGGTAAGGGGAATGAGGTTAAAACCCACACAACAAAATAAATCTAAAGCGGTAACTCAACCATGATGAGTGGAGATCACACAAACTTGGTTCAATGAGACAACTAAATTATATATATTCTAGTGGTACACTTGGAACTCTTATAACCTATTCTCAGAAGCCATCTAAGTGATAAAATCCTGCTGACGTGTGGTGAGGGTAAGATTAAAAGCTTTTTATGATTCATATACCTAAAAGGTGGAGTATGGCAGGTGTTGGGTTTTGATGCATCATGCGCAGCGGAATAAACAGATAAAATCAAACACCCAAGAGCCCGGATCCGTGCATGTTAATTAAATTAAATACAAGATGAAAGAAATATACCCTTGAAGATCGAATCCATGAACACAGACTTTGAGGTGCTAACGCAAACACCCTCTATCGGTAGCTACACGTCGAACGGATATCAAAAACACCTTATTGATCTGGATTGCTAGACCCAAGGCTTGATGAAGAAACGACTTCTTCATAGGAATTATTTTTCTTCATTGATTATTGTATTTTGATGATCATGGATCATAAAATAAATAATCATACCTCTCTATAATTTATTGTTTCTAAAACAATTGTTTGTGATTTGCAAAATCATCATTAGAGGCTGTCAAACCCGGCTGTATATCATATATAAGGGTCTGACCTAATTCCGTTTGGGATCGGGATTCCTTTTCTGTCCAGAAAACTGAACAAACTGGACTGTTACGGGGAGGGAAGCCGTACGGCTCATCAGGAGCCGTACGGTGCCCAAGATGCTGTACGGTGGCCAGTTCAGAATTTCCCAGATTTTTGCCTTTTCCAATCCGTTCTATTGTGTGTGACCCAATAGGATTATACTATGTTGGCAACGAGTCCGAACCAGTCAGAACCCGTAAGTCATAAGCGGACTCTAGCAAGCCATTATGACTACCCAATTAGTATAACTTTAAAAGTCCAAAGTAACCTTATAGAACATATCACAATCCCTTTGTCACGCGATATCATATTGGACATAAGTCATGGTCCATGTCAACTTATGTTATCCAATGCTTTCTCGATCCTGAGTAGGTTGATATGAGCAAATAACATTGAGCACTTCAATTCATTTGGGTATGACCGTACACTATTATCAATCTCACTCATCGAGTGGCCAAGCAGATATCTCTCTTGAGAGAGGGACAAATCCCATCTTGACTTATCATTCTTCCTTACAAGAATCCGATTATGCCAATCGTAGCCTTTATAACCACCCGGTTAGGGGTAGCGTTTGAGTACGTCAAATATAATGTTCATCATGTGGAAGACTATGATAATATCAGGTCTAAGGATAAATGATATAACTAATATGAGATTCAATTATGACATTTGACCATGACATAAATCTCATAACGGGTCTATCCAGTACTTGTTCTTCAACATGTACCCACAAGTTTAATCCGCATCCTATGCGCTATAATCATCATATGATTATCCATTAAACTCATGCTAGCCCTTCATAAGTGCTAGGGACAATGGTTATTATAGTAAACATGCAAAAGATATAATAATCGGGTTTGTTATCTCTTATAACAATGAAGCTATGATATAACGCATAGGACTTTCTCAAGGGCCTAGGGCATAATATCCAACAATCTCCCACTTGCACTAGGCCCAATCAATGTGTATCCAATACCCATTGAGCTTAGTTATGATCTCCATCATAATTGCAAGCGAGCTTATGTAGGATGATTATCCTTGTCATTATCATGAGGTATTTTGCATATTTTGACATCTCCCATCTTTGACGATTTCTCGAGTAAGATAGAAACGTCTGAGTATATGTTTAGATAAGACATTAGTTCCTTTATTTGTGTAATAACAATTATTGACACAATGAAGGTACATCAATTAGTAACACTAGAAACGATTTATAGTTTACTAATTAATATCTTAATCCAAACAATTTTTTAGTTGCTTCCCATGCCACTAGATACTCCACTTTTTGTAGAATAGTAATGGTATATTTAGAACTTTTCTAACAGCATTATTAAATATAAACATGTATTTATACTGCAATATTTATCTTTGTTGGTATGTAAGAACCCATCTATGTAACTATTACAAGATCATCTTTCATTGCATCAAAGATCAAGAACGCATCCTTTAGTTCCTTTTAGAGAACATAAGAGTGTTTCTTAACTAGTGATTTTCACTAGGCTCCGATTGGTATTATCTCATCATACTCCAAGTATATGAGACATCCCGTCTTAGTACATTAACATGGCTTACATGATAGATCCAATTGCCGAAGCATATGGAATCCTAATCATGTACTCTTGTTCCACTACAAGAAAACTGTCAAATACCGACGGAAATTAGCGACGGATGCTATTCCGTCGCTAAAAATGATGGAATAGCGACGGAATAGCGACAAATACGCAATAAGCTGTCAACGACCACATTACCGACCGTTTTAGCGACGGATTTAGCGACAGACTGTTTTCCGACACTAATCCGTCGTAATAAAGGCGCCAAAAAAGTGCGCGCATTTTTTCCGACAACCTACCGACGGATATAAAAATTTATTTTGGGAAATTTAGCGACGGCTAATTTCCGTCGCTATATAAATAAAAAATAATTTGATATTTTTTCTTTTATATTTAGCGACGGAATAGCGACGGATTTGCAAAATTATTCATTTATTTCTTAACGACGGATGTTTTCCGTCGCTATATAAATAAATAAAAATTGATATTTTTTCTTTTATATTAAGCGACGGAATAGCGACGGATTTGTAAAATTATTCATTTATTTCTTAACGACGGATGTTTTCCATCGCTATACAAATAATAAAAAAATCTTTATAATCTAGCGACGGAATAACGATGGATTAGCGACGGATTTTTATTTTAAAAAAAAATAAATAAACACAATTTAATGCATGATTATTAATAGCTCTAATTGTTAAGCCTAACTCAAACGTAAATGAAGTAAGGCCAAATATGATAAAAATAGCGCGCGCACTTAAAATGTTAATTAATTATATTAATTGGTCATAATTAATTATATTAATTGGTCATAATTTAATTTTATGCATATTTATTAATACCTATAATTGTTAAGTCTACCTCAAAAGTAAATGAAGTAAGACCGAATATGATAAAAATATGGGGCGCATTAAAAATGTTAATTAGTTATATTAATTGGTTATAGTTTGAATTTTTAAAATAAATATACATTTTTGACAAGCGGACAACAAATATTAATTTTGTAAAGTATAAAGTTATTAGAATTCATATATTATTTGGAGAATTGAAAACCGTAAACCGCTGGTTCGAAATGCCGGTTTTTCAAAGTAGCCGTTTATTTCCGTTAGAAATCTAACTGAGACCGAATATATATATATATATATATATATTTACTATTTTACTAACTATAAATATCACCTCCATCTTACCATTTTATTTCTACCTTATTTCGCTCTACTCTTTTTCTTTTTCTTTTTCTCTCTCTAGTATTCATACTTTCATTACACTCATCCAAATTTCAGTTAACTATTACTCCATTTTCAATTAATTTTTCTAAAAATTAATTAAGAATCATCACAAACAACAATATGTTATATGGATATATGATGTATTAAGAATCATCACAAACAACAATATGTTATTAGGATCATTATTTATTTTAAATTATTAGTCAAAGTTATGTCCTGTTGACCACTAGTGTTAATTAATGTGGGAGGGAGTACTATACTACGATATGGGTATAAGTGTATAAGTTTTAGGTATATGGTGCGTATATATATAGGTACAAGGTATGGTATGGGTATATGTGGGACAGAGGGAGTATATGGTATGGGTATGTATATGTGGGACGGATGGAGTATATGGCTATTGTCCGTACCTATTTTTTCTTTTATATACCTTCATTTCTTTAAAAATTCTTAACATTTTTTATGCAACTTTTTTTTTTTTTTTTTTTTTTAGAAAAACTTCACTACTAACCAACATCTCAACTAGTTTTCTTTATCCAAAAAATTAAAATTAAAAAAAATCATATGCTACTGTCTGTCCCTATTTTCTTTTATATACTTTCATTTCTTAAAAAACTCTTAACTTTCTTTTTAGTATTTTTTTTTTAAAATTAACTAGTAATCAATATCCCAAATAGTTTTCTTTATCCATTTTTTTTTTATAAAAAACTTATTTTCTCAAATAAGTTTTAAATTATTTTTTTATAAAAAACTTCATTACTAACTAAAGTTCAAATACTTATTTGTTCAAAAAAATAATAAAAAAATTGAAAAACACAACACACTTTCATTTAATAGGCTTACAAATATTCACATGGATTGATTCATAAATTAATCTAAACCATTAATCTTACATATCCAATGAACCAAATTCATCTTAACACACTCTCATTTGATTGGCTTACAAACATTCACATGGATTGATTCCTAAATGGATCTGAACCATTAATCTTACATATTCAATGGTCCACATTTATCCTAACAAAACCCTAATTCTAGCCCATCAAATACCCTCCTCTTCCATCCGCCTCCCTCCCCTCGTTTCTTTCTTTCTTTCTTTCTTTCTTTCTTTCTTTCTTTCTTTCTTTCTTTCTTTCTCTCCATTTTTCTTGAACCCACCTCCCTCTTCACACCAAAAATTCACCACTTCCTCCCCTCTCCTCCACCAGCTACCTCTTCACCACTTCCTTCCCTCTCCTCCACCAGCTACCACTTCCACCGGCGTTTAATCCAAAGACGTCATCCTTTAATTTTAGTTTTTTCACTTTTCAATTCGTCCCAGAAAAAATCAAATTCCCAATTCGTTAACCGTTGGATCGACTTCAAACTTCTGGGGTATGTTCGCAATACCTAGGCGCAACTTCTCACCGGAGAGATTGGAAAAATAATCAAAGGCAAGGGAGATATGATCATCAGAAAAAATCTGACGATAGTTTTTTCACTTTTCAATTCGTCACAGAAAAAAATCAAATTCCCGATTCGATAACCGTTGGATCGACTTCAAAATTATGGGGTACGTTAGAAATACCTAGGCGCAACTTCTCACCGGAGCGATTGGAAAAATAATCAAAGGCAAGGGAGATATGGTCATCAGAAAAAATCTGACGAAAATTCAGATTTGTAAATTATTGTTTTTTTTTTTTTTTTTTTAGATTTAATTTTTAATGTATTTTTATGTTTTTATTTCAGCAGTGGTGTTTGGTGGGGTTTTCAAGATATGGTGGATGGAATGGAGAGGAAATAATGAACTTAAACTGAATTTTTTGAAGTTGAGGGAATCAAAGTTGAAAAGAAAACATATGTAAGGATTAAATTGAGTAATAGAGAAGTTGAGGGGACTAAACTGCAACTAGTTAATATTTCTGAAATATCAAGGACTGATTTGAGAATGTCTAAAATATTAAGGACTAATTTAAAAATAAGAGATATTAATGAACTGACATCATAATTTATTTTTGATAAAAATATTGATCATATATGTATATTTAAAAATATATTTAATATATATTTTTAAATATATATATGTTTTTTTTTTAATTATGTGCAAATTTAGCGACGGATGTGTTTAAACAGGTCATAAATTAAAAAAATTTTAAAAATTTTAAAAATTCATAATATAGCGACGGAAAATCTGTCGTTAATTCTGTCGCTAATTTAATCATTTGGTCGGCATTTTACCTATATTAGCGACGGCATTTCTCAGCTTGCCGACGGAAAATTCCGTCGTTAACATAACGACGGCCTAATAAATCCGTCGTTATAATTTACCGACGAGGTTTTTAGCGACGGATTTGGTCTGTCAGTAATCCGTCGGTAAATTCGTTTAGCGACGGAATTTTCCCTTTTACCGACGGATTTTTCCGTCGCTAATACGTGATTTTCTTGTAGTGTTCATTAGTCTTCCAGTATGACTAAATCTTACAAAGATTAATGCCATTAGACTTTCGCAATTAACCTCTCCAAGAGTCTTGCATAGTGAACTTTTCACTATCTTGTCTTTATTAGTACTTTGACTTTAACCAATCAACCTTTTAAATTTATCTCAATAAATCTAAATTTCAAGGATGTAAGCGGCTTTATCCAAGTCTTTCATTTAGAAACTCTTTCAAAATGACTTATATGTCAACCATATATATAAGACTAGGAATAATATTACGCTCCCACTAAATTTATTGTAATCACAAGTTTCATATTTGATGAATTCAAATTCTTTGAATACTACATCAAAATAAAATTTCACTCCAAGTGGTTTGCTTCAATCCATCTCATGGATTTCTGCAACTTGCATACTCCCTCCGTCCCATTGAGAGTGAGACTAGAGGAGTGGGCACGATATTTAAGATAAAGTGATATATATGTGGTAGAAAATGAAGAGAGAGAATGAGTGGGGTAAATAGTGGTGTTGGTTGAATAAAATGAATGGTGGAAAATGAAGAGAGAGAATGAGTGGGGTTAAATAGTGGGGAATAATGAATATAAGTATATTAAAACATTTCCATTTTGGGTAGTCTCACTTTAAGTGGGACGGCCCAAAAAGGAAAGAAGTCTCACTTCTAGTGGGACGGAGGGAGTATTTTATTAGAATCTTATAGATTAAAACTTTTAGGTTGTATCAAACACATCCCAAAGTATGTTCCTGTTAAGGAATGCAGTTTTGACATCCATTTGTCATATTTCATATTCAAAATATGAGGTCATGACAATTAGAATTCTAATATATTTAAGCATGACAACGGTTGATAAATTTTCATCATAATCGATATTATGAATTAGCTTTAATCAATTGGTCGTGCTTTATCAATATGTGTAGACACCCCGCCTTGGACCGCTCACCCCGATTGCACATTTGATCTTGTGTTTCTCCCCATTTTAAGTGTTTCTCGTTAGTTTCTGTCACTTCCGTTAAGTTCTTGACTGACTTCGTTAAGTCCAGGGACTAAACTGAATGACAGGGCTGACTTTCTAGTCCATTCTGTCAAATTTGCCTTCTCCGAGTCGCGCGCCTCCGACAGGAGGAGCCAGGCGCGCGCGCCTCCCGCCCCCAAATCAGGAAGCGCGCGCCTCTGGGCGTCAGTTACAGATTTCTGGCCAGGATTCTCTCCCTTGCTCAATTTACAGGATTTTGCCCGGGAAGGATTTCTTGGTGACTGAGTTTTGGCACCAAAACACCCCTCTTTCACCTATAAAAACCTCCCTTTACCTCCGTTTTCAAGGACCGAAAATGGAACTTACAAAAACTATACCAAAACCACTTTCTAAAGGTTCTCCAAGGATCTCATCAAGCAATATTTGAAGGTCTTCAAATTGTAGGTAAAAGTCCATCTTTTCCTTTCTTTTCTACTTCATCTCCTCTCTCTCTTTTACTCTAATCAAATGTGCAATCACCCAAATCATTTTGGGACATGACTCTAATGATCACCTCATCTCATTGAGGTTGGTTAAGGAGTTATCTCCTACATTCCAAACTCTATTTTAAACCCCCTTTTTATGATTTAAAGAAGAAGAAGAAAAACATTTTCATTCATGTAGATTTTGATCAGGCAAGACCAACTTTAGTTGGGCGAGATGGGTGTTTCGGTACTTCCCATCTCGTAATCTAACCCCCGAACCTCAAAACAAAGAATCTCTGTTTTCGTAATCAAACTTAGGCTATAATCAATAGGTTTTTCTTATGTTCCTCAAAACATAGGTGGCGACTCTAAAAAACAAGTTAGACATCCTAGGACAACTCACGCGCTCATAGCCTAAAAGCCGTGGCTTTCCCCCAGGGTATCTACAGTGGCGACTCCGCTGGGGATGTTTGAGGGTTAAACTTGCATCTGATCAAAATCTACATCTTTTCTGGGCAATCTGATTCCTGATGGGGGAGGCGAGCGCTTCTGGCCCCTTCAGCCTAAGGCGCGCGCATCTCGCATCAAGGACCAGAATCGCCCACTTTTTCATGTTCTTCATCTTCTTCTTCTGCTATTCTGCACTAATCATTTCTGCAGGGGTTACAATATGCACATAGGACCAGGGCAATCCCCTGAGTCCAAAATCTGACATTCTGACAGGTGTACCCAGAAGCGCGCGCCTCCTAATAGCATTGCGCCATGCGCGCACGTCCCACATCAGCACTCAGAGGTGCACGCTTCTGGGTTGGTTCCCAGAACAGAAACAGGTTTCAGTGACTGAGCAGAACAGTGGGGTGTGGGCACAGTTGCCTGCATCAGAACAGAATTGAACCCTCTGACTGTTTTAATTTTGTGTTTTATTTACCGGTCACACGGGTGATTCGGGAGTTGTAATTTATGTGCTTATGTGTTTTGTTTGTTTTTCTTTCTTTTCAAAATAAAAAAAATAAAAAAATAAAATAAATTTTTTTTTGTCACTTGTTAGACCTCACACTAAATGCACATATTCCTATGAACTGCTCACTATCGAGTCGCACAAGTCCAACCCCAAACCCGTCGAGGCCCGTCCTAGAAAGTTTCAAGCTCCACTCGACCTTGGCTCTTTCGAAGCGGTAAACCTCAGCCCGTGGCGTAGTTCAAGACTACATGCCGGGGGTGACCTTTGAGCCTCATATTCAAGCCGAGCACAAGCCACACAATTCTAGTTAGGGTCTAACACTCCGTGACTCAAGTCGGTTTCCATGTACCGAGATTTCCCTAAACTAATGTCTTCAAATCATACATGCCAACTTGTTGAAATGGACGCAATAAAAATCCGTCCCCAAAAGTGGTTATTTTTGGACGAAAATAAAAATCCGTCCCCGCATGTATGCTTTACTACATTAATTTAGTTTAATCCCAATACATGTAGGATTCACAAACGCGATGGAATCCGATGAGTATATGGGACCGCGAGATGGTCTATATACTAGTGTGACGATTCCATTATTTTCTTAGAAACCCCAAAAGGGATCCATTCCCTCCGACTTATAAAAAAAAAAAAAAGAGTCTTTTCTTATGTGGTTCGAGTCGTGTGCCCAACTGTGTGTTCTAAACCTCTTCGTGGACCGCAAGTGTTACTCAAGACTGACAAGGGCCTCTTCTGCAATATAGGTTCAATTGGTACTTACAGAGTCTACCGGGATTCGGCAAATCGGTTAGTCCATGAAGAGATCGCTCCAACAGCTCCAACAGCAACCATGACCGGCAGCAGCAACACTATGTCTCTCGAACAGCTTTCAACCATGGTCCAACTCCTCCAAGAGCAAGTCTCCACCCTTAATAAGGAGACACAAAGCAAAGACGACATTTGGCAATCCCACCTCGACAGCCAAAGGGAGGCCCACGAGGCCGAGATGGAGCTAATGAAAGAAAAGCTCACTAATCTTGCCAAGGGGAAGAACAAGAATAACGATGACGAATCCGAATGGACCGAGGGTTTGTTCAAAAGTCCTTATGTCAACACCCGCACCAAGAAAGTGGGAGAGCCGAGTTCCGAGAACAATGAGCCCAAAATGGTGGATTCTATCATGGCTTACATCGACCAAAAATTCAATGGGCTCAACATGGGGAAAGGCTCCGACACAAGCCTTTATCAATCATCCATCCTCATGAGTACTATGGCCGCTCTTCCCGATAAGTTCAAGATGCCCGACATAAGCAAATTCAAGGGCAACTCTTGTCCCATGGCTCACATTGAGACTTATATTTGGGCAATGGTTCCGAAGAAGGTCTCCCCCAATGTGATGGCTCAATGCTTTCCTCTCACTCTCGAGGGGGCGGCAAAAGATTGGTATGCTACTGTCCCGCTCACTGTCCGTCTCGATTGGGACTCCGCCATGCTTGCCTTCAAGAACCAATACCAAGGAAACACCACTCACCGGCCCACAAGGAAAGAGCTCGAGAATACCACTCAAAGAGACAACGAGTCCTTCATTGACTGATGGAATGACAAACTCTCTGAAATTGTTGAGAGGCCGAACACAAAAGAGCAAATGGACATCTTTCTCAAGTGTCTCAAGATTGATCTCCGCACCCACCTAAGTGGGGCTTGCTACTCCGACTTCTCCCAAATGTATGAGGCGGGGGTACGCATGGATGACTTGCTCAAGGAGATTAAGAAGACCACTCCTACTTGCCGATAAAAGTCCGCTTCCAACTCTACAAAAGAGGCCTCGGTCAACGCCGTCACTATCGACACGGGGAATTACAAAAAGGTTCCTCCACCTCAAGGGAAGAAGTCCCGAAATGACCGTGTCTATACGCCTCTCCAAGGCATGACTCAAACCGAAGTGTTCGAAGTCCTCAAAGCAAAGGGTCAAGTCACACCCGTGCAAGGGTACCAACCCAAGACGGTCCACCCCAATCATGCTCACCACAAATATTGTGGCTACCACCAATATAGTGGCCACACCACCGAGGATTGCTTCGTTCTCCGCAATGTCATTCAAGATCTCATAGATAAGAAAGAATTTGTAGTGGCTAATGGCGAACATGTCAATGTAATAGAGATAGGAGAACCCGAGGGGACCACCCATTCAATCCCAATTGTGAATGGGGCCCCCAATGTTATGAATAAACTTGACAATTCTTGTTATGTAGTGACTTACGATGAGGTAATGAGGGAAGTACTAGAGAATAGGAAAAAGAAGCAAGATGGGAACGTCAACATGCTAACTCGATCCGGTCGAGTCATAGCAAGCAACCCTTCCACTTCCACTTCCGCACCGAGCTCCTCTTCTCAAAGGCCGCAAGCTCGCGACACTCCCGAAGACCCTCTACTTGTCCAACTCAAGAAAACTCAAGCCAACATCTCTATTTGGGACCTCATCGCATCCTCAAAGAAGTAAGGAGATCTTGTCATCCGCAATCTCGATGATACATCAGTTTCTCCCGATACTACTCCCGAGGACCTCACGGCAATGATCGGTCACATTCATTTTGGCAACGTCATCACCTTTGCCGATATGGACCTTCCACCATTTGGTTCCGATCACAACGAGGCTATTTACCTCAAGGTACGAGCAAGGGGAGGCCCATCTCAAGAGTCTTAGTGGACGGTGGTTCCGCACTCAATCTCATGCCTGGCAGAATCATGGGCATAGTGGGGCTTAAGGATTCCGATTTTAATCCTTCTACTCAAGTAATCCGAGGTTATGACAGCACCGCCCGTACAGTCATGGGCATGATTGAAATAGACATTGAGTTTGGGAGCATGATCATGTCCGTTCCATTCCAAATGCTTGACATCCCGGCCTCGTTCAACTTGCTTTTGGGTTGACCATGGATTCACAGTGCTAATGCCGTACCATCAACTCTCCACCAATGTGTCAAGATCCGAAATGGCGATGAAATAGTGACCGTCATGGCTGAAAACGTCACTATCCACAGAAAAGGTGAGCCCGTTCACCAAGTTCAGCATGGTTTACCAGACTCCACTTTCTCCGGCGTCTCAATCAACGCCATTGACAAAGAAGGGGGAAACGGATCATGGACCCCCAGCAATCACAAAGTCCTCCGCATGATGAGGAATATGGACTACTTCCCTGGTTTAGGCCTAGGGAGATATCAACAAGGAATCCTACATCCCGTGCAAGTCCCATTTGTCAAGAACACATTCGGTTTGGGGTACGAGCCTTCCAAAGAAGACTTGAAACAAGAGCAAGCAATCAAGAACGAAAGGGCCCGAGCTCGTAAAGAAGGCCGTCGTTATGAGATCCCTAATCTAAGGCCTTACCGCAAGACGTTGAATGGTTATTTTTTCCGCCAAGGGGAAGACGTTCCATACATGATCTTTCCCGAGCCGTGGGTTAACAATAAGGGTGTCAAAAAGCCCGGTCTCGAAATCTTCTCCGATTGTAAGATCCAGAAATCCGAAAGGGAACAAACTCCCATGTCACCCCGTGAACGGTGGGGAAGGAAGGTGACTATAGAGTCTGAGACAGAAATCATTGTGGGGGAAGAACTGACAGATTTAGCCTCCATGTTCGAAGAACTTGCCATAATGAATGAATGCCAAGTCAACGCCATCCATGACACTGTCATCATGAACGAGACTATCAGTGAGATCCCGCCAAGCTCCGAGCCGATCAACAATTTGTATTCAACAAAAAGGCCCGTGGTATCCGAAGAATTCTTAGTCCAAGAAATGGGTTGCATACCCCGCACAGCAACAAAGGAAGAGCGGCTCACACTTACTTTCGAGTCCGAGAGTGTCTCTAATACCCTCACCCAAGAGGATTTGGAGGCCATAGCCGAGCGTGTGTTTCCTTTCTTTGCTAATGAAAAATTTGATATTTCTGAGTACCCTGAGATTGCAAACATCATAAATGATGAATTAACTAATAATGAACTTAACGAACAAGTTAATAACGATTCAAATTATGATGAAATAGACCACGAAAACACAACATACTTAAATGAACTTGCTCAACAAGTCCGTAGTCGTGGTGAGAATGGTCTAAAGGCTGACGAAGAATTGCATGTTGTTAATCTGGGTACCGACGAAGAGCCAAGGGAAACTAAGATCGGAAGCTTCTTCAAGGGGGACGACAGGGACAGATTGACTGCACTACTACGGGAGTTCGTGGATGTGTTCGCATGGTCATACAAAGACATGCCGGGTTTGGACAGAAAGGTAGCGGAGCACAGGATTCCGATCAGAGAAGATGCCAAGCCAGTAAAGCAGAAGCTCAGAAAGATCAAACCAGAATGGTCTCTGCAAGTCAAGGAAGAGATTGAGAAGCTCCTCAGTGTGGGTTTCATCAAGGTTATCGAGTATCCGACATGGTTAGCCAACATCGTGATAGTCAGAAAGGCAAACGGCAAGGTTCGAGTTTGCGTAGACTTCCGGGATTTGAACAAAGCTTCCCCAAAGGATGATTTTCCACTCCCCAACATCGACATGCTGGTCGAATCCACTGCTGCCTACGAGGTTCGCTCATTCGTAGATGGGTTCGCTGGGTACAATCAGATTCTTATGGCCGAGGAAGATCAACATAAGACAGCTTTTACAACACCGTGGGGTACCTTTTGCTACACAATCATGCCATTTGGGTTAAGAAATGCTGGGGCTTCCTACCAAAGAGCCGTGACGGACTTGTTCCACGATATGATTCACAAAGAAATCGAGGTCTATGTGGACGACATGATCATTCACTCCAAAGGGACCAATGGTCAACATTTAATCGATCTCCGCAAGTTCTTCAAAAGGCTTCGTCAACACAAGATGAGGCTCAACCCTGCAAAGTTCACGTTCGGGGTTATCCGAGGCAAAGTCCTTGGTTATATGGTCACTGAAAGGGGAATTGAAGAAGACCCCTCCAAAATCAAGGCAATCATTGACATGCCTCCTCCAAAGACGCAGAAATAGATCAAAGGTTTCATGGGCAGATTGCAATACATCAGTCGGTTTGTGCACCAACTCACTTCCATGTGCGAGCCAATCTTCAAGCTACTCAAGAAGAATGTGGCTCTAGAATGGACCGACGCGTGCCAAGAAGCCTTCGACCAAGTGAAGCATTACTTGACATGCCCTCCTGTTCTAGTTCCGCCGCAGAAGGAGAAGCCTCTTTTGCTCTATCTCACTGTCAATGATGAAGCCCTAGGGGCTATGTTAGCACAAGAGCAACGAGAGTCCACAAAGGAGAATGCCATCTATTTTGTCAGTCGCCGATTCCAAGGAGGCGAAAAGAACTACTCTGTCCTAGAGAAGTCATGTGCAGCATTGGTTTGGGTCACTCAAAAGCTCAAACACTATATGGAAGCCTTTCCGATCAAGCTAGTAGCAAAGGTGGACCCGCTCCGCTACATCTTCGAGAAGCCTTTCATGTCAACAAGAATAGCCAAATGGTACTTCATGCTCGCCGGCTACGATATCACTTACGTCACACTAAAATCCGTTAGGGGGAAAGTGTTCAGTGACCAGCTTGCCGAATTCCCGTGTGAAGAAGTGAAGGGGGAAGACGTACAGTTCCCCGACAAGCATTTAATTTGTACTGCAACCGAGGAAAATAAGTGGCAACTTTTTTTCGATGGCGCCGCCAATAAACACGGCTTTGGTATAGGAATATTGCTTGTTGATCCAAAAGACATCTACACTCCCATTGGCATCCGTCTGGAATTCGAAGCTACCAACAACATTGCCGAGTACAAAGTATGCATAGCAGGGCTCGAAGCAGCTCTCGAAAGAAACATCACGGAACTAGAAGTATTCGGCGACTCTTTGCTCCTTATCAATCAGCAATCGGGTAAATGGCGAACCCAAGACCTGACTCTCCAACAGTATGGTCAGCACCTTGAAGAACTGGTTGAAAAATTCCAAGAGATCACTTTCAACTACCTGCCAAGGGATAAAAATCGCTTCGCCGATGCACTGGCCACCATAGCTTCATTAGTCGAAATGCCCAAAGGGAAAATGGTGAAGCCTTTCAAAGTTGCCCGAAGGAACAGTCCGGCATATTGCATGAGTATCGAGATCAACGAGGTTCAAACAAACTCTCCATGGTATTCGGATATCATGAATTTCCTCAAAGATGGCACTTATCCCGAGAATAGCAATAAGAAGTCTCAAGCAGCTCTGCAAAGGCTAGCCTCTCGGTACGTACTGATTGGGGACCGAGTCTATAAAAGGCACCACGATGGAATCAATCTCTTATGCGCCAATGAGGCCGAAGCTCAAGATATAATGTGTGAAGTGCACGAAGGAGAGTATGGACCCCACATGAATGGGTTTATGCTAGTCAAGAAGATACTCCGCATTGGTTACTATTGGAGCACTATGGAACGAGACTGTATCGAGAAAGTCAAAAGGTGTGCTAAGTGCCAATTCCACGCTAATCTACAACATGCTCCACCCTCGCAACTTTACAACATGGTCACACCTTGGCCTTTCTCTTGTTGGGGGATAGACATCATCGGTAAAATTCATCCTGCGGGGAGCAATGGGCAGTCGTTCGTCCTAGTGGCAGTCGACTACTTCACAAAGTGGGTCGAAGCACAAGCCTATCGGACCCTCAACGCAAAGAAAGTGGCCGAATTTGTAAAGATTAATATCATGTGCCGATACGGCGTGCCTCATGAAATCATTTCCTACAACGGCTCTCACTTTGAGAAGGAAATGGATGCACTTTTGGTAGAATACAAGATCACCAAGCACAAGTCATCTCCTTACCGTCCCCAAGCAAATGGCGCGGTTGAAGCAGCGAATAAAACCATCGAGACCATCGTCAAGAAAATGGCCTCAACAGGGAGGGATTGGCCCGAGAAGCTACCTTTAGCATTGTGGGGCTACCGCACATCAATACGGTCAGCGACAGGAGAAACTCCGTATGCATTAGTCTATGGTTTTGAAGCCATACTCCCAATAGAACTTGAAGTCCCATCTCTACGGGTCCTCCTCGAGAATCAAGTCAACAAGGTCGACTGGATGCAAAGTCGATATGAACAGCTAGCCTTGCTCGACGAGAAAAGGTTAAGAGGACTCGAACGCACGAGGGCATATAAGCAAAGGATGGCAAGAGCTTTCAACAAAAAGGTGAAGCCTCGAAACATCAATGTGAGAGATTTGGTCTTAAGACAACATCCTCCTAACGCCATGAATCCCCTGGGGAAATGGGGACCCCGATGGATCGGTCCGTACGTGGTCAAAAAGATACTAAGCGGCGGTGCAGTCCGGCTCGTAGATTTGGATGGTGACCAGCTGCCAAAGGAGGTCAACCTCGACAAACTCAAGAGGTTCTATGCTTAATAAACAAACACCATAAAAAAAAAAAATCGCTCGCTAGGTTGAAAACCCGCAAGGGCGGCCTAGGCAAAAATTAGAGCACGTGCAAAAAAGAAGCCCGCTAGATTGAAAACCCGAAAGGGCGGTCTAGGCAAAAAACAGGGTGCACACAAAAAAATAAAAATAAAAAAAAAATGGTCTTTGTTTGTTCGAACTACGGAGACCTGAGCCTCCCAACTGGAGGAACGTAGGCAACCTTCGGGTGCGGTCTAAAACATATCAAAAATACACAATTCACCTCAAATAACAAAATGCAATTTTTATTCATTCAATGAATTATTCAAACCATTACAACGGATTTATTGAGCAACAAAATACATCAAAACATTAAATCCTAAAACAAAGTGGTCTAATTGCAATCTCTTGGGGCACAAAGAAAAATCTAATCTTTCTTAGGTTTGGGAACCCATTGCTTCTTGTTATGCCCTTTAGTCTTCTTGGACGGGGACGGAACATTCTTGGGACCGCCAAGACGGGAGAAAACGCTAGGACGGGACGGAGCTTCATCAACGGCTTTCCCTTTGCCCTTATCAAGCGGAGCCTTAGCGGGGACAACCATGGGACGCTTCCACACATAGGAGGAATTTCCTTTACCTTTCTTCTTCTTGGGAAAATGACGGGGTCTATAGTCCCGCACATGAACCACCGGTCTCACGGGGTCAACAACATCGTCATTGGGCCTTCCCAAACGATCAAAAACGCTCGGACGCTTCTCCACCATCGGGACGGACCCCACAGCTGGAACGGCATTCACCACTGGAACGGACTTCTCACCCTCGGGACAGAAACCTTAACTTCAAAGGAGAAAGTCATTGGGGCCATTATGACAAGAATCTTGTGGTTTAGGAGGAGAAAGTGTTTGCAAAAGAATGCTGTGTGACCATTCTGGTCGAAAAGGGTTCAAAATTTATAGCTGTTGGAACATTCTGATCAGAAAAAGAAAGGGGCTGTAATTCAGCAGGCCAGAAGCGCGCGCCTCCGACCAAGGCTTTACAACGCGCGCGCCTCCCACAAGCAAGGCTCGACGCGCGCGCCTTTGACAGCAGTTCAGACAGAAACAACCCTTATCAGTTCAGAACAGAACCCAAGCACTTCAACATATCCAACCTGCAGCAAAGTCAGATCCCAGCAACAAAAAGGAGTTCAAGCATCAATAACAAGCATCCTTTGGGCACACATTTGTTTGTAAAGAGTCGACATCTAAGATCGAGTCGCTAATAGAACATAAAATGAGTAGTAAGATAACTAGGATTGTAAATACATGTTAAATGTTATTACAGTCAAAAATAAAAATGTTTTCGATCTCTCATCCTCTCAGCCGCAACAGCTCGGGCACGTCATCACCAACACTGTGCTCACCCCCTGCTACCGCTCTCGGTCTCCTCATCATCATCATCATCCTCATCATCATCATAATCATCATCATCCTCAGACTCAGATGTCTCAACCACAACATCGGGACGGGTCCTCTTGGCAGCTCTCCCTGACGAACTAGCACCACCCCGGCTCTGGCTACCTTCTCGGCTCAGGCTCCTACTATGGCTACCCCCGTGGCTCAGACTCCTGCTCAACGACTTCCTCGCCGAAGTGACAGCCTCATCAATGTCCAGTGCAGCATCCCTGCAGCCTCGTCCCATGCCCGAGCACCTCGGGCAGCTCCTCTCGTAGCACCAGAGACAGCACCAGCAGCACCTCTAGTCATGGCAGCAATATCCCTGCACAGCTCCAGCACCCTCTCCTCCAGCTGACGGAGCCTCCGCCTCATCCCTTTGTTCTGCCTACCCAAGTGCCTATAAGCAGCCACGGGCACCTGTTGCAACAAAGAAAAGGAAAAGGAAACTACATCAATACAAAGGACAGAAAAACAAGACTGTAACTGAGAAATGCAAAGATGGTCAGAAAAACATACCACAGCAGCCTGAGCGGGAGGCTCTCTCTCCGGTGACATATCCTCGGGAACAATCTCCCTCTGCTCCTCAAAGACCCCGAAGTTGGAATAAGTGTAATAAGGAGGAGGCAAAGGAGGATCAAAACAATACCCGACACCGGTAGTATAAAACCGAGCGGAGGTCGAAGAAGCAGCCTGTGATCTCCTCGGATCAGCAAACATAAAGCCCTGCATCAAGTTGTTCTCCCTGAAGAGGCCATAATCCTGATCCATGTGAATATAAGGGACGGCATCAACTCCTACCATATACGCCGCGCGATCAGCCTCTGAAAGTGACCTCCAGTTACGAGGGCAGAAAGGAGGAACGTCTGGAACTGCAGGACGGGGGGGGGGGTGTAAAAGTCTGTCACCTGGGTACCATGCTGCCAAAATACCCTATCTCCCAAGTACAGAGCCATACACTCACCCGAACTCATCAAAAGCTGAGAACGGGTAGGAATAAGAGTATGCTCAAACCAGTGCTGAACTGATCTCCACGGATACAAAGAGAAGGCAACGGACTCAGGCCTCAAGGTGTCCAAGTGCCGTCGGGCCGAAGTAAGACTAATGGGATTTGTGCCGGTCTTCACATTCCTCTCCTTGTACGCCCACCGTGTGCAGTCCGGATACTGGGGCTGGCCTTCCTTGGCAATCTTGAAATCCCTCAGATTCAGGATAGCAAAAGCCCAAAGCTGTAGACAAGAGGCAGAAACAAAGTTAATGACAGTCAACGAAAAAGGCAGTTATGACCAAGGCAAGGAGAATATAAAAGGGACAGTAAGTGGTATACCTCCCACAACAAGCTGAAGCCCGTAACAGAGCTGGTGGTCGAGCGGCTGGTCAAATCCATGCCGTGGTAACAAGCAGCCAAGCCCGCTGCGCCCCAGTTATACTGGCCGATCTGGTCCAAGTCCACTAACAAGTCAAGCAGAGCTAAAGAGGCCGAAGATCCCTCGTTGGCAAACAGAGTATGGGATAACAAGTACCAAATGAAGCAACGGGCCACGGCATCAACCCGATCAGCAGTAACACCTTGAGCCTCAGCCATCAAGATGCTGAAATAAGCCCGGATTCGCCCCCATGTCACTCGAGAATTCTTAACCTCGAACCGGCAGTCAACCAAAGCCAGTAACTCGTCCGGAGTCCGAGCGGCCCCTCTCAAACCAAAAGGAACAGGCATCCCCATGAACGGCAAGCCCGTCAAAGCTGTGAAATCAGTAGGCGTCATAGTCACCTTGCCCATGGGTAAGTGGAAGGTGTGGATGGTGTCCCACCATCTTTCCCTCAATGCCTGGACCACATCGGGGCCATTCTTCAAAGCTGGGAGGCTAGTGACAAAAAGACCAAAATGAGTCCCTGTGACTCGGGCCCGAACATTCTCACGCAACCTCTTCCATATAGAGATGGGCCCATGGGCCCCACCGCGAATCTCTGTCAGACGGGTCCACTCCTGAAAGGAAAGAAGGAACAGCAAAAATTTCATCAGCATGACTGCTAGAAAACGGATGAACTCAACATAGAGATTCCAATGACAGGACAATGTACAAGCAAGTATGTGAACATGAAAATGGGCCCCCCAACATGTTTCTTACAACAAATCAGCAACAATGAACAACATGCAAAGAATGATCGATAAAGCTGCTGCAGCAATATTTCGGGTAACGAAAACAGAACTTCATGAAATCCTAAATCGACAAGAAAGGTGAGGCATTCTTACCAAACCCGAAGTCACGAAGTGAGAAATGTGGGTATGAGGCCGGAAAGTAAGCAAGATCGGGTCCATAGCTTCAACCCCAATTTCGGGCTCCTCGCCTTGTGGCATCTCAAATGGAGGTGATTGCTGACGACCCGACATCGTTTCTTTGACGGAATTGATCCTAGAGCAGCAAGAAAGTGTTTTGGGGTGATTTCTCTACAAAAATTGGGCTTGGAATTTGGAGGGTTCTTCAAATTTTTGAAAACTGGCCGAAAACAGCGAACATCCTGTTTAAATATGCTGAACTTATGCGCCAGACGCGCGCCCCCCGACATACCCATCAGAGGCGCGCGCGTCCCATAACGAGGCCTGGACGTGCGCTCTTCCCATCATCAGGCAGGTTCAGAAGCAGTCTCCCATGCAAGAATCCATGCACCGTATCAAGGTTTCCCCACGGATTCCGAACTCCCTAAATTCTGTCACGGGTGCCATACCCCCCTCAAGAGTCAATCTTAACATTTCATCCCCAGCAGGAACATTTTTCTGGTCGCGGTCAACTGTACCCACACCCCACAATTCAAAAAGAAGTCAAGTGTGACTCCAAGTGGCACGAGACTTCAAAGCAATATCTCATCAACGGATTTCACTAACGGATTCGTCCTCAAAGGTTCACTAACGGCCTCATCAACGGATTTCACTAACGGATTGGTCCTCAAAGGTTCACTAACGGCCTCATTCAAAGGTTCACTAACGGCCTCATCAACGGATTTCACTAACGGATTCGTCCTCAAAGGTTCACTAACGGCCTCTCCGAAGGTTTACCAACGGCCTCTTCAAAGGTTCACTAACGGCCTCCCCAAAGGTTCACTAACGGCCTCTTCAACGGATTTCACTAACGGATTCGTCCTCTTCAAAGGTTCACTAACGGCCTCATTCAAAGGTTCACTAACGGCCTCATCCAAAGGTTAACGGCCTCATCAACGGATTTCACTAACGGATTCGTCCTCAAAGGTTCACTAACGGCCTCATTCAAGATATTCAGCCGCCAGGTTCACCTAACGAATCATGCCACCCCCTCTATCAACAAAAGCCGCTCACACAGGGAGCGCACCACTCTCTCTCACAATTTTAAATTCTTGCTTTCATCGAGTCTTTGCTTTTTTCTTGGTGATGTCCTCGGCGGGTGTTTTTAACTTTCGTCGACACGTTTTGCTTAGCAATCCACGTCGCCGAGGGGCTCTGTAGACACCCCGCCTTGGACCGCTCACCCCGATTGCACATTTGATCTTGTGTTTCTCCTAATTTTAAGTGTTTCTCGTTAGTTTCTGTCACTTCCGTTAAGTTCCTGACTGACTTCGTTAAGTCCAGGGACTAAACTGAATGACAGGGCTGAATTTCTAGTCCATTCTGTCAAAATTGCCTTCTCCGAGTCGCGCGCCTCCGACAGGAGGAGCCAGGCGCGCGCGCCTCCCGCCCCCAAATCAGGAAGCGCGCGCCTCTGGGCGTCAGTTACAGATTTCTGGCCAGGATTCTCTCCCTTGCTCAATTTACAGGATTTTGCCCGGGAAGGATTTCTTGGTGACTGAGTTTTGGCACCAAAAACACCCCTCTTTCACCTATAAAAACCTCCCTTTACCTCCGTTTTCAAGGACCGAAAATGGAACTTACAAAAACTATACCAAAACCACTTTCTAAAGGTTCTCCAAGGATCTCATCAAGCAATATTTGAAGGTCTTCAAATTGTAGGTAAAAGTCCATCTTTTCCTTTCTTTTCTACTTTATCTCCTCTCTCTCTTTTACTCTAATCAAATGTGTAATCACCCAAATCATTTTGGGACATGACTCTAATGATCACCTCATCTCATTGAGGTTGGTTAAGGAGTTATCTCCTACATTCCAAACTCTATTTTAAACCCCCTTTTTATGATTTAAAGAAGAAGAAGAAGAACATTTTCATTCATGTAGATTTTGATCAGGCAAGACCAACTTTAGTTGGGCGAGATGGGTGTTTCGGTACTTCCCATCTCGTAATCTAACCCCCGAACCTCAAAACAAAGAATCTCTGTTTTCGTAATCAAACTTAGGCTATAATCAATAGGTTTTTCTTATGTTCCTCAAAACATAGGTGGCGACTCTAAAAAACAAGTTAGACATCCTAGGACAACTCACGCGCTCATAGCCTAAAAGCCGTGGCTTTCCCCCGGGGTATCTACAATATGCACCTTGCGATCCATGTCAGTTTTCTCAAAGAAAACTCATTTTCTATCATTTGGTTTTTAAGCCTTAGGGTAGAACAGTCAAGTTCGAAACTTGATTATGATACATGGATTGCACTTTTAGATTTCATGACTTCAAGTCATTGATCTAAATCTGTAGCGGACTTTACATCTTGATAGGTAATGGGTCAATCATTCGCAATGATGTCTTCCTTATAACTTTCTATTACGAGAAATTAATATTTCTTGTTATAGATAGTATCCTATCAGTTATGCAAATGTCTTGTGTATGCTTGAACGAATTTCCACAACTCTTTGAGAATATTTGTTCAACTTCCATCTTGGGTTCTATGTCATTTTATGGGTCTCAAACTCTTCGAGATACATTTTACTCTCACTAGCTTTTTAGAGATAAACGATTTATCTAGAAGGTGCTATTTAGAGTAACAACGATTTGTACTCTAAAGGGTGTAAAATTAATATCTTTAAGATATCCCATGAAAATACATTAATTAGATTTGGCTGTGATTTTGTCCAAGACAACACTTTTCACAAAAGTATCACGTCACAAATCTTTATGAAAGACAAACTAATTTTCTTTCATTCCATATCTCATATGGCATCAGTCGAACCTCCTTAGATGAAACTCAATTTAGTGTAAGCGTAGCTGTTTCCAGCACATAATCCAGAGGGTTAATTAAAGATCATCTTTGACTTATCATGAGGCGAAAAACAGCAGTTTGCAGACAATCTGCAGGTTTCTGTAAACAGGGGCCGTACGGCCCATTACTAGGCGTGCGCTTAAATTGTAGCCGTACAGTTATTGTTCCCAGATTCTGTTTTTTTATTCTGCAGACTTTCTGCAGAATTCTCATAAAGTCCAAGGCTCAAATATTCATCACTTTGATCAGATCAGAGTACAATAATACTTTTGCCATGAGATTTTGAAATCCTTTTCCAACCATTGTTACTTTAATGAACTACATACATCAATATGTATTAGTCCAAAAGAGTACTTCGTTTTACTACTATTAGTAAGAGGTGTCTTACTCAATTTACAAGATTCACATAAATCACATGATTCGAAATCATGCGAATTTAAAACTCCGTCCCATGGAATTTTAGATATGCGTTTCTTTTCATTTGATATAGACATTAATGATTTTAAGAATGCAACGCTTACATCCTTAGATTCAGATTTCTATTATTTACGTTATACTCATTATTTTGTTCTTCCAAGATAAGGATATAAAGTTCTATTTATATGATTAGCAATACAATATAGCAAATCATATTTAATGGAACACTTTCTTATTCGAAATAAGAAATATCCATAATATTTTAATGAAGAAACCAAAATAATATTTCTAGTTAAAGTAGGAACTACACAATATTGTTCAAAACAATTATGAACCCACCTGGTAAAGACGCTTCGCAAGTTTCTATGATCAATGTTGCAACCATTGCATCATTGTCAACACATAGGTTAATCTTTACCATTTTAAGTAGAATTTTAACATAGATACTTGAAGTGGTAGTCCTACTACACTTCCTTTTGATCTTTTAATACAAATTGTAATTCTTCCAATGATCAATCATATTGCCATGGTAGCAATTACATCCTTTAGTTTTTAGCCACAAATATTTCTTTAAGCTTGGCAATTCTTATCTTGCCTTTATCTTAAACCCTTATCCTTATTAATCTTTAGAGTTTGAGAAGGTTTCCATTTGATATTAAAACTTAGCATTTTAGACATCAAATGTCGCTTATGAATTAATACCAAATCCATTTGTTAGTTCCAAACTAACTTGATTACCAAGCCAACTAAGGTAATTAATATGTCTCTCCATGTTCAAAACATGAGAACTTATTAACATACCTTTCATTCATCATATGAATGTTAGGCTCTAATCAATCTCAAACTTTTCTTGACTTTCTTGCTTGTAGGAACGCTTCCTACATGATTGCTTATCACATAAGCATTCATATATTTCAGATACTTCGAAAGTTCTAAACATATGGTAGCAAGTTGTAAGACAATTGACATTCATATGTTTTTGTCTAACTATTAAGGCATTAGGTTTCTTAGGAATAGGATTCATTAAGAATTCATAACTTCCGTTCTTGCTTTAGAACAATTCTTAAGCTCATGACTAGGTCAAGGAAGTTAATCTTATTCTCTTTAAGTGGGGCAATCGCAGTAATTATACATGATTATAGTTTAAAACATTCTACAAAATATGCAAATAAATATACACATATATTTCATACCATTATCATTTTAGAGACATAATGTATTTCATAAATACTCTCACTAAATTATACACCTTCAAATACTATAATGTATAATATAATTTAAGTGGGCTAAGATCTGTATTTCACCCAACTTTGAGTCGGCTAGGGCACGACTGCTCAAAATGAGTTATTTAGGTAGATAACTCTTTATCAATCATATCATATGTGACTCTTAGATCCTTTATGAGATTTTAGACATCTTATGTCTAACATGTTTAAATCTCATCTGTGCCTTAGGCCCAAAACTGTTTTGATAGCCCAATTAAGTCAAACCATTTTAAACGTATAGGAAACTCTGATTCACTCATCTTGATCATAGATAAATAGAATTAATGCGCCTACGCTAGGGCGTAACCCACATAAAACTACCCATGTACTCACAAGTGTTTTAATCATGGATTGGCACATGACTTAAGTTTTAAAGAAGGTTTATTTGCTTAGAGATATGCATCATATATTTAATTATGTCAAACATAATATAATATAGTTTTCGCATAATTAATGTCAACTAATCAAATTAATTGACAGAAGCAAAATCTTGTGATTTAATTATGAAGCAACTTTATGGGGACGGAATCAAAATTATCTGTAAACAATTTACAGATTGGATATTTCATTCGCATTCCCAGAAACAAGGTGTAAGCCTGCCATTGGTCCATGCAATGAATTAATCTAAATTTAGTTTCCTTCTCTTGCAAACAATTTGCACTTTGCTCATAGGGCTAAATTATGAAACTTTGTTTCTGCAGAACATCTATATATTGAGAGCACAAAACGTACGGTCGATGTCGCGCCCCAAACCCGTGGTCCTACTTGGCCCCACGCTCGGGACACGATTGGAAGACGTCATAAAACACTTTTAGTAAATTTTTCGAAATATACTTTCATAAAGTTTAACAAAATCCACACTCGAAGTTCAAAGACTTCCATTTAACTTTCAAACAAACTGTACAAACAACTTTCACAAACGAAAGTACTTAGCCCGAAGGCTTACAAACTCTTATAAAAATGTACAATTACCACACTTTAACAAAACAGGTGATACACGGATACAGTCTCAGGTACACTACCCCAAAGGTTATGCATTTATATAATGTAACCTTTAAACCATACTTACTTTACAAAATGGATTATCAACCCGACGTCCTCCCTTGTGAAGTGACCTATCCCCTAGACTCGCCTTTATCTAAAACAGTAAACAAATAAGGGGTGAGAATGAATCTCAGTAAGCTACTAAAATGCAACTACGTTTCATGCTAAAATGATAAGCATAAAGAACAATATCATAAGCATCACATAGCACATAGTATGAGAGGTAAAACCAACTCATATACCACAAATACCACAAATTCCACACTCAGGTGGATACCAAGCCAAGGTTTACCCAATAAACATAACTGTCTGAGAATACCATCTGAGAAAACCAACAGAGAAAACCATCTGAGCAGCATAAATAGCTGAAGCCGGGATCCCGAAAACCAAACCATAACCATAAGAACCAAAGTAACAACGGGGGAAATATGACACAAAGTCATAACCCAAGGCTCACGCAAGGGAGTGATTCATCCCATCCAAGGCCAATCTGGACTGGGGAAAATAGAAAAGGCAACAGTGGAAAACCTTATAGTGAACTTGGCTCGTGTGCCATTATAATTCTCCCACTACCTGACTCAAGGTACCAATGGAAAACCTTATACTGAACTTAACTTGTGCCACTATAATTCTCCCACTGCCTGACTCCACAACAAGTACCAGCTAGACTTTAAACACGAGCATAGTAATGAATACTTGTTTAAACAACAACCGGGGGCAATGATTCCAAAGTAGGGAACCAAGCCAAACACATCACAAATATGAACCAATCCAAACCACATCAAAAGATGTTCAACAATATCCAATTAACATTCAGTCAAATTCCACAACACTTATGTTCACAAAGGAACCAATTTCAAACACTAGGGTGTTCCACAACAACCCTCTAGGTACTTTAGGATATCACCTAAGACCTAGACCAAGATTGAACTCTAAATCACTTGGATTAAAACAACTCAAACTTTCCAGCACCCTTGGGCGGTCGCCCACACCAGCCTGTGCAGCCGCCCAAAATGCTCTGTCCCACGACCAAAATCTTCCAGATAAGTGTGCGGCCGCACGCCCGATTTGGGCGGCCGCCTAACACACCTTGCAGGCCAAAATTTGAACAAATTATACTCCCTCTATTCCACCGTCCCAAACGTAGGAGTATACTTTCACTAGCATTTTAACAATACTAACAATACCCAGGAGTGCAATACATGCCAAAGACACCACTTTCAAGCCTAAACCATTGTTTTTCTTCACAGTATATTAATACTCCATTTGTCCCAAAATTACAAGTATCATAAAAATCACCCAAATCACAAAATTAACAATTACAAGTATCAAGTATAACATATATGACCATTTTAACATTTAAAGGGGAATTAGTAACTTACCTATTCCGGGAAAAAGTATCGCAGAAATATGTTTTGATCGGGTAGAAATGACCTATTCAACGCCCTGATCATTTTTATATAATTAGTTTTTAAAACGGAGAAGTAATTAAAAAGAAATAAAATAAAAATGAAATGAACTTACCTTTTCTCTTAACCCTAGGAAGAAACGAGAAATGCTGCTCTGTATATTTGTGAACACAGAGGGAGAGAAGGAATAAGCATGTTATAGAAAGATCTTTACCCAAGATTTTATTTAAGTCACTCTAGTTTCAAGTTGACAATTAAGCCCCTATAGTTATATTTTCACAGAGGAACCTAACGTTTCAACTTAATCTATTTACTCTCTTTACCATTATTACTACTAACCAAATAAATAACACATTTAATCAGACAATATGTGCAAGTCATAAAATATGATGCAACACATAAAATTTACACATAAGTTCAAATAAAATCCCCTAAAAATATAAAATAAATTAGGACGGGTTTTGGGGTCGTTACAGTTGAAACTAAGCCAAAAGACATCCACATTCCTGTACTAAGATCAAGAAACCAAGTAACTTCTCCATACGGCCGAAACTAAACCAAAAGGCATCCACATTCCCGTATAGATTGTTCACTTGTCTCAAGACCTTTTCATTGTCTCTTAATCTCATAGACTATAGCAATTCTGAACTCTTCAGAACTCTGATTTTTGCCAATTCTTTTTTGGATTCTCAATTGAAAACTGTTTTAGGAAACACGGTTTCGAAAAACCAGCCGTCTGAAAGCAGTTTCAGTTTCCAAATTCGAATACTGTAAACAATTTACAGAACAATCTAGACACCAGAAAACAAAACAATATGTCCAGAAAAACCAAGCCAGCCGTACGGCGGCTGGTAAGGAGGCGTACGCCGTCCATGCCACCGTACGGTGGTTCTTATCAGTGTCCCCAGATTTCCAGAATTTAGAAATTCGATTAATTCCATTATCGTGTTCATACATAATCAGATTACAGAAAACACGAAAATACAGATTACGAATTTTAACCCATCTAATTCATATAATCAATAACCAATTTATTCCTCATACAAATTAGATCAAGATAATCAATAAATATAATCCAATTATAACATGATAATCTAAGCAAGCGATTATACATATGAATCCAATTAATATTACAATCACATAATCCCCATATAATCATGCTCATAAATTTCATATCGCATATAAAATTTAAATCACACATTCATCTTTATCATCATGAAAAATTCATATAATCGAATTAAATAATCTAAACATGATGTATTAAAATAATCAACAACGAACGAGGCTCTGATACCACTGTTGGGTTTTGATGCATCATGCGCAGCGGAATAAATATATAAAATCAAACACCCAAGAGCCCGGATCCGTGCATGTTGATTAAATTAAATACAAGATGAAAGAAATATACCCTTGAAGATCGAATCCATGAACACGGACTTTGAGGTACTAACGCAAACACCCTCTATCGGTATCTACATGTTGAACGGATATCAAGAACACCTTCTTGATCTGGATTGCTATACCCAAGGCTTGATGAAGAAACAATTTCTTCATAGGAATTATTTTGCTTCATTGATTATTGTATTTTGATGATCATGGATCACAAAATAAATAATCATACCTCTCTATAATTTATTGTTTCTAAAACAATTATTTATGATTTCCA
This sequence comes from Campanula takesimana, assembly GCA_026119855.1. NCBI lineage: Eukaryota > Viridiplantae > Streptophyta > Magnoliopsida > Asterales > Campanulaceae > Campanula > Campanula takesimana. Next base: position 1,097,351 of record JAOWBW010000028.1, read on the forward strand.
AAATCACCATTAGAGGCTGTCAAACCCGGCTATATATCATATATAATGGTCTGACCTAATTCCGTTTAGGATCAGGATTCTTTTACTGTCCAGAAAACTGAACAAACTAGACTATTATGGGGAGGGAAGCCGTACGGCTCATCAGGATCCGTACGGTGCCTAAGATGCCGTACGGTGGCCAGTTCAGAATTTCCCAGATTTTTGCCTTTTCCAATCCGTTCTATTGTGTGTGACCCCAATAGGATTATACTATGTTGGCAACGAGTCCGAACCAGTCAGAACATGTAAGTCATAAGCGGACTCTAGCAAGCCATTATGACTACCCAATTAGTATAACTTTATAATTCCAAAGTAACCTTATAGAACATATCACAATCCCTTTGTCACGCGATATCATATTGGACCTAAGTCATGATCCATGTCAACTTATGTTGTCTAATGCTTTCTCGATCCTGAGTAGATTGATATGAGCAAATAACATTGAACACTTCAATTCATTTGGGTACGGCCGTACACTATTATCAATCTCACTCATCGAGTGGCCAAGAAGATATCTCTCTTGAGAGAGGAACAAATCCCATCTTGACTTATCATTCTTCCCTACAAGAATTCGATTATGCCAATCGTAGCCTTTATAACCACCCGGTTAGGGGTAGCGTTTGAGTACGTCAAATATAATGTTCATCATGTGGAAGACTATGATAATCTCAGGTCTAAGGATAAATGATATAACTATTATGAGATTCAATTATGACATTTGACCATGACATAAATCTCATAACGGGTCTATCCAGTACTTATTCTTCAACATGTACCCACAAGTTTAATCCGCATCCTATGCGCTATAATCATCATATGATTATCCATTAAACTCATGCTAGCCCTTCATAAGTTCTTGGGACAATGATTATTATAATAAACATGCAAAAGATATAATAATCGGGCTTGTTATCTCTTATAAAAATGAAGCTATGATATAACGCATAGGCCTTTCTCAAGGGCCTAGGGAATAATATCCAACAATAGGATAGTCTTTATAGGAGATCACCTATATAAGTGAGAAGTAATAAGGCCGCTTCAAATTGAACACTTATGAAATCAAGCACAGTCCAGGGCCGAAATTGACAAAACATGAGAATAAAACGTGTTAGAGCTATTATTGTGTGAGTACTATTGTCTTGGTATACACTATACAGTCACCAGTTCAAACAAAAGCTACTGAATGACTAGTATATCCGATAGTATTTTACTAAGGAAGGTTCAAAGCCACAAGCTACCTGTCCTGATGCAATAATGGTTCATCGAAACTTCTAGACGAGTCTGCATTCATGCTTGCAATATTTTTGTCATTCATGTGAGGGATTGTTGTAGTTTTTGTTTTGGAAAAGTGAGGTTTAACCGACTTTTGACCAAGAACTCCATTGAGTTTCATTTTAAGAAAATGAAAATTAATTTCATATTAGTAATATAGGTTTGTTGGTGTTATGCCCTAGGCATGTTGTTTGTAAAACAAATGTTATTATTTACAAAGATATTGGATGTTTGATTATTATATCTTTTTCATGTTTATTATAATAATCCCCGTCCCTGATAATTATGATTAATTATTAGTATAAGTTTAATAGATAATCATATGATGATTATGGTGTATGAGATACAATTAGACTTATGGGTATTTGTTGGGGAACAAATACTTGACTGACCCCTATGAGATTTATGTCATGGTCACAATGTCATAATTAAATCTCATATAGTTATATCACTAGAATCTCTAGACCTGAGGTTATTACAGTCTTCCACATGATGAACATTACGTTTGACATATTCAAACGTTATCCCTAACCGGATAGCTATACAGAATATGATTGGCATAATCGGAATCATTTAGGGAAGAATAATAAGCCAAGATGGAATTTGTTCCTCGTCAAGAGAGATGTCAAGCTTTGGCCACTCAATGAATGTTATTGATGAAATGCATGGCCGTGCTCAAATAAGATTTGTATTATCAATACATTCGGGATCGAGAAAGCATTGAACAAATGTAAGTTGACCATTGACCATGGTTTACGTTCAATAGACATCGTGTAACAAAGAGATTGTGTTATGTTCTATTTTAGGAAACTTTGGATTTCAAAGTTATACTAATTGGGTAGTCATAATGGCTTGCTAGAGTCCGCTTATGACTTACGAGATTTGACTGGTTCGGACTCGTTGCCAACTTAGTATAATCCTATTGGGTCACACACGCAGAACAGATAATTAAAAGGAGAGAAAAATGAGGAAACTGACCAGGCCCACCGTACGGCTAGACAGGCACCGCACGCCTGCCTTGGAGCCTTACGGCTGCGGGTCCGGCTGACAGTTTTATTTTCAGCAGTTCTTGTTAATCAAGAATACCTAAGTCCTAAAGGGTTTTGGACACCCTTAGTATATAATGTAAACTGACGGGAATTGTTCCCTAACTATTGATTTGATCAATTCCAAACTCTTTATTTGAGAAAGAAAATACACATAATATACTAGGATCATTGTGTTTGATCATTCTAAATCATCAACCACAATTATCTTTGGGAGCTTTGAAGAATCGTTCTTCACAATCGTTTTTCAAATCGAAGGCCTAGCAGTTAAGTTCAAGAAGGCGTTCTTGAAGTCTGTTCGTTGTGTGGATCACCGGTAGAGAGCGTTCATCCTAACACTTAATCCAAGTTTTATTTCGATCTACAAAGGTTAGCTTCCTTTATTATGAATTATTGTTCATAGCGGATCTAGGCTATTGGGTTTTATTCATGTCTATCTTCCACTGCGCATGATTGCACGAAACCCAACAGTGGTATCAGAGCCCCGTTGATGATCAATAATTTTGATGTAGTCATGATATAATTATTTAGTGTGATTATTTAATTAGTATGATCATGAGAAAGATGAATTTATGTGATGGATTTTATATGAGATCTAACATATGCTTGCTAGTTGATGTTATTGTAATATTGATTCGATTAATATGTATGATCGCATGCTTAGATTATCATGATATAACTGGATTATAATTGTTTATAATATTGATCTTATTTGTATGAGGAATAAATTGGTTATTGTTTGTATGAATAAAGTGGGTTAAAATTCGTATAATTTCGTATTTTTGTAATCTGATTATGTATAAATACGATATTGGATTGATCGAATTTCTGAAAAAACTGGAAATCTGGGATTCTGGAACAGAATCCGTATGGCACCATGATGAGCGTACGGCGCCCTTCTAGCCGTACGGCTGCTGTGACGAATTCCAGAATGTTTCTCTGTTTTCTGGCATTTAGATTGTTCTGTAAATTGTTTACAGAATTCGAATCTGGAAACAGAAACTGGTTTCAGACGGCTGGTTTTCAAAACCGTGTTTCCTGAAACAGTTTTCTGCGAAGAATTCAAAATAACTGCAGAAATCAGAGTTCTAAAGAGTTTAGAACTACTGTAATCTGTGAGATTAAGAGACAATGAAAGATCTTGAAACAAGTATCCGATCTATACGGGAATGTGGATGCCTTTTGGCTTAGTTTCGACCGTATAGAGAAGTTGCTTGGTTTCTTGATCCTAGTACGGGAATGTGGATGCCTTTTAGCTTAGTTTCGACCGTACGGTTTGTGCTCTTAATTTCAAGATGCTCTGTGGATGGTTTGGACTATACTGATTAGATCCGTTTCAGATGTCTGATTTTTGAAACCGTGTTTCCTGAAATAGATGTAAGTTCAGAAGTCCAGACAATGAGATTAGAATCTTAAAGGAGTTTAAGATTGGCGTGATCTCAATTTTTTTAAGACTTTAATCCTTAACTAGCGCAACTAATATCACATAAAATTAATTTGGTTAATTGATTAACTTTATGTGTGTGAACCTTCTTAAAATTTAAGTTAAGTGCCAATCCATGATTAAAACACTTGTGAGTACATGGGTAGTTTTATGTGGGCTCTGCCAAAGCGAGACGCATTAATTCTATTCATCTATGAGCAAGATGAGGAAAGAGTGATTCCTATACGTTTGAAATGGTTTGACTTAATTGGGCTATCAAAAGACAAAGTTTTGGGCCTAAGGCACAGATGAGATTAAAACGTGTTAGACTTATGACGTCTAAATCTCATAAAGTATCTAAGAGTCATATATGATATGATTGAAAAGGAGTTGTCTACCTAATTAATTTAATTTTGAGCAGTATCGCCAAAGCGAACTTGAAATTAAATTAAAGTTGGATCTTAGCCCATTTAAATTATATGATACATTGGATATACTTGAAGGTTATATAATTTAGTGGGAGTATTTATGAAATACTTATATTTATAATATCTTTAATTAAGTTGGTACTTATATGTGATTACATGTTTGCGTAATTGTAGATAATGGCTCAAAATTCAAGTTCTTTATCATTGCGATCTATCCTTGAGAGGGAAAAGCTTCAACAAAATGGATCTAACTTCACGGATTGGATCCGTAGACTTAGAATTGTTCTAAAGCATGAAGATAAGCTCTATATTCTTGATGAGCCCGTTCCTGAGGATGAACCTGAATCATCTGCCCCCAAGGATGAGAGAAATGCTTACAAGAAGCACAAGAGTGATTCTCGTGAGGTGGGTTGTCTCATGCTTGCAGCCATGTGTTCTGAGTTTCAGAAGACTCTTGAACACTTGGAGGCATATGACCTTGCTGTTGAGTTGAAAGACATGTTTCAAGAACAGGCAAGGCAAGAAAGGTTCGATACTATAGCTGCTATTGTCTCATGCTAGATGAGTGATAGGATGAAGGCTCACTTTGAGCATCTAGAGAGGCTTAGCCATCCCATTGAGGTTGAGTTGGCCACTGATTTTTTTCTTAATTCATTGCCCAAAAGCTATAATCAGTTCGTCATGAACTTTAATATGCATGGGATAGATAAGTCCCTGTCTGAGTTGCATGGGATGCTAAAGACAGCGGAAAAGAAAATCGGTAAAGAAGCCGCTCCTGTTCTTGTAGTATCAAAGGAAGGGAAAGGCTCTAAAGGCAAAGGAAAAGGGGTAAGACAAAAGTTGTCAAACCCAAGATTAGCAAGGCAACTGTTGCCAATGCTACTGTGGCTAAACCTACTTCCCAGAAGGATGCAATTTGTTTCCACTGCAATGAGATTGGTCATTGGAAGCACAATTGCAAGGATTACAAGGAAGAGTTAAAGAAGAAGAAGGGCAGTGGGATTGCATCTACTTCAGGTATCTATGTTATAGATATTCTACTTTATACTTCTAGTTCCTGGGTATTAGATACCGGATGTGGATCTCACATTTGTTTAAATGTGCAGGCACTAAGGAATAGGAGGCTACTCAAAGATGGTGAAGTGGACCTACGCATGGGGAATGGAGCAAGAGTTGCTGCATTAGCCGTAGGAACATATGATGTCATTTTACCTAGCGGATTAATTCTTGTTTTGAACAATTGTTATTATGTTCCGAATTTGAGTAGAAATATTATTTTATTTTCTTGTTTGGATAATGAAAGTTATAGTTTTCTTATTAAAAATAAGAAGTTGTTTATTTATTTAAATGATATGCTTTATTGTACTGCATGTTCATTTAATGGCCTTTATGTTCCTAATGTTGATAATAGAAATAATGAGAATATTTATAATGTAAATAAGAAATCCAAACCTAATGATGTAAATCATACTTACTTGTGGCATTGCCGTCTTGGTCATATTAATGAGAAGCGTATCTCAAAACTCTATGGGGGACGGACTTTTAGATTCACGTGATTTTGAATCATATGAAACTTGTGAGTCTTGTTTACTTGGAAAGATGACAAAGACACCTTTTACTAAGAGTAGTGAAAGGGCTAGTGACTTATTGGGACTCATACATACTGATGTGTGTGGACCAATGAGCAGCAGCGCTAGGGGAGAATGTCAATACTTTATTACGTTCACTGATGATTTTAGTAGATATGGCTATGTCTACTTAATGAAACATAAAAGTGAATCTTTTGAGATATTTAGAATATTTCAGAATGAAGTACAGAATCAACTTGGCAAAACTATTAAAGCACTTTGATCTGATCGAGGTGGAGAATATTTAAGCCAAGAATTTTTGACAACCATCTTAAAGATTATGGAATTGTTTCACAATTAACTCCACCTGGAACACCACAGTGGAATGGTGTGTCTGAGCGGAGAAATAGGACTTTATTAGATATGGTCCGCTCCATGATGAGTCAAGTTGATCTTCCTTTAACCTTTTGGGGACATGCACTAGAAACTGCTGCTCTTACACTAAGTAGAGTTTCAACTAAATCTGTTCTAAAGACTCCATATGAGATGTGGACTGGAAGAAAACCTAGTTTATCTTTCATGAAGATTTGAGGTTGTGATGCTTATGTTAAGAGAATGATCTCTGAAAAACTTGCACCAAAATCTGACAAGTGTTATTTTGTGGGCTACCCTAAGGAAACTAAGGGTTATTACTTTTACAACCGCACGGACAACAAAGTGTTTATTGCCCGAGATGGTACCTTTCTAGAGAAAGAGTTTCTCTCCAAAGGAATTAGTGGGAGTAAAATTAATCTAGAAGAAGTTCGAGAACCCGAAAATAATATGGAACAAAATGTTGGATCTGAACAAGTTTCACAAGGAGTTGTGGAACCTATTCAGAATACTCAAGTTCCTCGCAGAAATGGTAGGGTGCGATCGGAACCTGAGAGATATGGGTTTCTCAGGACGGATAGCAATGAAGTGGAAGTCATAGTTGATGACGAACCTACTTTCTATCAAGAAGCGATGTCCGCTCCTGATTCAGATAAATGGCTTGGAGCCATGGAATCTGAAATTAAGTCTATGTATGATAATCAAGTTTGGAACTTGATTGATGCGCCCGAAGGTGTAAAAACCATAGGATGCAAGTGGATTTTCAAAAAGAAAACTAACATGGATGGAAAGGTGCATACTTATAAAGCTAGACTTGTAGCGAAAGGCTATAGGCAGATTCATGGAATCGACTATGATGAAACCTTTTCGCCCGTAGCAATGATCAAGTCTATAAGAATTTTACTTGCCAAAGCCGCATATTTTGAATATGAGATATGGCAAATGGATGTCAAAACATCTTTCCTTAACGGGAACTTACTTGAGGATGTTTACATGACACAACCTGAAGGTTTTGTAATTCCAAAAAATTCTAATAAAGTATGCAAGTTGCAAAGATCCATCTATGGATTGAAGCAAGCCTCTAGGAGTTGGAATCATCGATTTGATGAATCGGTCAAAGAGTTTGGATTCATCAAGAATGAAGATGAACCTTGTGTATACAAGAAGATTAGTGGGAGCATAGTACTATTTGTAGTACTATATGTTGATGACATATTGCTCATTGGAAACGACATTCCTGCACTGCAGTCTATAAAGACTTGGTTAAGAAAGTGTTTCTCAATAAAAGATATGGGAGAAGCCACTTACATCCTTGGCATAAGGATCTATCGTGATAGATCCAAGAAGTTTATTGGTTTAAGTCAAGATACATATATTGACAAAGTTCTTAAGAGATTTCGTATGGAAAACTCTAAGAGAGGAAATTTGCCAGTAGGTCATGGCATATCTCTAAGCAAGAGTCAGTGTCCTAAGACAACTGATGAGCGTGAGAGAATGATTAGAATTCCATATGCTTCCGCTATTGGATCCATCATGTATGCCATGATATGTACTAGACCCGATATCTCGTATATGCTTTGAGCATGATGAGAAGATACCAATCAGATCCCGGTGAGAGTCACTGGATTGCAGTCAAGATGATTCTTAAGTACTTGCGAAGGACTAAAGATTCGTTCTTGGTGTATGGAGGTATGGAAGATGATCTTGTTGTAAGTGGTTACACAGATGCAAGCTTCCAAACCGACAAGGATGATTCTAGATCGCAATCTGGATTTGTATTTGTGCTTAATGGAGGTGCAGTTAGCTGGAAGAGTTCTAAGCAAAGTACCATAGCAGATTCTACAACTGAAGCTGAGTATATTGCTGCATCTGATGCTGCTAAAGAGGCTGTTTGGATTAAGAAGTTCATTGGTGAACTAGAGGTGGTTCCTAGCATTGCTAATCCAATAGACCTTTATTGTGACAATAATGGTGCTATTTCTCAAGCAAAGGAACCTAGATTGCATCAGAAATCCAAACACATACTTAGGCGTTTTCACATCATTCGAGAGATCGTTGATAGAGGAGACGTAAATATATGCAGAGTACCAACTGATGATAATATTGCAGACCCATTGACAAAGTGTCTTCCGCAAGCAAAGCATGATGGTCATGTAAGGTCTATGGGTATTCGATACATTAATTAGGCCTAGTGTAAGTGGGAGATTGTTGGTGTTATGCCCTAGGCATGTTGTTTGTAAAATAAATGTTATTATTTATAAAGATATTGGATGTTTGATTATTATATCTTTTGCATGTTTATTATAATAATCCCCATCCCTGATAATTATGATTAATTATTAGTATAAGTTTAATAGATAATCATATGATGATTATGGTCTATGGGATACAATTAGACTTATGGGTATTTGTTGGAGAACAAATACTGGACTGACCCCTATGAGATTTATGTCATGGTCACAATGTCATAATTAAGTCCCATATAGTTATATCACTAGAATCTATAGACCTGAGGTTATTACAGTCTTCCACATGATGAAAATTACGTTTGACATATTCAAACGTTATCCCTAACCGGATAGCTATAAAGAATATGATTGGCATAATCGGAATCATGTAGGGAAGAGTAATAAGCCAAGATGGAATTTGTTCCTCGTCAAAAGAGATGTCAAGCTTTGGCCACTCGATGAATGGTATTGATGAAATACATGACCGTGCTCAAATAAGATTTGTATTATCAATACATTCGGGATCAAGAAAGCATTGAACAAATGTAAGTTGACCATTGACCATGGCTTACGTTCAATAGACATCGTGTAACAAAGAGATTGTGTTATATTCTATTTTAGGAAACTTTGGATTTCAAAGTTATACTAATTGGGTAGTCATAATGGCTTGCTAGAGTCCGCTTATGACTTATGAGGTTTGACTGGTACGGACTCGTTGCCAACTTAGTATTGTCCTATTGGGTCATGTAGATACCCCGGGAAACCACAACTTGGCTAGAGCGGTGAATTATCCTAGGATGTCTAACTTGTTTTAGATTGTTTAGAGTCGCCACCTATGCTTTGAGGAACATAAGAAAAACCTATTGATAATAGCCTAAGTTTGATTACGAAAACAGAGATTCCTTGTTTTGAGGTTTGGGGGTTAGATTACGAGATGGGAAGTACCGAAACACCCATCTCGCCCAACTAAAGTTGGTCTTGCTTGATCAAACTCTACATAAATGATAAACGTTCTTCTTCTTCTTCTTTAAATCATAAAAAGGGTTTTAAAATAGTTTGGAATGTAGGAGATAACTCTTTAACCGACCTCAATGAGATGAGGTGATCATTAAAGTCATGTCCCAAAATGATTTGGGTGATTGCACTTTGATAATACAAAAAAAGAAAGAGAAAAGAGATGAAGTTGAGAAGGGGAAAGAAATAGCTTTACCTAGACTTCAAGAGACTTCAAGCACTTCTTGTTGAATTACTTGGAGAAATCCTTTGGAAAATGCTTTGAAAGTAGGAAATTTGGTAAAGTCAAGGTCTTTCGGTCCTTTTGGTCAAAGTTTTTGTGTAAATTTTGTCCTCTTGAAAATGGAGGTAAAGGGAGGTTTTTATAAGTGAAAGAGAGATGTTTTTGGTGCCAAAACTCAGTCACCAAGAAATCCTTCCCGGGCAAAATCCTGTTAATTGAGCAAGGGTGAGAATCCTGGCCAGAAATCTGTAACTGACGCCTAGAGGCGCGCGCTTCCTGCTTTGGGGGCGGGAGGCGCGCGTGTCTGGCTCCTCCTGTCGGAGGCGCATGACTCAGAGAAGACAATTTTGACAGAATGGACTAGAAAGTCAGCCTTGTTATTCAGTTTAGTCCCTGGACTTAACGAAGTCAGTCAGGAACTTAACGGAAGTGACAGAAACTAACGAGAAACACTTAAAATGGGGAGAAACACAAGATCAAATGTGCAATCGGGGTGAGCGGTCCAAGGCGGGGTGTCTACAGAGCCCCTCGGCGACGTGGATTGCAAAGCAAAATGCGTCCACGAAAGTTAAAAACACCCGCCGAGGACATCACCAAGAAAAAAAGCAAAGACTCGATGAAAGCAGGAATTTGAAATAGCGAGAGATAGTGGTGCGCTCCTTGTGTGAGAGGCTTTTATTGATATAGGGGGTGGCGTGATCCGTTAGGTGAACCTGCCGGCTGAATATTTTGAATGAGGCCGTTAGTAAACCTTTTGGAGAGGCCGTTAGTGAACCTTTGAGGAGGCCGTTGGTGAACCTTTTAGGAGGCCGTTAGTGAACCTTCAGAGAGGCCGTTTGTGAACCTTTGAGGAGGCCGTTAGTGAACCTTTGAGGAGGCCGTTAGTGAACCTTTGAGGACGAATCCGTTAGTGAAATTCATTGATGAGGCCGTTGGTGAACCTTTGGAGAGGCCGTTAGTGAACCTTTGAAGAGGCCGTTAGTGAACCTTTGAGGAGGCCGTTAGTGAACCTTTGGGGAGGCCGTTAGTGAACCTTTAGAGAGGTAGTTAGTGAACCTTTGTTGACGAATCCGTTAGTGAAATCCGTTGATGAGGTATTGCTTTGAAGTCTCGTGCCACTTGGAGTCACACTTGACTTTTTGAATTGTGGGGTACGGGCACAGTTGACCGCGACCAGAAAAATATCCCTGCTGGGGATGAAATGTTGAGATTGACCCTTGAGGGGGGGTATGTCACCCGTGACAGAACTTAGGGAGTTTGGAATCCGTGGGGAAACCTTGATACGGTGCATGGTTTCTTGCCTGGGAGACTGCTTCTGAACCTGCCTGATGATGGGAAGAGCGCGCATCCGGGCCTCATTATGGGGTGCGCGCGCCTCGGATGAGTATGTAGGGGGGCGCGCGCCTGGCGCATAAGTTCAACATATTTAAACAGGCGGTTCACTGTTTTCGGCGAGTTTTCAAAAATTTGAAGAACCCTCCAAATTCCAAACCAAATTTTTGTAGAGAATTCACCCCCAAAATACTTTCTTGCTGCTCTAGGATCAATTCTGTCATAGAAATGATGTCGGATCGTCAACAATCACCTCCGTTCGAGATGCCACAGGGCGAGGAGCCCGAAATTGGGGTTGAAGCTATGGACCCGAGCTTGCTTACCTTCCGGCCTCATACCCACATTTCTCACTTCGTGACTTCGGGTTTGGTAAGAATGCCTCACCTTTCTTGTCGATTTCGTATTTCATGAAGTTCCGTTTTCTTTACCCGAAATATTGCTGCAGCAGCTTTATTGATCATTCCTTGCATGTTGTTCGTTGCTGCTGATTTGTTGTAAGAAACATGTTGGGGCGCCCATTTTCATGTTCACAGACTTGCTTGTACATTGTTCTGCCATTGAAATCTCTGTGTTGAGTTCATCCGTTTTCTAGCAGTCATGCTGATGAAATTTTCGCTGTTCCTTCTTTTCCTTTCAGGAGTGGAGCCGTCTGACAGAGATTCGTGGTGGGGCTCATGGGCCCATCTCTATATGGAAGAGGTTGCCTGAGAATGTTCGGCCCGAGTTACAGGGACTCATTTTGGTCTTTTTGTCACCAGCCTCCCAGCTTTGAAGAATGACCCCGATATGGTCCAGGCATTGAGGGAAAGATGGTGGGACACCACCCATACCTTCCATTTATCCATGGGCGGGGTGACTATGACGCCTACCTATTTCACAGCTTTGACGGGCTTGCCGTTCATAGGGATGCCTGTCCCTTTTGGTTTGAGAGGGGCTGTTCGGACTCCGGACGAGTTACTGGCTTTGGTTGACTGCTGGTTCGAGGTTAAGAATTCTCGAGTGACATGGGGGCGAATCCGGGCCTATTTCGGCATCTTAATGGCTGAGGCTCGAGGTGTTACTACTGATCGGGTTGATGCCGTGGCCCGTTGCTTTATTTGGTACTTGTTATCCCATACTCTGTTTGCCAACGGGGGATCTTCGGCCTCTTTGGCTCTGCTTGACTTGTTAGTGGATTTGGACCAGATCGGCCAGTATAACTGGGGCGCAGTGGGCTTAGCTGCTTGTTATCACGGCATGGATTTGACCAGCCGCTCGACCACTAGCTCGGTTACGGGCTTCAGCTTGCTGTGGGAGGTATACTACTTACTGTCCCTTTTATATTCTCCTTGCCTTGGTCATAACTGCCTTTTTCTTTGATTGTCATTAACTTTGTTTCTGCCTCTTGTCTACAGCTTTGGGCTTTTGCTATCCTGAATTTGAGGGATTTCAAGATTGCTAAGGATGGCCAGCACCAGTATCCAGACTACGCACGGTGGGCGTACAGGAGAGGAATGTGAAGACTGGTACGCACCCCATTAGTCTTACTTCGGCCCGACGGAACTTGGACACCTTGAGGCCTGAGTCCGTTGCCTTCTCTTTGTATCCGTGGAGATCAGTTCAGTACTGGTTTGAGCATACTCTTATTCCTACCCGTTCTCGGCTTTTGATGAGTTCGGGTGAGTGCATGGCTCTGTATTTGGGAGACAGAGTGTTCTGGCAGCATGGTACCCAGGTGACAGACTTTTACACCCCCCTCATCCTGCAGTTCCAGACGTTCCTCCTTTCTGCCCTAGTAATTGGAGGTCACTTTCAGAGGCTGATCGCGCGGCATACATGGTAGGGATTGATGCCGTCTTTTACATTCACTTGGATCAGGATTATGGCCTCTTCAGGGAGAACAACTTGATGCAAGGCTTCATGTTTGCTGATCCGAGGAGATCACTGGCTGCTCCTACGACCTTCGCTCGGTTTTATACTACCGGTGCCGGGTATTGTTTTGATCCTCCTTTGCCTCCTCCCTAGTAAACTTATTCCAACTTCGGGGTCTTTGAGGAGCAGAGGGAGATTATTCCCAAGGATATTTCACCGGAGAGAGAGCCTCCTGCTCAGGCTGCTGTGGTATGTTTTTCTGACCATCTTTGCATTTCTCAGTTCCAGTCTTGTTTTTTTGTCCTTTGTATTGATGTAACTTCCTTTTTCTGTTCTTTGTTGCAACAGGTACCTGTAGCTGCTTATAGGCACTTGGGTAGACAGAACAAAAGGATGAGGCGGAGGCTCCGTCAGCTAGAGGAGAGGGTGCTAGAGCTGTGCAGGGATATTGCTGCCATGACTAGAGATGCTGCTGGTACTGTCTCTGGTGCTGCGAGAGGAGCTAACCGAGGTGCTCGGGGCATGGGACGAGGTTGCAGGGATGCTGCACTGGACATTGATGAGGCTGTCTCGTCGGTGAGGTAGTCGCTGAGCAGGAGTTTGAGCCACGGAGGTAGCCATAGTAGGAGTCTGAGCCGAGAAGGTAGCCAGAGCCGGGGTGGCGCTAGTTCATCAGGGAGAGCTGCCAAGAGGACCCGTCCTGATGTTGTGGTTGAGACATCTGAGTCTGAGGATGATGATAACGATGATGATGATGAGGATGACGATGATGATGAGGAGACCGAGAGCGGCAGCAGGGGGTGAGCACAGTGCTGGTGATGATGTGCCCGAGCTGTTATGGCTGAGAGGATGAGGGATTGAAACACCTTTACTTTTGCCTGTAATAACATTTAACATGTATTTACAATCCTAGTTATCTTACTACTCATTTTATGCTTTATTAGCGACTCGATCTTAGATGTCGGCTCTTTACAAACAAATGTGTGCCCAAAGAATGCTTGTTGTTGATACTTGAACTCCTTTTTGCTGCTGGGATTTGATTTTGCTGCAGGTTGGATATGTTGCAGTACTTGGGTTCTGTTCTGAACTGACAAGGGATATTTCTGTCTGAACTGCTGTCAAAGGCGCGCGCGTTGGGCCTTGCTTGTGGGAGGCACGCGTGTTTTGAAGCCTTGCTAGGAGCCGCACGCTTCTGGCCTGCTGAATTACAGCCCCTTTCTTTTTCTGATCAGAATGTTCCAACAGCTATAAATTTTGAACCATTTTCGACCAGAATGGTCACACATCATTCTTCTGCAAACACTTTCTCCTCCTAAACAACAAAATTCTTGTCATAATGGCCCCAATGACTTTTTCTTTTGAAGTCAAGGTTTCTGTCCCCGAGGGTGAGAAGTCCGTTCCTATGGTGAACGTCATTCCAATTGTGGGGTCCGTCTCGATGGTGGAGAAGCGTCCGAGCATTTTTGATCGTTTGGGAAGGCCCAATGACGATGTCATTGACCCCGTGAGACCGGTGGTTCATGTGCGGGACTATAGACCCCGTCATTTTCCTAAGAAGAAGAAAGGTAAGGGAAATTCCTCCTACGTGTGGAAGCGTCCCATGGTTGCCCCCGCTAAGGCTCCGCTTGATAAGGGCAAAGGGAAAGCCGTTGATGAAGCTCTGTCCCGTCCTAGCGTTTTCTCCCGTCTTGGCGGTCCCAAGAATGTTTCGTCCCCATCCAAGAAGACTAAAGGACATAACAAGAAGCAATGGGTTCCCAAACCTAAGAAAGATTAGATTTTTCTTTGTACCCTAAGAGATTGCAATTAAATTAGACCACTTTGTTTTAGGATTTAATGTTTTGATGTCTTTCGCTGTTCAATAAATCCGTTGTAATGGCTTGAATAATTCATTGAATGAATAAAAATTGCATCTTGTTATTTGAAGTGAATTGGGTATTTTTGATATGTTTTAGACCGCACCCGAAGGTTGACTATGTTCCTCCAGTTGGGAGGCTCAGGTCTTCGTAGTTCAAACAAACAAAGACCATTTTTTTTTTATTAAGCATAGAACCTCTTGAGCTTGTCGAGGTTGACCTCCTTTGGCAGCTGGTCACCATCTAAATCCACGAGTCGGAATGCACCGCCGCTTAGTATCTTCTTTGTTGGGTTTCGTAGATACATGCGCAGCGGAATTTAGCATTTAAAATTTTGAAACCCAAAGCCATGGATCCGTTCATATGATTAAATCAAATACAACATAAGAATAAAGGAATAAACTAACCCTTGATGGCTATCAAATTCTCTTGGTCTTTGGTGGCGGTTTGAAGACTTGATCACGATCACAAAGCTTGAACACGAACTTTGAAGATGATGATTTTCAGCCTCTAGCGGTATCCACACTTCGAACGAATATCAAAGGAGCTTCTTTGATCTTGGTTGCTAGACCAAATTGTGAAACACTTTTTCACAATCAAAAGAACTATATGGAATTTATTTTGTGTATTATTTTGTTCTTCAACCAAGAATGTCTTAGAACAAAATAAACCCTCTCTCAAACTCTTTGAGACTCACAAAATCATTAGCTTAGAGTGCTGGCCGAATTTGGTCTTTTATACACAAGTATGACCTATTCCAAATAGGAAACTTGTGTCAAAATCCGTCCAAAATTCGTTTCCTAATCAAATTAGGAATCTGCCACCCGACAGTACTGTGCGGCCGCCCAGAATGCACTGTGCGGTCGCACAACTATCTGAAACAAAACTGGTACAAAAATGGGCTAAGTGTGCGGCCGCCCAGTCCATACTGTGCGGTCGCCCACTTCCCCAGAAAGTCCAGAATTTCCAAAATTCCAATGTAGTCCTTTTAAAGATTCGTTCTATTGTGTGTGACCCTCTAGGATTATACTAAGTTGGCAATGGGTTCAAACATGAAACCATTACCCAATTAGTATAACTAGATACAAGTTCGCATTCCTCTTAGAATATCTCATAATCCTTTTGTCCTCGACGTCATTGAACACAAGTCATGGTCAAACAGTCAACTTGTTTTGTTCAATACTTTCTCGATTCCGAATATGTTGATAATCCAAATGCTATTGATCCAATCAATCCATTTGAGTCCGGCCGAACATTTCATCAACATCATTCCTTCGAGGGGCCCAAGCTTGACATCTCTCCGTGGAGGGACAAATCCATTTAGCTTATTATTCTTCCCAACGTGAATCCGATTATGCCAATCATACCCTTAATAACTTCCCGGTTAAAGGTAGCGTTTGAATATGTCAAACATAATGTTCATCAAGTGGAAGACTATAATAACTTCATGTCTAAGGATTCAAATGACATAACTAATATGAGATATATGTTTGACATGGACCATGACATAAATCTCATACAGCGGGTCATGTCCAGTACCTTGTTCCAAACAAGTACCCATAAATCTAACATGATCATCGCATGATCATTTAGCCTTTATACTAGTGCTTAACAAGTACTAGGGACGGAGATTATTATAAGTAAACATGAACAATAATAATAATCAAAACATCTCTTTATTGATATGAAATAAATGATAACAATTACAACGTTTATTAAACGTGCCTAGGGCACCACTACCAACATTCTTGACCATGTACGGACCGATCCATCGGGGTCCCCATTTCCCCAGGGGATTCATGGCGTTAGGAGGATGTTGTCTTAAGACCAAATCTCCTACATTGATGTTTCGAGGCTTTACCTTTTTGTTAAAAGCTCTTGCCATCCTTTGCTGATACGCCCTTGTGCGTTCGAGTGCTCTTAGCCTTTTCTCGTCGAGTAAGGGTAGCTGTTCGTATCGACTTTGCATCCAGTCGACCTCGTTGACTTGATTCTCGAGGAGGACCCGTAGAGATGGGACTTCAAGTTCGATTCGGAGTACGGCTTCAGAACCATAGACTAACGCATAAGGAGTTTCTCATGTTGCTGACCGTATTGATGTGCGGTAGCCTCACAATGCCAATGGTAGCTTCTCGGGCCAATCCCTTCCTGTTGAGGCCATTTTCTTGACGATGGTCTCGATGGTCTTATTTGCTGCTTCAACCGCGCCGTTTGCTTGGGGACGGTAAGGAGATGACTTGTGTTTGGTGATCTTGTATTCTACCATAAGTGCATCCATTTCCTTCTCAAAGTAAGAGCCGTTGTCGGAAATGATTTCATGAGGCACGCCGTATCGGCACATGATATTAATCTTTACAAATTCGGCCACTTTCTTGGCGTTGAGGGTCCGATAGGCTTGTGCTTCGACCCACTTTGTGAAGTAATCGACGGCCACTAGGACGAATGACTGCCCATTGCTTCCGGCAGGATGGACTTTACCGATGATGTCTATCCCCCAACAAGAGAAAGGCCAAGGTGTGACCATGTTGTAAAGTTACGAGGGTGGAGCGTGTTGCAGATTAGCATGGAATTGGCACTTGGCACACCTTTTGACTTTTTCAATACAGTCTCGTTCCATATTGCTCCAATAGTAACCAATGCGGAGTATCTTCTTGACTAGCAAAAACCCATTCATGTGGGGTCCACACTTCTCCTTCATGCACTTCACACATTATCTCTTGAGCTTCGGCCTCATTGGCGCATAAAAGATTGATCCCATTGTGGTGCCTTTTGTAGACTCGGTCTCCAATCAGTACGTACCAAGAGGCTAGCCTTTGCAGAGCCGCTTGAGACTTCTTATTGCTATTCTCGGGATAAATACCATCTTTGAGGAAATTCATGATATCCGAATACCATGGGGAGTTTCTTTGAACCTCGTCGATCTCGATACTCATGCAGTACGCCGGACTGTTCTTTCGGGCAATTTTGAAAGGCTTCACCATTTTCCCTTTGGGTATTTCGACTAATGAAGCTATAGTGGCCAGTGCATCGGCGAAGCGATTTTTATCCCTTAGTAGGTAGTTGAAAGTGATCTCTTGGAATTGTTCAACCAATTCTTCAAGGTGCTGACCATACTGTTGGAGGGTCGGGTCTTGGATTCGCCATTTACCCGATTGCTGATTGATAAGGAGCAAAGAGTCACCGAATACTTCTAGTTCCGTGATGTTTATTTCGAGAGCTGCTTCGAGACCTGCTATGCATGCTTCGTACTCGGCAATGTTGTTGGTAGCTTCGAATTCCAGACGGATGGCAACGGGAGTGTAGATGTCTTTTGGATCGACAAGCAATACTCCTATACCAAAACCGTGTTTATTGGCGGCGTCATCGAAAAACAGTTGCCACTTATTTTCCTCGGTTGCAGTACAAATTAAATGCTCGTCGGGGAACTGTACGTCTTCCCCCTTCACTTCGTCATTCGGGAATTCGGCAAGCTGGTCACTAAACACTTTCCCCCTGACGGATTTTAGTGTGACGTAAGTGATATCATAGCCGGCGAGCATGAAGTACCATTTGGCTATTCTTGTTGACATGAAAGGCTTCTCGAAGATGTAGCGGAGCGGGTCCACCTTTGCTACTAGCTTGATCGGAAAAGCTTCCATATAGTGTTTGAGCTTTTGAGTGACCCAAACCAATGCTGCACATGACTTCTCTAAGACAGAGTAGTTCTTTTCGCCTCCTTGGAATCGGTGACTGACAAAATAAATAGCATTCTCCTTTGTGGACTCTCGTTGCTCTTGTGCTAACATAGCCCCTAGGGCTTCATCATTGACAGTGAGATAGAGCAAAAGAGGCTTCTCCTTGTGCAGCGGAACTAGAATAGGAGGGCACATCAAGTAATGCTTCACTTGGTCGAAGGCTTCTTGGCACGCGTCGGTCTATTCTAGAGCCACATTCTTCTTGAGTAGCTTGAAGATTGGCTCGCACATGGAAGTGAGTTGGTGCACAAACTGACTGATGTATTGCAGTCTGCCCATAAAACCTTTGATCTCTTTCTGCGTGTTTGGATGAGGCATGTCAATGATTGCCTTGATTTTGGAGGGGTCTACTTCAATTCCCCTTTCAGTGACCATATAACCAAGGACTTTGCCTCGGATAACCCCGAACGTGCACTTTGCAGGGTTGAGCCTCATCTTGTGTTGACGAAGCCTTTCGAAGAACTTGCGGAGATCGATTAAATGTTGACCACCGGTCCCTTTTGAGTGAATGATCATGTCGTCCACATAGACCTCGATTTCTTTGTAAATCATATCGTGGAACAAGTCTGTCATGGCTCTTTGGTAGGAAGCCCCAGCGTTTCTTAACCCGAATGGCATGACTGTGTAGCAAAAGGTACCCCACGGTGTTGTGAAGGCTGTCTTATGTTGATCTTCCTCGGCCATGAGAATCTGATTGTACCCAGCGAGCCCATCCACGAATGAGCGAACCTCGTAGGCAGCAGTGGAGTCGACCAGCATATCGATGTTAGGGAGTGGAAAATCATCCTTTGAGGAAGCTTTGTTCAAATCCCGAAAGTCCACACAAACTCGAACCTTGCCGTTTGCCTTTCTGACTGTCACGATGTTGGTTAACCATGTCGGATACTCGATAACCTTGATGAAACCCACACTGAGGAGCTTCTCAATCTCTTCTTTGACTTGCAGAGACCATTCTGGCTTGATCTTTCTGAGCTTCTGCTTTACTGGCTTGGCATCTTCTCTGATCGGAATTCTGTGCTCCGCTACCTTTCTGTCCAAACCCGGCATGTCTTTGTATGACCATGCAAACACATCCACGAACTCCCGTAGTAGTGCAGTCAATCTGTCTCTATCGTCCCCCTTGAAGAAGCTTCCGATCTTAGTTTCTCTTGGCTCTTCTTCGGTACCCAGATTAACAACATGCAATTCTTCGTCAGCCTTTAGACCATTTTCACCACGACTACGGACTTGTTGAGCAAGTTCATTTAAGTATGTTATGTTTTCGTGGTCTATTTCATCATAATTTGAATCGTTATTAACTTGTTCATTAAGTTCATTATTAGTTAATTCATCATTTATGATGTTTGCAATCTCAGGGTACTCAGAAATATCAATTTTTTCATTACCAAAGAAAGGAAACACACGCTCGGCTATGGCCTCCATATCCTCTTGGGTGAGGGTATTAGAGACACTCTCGGACTCGAAAGTAAGTGTGAGCCGCTCTTCCTTTGTTGCTGTGCGGGGTATGCAACCCATTTCTTGGACTAAGAATTCTTCGGATACCACGGGCCCTTTCGTTGAATACCAATTGTTGATCGGCTCGGAACTTGGCGGGATCTCACTGATAGTCTCGTTCATGGTGACGGTGCCATGGATGGCGTTGACTTGGCATTCATTCATTATGGCAAGCTCTTCGAACATGGAGGCTAAATTTGTCGGTTCTTCCCCCATGATGATTTTTGTCTCGGACTCTATAGTCACCTTCCTTCCCCACCATTCACGGGGCGACATGGGAGTTGGTTCCCTTTCGGATTTCTGGATCTCACAATCGGAGAAGATTTCGAGACCGGTCTTTTTGACACCCTTATTGTTAACCCATGGCTCAGGAAAGATCATGTATCGAACGTATTCCCCTTGGCGGACAAAATAGCCATTCAACGTCTTGTGGTAAGGCCTTAGATTAGGGACCTCATAACGACGGCCTTCTTTACGAGCCCGGACCTTTTCATTCTTGATCGCTTGCTCTTGTTTCAAGTCTTCTTTGGAAGGCTCGTATCCCAAACCGAATGTGTTATTGACAAATGGGACTTGCACAGGGTGTAGGATTCCTTGTTGATATTTCCCTAGGCCTAAACCAGGGAAGTAGTCCATATTCCTCATCATGCGGAGGACTTTGTGGTTGCTGGGGGTCCATTGTCAATGGCGTTGATTGAGACGCCGGAGAGAGTGGAGTCTGGTAGACCATGCTGAACTTGGTGGATGGGCTCACCTTTTCTGTGGATAGTGACGTTTTCGGCCATGACGGTCACTATTTCATCACCATTTCAGATCTTGACACATTGATGGAGAGTTGACGGGACGGCATTAGAACTGTGAATCCATGGTCGACCCAAAAGCAAGTTGAACGAGGCCGGGATGTCAAGCACTTGGAATGGAACGGACATGACCATGCTTCCAAACTCAATGTCTATTTCGATCATGCCCATGACTATACGGGCGGTGCTGTCATAACCTCGGATTACTTGAGTAGAAGGCTTCAAATCGGAATCCTTAAGCCCCAGTATGCCCATGATTCGGCTAGGCATGAGGTTGAGTGCGGAACCACCGTCCACTAAGACTCTTGAGATGGGCCTCCCCCTTGCTCGTACCTTGAGGTAAATAGCCTCATTGTGGTTGGAACCGAATGGTGGAAGGTCCATATCGGCAAAGGTGATGACGTTGCCAAAATGAATGTGACCGATCATTGCCGTGAGGTCCTCGGGAGTAGTATCGGGAGAAACTGATGTATCATCGAGATTGCGGATGACAAGATCTCGGTGTTTCTTTGAGGATGCAATGAGGTCCCAAATAGAGATGTTGGCTTGAGTTTTCTTGAGTTGGACAAGTAGAGGATCTTCGGGAGTGTCGCGAGCTTCCGGCCTTTGAGAAGAGGAGCTTGGTGCGGAAGTGGAAGGGTTGCTTGCTATGACTCGAACGGATCGAGTTAGCATGTTGACGTTCCCATCTTGCTTCTTTTTCCTATTCTCTAGTACTTCCCTCATTACCTCATCGTAAGTTACAACATAACAAGAATTGTCAAGTTTATTCATAACATTGGGCCCCCATTCACAATTGGGATTGAATGGGTGGTCCCCTTGAGTTCTTCTATCTCTATTATATTGACATGTTCGCCATTAGTCACTACAAATTCTTTCTTGTCTATGAGATCTTGAATGACATTGCGGAGAACGAAGCATTCCTCGGTGGTGTGGCCACTATATTGGTGGTAGCCACAATATTTGTGGTGAGCATGATTGGGGTGGACCGTCTTGGGTTGGTACCCTTGTACGGGTGTGACTTGACCCTTTGCTTTGAGGACTTCGAAAACTTCGGTTTGAGTCATGCCTTGGAGAGGCGTGTAGACACAGTCATTTCGAGACTTCTTCCCTTGGGGTGGAGGAACCTTTTTGTAATTCACCTTATCGATAGTGACGGCGTTGACCGAGGCCTCTTTTGTGGAGTTGGAAGCGGCCTTGTAGCGGTAGCTAGGAGCACTTTTCTTCACTTCTTTGAGCAACTCGTCCATTCAGACACCCGCCTCATACATTTGGAAGAAATCCGCATAGCAAGCCCCACTTAGGTGGGTGCGGAGATCAATTTTAAGACATTTGAGAAAGATGTCCATTTGCTCCTTGGTATTTGGCCTTTCCACAATCTCAGAGAGTTTATCATTCCATCTCCTTGTGAAATCGATGAAGGACTCGTGGTCTCGTTGAGTAGTGTTCTCTAGCTCTTTCCTTGTGGGCCGGTGAGTGGTGTTGCCTTGGTATTGGTTCTTGAAGGCAAGCATGGCGGAGTCCCAATCAAGACGGACTGTGAGCGGGAGAGTAGCATACCAATCATTTGCTGCCCCCTCGAGAGTGAGAGGAAAGCATTGAGCCATCACCTTAGGGGAGACCTTCTTCGGAACCATTGCCCAAATATAAGTCTCAATGTGAGCCATAGGACAAGAGTTGCCCTTGAATTTGCTTATGTCGGGCATCTTGAATTTATTAGGAAGAGCGGCCATAGTACTCATGAGGATGGATGATTGATAAAGTCTTGTGTCGGAGCCTTTCCCCATGTTGAGCCCATTGAATTTTTGGTCGATGTAGGCCATGATAGAATCCACCATTTTGGGCTCATTGTTCTCGGAACTCGGCTCTCCTAATTTCTTGGTGCGGGTGTTGACATAAGGACTTTTGAACAAACCCTCGGTCCATTCGTATTAGTCATCGTTATTCTTGTTCTTCCCCTTGGCAAGATTAGTGAGCTTTTCTTTCATTAGCTCCATCTCGGCCTCGTGGGCCTCCCTTTGGCTGTCGAGGTGGGATTGCCAAATGTCTTCTTTGCTTTGTGCCTCCTTATTAAGGGTGGAGACTTGCTCTTGGAGGAGTTGGACCATGGTTGAAAGCTGTTCGAGAGACATGGTGTTGCTGCTGCCGGTCATGGTTGATGTAGGAGCTGTTGGAGTGATCTCTTCACGGACTAACCGATTTGCCGAATCCCGGTAGACTCTGTAAGTACCAATTGAACCTATATTGCAGAAGAGGCCCTTGTCAGTCTTGAGTAACACTTGCGGTCCACGAAGAGGCTTAGAACACACAGTTGGGCACACGACTCGAACCACATAAGAAAAGACTCTTTTTTTATTATTTTTTTATAAGTCGGAGGGAATGGATCCCTTTTGGGGTTTCTAAGAAAATAATGGAATCATCACACTAGTATATAGACCATCTCGCGGTCCCATATACTCATCGGATTCCATCGCGTTTGTGAATCCTACATGTATCGGGATTAAACTAAATTAATGTAGTAAATCATACATGCGGGGATGGATTTTTATTTTCATCCAAAATAACCACTTTTGGGGACGGATTTTTATTGCGTCCGTTTCAACGAGTTGGCATGTATGATTTGAAGACATTAGTTTAGGGAAATCTCGGTACATGGAAACCGACTTGAGTCACGGAGTGTTAGACCTTAACTAGAATTGTGTGGCTTGTGCTCGGCTTGAATATGAGGCTCAAAGGTCACCCCTGGCATGTAGTCATGAACTACGCCACGGGCTGAGGTTTACCGCTTCGAAAGAGCCAAGGTCGAGTGGAGCTTGAAACTTTCTAGGACGGGCCTCGACGGGTTTGGGGTTGGACTTGTGCGACTCGATAGTGAGCAGTTCATAGGAATATGTGCATGTAGTGTGAGGTCTAACAAGTGACAAAATATGTTTTATATTTTTTTTTTAAAAGAAACAAAAGAAAAAAAAACAAATAAGCACATAATTACAACTTTCGAATCACCCGTGTGACCGATAAAATAGAACATAAAAATTAAAACAGTCCGAAGTTCAGAATAACCACTGATGCAGGCAACTGTGCCCACACCCCCATCACACTGCTCTGAGACATGTTTCTGTTCTGGGAACCAACCCAGAAGCGTTCGCCTCTGAGTGTTGATACGAGACGCGCGCGCCTGGCGCGATGCTATTAGGAGGCACGCTCTTCTGGGCATACCTGTCAGATTGTCAGATTTTGGACTCAGGGGATTGCCCTGGTCCTATGTGCATATTGTAACCCCTGCAGAAATGATTAGTGGAGAATAGCAAAAGAAGAAGATGAAGAACATGAAGAAGCGGGCGATTCTGGTCCTTAATGCGGGATGCGCGCGCCTGAGGCTGAAGAGGCCAGAAGCGCGTGCCTCCCCCATCAGGAGTCAGAATGCCCAGAAAAGATGTAGATTTTGATCAGAATGCAAGTTTAACCCTCAAATCTCCCCAGCGGAGTCGCCACTGTAGATACCCCGGGAAACCACAACTTGGCTAAAGCGGTGAATTATCCTAGGATGTCTAACTTGTTTTAGATTATTTAGAGTCGCCACCTATGTTTTGAGGAACATAAGAAAAACCTATTGATAATAGCCTAAGTTTGATTACGAAAACAGAGATTACTTGTTTTCAGGTTCGGGGGTTAGATTACGAGATGGGAAGTACCGAAACACCCATCTCGCCCAACTAAAGTTGGTATTTCTTGATCAAAATCTACATGAATGATAAACGTTCTTCTTCTTCTTCTTTAATTCATAAAAAGGGGTTTAAAATAGAGTTTGGAATGTAGGAGATAACTCTTTAACCGACCTCAATGAGATGAGGTGATCATTAAAGTCATGTCCCAAAATGATTTGGGTGATTGCACTTTAATAATACAAAAAAAGAAAGAGAAAAGAGATGAAGTTGAGAAGGGGAAAGAAATAGCTTTACCTAGACTTCAAGAGACTTCAAACACTTCTTGTTGAATTACTTGGAGAAATCCTTTGGAAAATGCTTTGAAAGTAGGAAATTTGGTAAAGTCAAGGTCTTTCGGTCCTTTTTGGTCAAAGTTTTTGTGTAAATTTTGTCCTCTTGAAAATGGAGGTAAAGGGAGGTTTTTATAGGTGAAAGAGAGATGTTTTTGGTGCCAAAACTCAGTCACCAAGAAATCCTTCCCGGGCAAAATCCTGTAAATTGAGCAAGGGAGAGAATCCTGGCCAGAAATCTGTAACTGACGCCCAGAGGCGCGCGCTTCCTGCTTTGGGGGCAGGAGGCGCGCGCGTCTGGCTCCTCCTGTCGGAGGCGCGCGAGTCAGAGAAGGCAATTTTGACAGAATGGAATAGAAAGTCAGCCCTGTTATTCAGTTTAGTCCCTGGACTTAACGAAGTCAGTCAGAAACTTAACGGAAGTGACAGAAACTAACGAGAAACACTTAAAATGGGGAGAAACACAAGATCAAATGTGCAATCGGGGTGAGCGGTCCAAGGCGGGGTGTATACAGGTCACTGTGAGATACCCGCGGGAAAACGGATTTTATTCCCTCGAGAATCAAACACGGGATCTTATCAACATTGAACGGAGTCGCCACGTTAGTTTAATTTTAAACCCAAAATTAACGAAAAATGGTTAGAGACAAAGGATTCGGAGGTCAGGTTACGCTTTGGGAAGAACTCAACCGGTAGTTCACCCAAAGCGCCTCGGAAGAAACCGAGTCTCCCTAGAATTTGTTAAAATTGTGCAAGTGTGTGTGTGTGTGTGTTCTTGAAAATGGGAGAAACTAACTTTACCAGAAAACAGTTAAAAATTTGACAGAAAGGGTTATTTTGTAAACATTCTGGAGAGAAGGGGGACTAGACTGGAAATGTTCCCTTTGGATAAAGTAGCCGTACGAGTATGGAGGGACTTCTTGGGAATTTTATTAGATTCCCAGGGATCAGTCCAGTTCCAGGCAGAAACAGAGCATTCTGCTGGAAACTGGACTGTCTGATCATTTCCAGTTATTTTCTTGGAACAAAACATTAATTAAATAATCCCTATGTCATTGATCACTAGATTAGACACCAAAACAGGGATTTTGGGTGTGATCAAGGCAATCATTGGGGAATAATTGAGAAAAGGTGATGGTCATGGATTTTGAGCCAAGATCACCATTTAGATGATTAAAGATGGAAACTTTAACATCTAAATGGATGATTCTTCCAAGGAAGGGTATTGGGACATCCAAAAATCAACCTTTGATCAAAGGGACATTTTGAGGTTGACTCAAGGTTTAGATGATAAAGATTGCAACTTTATCACCCAAACTTAATCATTCCCTCATTTATTCAACATAAATGAAAAGACTTTAAAGTAAATGAAACAAATTTAAAGACATAATGTAAAGGTGCATAAATGTAAAGGCAATGTATTAAAGATGCATAAATCATAACAAGCCTTAGGCTATCCTATGGTTTGTAACCCATCATCATGCATAGAACATGAAGGGCACCATGGATTTCAAGGCTTGGTTCCAAGTGTATATTATTTAATAAGAAGCAAGGATGTAATATGGAGATGAAAAGAAGATGGGGAAAAGGAGGTCTCACCAATTTCACTTTGGACCTATCTTCTTTCTCTCTTTTCACTCAAATGTGGTAATCACTCTATTCTGGTATGATTCTTGCAGAGCTTTAGCTCTCTCAAACAAATTTCTCCCCCCTGAAATTATTAGCAAGGGTCTCAATTTATAAGGACTGATGGTGCCCATAGTAGCCGTACGGCTAGGGATCTCCCTCGTCCAAACTATCCATACGGCTCAGCCTGGCGAGCTTCTGAATTTTTTCAAGTTTAATTCCAGAGCAGTCCTGGAATTTTAGGTTTATCTTAGTGAGGTCCCATCCTATCAGTTTATCCCTGAATGGCAATAAGAATTCCTCTAAGTTGGTCAATTTCAGATTGGGGTACTTACAGAGCCTATCAGCAACGTTGCTTTTAAAAAAGCAGGGTTATCGATAAAAATAAGCATCCCAATCTGATGGGAGGACAGCTTGACCGATTTTTGTTTGCATGGCTGGACCTAGGGGTATAGGATTCCTATGTATCCCGTTTACGAGGAATCAAGCCTAACGTAGTTCGGGGAGGGGTGAAAGATTTTAAGGCTACTCAAACCTAAGGGCTAGGTGGACATCTGTTATCCTCTCCTAGGGGAACGGGCATGACTCTTGGCGAGTTCAGAGGCGGGACATGGTCAACTTGGCTCTATGGGAGAGGGTTGACTTACAAGGCAAAGGCGTGACTCTCAGGGTCAGAGGCGGGACATGGTCAACTTTGCTCTATGGGAGAGGGTTGACTTACATGGCAAAGGCGTGACTCTCGGGGTAAGAGGCGGGACATGGTCAACTTAGCTCTATAGGAAAGGGTTGAATTACACAAAATGGGCGTGACTCTCGGCGGTTCAGAGGCAAGACATGGTCAACTTGTCTCTATAGGAGATGGTTGACTTACATGGCAAAGGCGTGACTCTCGGGGTCAGAGGTGGGACATGGTCAACTTGGCTCTATGGGAGAGGGTTGACTTACACGAAATGGGCGTGACTCTCGGTGGGTCATAGGCGAGACATGGTAAACTTGGCTCTATGGGAGACGGTTGACTTACAAGGCAAAGGCGTGACTCTCGGGGTCAGAGGCGGGTGTGAATACCCCTTTCCGATGAAGCGACGCATGGGAAGTATCTTGTGATTATTTTTATTTACAAAAAGGAATATTCATAACGACATTAAAATTATGAGAGTCACCACGCCGTTTTAATTAAAACCAAAACATTGAAAAAAGCATTTTAGTGGGTTCGGGGGTCAAATTACAACAAGAGAAGAATATTGAACGTTATCACTCCTATTGCCCGAATTGATCGGTCTTTCTATCATGATGCGGTGTTAGTAGTGTGTTAGTGATTTAGATCGGATCCGAAGATTGCCTACGTTCCTCTCAATGTGAGAAGCTCAGGTCAGCGTAGTTCGCACATAATTAGAATGTGGAGAGAGAATAGGGATCATGCATAATGAGGGGGGAATTACCTAAAGATTAGGGTTTAGAAGTAGTTCCTAGATCATCCTTGGGTTGATGAATCCTAAATCATCATCGGCTATGAAATAACATGTAAACATGAAGATCGCAACCCTAAATATAGCATAAATAAGGTTTTAATCTATGAACACGAAGAACATGCGAAGAACATATTATGAACATATGAATGAACATGCAAAGCATATAAAGAAACTATGAATAAACATGTAAGAACATGAATATAAAAGATCTACATTAAAAATGATGCAAGAACATGAAGAAAAAGTTAGAAAACTTACCTATGTTGGCAAAAAATAAACCTTGATCTCCTTGAGTGTTTGAATGATTAATTAGGGAGAAAATTTTGTTTAAGAACTCTAAAATTAGGACTTAAATCTCTCAAAATCGGGATCCTTAACCAATGGGATGGAATGGATTTATATAGTAAACTGAGGGGAAGATCTGACGGTCACGATCATCCGGAGCAAGGTTGGCCGCCTGGCCATGATTGAAGACGGTGACAATGTTGGCCGCATGGCCAAGGTCGGAGGCGCATCAAGGTTGGCCGCGTGGCCAAGGTTGCGGGCTGACGTGATTCCTAAGCTAGGGTTTCTGCATGGTTTAAGGAAACCATATTTTGACCATATTTAGGGTGTTCTAGAATAATGAGACATATTTTGGGAATCCGGGACAAGGCTTTGCAAGGTTTCTAATTCTTATAAAGTCCTTGTATATTTGGGAAAGCCCTAATAAACTCATTTTCAGATCGGGTACTAACAGTAGCCCCTCGGCGACGCTTCTTGCAAGGCAATGGAGGGTCGACGATAAAAGAAGGATCCGTTCTGGAACATGAGTTTCAAAACAGATGAAAGGATCGATGGAACGGCTGAACCTTGAAGGCGACCTACGTATCTACAGGGGAATCAAGCCAAACGTAGTTCAGATCTGATGGGAAATTGGGAATGATTGTCCACTGGTGGGGAGCAACATCTTCTGCTGGGGAGAAGTCTGATCTGTGGGAAAATGCATCTGCCGGGGAAAATGCAACTGCAGGGGATGAGAGGTGACCATGTCGGTCGGGTGGCTGAACCTTTTCAGGTTTCCTACGTATCCTTGGAGGAATCAAGCCGATCGTAGTTCAGAGTTTTGGGGATAAAACGAGACATCGAACTTCTACTGCGGATAACAAACCTACGGACCCTATCCTGTATGAAGAACGAACATTCGTAAGCAATGAAGTTATTTGGGAAAAATAAAGACTACGTCATCTAAATAATCCCAAGATGGAATGGTAAACGCAATCAGGATCGCCCGGGTTCCTGCCGATCGCGCTAAAGTAATAGATGCTGGATCTCTCGCAATTAGAAACGCCAGGGTTTCTGCCAATCACGATCGATCTAAGGTGCGTATGACATAGAGGCGCCGAAGTCTCTGTAATCATACGAATCCTAAGCAAATGTTTGGAAATTTTAAACGCAATCAGAAACGCCCGGGTTTCTACCGATCGCGTTAAAATAATAGATGCTGGATCTCTCGTAATTAGAAACGCCTGGGTCTCTGCCAATCACGATCGATCTAGGATGCGTATGACATAGAGGCGCCGAAGTCTCTGCAATCATACGAATCCTAAGCAAATATTTGGTTTAGAATGGAAATTTTAAGGGGCTTTCCGTTCCCAAAGATAACGAATATCAGTCAAAATAGTGCTAAGGGCACCTAAAATGAATCAAAGGGAAAAGATCAGGGGCAAAAATGGGATTTTATCTGAAGGGACAAGGTTGGCCGCGTGGCCAAAGTCACTGATTTGCAATAGTGGCCGCGTGACCAAGGACGCTGAGTGGTCAGATCTCCTTCACGCGGATCGCTGATCTGACGGCTGGGATTGCGAGGGCAGAAGTGGCCGCGTGGCCAAGGTCGCCGTCGGGCTGACTCCTTGGTCACAGCGCCAGAAACCCTCCCTCTTCTCCTTCTTTTCTTCTTCCTTCTTCTTCCTTCCACCATTGTTGAGTTAGAGAGAGAGAATTCGAGCTTTAGAGAGAGAAAGCTCGGATCCGATAATTTTTTGAGGATTTTACTTTAAATACTTTGGATAACATGGCGGATTGGATTAACGAAGCCTTGTTTAGGGATTTTCCGGGCCAAGGTGGATATGTGCCTCCACAACAAGGACAAGAACAGTGGCGTAACAATCCTCAAGGTGAGGGAAATGTAGGGGCTGACCCAGGAGCGGGTTTTGAAGCGGCGCCCTTGATACCACGGGGCGGTTTGAGACCACGAGCGGCGACTCGAAACTTTCGCGACGGCCTTCTTCGGTCAACATTTGATCAAGACTACGATTTCTATATCGACTCGGAGCGTCACTGGTCGATGGGCCTTCCGGAGACACGAGAGGTAAATTTCAAGTTTTCGCTCCTCTCATTTTTCACATTTTTCGCACTTTTGTACAAAATATATATTGCTAGAATCGTAATTTGCTAGAAATGTAGATTGCTAGAAATGTAAATTGCTAGGAGTGTAACATACCTGTGCTGTGTTTACCTGCAGAGGATCAAGGCTCGTGGGTCCACAGTGACTGTGGGCAAACTGTGGGCGTCTCTGCCGGAGGGACCGGGCGGTTTACTTGCTCGGATTAAGGCTATGGGGTTTGGCCCATTCTTTGATAGTGTCCGCACGGTTGGGGGCACTCTGAAGGTGGCGGCGGTTATAGAGGTGTGCAGGGAGTTCTGGTGGGACACCACCCATACCTTCCACTTCAGTTGGGGAGAGATTACCATCACGCCGACGGATTTCGTGGCTATCACGGGGTTGAGGTTTACTGCTACCCCTTTGCCTTTTGATGAGATCTTGGCGGAGCGGCGGGACTATAGGCAGGCTCTGTTGGGAGTTGACACTGATCTGGGAGGAGGTGTCAAGGGTTATGGAGTGGAGGCCGGGAAGGTGAACCGTTTGGTGGAGATGGCTATTAAGGCCTTTGGTAGGGGGAGTATGATTTGGATTGCTTGGTCCGATTGTTCTTATGGTACAGCTTTTCAGAGATTCTTTTTCCCAGTGGGGCTACTGCCTGCAGGTACTCGCTGCTAGGGGCTTTTGTGGATTTGGACCAAGTCGATGGGATTTCTTGGGGTGGAGCTGGTTTGGCTGAGATTTACCGGGCATTGGATCATTGCTCGAGGGCTAGCTCGTCTTCCTTTGACGGGTTTCAGTTCGCCTTTGAGGTATGCTCTTGACTACCCTTCTTTTCACTTGTTGAGATTTCTGCTCTATCTTTTGGTCTGAAATGTCTCTTTCATTGTATGCACAGGCTTGGGTGTACGAGATCTTTGGTGTCACCCCTTTTCAGTTGGTGATGAGTGCCAACAAGGTCGTCCCTGTCATGTCGTACTGGTGCAAGAGCAACAGGGCTCCTCCCCGCAGAAACCGGGATAGGAAGACGGTGGATGCCGCCGATCTGAGGAGGGCTTTTGTGATGTCTGAGCCTGTCGGGGTCAGGTTTTACCCATGGAGTCCGGCTAATGAGGCTTCGGTGGGTCCCTATGTAGTGGAGTTGACCGCTTCTAGGGTTCTGCTTGTGGGTCTCATCGGGGAGGCCATGTATCCCGGAGAAAGGGTGGTTCATAAGCATAGGGCTGGTGCGTTACCGTGGGCTCCTTATGACCCTCCTTGGGATATTCTCCGTCCTGTGAGGTTGGAAACTTTCTTGGCTCCCACTCCGGCAGAGCATTACAGGGGGAGTAACGACTACGCCGGCTATGTGCGGACTCGGTTGATCAGCCCTCAGGTTCGGGCTAGGATGTTATCGGGAGAGGGATCGAGCTCGGCTCGGTATGTTGGTCGGAGTCGGCCTTTGGTGGACATGCCTCCCCGTTCGAGTAGCGTGAGGGTGATGAGAGGTGGCCGGGAGGTGGAGATTAGCTTGGAGCCAACGGCCGCAGATGTTGTCGAGGAGACTTTTGTTCCTCCGCCTGATGCTGGGGTATGACCTTATGATTTATCTCAGTCATGCACACACACACTTGTTATTTCTGCATTGTAATCAATGCCTTGGGGCCTCTTTCAGGTGACTCGGGAGGCATATATCCGTTCAGCTCGGCGGGAGAACGTCTTGATGCGCTTACTGAGAGAGGCGTACCATTCATGTACTTGTCAGAGGGACGACGTTGCGTCACCCCAGCGTCGTGAGCGGTCCCCAAATTTGTCGGGTTCTTCTCACACCAGTGGACGGGCGGTCTGGGGACGGAGTTCGGGTGCCGGTAGCTCTCGAGCTTCAGCGCGGCGTGGAGACACCACGGAGGAGGATTCTGATTAGGCGGGGCCCATCTTTCCATCTTTATTTCCTGCACTGTTAGCTAGTAGAGACAAATATGTACTGGACAAACATTTAACATGCATGTAAATATATTTATGAATTAAAATGAGAATGATTTTGTGACAACCTATCTGTACAAACTAATTATTTTACAATGCTCCTAATTTTTATACAATGCATGAGCCTCGGGGAGGGACAGGTACGTTGTTTGCATGGATCCGTTGCGGAGTGGGAGTAACGATCTGCGATTTCTGCATGGGGGCAAGAGTGGCCGCGTGGCCAAGGCAAAGTCGGCCGCCTGGCCAAGAGTAATAGTGGCCGCGTGGCCGAGGACAATTGTGGCCGCGTGGCCAAGTCTGCCGCCGACTCTGGTTTTCCTTTTCCTGGCAAGAATTGGAGTTTGTGTACCATTTAAGGGGAGTTTGTGTTGCCTTAGAATTCGTACCAGCCACTTCTTTTGAGAAATTTAGAGTTCCAATCACCAATTTGCTTGCTCTTTGCCATGGATCATGAGGCTAGGATCACAAGTCTTGAGAAAAAAGTCTTTATAACCTCTTTGGAGAAGTGGGTTTCCAAACTTTCTGGTTCTAGTCGTAGGAAACTTGATGAACGGTATGGGATAAAGTGTCTTTGGTCACTTTTGCACATGAACTCCAATACCAACCTTTTGCAAGCCTGTGGGAAATTTTGGAATGATACCCTCCATGTCTTCAACTTTTCATTCAACGAGATGACGCCCACTTATGAGGATATCGTGGCACTATGTGGCTATGAAGGGAAGGGTAAAGTTGCCTTGCCTTTTGACTTTGTTTACTTGAGGGACAAGTTGATGACCTTTGGCGTGTCCGTGGAGGACTTTGATAGGTATGCTAGGGGCGGCTATGTTGACCTTTCTTGGATGCCACAACACTTTATACACATGGACGTGGCTTCTGACCGTTCTTTGGACCATCTTGCACTATGCTTGTTTGCCTCTATTCTCTTCCCCTCTGAGGTTGGGTTTGCCAGTGAAGGGTGCTTGGGCATGGTAAATTCCGCTCGTCTAGGCTATGGCATTGTGCCGGCTATCCTTGGAGAGATGCTCTGTGGGATTCCCCATCTCGCGGCTTATGGTGGGATGCCCTGTGGTAGTGATAGGCTCTTGACTATGTGGTTGCAAGAGAGGCTTCGCGTCAACAAACCGGCGGCTTCTCTGAAGGTGGCTCCATGGATGCACCGTATTAGGGGGATGGCGGAGCGGTTTGAGGGCATGACTCTCAAAGGTTGGGAACAGTATTTGGCAGAGATGGTGACTGATGACATTCAATGGGTGGTGCCCCATTGGCACATTCATTCTGTGAGGGAGAAGCAAGTAGGACTTCACATGATCAAAGTTCCGACACTCTCTGGGACTACCTTTTACTACCCCTCTAGAGTGCTCCGTCAGTATGGCTTAGTGCAGACTATCCCGGAGGGTTGGGACAAGGAGAGAGATGATTTTCCTTTTGGGATACTTCAGTTGGATGACAGTACTTCGGTCCTTCTCTCTCAGATATGGGGCGAGGCTGGTTTTAGCCATAGGACCTTCATCACCCCCTCTAGCAACACCTACCTGTCACGAGAGTACTTGGATTGGTATATGGGGAGACTTGGGCATGCGAAGCAGACTCTAGAGACCCTAAGGGGCACTATTTTGGGATCCTGTGCTCCAAGTTTTTTATTGAGAGTTAAGGAGGCTGAGGCTTATGAGAGGAGGATTTTTAGGAGTATAGCTAGTGTGAACAGAGAAGGAGCGGGTATTTCCAAGAAGAGAAAGAATGGTGAGGCTCCTAATGGCAAAGCTAAGGGTGTTAGCGAGTTTGAGAGGAGATTTTGTGAGAAACCTAAGAAGAAGAAGGTTCGCCGTGGACAAAGCAAGAAGAAGGAGACCGAGGGCACAAGTGGCTCTAAGGGGTAGTTCCGAGCATTCTTCCATAGTCATTGTAGACACATTAGTTTTAATTTATGTCTTATTTTACGTTTTAGTCTAAATTTCAGAATAGGTTATTTATTCAAAACGTATGTCAAGCTTAGACTCATCAAATAAGTGTTAACATGCAATGACTATGGAAATAAAAGTTATTGCTTTCAGAAAATCCAACTTCTATCTTTATTGCTTTGTGACAGGATTTGGATAATTATTTGTTTTTTAGACCGCACCTTTTGAAAGGCTGCCTACGTTCCCCTTTTACAAATAGGACTAAGGGGCTCAGGTCGTCGTAGTTCATTCCAGTTAGACTAGAGTTATTTTAGAGAAAGGGAAGATAGAAGGGGGAATGCTCTAACTTTTGCCTAGACCGCCCTTGCGGGTTTTCGATCTAGCGAGCTTTGTACGCACTCTTATTTTGTATAGAGCGCCCTTTGCGTGTTTTCAGTCTATCGGGCTTCTTTTTGTGTAGTAAACATTTTTTTTTTAGAGAGGGGGGTTGTACTAGTCGTAGTAGCGTCTGAGCTTGCTGAGGTTGACTGGTTCCTTGAACGGGTTGCCATCCAAATCTGCCATTCTGACCGCTCCTCCGGAGAAGATCTTCTATACTACAAACGGACCTACCCAAGTGGGGGCCCACTTCCCGAGGGGGTTGAACTTGTTGGGCAAGCGTGCTTTGAGCACCAAGTCTCCCTCCTTTATGTCAATAGGGTTGACTCTTTTATTGAAGGCCTTCGTCGTTCTCCTTTGATAGGCTCGGATATGTTCCATGGCCTTCAATCTGCATTCATCGAGCGTTGCCAACTGATCATAGCGACTCCGGAGCCATTCTACTTCATTCACTTGGTTTTCGAGTAAGATCCTCAATGATGGCACTTCCAATTCTATAGGGAGTACCGCCTCTATGCCGTATGTCAAGGCGTAAGGGGTCTCTCCAGTAGCAGTGCGGACTGACGTTCTGTATCCCCAAAGTGCTAATGGTAACTTCTCGGGCCAATCCCGTCCTTGCAGAGCCATTTTGCGAATTATCTGTTCTATCGTCTTGTTGGCCGCCTCAACCGCGTCGTTAGTCTGTGGATAGTACGGGGAAGATTTCTTTCATTCGACCTTGAATTCTGCGAGCAAGCGAGCACACTCGGCTTCAAAATGACTGCCATTGTCTGATATAATGAGGTTAGGGACCCCATATCTACACATGATGTTCTCTTTGATAAACTGCGCCACCTTCTTGGAATTCAGCACCTTGTAAGACTGAGCTTCGACCCACTTTGTGAAGTAGTCGACTGCGACGAGGAAGAATTCGTGACCGTTACTGCCGGCTGGCGAGATTTTCCCAATGATGTTTATACCCCATGTGGCGAATGGCCAAGGCATAGTGGAGCTGTACAACTCGTGTGGGGGGATGTGGTTGAGGTTGGAGCATACTTGGCATTTGTGACACCGTCGAACCCATTGAATACAGTCCGCCTCTATGGTAATCCAATTGTAGCCCAGGCGAGTGATCTTCTATCTAATCACCCTCGCATTCATATGAGGTCCACACAAACCGTTGTGTACTTCCTCCATTATTGCTTCAGCTCTCTTGCTGTCGACACATAAGAGCAACAGCCCGTCGTAATGTCTCTTGTACAAAGTATCGTCTAACAATACGAATTGGCCCGCCAGTCTTTTAAGCGCTTGCAGACTTTTGGCCTTCACATCTCCATCAAAAGACGTCTCTCCGTTCTTAAGGAACTTGTAGATTTGGGCGTACCATTGGTCTCTGTTTACCTCCGCATCGATCCGGATTTCGCAGCAATAGGCTGGGTTCTCTCTTCGTCCAACCCTAAATGGCTTCATGGACCTTCCTTTGGGAATCTCAACCAACGAGTCCAATGTAGCTAGAGCATCTGCGAACCTATTTCTGTCTCGTGGCAGGAAATGGAAGGTGACTTCTTTGAACTGTGTTATCAACTCATCCATGTAACCTTGGTACCGCTGCAGGCAAGGATCAATAGTTTTCCATTTCTTCGCCGTTTGGTTAATAATCAAAGCAGAGTCTCCATATACTTCTAACTCTTTCACGTTGCGTTCTAGGGCGGCTTCCAGTCCGGCTATACATGCCTCATACTCAGCGGCGTTGTTGGTTGTTGAAAAGTTCAGCTTGATGGCTATGGGAGTGTGTTCATCTTTGGGATCAATAAGTAGGAGTCCGACTCCATTCGCTCGTTTGTTTGCAGCCCCGTCAAAGAATAGTTGCCACCTTTCTGCGACCTCAATCGCGAAAATGTCGTCGTCCGGGAACTCGGGGTCGGGTCCCCTTGTCTCGGTGCTTGGAGAGTCTGCGAGCTGATCGGCCATTGCCCTCCCCTTGATTGCCTTCCTCGGTACATAAGTGATGTCGAACTCTCCCAAGATCACTGACCATTTAGCGAGTCTCATAGAAAGGGAGGGTTTATCAAACAGGTACTTGATAGGATCCATTTTTGAGACTAGTAAGATCGGATGGGATACCATGTAGTGCTTGAGCTTCGTCACCACCCATACTAGGCCTACGCAGGTCTTCTCGAGCACGGAGTAATTGAGCTCGCTACCTTGTAACTTTCGGCTGACAAAGTAAACTGCATTCTCAATTCGGGAATCTTTGGCTTCTTGCGCTAACATGGCTCCGACGGCGGTGTCTGTCACAGTTAAGTATAGTAGCAACGGCTTCTCCTTATGCGGCGGGCACAAGATTGGGGTATTCACCAAATACTGTTTGATCCTCTCGAAGGCTATCTGGCAGTCATAATCCCACTCCACATTGGCTTTTTTCTTCATCATTTTGAAAATTGGTTCGCAGATGGTGGTCAGCTGATTGATAAACCGACTGATGTATTGCAGGCGTCCCATGAATCCTTTTATCTCTGTCTCGGTACGGGGCGGCTTCATCTCCAGGATGGCTTGAATCTTCCTTGGGTCGGCTTCGATCCCATTCTCGGTGACCATGTAACCCAATACTTTCCCTCTACGAACTCCAAAGGTGCATTTCGCCGGGTTCAAACGCATGGCGTGTTCTCTCAACCTGTTGAAGAATTTTCTGAGATCTATCATGTCATCCACGTACACCTCAATCTCCTTGTGGATCATATCGTGGAATAAAGTCGTAACTGCCCGTTGGTAGGTAGCCCCAGCGTTCCTTAGCCTAAACGGCATGACAGTATAGCAAAAAGTCCCCCATGGGGTGGTGAAAGCTGTTTTCTCTTGGTCCTCCTCGGCCATCTTGATTTGGTTATAGCCGGCAAACCCATCAATAAACGACTTGACTTCATAATGGGCGGTCGCGTCCACCAACATGTCGATATTTGGCAGGGGGAAGTCATCCTTCGGCGTAGCTTTGTTGAGATCCCGAAAATCCACACACACTCTGATTTTACCATTGGATTTTCTGACAGTCACCAAATTTGATAACCAAGTTGGATACTCGATCACCCTGATGAAACCCACACGGAGTAGCTTCTCAATCTCTTCCTTCACTTGCAAAGACCATTCCGGCTTAATGCGGCGCAGCTTCTGTTTGACTGGCTTAGCGTCTGGTGCTGTCGGGATTCTGTGCTCTACGATCGAGTTGTCGAGCCCCGGCATGTCTTTATAAGACCATGCGAACACATCCACATATTCTTTGAGTAGCTCAATCAGTGCTTCCCTTTCGGATCCGCTGAAGAAGCTTCCAATCTGCATTTCCTTAGGCTCGGCTTCGGTTCCCAAATTCACGCACGTTAACACCTCATCGGCAGCTTGGGCTCGAGATTCTTTTTGATTAATAACATGTTCTGAAATTTCTTTAATGTATTCATCATTCAATGTGTCTGTGTCCGCCTCTTCTAATGAATCATTATTAACTAAGTGTATATCATTAGTTTGATTATTAGCCAATTTATCAGTTAAAAGAGTGACTATAGAGGGATACTCGGAAAGGTCGAGGGTTTCATTCATGGCAAAAGGAAAAATAGTGTTTGCAACAAGATCATAGTCTTCGGACTTAATGTCGTCAGACTTAGAGGAAGACTCAAATTCAAAATGTAAAACACTAGACTCTGGGGATGGGGATTTTGGGTGAGTGACAGGAGATGCTGCAGGAGTGGCGACAGGAGAAGGAGTAAGCCCCAATGTCCCCACCATAAATTCTGGAGTAGCTATAGGTCCCCCAATGATGCACCAATTCTTGAGCTTGTCCCCCATGGGTACCACCAATGTCCTCGGATCTACGTCCTTCTCTGATTCATCCCCAATAGCGGCTACCATGTCGTCGTCCAGCCCCAGATTACCCAGATGCTGAAGCAGATATTGGCCGTCCCACGTCTCAGTCATTCTTGGCGCTTCTGCAGTTTTTGCTGTCGGCTTGTCAAGGGTTGCGACTTCAAGTTGATCTGCCAAGTCATCTGCAACCTTGGCGGAGAACTCATGTCTGATGGTTCTAACTCTGCCCGTGGCTTTGTCATATTCCATGTAAGTCAGCTTCATGTTGGACCGATCGAATTCCACATCTCTGAAAATCTCGAACCCTTTCTGCAACTTACCGGTGTGGTCAAACCATAGCTCTGCGAACTCGAAACACGGAAACTCCTCGCCCTCCTTAACGAAGTAACTATTAAGGGAAAGGCGGTATGGTCGTGTCTCAGGCTTTTTATGAGAAAGCCCACTTTCTTAAGGAACTCTATCCTTTTCTGTTCTGCTTTGTCTTCGGGAGTGAGAATATACCAAAGACCGAACAATCCTAGGTGATCAATCTCTTTAACCAGACTTGTGGGACCTTGCAAGCACTTACCTAGCCCCAGCCCCGGTATGAAGCCCATATTACGCAGTATCTTGACAACAGGTGCCACTTTATCCGTTGTTTTGGTGAGGTCGACGGTGCAGATCTGTGCCTGAGCGACTATTTCGAAGCCATTGAAGAGTCGGCTCTCTTCCCCATGCTGTATTTATAAAACAGGAATGCCCTTGGTGTCCGTCCCTTGGGCAGTTACGAGATCGCTGTAGATGATGGTCACTTTATTACCAGATTGAAACTTCACACACTGGTGCAGGGAAGATGGGACAGCGCCCGACTGATGTAACCATGGCCGGCCAAGAAGGAGTGTGAAGGTTGCGGGGATGTCTATGACGTGGAAATCGGTCGGTAGAATCTTTGTTCCGATGGTAATGGGCAAGGTGGCTTTTCCTATCACGGCGCGGCATGTAGAGTCAACACCATGAACGCCAACCACATGAACTCCAACCACATCCATCATCCTTGAAGGCAGGATATTAATAGCAGAACCATTATCAATGAATACACGGGGAATCTTCTTGCCATTCACCTCGACAGTGATGTAGAAAGGCTCATTATGATCAACTCCGAATATTAGCTTGTCTAGCTCTGAGAATGTGATGATGTTCCCGTAGTGGATATTACCGATCATGTGGGTGACGTCCTCCGGGGTAGTAGTGGATGGTACCATGGTGGCGGCGAGGTTTTACTCGAGCATGAGGCAATGGGCTAGGGAGGAGGTGAGTAGGGACCATAGTGAAATATGGGCTTGGGTTTGTTTGAGTTGAGTGAGGATAGGGTCTTCTTTGTCTAGGTCGGCTTGCTCAGGTTCCTTCCCAAAGATTTTCTTTGCACCTTTTGGGTCGGATTGGTACACTTGACCGTATCTTATAAGGAGACAAACTTCTGCACGTAGCTCCTCCAAAGACAATGGCGTGTCACGACAAGGGGGCGAAACTTCGGTCCTTTCGGCCTCCTCGAAGATTTCGGCCCAAGAAAGAGGTTGAGAGGGTTTGGGACTCTCTTCCTCTAGAGATTCGACTTCACTAACTAGTTCTTCTAAAGACAACAAGTAGCAAGAAGGTTCTTTATTATTAATCATTAAAATACAACCCATCTCATCACAGTCCGCCAGAACAGGCTCGGCCGGATCAGTGATCTCACTAAGTTCTACCATGAGTACATTGCTATCTACATAATCTCTAGGGTCTTCGACAACTCCCTTGTGGATGAGCTCTTGCACGGCTTTCTTGAGTTCAAAGCATTCTTTGGTAGTGTGACCGGTGCACTTGTGGTAGTGGCAAAACTTTGACAAATCGCAACCAAGGCGGGGGAGGTGTCCTTCCAATGGTTCGAGAATTTCTAACGTCACCAATGCCATGAAGATATCCACCATCGTGAGCCCTATCTTGTCAAAGGCATCCATGAGCTCTAGGATACTGATCTCGCATGTTTGCACCATATTCACCCCACCATTATTAGGAAGGGGGTTATTCACCACATTAGGACCCTTCGGCTTCTCAATCTTCTTGTCATTGATCAACCCTTGAACTACGCGTTTCAGTTGAATACAACCATCCGTTGTGTTCCCGATGTGCTTGTGATACTTGCAGAACTTGGAGGCGTCCAAATCGGTTCTTGGGTAGGCGGGTTGGTAATTCTCTAAAGGCTTGATAAGACTTCTCTTGACTAACACGTCAAAGACTTTCCCCATAGGCATTCCAAAATCGTCAAAGTGCTCCCTTGTAAGGATCCCGCCCTCGGGGGTGCGAAACAAGCAAAGTTCGCACGAGGACAAAATGCCAAACACGGGTGGTTTTCACACAAACAACGGAGTCGCCACGTTAGTTTAATTTTTAACCCAAACTTAACGAAAAATGGTTAGAGAAAATGAGTTCGGAGGTCACGTTACACTTTGGGGAGAACTTGGACAAAGTTCACCCAAAGTGCCTCGGTAAACCGAGTCTCCCTAAGTTTGTTGACCAAAACGTGCAAGTGTGTGTGTGTGTGTGTTTAAAAATGGGAGAAACCAATCTTATTTTAGAAAATGATTTTGGGGATGAAATGTAGGCATATTAATGCCTTTTGTTCTTTTAACATTTTTAAAGAGGCAAAAATAGGATGTTCATCCAAGTAAAAATAAGGCATTTTGGGGACGGACTTTAATTAATCATGGTAAGGATTAATAAAGTCAAGAGGGACAACTTGATCATCCTATGTACCAAATTCATGCCAAGATGAGATCCAAGGCCATGAATTGGACAATCATTGGAGCAATAACACCTTTACTTGGACAAATCCCCAACTTGGAGGATCAAAGATTGTGGCCAAACAAGAACAATATTAATAAGATATTTAACAAATCATGATTATATATAGCAATAATATAATAGCTTGAGAGGACAAGATTTGTAATAGATATATATATATATATATATATATATATATATATATATATATATATATATATATATATATAGTGCTTGATTATGGACAAGACTTGCAATATTGAATGACATTAATGTAAAACCCACTCACACTTGCATTAATGTAAAATTGCACAAAAACATAATA
This sequence comes from Campanula takesimana, assembly GCA_026119855.1. NCBI lineage: Eukaryota > Viridiplantae > Streptophyta > Magnoliopsida > Asterales > Campanulaceae > Campanula > Campanula takesimana. Next base: position 1,138,672 of record JAOWBW010000028.1, read on the forward strand.
AGTCTTAGATTAATCCTTTGGTTTAGAACCCACACTCATGCATAAAACATGGAGGGCACCATGGATCTCAAGGCTTGGTTCTAAGTTGATAAAAGGCATTAAGTAAATGACATTAATGTAACAAATGCTCCTCTCCACTTGGTTCATCATTTTAATACACCATAAAGTGTAAGATGAGACCATTGGGATCAAAGGAGCATTTGGATCCCAATCATATAAAGATTACATTTTTAAGCCAAATGATCAAAGATCATATCCCAAAAAAAGGAAAATAGAATGAGATGAAGAAGAAGATTTTAACAAAATAAAGATTTGATTTTTAAGCAAGCTTGGGGTAAATCATCAATTGATTGACCCAAGTTTGCCTTTTTCCTACTTGGAGATCATGGACTCCAAGATTTCACTCAACCATGGTTTGTTCACCAATTTCACTAATCACTCAATTAATCACTCAATTTGTAGAGAGGAAATTTGTGAATAGTAACTTTACCCTTGAATTCTTGTCCCTTAAATGGGTAGAGGAGGCCTCTATTTATAGTGGGAATTAGGGACTTGTTTCGAAATTAATGTTCCATGTTAGCCCTTCAACTTTGGACTTGGGGACCATGCAAATGGGGACATTTTCACTTTAATCCCTCAACTATTGTCTTGTGACTTGCTTAGGGGCTAAGCATAAAAATGGGTTAAAATTGGATCACAAGATGGGTCATTTATACTCATAAAATGGTCACAAATTGAGTTGAAATTTGATCATTTTTGGGCATTTTCGGATGTAAATAGGCTGAGAGGAATCCAATGGTTCAGATTAAATCTGAGGATTTTTGGGGAAGATCCACTGGCCATAGAAGGCTGGCATTGTTGGTGACAAAAGTGGGTGAAAGCCAATCAGAGTAGGCCACGCAGAGGTTGTGAGGGGAGGGAGACAAGGCTAGGTGACTGACCAATCACAGCGCAGCAAGTGGGGGGCTGTCGGGTGCGTGAGAGTCACGCAGGGGACATGGCGCGTGCCACCGGGAGGAGGCTGACGCTCGGCGGCTTGGGCGAATGAGGAGGGGACACGTGGCGAGGCTGTCGGCTGGTCTTGTGCGTTTTTAGAAAAGGTACAATGGATGTGCGACCGTTCCTCCTGGACGATTTTCAGATAATTCCCACAAAGTCCTTTTTGGCTTTGTGGGAAATTCACCACTGGTCCTGGCTTTCTGGAAATTACCGCAAGGTCCCTCCCTTTTCAAAATAATTCCGTTAATGCCTAAAATACCCCTTGAACACTATAATGACCCAATTAATTCCCAAATTACCCCTAAGTTCCATAACTTAATTATCTTAAGTGCGACGATCCGGATCGGGGTACTTACAGAGTCCCTCGGCAACGGCGCTTTCGAAGAAAGCGGGGTTGTCGACAAAAGACAGAATCCCGATCCGGTGAGCTACCAAGATGGGAGAGACGGTAACCAAGGTGGTCGAGTGGCTGGACCCTTATCTTTAAAGGATTCCTACGTATCCCTATCCGAGGGAATCAAGCCGATCGTAGTTCTGATGAGAGAGTTTAAGGCTACTCGAACTTATAAGCATCCCATTTTGATAGGAGGACGGCATCGCCGATTTTGGTGAGAGACTTCAAGGCTACTCAAACCTATAAGCATCCCATTTTGATGGGAGGACGGCATCGCCGATTTGGGTGAGAGATTTCAAGGCTACTCAAACATATAGACGACCGTCGAGGTCAGGTGGGGAACTCGGGCATGACACTCATTCGGTCAGAGGCAAAGGTTCGGGCGTGACACTCATTTGGTCAGAGGCAAAGGCATTTGGGCATGACACCAAGGGGTCAGAGGCTAAGGCATTTGGGCATGACACTCATTTGGTCAGAGGCGGGGACACGGGCATGACACTCACTCGGTCAGAGGCGAGGATTCGGGCATGACACTCATTCGGTAAGAGGCGAAGGTTCGGGCATGACACCAAGGGGTCAGAGGCTAAGGCATTTGGGCATGACACCAAGGGGTCAGAGGCTAAGGCATTTGGGCATGACACCAAGGGGTCAGAGGCTTAGGCATTTGGGCATGACACCAAGGGGTCAGAGGCTAAGGCATTTGGGCATGACACTAAGGGGTCAGAGGCTAAGGCATTTGGGCATGACACTCGTTTGGCCAGAGGCAAAGGTTCGGGCGTGACACTCATTTGGTCAGAGGCGCAGGATTGGTCAACTTGGCTCTATGGGAGAGGGTTGACTTGCTGGGGATATGGTCAACTTGACTCTATAGGAGAGGTTTGACTTACACGGGACAGATTTTTACTGGGCTTACATCGGGGACGGCCTATGGTGACTAATCTAAGTCATAGCTTGACCGGGGTCAACTCCATCTTCGGGGAGATTGACGGGAAAACTGGTCTTACGTCCCTCTAAGGCTGCCGGCACAAAGGCTCTGGCCTATAACGACTATTCTAAGTCATAGCTTGACCGGGGTCAACTCCTTCTTTGGGGAGATTGACGGGAAAACTGGTCTTACGTCCCTCTAAGGACTGCCAGGGCAAAGGCTCTATCCTATAACGACTATTCTAAGTCATAGCTAATGGGCTTACGTCGGGGATGGCCAGGACAAAGGCTCTACCCTATAACGACTATTCTAAGTCATAGCTAATGGGCCTACGTCGGGGACGGCCAGGACAAAGGCTCTAGCCTATAACGAATATTCTAAGTCATAGCTAATGGGCTTACGTCGGGGACGGCCATGACAATCATTTCAAATTCCAAATTTTAACTGGGCTTACGTCGAGGACGGCCATAATAAGCATTAAGCAAAAGACCATTTCCTAATTTTAACTGGGCTTACGTCGAGGACGGCCAATTTTCTCGGACATTCAATTTGACTCTCAATGAGTCAAAATCAAGGCTTGACTCTCCTTTGGTCAACCGAAGGGATTTTCTTGACAATCATTTGGTCGAAGTTGGGATTTGACTCTCTTTCGGTCAATCAAATAATTTTTAACTGGGCTTACGTCAGGGACGGCCAAAATTTTGTCTTAGAGGGTCGCTCGGGGGACCTAAATTTTATCTCAAAAGGGTCGCTCGGGGGACCTAGACTTTTCTCAAAACGGGTCACGCGGGGGACCTAGACTTTTCTTAAAATGGTCACTCAGGGGACCTAAGTTTTATCTTTAAAGGGTCGCTCGGGGGACCTAAATTTTATCACAAAAGGGGTCGCTCAGGGGACCTAGACTTTTCTCAAAACGGGTCACGCGGGGGACCTAGACTTTTCTCAAAATGGTCACTCGGGGGACCTAAATTCTCTTATCTCCTATGGACTTACGTCACTTGGGGACTGCCGGAGCAAAAGCTCACAAAACTCACCCTCAAATGCCCAATGCAATTTGGAAGGGGACAACAAACACATTTTTTTTTCTTTTAAAATACACCCTCAACCGCCCAATGCGAATTGAAAGGGGACAAGCAAACATATTTTTTTTCAAATATTCATTCCTCAAAGCAAATCTTTTAACGAAGCATGTCAGTCAAATTTTTTGATTTTAATTTAACCACGAGGTTTATTATGCATAAAGTCCTTGGGAGTTTTATCCATTCTTTAGGAGTGGTCGGGAGTAGAGGACCCTTTCGTCGTTGATGTTGGGGTAGCCCCATGTCCTTGCAATCGTCAATGCCGGGGTAGCCACATGTCCTTGTCGTTACTGATGTCGGGGTAGCCCCAATGTCATCTCTTGGCCTTTGGCGTTGGCGTAGACCCAACATGACCTTTGAAGTGAGGTTAGAAACCCATCCCTTTTTCATGACGCACCCTTTCTTTTGCCTAGGCCGCCCTTGCGGGTTTTCAACCTAGCGGGCTACTTTTTTGCGTCTCTTATGGCACACCCTGTCTTTTGCCTAGATCTCCCTTACGGGTTTTCAACCTAGCGGGCCACTTTTTTGGTGCCTTTCTTTTCCACTTTTTTTTATGAGTGATCCAACCGACTCGATAGAACGGAGACTTAAGGTATCTTTTGGAGGAAACATGCAAGGGCAGTTTATTTGGGAGAGAGTCCCTTTATGTTGGTGAGCTCTTTGAGCAATTTATCATGAAATGGAAGGAAGCCCTTGCTTTACAGAATACAAGTGTTTAGCTCTTTCCTAAGATGTAGAGAAGAAGACTTGTTGAGACATTTGAAATTTGCCTTAGTTAATATCATCAAATGATTGCTCGAATGGACCATGTTTTTCATTAAGTCAAGATTATAGCAAGCAATTAGCCTTAACATATATAAACGTTGTGATCAATTAAAGTTCGATCAATGGCAAGATCGAGAGGAGAAGGTATTTATGGGGAATTGGCCCAAAGAAGGTGTGTCTTGGGAAGTCGGTCATTGATGGGACCGAGGGGGAGAGGCTTGGCTACTTTGGGAAAGCCATGGTTTGACCGTTCTTTCTCATGCTGTGACCGGACCCGAAGGTTGCCTACGTTCCCCTCAGTTTGAGGAGCTCAGGTCGCCGTAGTTCTGCCATGGGCCGTCTTTTGCTGAAGTTGCTTCCTTTCTTTTGACGTAGTCTTGGAGGACGTTGTTGCTCCTTTGACGTAGATCTCTTTGCTTCGTGGTGGACGGGCTCTTTCTTTCCGTCATTTCCTTTCCTTCTTCTCATACATTCATTTCCTTTCCCTCTTCTCATCTTTTTTTTTCTTTCTTTTTTTTTTTTTTTGAGGGAGAGGGGAAACATTAGCCCCAACTTGCTGTTTCGGGCTTTGGCTCCTCTGTAGCCCCTTGGTGGAACGTCCTCACTTCCGGCTTCGTCTTTGAAGACCCGGGGAGTCCTTTGTCGTGCACACGCGATCAAGTTTAAATTTGAGCAACAACATCCTTGCCTTTTCATTGCCTTGGGATGCCTTTGATATGCATTAGGAATTTGTCTCGGGAAGGTGTATCGGGTTGTGTATCGGAAATGTGTATCGGGAATCTGTATGAGGGAAGACTTGCCATTAATGGTTTCTTCATGTCAATTGATCACAACATTTATTCACATCAAGATTAATTGTTTTCATTTAGCGTTTTTCATTTGTGTTTAGGTCCATTCGTCCTTAATGAGTCGTCATTGACTAATATGCTTAGAAGTCAATTCATCATTTTGGGGACGTAGCAATCAATTGATAATAACAAGCAAGGCAATTTCAAGGGTAAATGTATATTGCAAATAATGTCTCAAGTCTAGGGAGAAGAGAATGAAAATGACTATTTTATATAGATAACTTTGTACAAATATGTCCGAGTACGGACCTTTGCAAAAATAAAAAGACACAGTCCAAGACGGACTTTTGGTGAAAGTCTAGATCCTACGAGGCTGGAAGACTCATAATTTTTTTTTAATTTATTTATTTATTTATTTTTTTAGGGATGGGCTCCTATAAAGTGCGATGGTCCGTTTTCTTCCTCAATTGTTGGAGGGTTAGTCGGCGGCACATTCCATGTCTTTCACGGGGAACTCGGGTTCCTTGTCGTTGGGAAAGACGTCGCGAGGTCTCCACTTGGCATGGCATTGTAATCGCCGGGCTCGCCTTTGGTAATCTCCTTTTGGTGGTTCCCTTTCAAGGGGCGTAACCTCTCACATGGCATTCGGCGAGGGTACGGATCTCCATTTGATGTTGCTGCCTTTGGGCCTCCGAGGCATGGGTCTCTTCTGTCGTGGACGATGATCCAGTTTGTGTTGACCTCCTTGTTCACCTGGGCGCCAATTCGGATGTGGGCTCCTTGGTCGATGTTTCAGGCGGGCAAAAACCGCAAAGGACTTTAGCATTTTAAACCTCAAGGTGAAATTATAACCATGGTTCAAGAGAGATGCTTCATTAGCGGATTAGCCTTTTTAGGAAAAACATGATTCTTTTATTTTAGGAAAACTTGATCTCTATTTTTCTTCTTGGAAAAACACACTTTTGTTTTGGGTGAAAGACTCACACACACATTTTTTTTTAATTTTTTTTAGGATTGACCGGGCCGAAGTTGCCTACGTTCCCCTTACCACGAGGGAGGGGGTCCCACGTGATGAGAGGCTCAGGTCACCGTAGTTCGAACGGATTTAGAATTCTAAAACAAACATGACTGACTTGTCGGAGGATAACGGGGATCCATCCATCCAAGGACTAAAACCGACTTCCTAGGAAACTATGCCTAGGGACTTCACGGGAATTCTGGGATCCATCCGAAGATCGACGGGTGTCTCGGAGATCTTCCAAAGGCTTCACGAGGGGACCTAGGAGACAACGGCCTAGGGTTTCAGCAACGGGGACCTAAGAGACAACGGCCTAGGTTTTTAACAGGAATCTCAACAATGGGGACCTAGGAGGCAACGGCCTAGGGTTTTAACAGGAATCTCAACAATGGGGACCTAGGAGGCAACGGCCTAGGGTTTTAACGGGAATCTCAACAATGGGGACCTAGGAGGCAACGGCCTCGGGTTTTAACGGGAATCACAGTGTGGAACCTAGGGGACAATAGCCTAGGATTTTACGGGAATCTCAACGGGGACCTAGGGGACAACGGCCTAGGGTTTTACGGGAATCTCAACGGGGACCTAGGAGACAACGGCCTAGGGTTTTATGGGAATCGTAACGGGGACCTAGGGGGACAACGGCCAAGGGTTTTACCGGAACTTTCAATGGGTACCTAGGGGATAACGCCTAGGGTTTTAACGGAAATCTCGACGAGGATCACAACGGGGATTCGTCCAAAGACTTAACGAAATATCTTTAGCGAAAGTCTTGGGAGATAACGGGGATCCGTCCAAGGACTTAACAAAATCTCTTTAACGAAAGTCTCGGAAGATAACGGGGATCTGTCCAAAATCACTTATCGGAAGTCTTGGAGGATAACAGGGATCCGTCCAAAGACTTAACAAAATTTAATGGAGCGGTCTTGGAGGATAACGGGGATCCTTCCAAAATTTGACGGAGGTCTTGGAGGATAATGGGGATCCATCCAAAGACTTGACAAAATTTAACGGAGGTCTTGGAGGATAACGGGGATCCATCCAAAGACTTAACGAGGCGACACTTGTTAGCGAATGTAATGTATCAAAGGCAAGGAGCAAAAACGGAGCAAGCTCATGCAATGTGCAATTATTCATTCATTCAAGTTTACTTAAAAAAGCTTTCTTGATTTGATCGTAAATGGTTGGAAAAGATTCCTCTTCTTTTTCGCAACTATTCTAAATCCTGGATCAGTAGAGGCCGTCGCTACGCCTATAGACCCCTCGTTTTTCACCTGTATTGCACGCTCCCATGGAAGGACTATCCTGGGCGAGGGTCCTATAGGGCATGCGGCTTCCACCGACCAAAAGAAACGAACCTAGGGTCTAGTCCGTCGCAAGGTTCCCAATACGCGGGTCATCCTAATCATGATTAAGCCCCAGACGGGATCGAGACTTTTTTCCGAAGGCTACACCGAAGGCTGCACCGATATTCCGACATGACCTCATTTTGATATGAGGCGTCTCAATCCTTGACCATGGGCTTAAGGATGATTAAAAATGACTTGCACATTAGGGCTTAATGACACGGTGTTACCCTATCCTTAGCATATGACCTTCGCTAATTGTGGTCGTCATTAACACGCGAGTTGAAGGCGGGTTAGGACACGCTTGCATTACATCAAGGAGTCATAACTCGGGCATTAACTTGGCCACAATTAACTTTGGACATGTATTAAGGACGTGGTAACATGGACTAGACCAAAAACCAACCATAGTCACGGTATTTGTGTGTCACGGACATGTGTGGTTGACTCGGCTCGGAAGGGAAGGTGGGATGGACCCGTGCACGCATCGAAGGGAACAAGAGCACCCAACGAGCTGCATCGTGGCATCCATCCCGGGTTTGAAGGGCATTTGGAACGTGCAAGGTCAAGTGCGCGTAGTGTGACGCCTTTTCTATGTTCCTTTTTGAGTCAAAATAGGGATTTTTTTTTGGTCCGTTTTAGCATTATGAGCGAGTATGGATAAGTATGAACAATCATGTACAAATATGAAAAAATATGGACAAATATGGATAAATATGGACAAATATAGACAAGCAAGAACAAGCAAGTAAGCAAGGCTACTTAACAAGTAAGAGTTACAATTTGTACATGGAAGGTTTGTGCACAACCAAAGGTTCTTTGAAACCAATTTTTTTTGCAAGAAGAACAACCTTTTAAAAGTCATTTGTACCAAAAAAGTTGTGTACAAACAAGAAGAATTTAAAACAATCTTTTTTTTGAAAAGGGTTATGCACAATGAGGCTTTGAAAACCCAATTTTAATGTCCAAGAGAAAAATGTGCATGACCAAGTTTTGGAAATTCATTTTTTTGCTAAAAAAGAAGAAGGCAAAAGTGCACAAGATAGAGTCTGGAAATTGGAACCTGGACATGAAGAAGCAAGGAGACCACTTAGAATGTTTCTGCCTTGCACCAATTTGTTGATTTGAACATTCTGTGGGTCCGACCAAAGTAGCCGTACGGCTAAATCATCCGTCCCATTATTTTTTGCAATTTTTCCATCTTCAGGTCATCCAGCCCCAGTTTATTGTATTTCCAAAACAGTTCCATTCCTTCGAGTCAAAACAGAAACACAAAACACACAAATTAGGCACAAAGTCAACAAACGGGGACGGGAGTTTGACCCACACATAAATGTCCCCAAAGCTTCTAAAAAGAAGTTTAAGAACATTTAATTCCCCAGCAGAGTCGCCACTGTAAGGATCCCGCCCTCGGGGGTGCGAAACAAGAAAAGTTCGCACGAGGACAAAATGCCAAACACGGGTGGTTTTCACACAAACAACGGAGTCGCCACGTTAGTTTAATTTTTAACCCAAACTTAACGAAAAATGGTTAGAGAAAATGAGTTCAGAGGTCACGTTACACTTTGGGGAGAACTTGGACAAAGTTCACCCAAAGTGCCTCGGTAAACCGAGTCTCCCTAAGTTTGTTGACCAAAACGTGCAAGTGTGTGTGTGTTTAAAAATGGAGAAACCAATCTTATTTTAGAAAATGATTTTGGGGATGAAATGTAGGCATATTAATGCCTTTTGTTCTTTTAACATTTTTAAAGAGGCAAAAATAGGATGTTCATCCAAGTAAAAATAAGGCATTTTGGGGACGGACTTTAATTAATCATGGTAAGGATTAATAAAGTCAAGAGGGACAACTTGATCATCCTATGTACCAAATTCATGCCAAGATGAGATCCAAGGCCATGAATTGGACAATCATTGGAGCAATAACACCTTTACTTGGACAAATCCCAAACTTGGAGGATCAAAGATTGTGGCCAAACAAGAACAATATTAATAAGATATTTAACAAATCATGATTATATATAGCAATAATATAATAGCTTGAGAGGACAAGACTTGTAATATATATATATATATATATATATATATATATATAGTGCTTGATTATGGACAAGACATGCAATATTGAATGACATTAATGTAAAACCCACTCACACTTGCATTAATGTAAAATTGCACAAAAATATAACAAGTCTTAGATTAATCCTTTGGTTTAGAACACACACTCATGCATAAAACATGGAGGGCACCATGGATCTCAAGGCTTGGTTCCAAGTTGATAAAAGGCATTAAGTAAATGACATTAATGTAACAAATGCTCCTCTCCACTTGGTTCATCATTTTAATACACCATAAAGTGTAAGATGAGACCATTGGGATCAAGGGAGCATTTGGATCCCAATCATATAAAGATTACATTTTTAAGCCAAATGATCAAAGATCATATCCCAAAAAAAGGAAAATAGAATGAGATGAAGAAGAAGATTTTAACAAAATAAAGATTTGATTTTTAAGCAAGCTTGGGGTAAATCATCAATTAATTGACCCAAGTTTGCCTTTTTCCTACTTGGAGATCATGGACTCCAAGATTTCACTCAACCATGGTTTGTTCACCAATTTCACTAATCACTCAATTAATCACTCAATTTGTAGAGAGGAAATTTGTGCATAGTAACTTTACCCTTGAATTCTTGTCCCTTAAATGGGTAGAGGAGGCCTCTATTTATAGTGGGAATTAGGGACTTGTTTGGAAATTAATGTTCCATGTTAGCCCTTCAACTTTGGACTTGGGGACCAAGCAAATGGGAACATTTTCACTTTAATCCCTCAACTATTGTCTTGTGACTTGCTTAGGGGCTAAGCATAAAAATGGGTTAAAATTGGATCACAAGATGGGTCATTTATACTCATAAAATGGTCACAAATTGGGTTGAAATTGGATCATTTTTGGGCATTTTCGGATGTAAATCGGCTGAGAGGAATCCAATGGTTCAGATTAAATTTGAGGATTTTTGGGGAAGATCCAATGGCCATAGAAGGCTGGCATTGTTGGTGACAAAAGTGGGGTGAAAGCCAATCAGAGTAGGCCATGCAGAGGTTGTGAGGGGAGGGAGACAAGGCTGGGTGACTGGCCAATCACAACGCAGCAAGTGGGGGGCTGTCGGGCGCGTGAGAGTCACGCAGGGGACATGGCGCGTGCCACCGGGAGGAGGCTGACGCGCGGCGGCTTGGACGAATGAGGAGGGGACACGTGGCGAGGCTGTCGGCTGGTCTTGTGCGTTTTTAGAAAACGCACAATGGATGTGCGACCGTTCCTCCTGGGCGATTTTCAGATAATTCCCACAAAGTCCTTTTGGGCTTTGTGGGAAATTCACCACTGGTCCTGGTTTTCTGGAAATTACTGCAAGGTCCCTCCCTTTCCAAAATAATTCCGTTAATGCCTAAAATACCCCTTAAACACTATAATGACCCAATTAATTCCCAAATTACCCCTAAGTTCCACAACTTACTTATCTTAAGCGCGACGATCCGGATCTGGGTACTTACATCCCTCTCTCTTTGCGGCGGAGCCCCATTCCTTGTGACAGCTTGAACATCTAGCGGGACCTCATTTTGGACCATATTCACTTGGCCCACGGCCTCCTTTCCACCCCTAGGAGGCGCAGGCGCAGTAGGAGCCTTGTAGCGGAAGGAGTTGTTGTTGTTGGTTTTTGGAGTTTCCTTTGGCGGCACAATCCCAGTGAACCCTGCTTCGTACCTTACTCCGGCGTCAACCATTTCATGCAGGTCAGGGAAATGACCATTGCCGATGGCTGCTTTCATCTCAGGCAATAAACATTTGTAGAATATCTGTTTCTGTTCCTTTGCTTTTGGTGGGTATTGGACCTCGCACAACCGATGATTCCACCTCTTGTAAAAATCATAAATAGCCTCACCGGGCTTTTGCATAGTGTTCTCAAGATCCGTTCGATTCACATGCCAATCCAAGTTAGCTTGATACTTCTCACAGAAAACGACACTAATTTGATCCCAAGTTTTCCTCTCCCCTGGTTCTAGCCCCAAGAACCAACGCAGAGCTATACCATCCAAAGTGCTATGGAATACGCGAGCCATTTGTTCGTTGGTGCAGTCACGAGCCTCATGGCCAACACATAACTATCCAAATGAGTCTTAGGACACGAGTCGCCATGAAACATCGCCACTTTAGGCATCTTGAAATCTTTGGGGAGAGCCCCCACTTGGCTAGGGTTGATTGTCTTAGTAGTCGGTGCACTTTTCTTATCCACGGTCTCGATCAACTTGCGCATTTGCTCTTGCATGGCCGTGACCACAGGGTGATTGGAGATGTCGGGGATAGATTCTGACAGAATGACGGGAGGAGTAGTGGAAGTAGTAGCAGCGGCCATCCCAATACTCAGAGGCAACGAGGGTGCGGGTATTTTGCTAGTAGAGAGGTAGCCACCAAGCAGTTCAGGGGAAGGTTCATAGACAGCCTTGATTTTGCTTATGGTAGTGAAACCTTGTTGGGTGTAGAGAGAAGGAGGTGGAGCATTGCGGTAGCTTGGGAGTGGGAAGGTAGTGGCATTGGTGTTGGAGGGACAGTTGGTATTGACCTTTTCATCCTCGACATAAATGAAATTCTTACCATCGGGCACCATTCTAGTCCCCTTTTGCTGAATGTGGTCCTTCAACAGTTGGTTTTGGTCTTCCAAAATCTTGTTACTTTCCTCGAGATTCTTGATCTTGGCTTCGAGACCGGCGAGGAAGTTCTGGAGGTTTGGGGGAACACCATTGAGAGTAGCCTCAGTGTTGAGTTCGGCGGCACTAGCAGGAGGAGCAGAGACTGAAGATGAAGCGGGAGTTGACATTGCTGATGACGAGATTGAGAACGTGGACGGAGTAGAAGCTTCACGTTGTAGTCGACCACCCGAACGGATCCAAACTTGCTTTTCTGAAAGGTTGAAGGGCGATAAAGCTTTTAGGAGAGGGGGAAGGCTCATGCAAAGTATATTTTAATTTACAAAAACATACATTATTTACATCCTAATTGGTTGGAAGGGGTACCCCTTTTTCGCAAATAGTTAGAAGACTACGATTAGTGGAGGCCATCACTATGCCTATAGACCCCTCGTTTTTCACCTGCATTGCACACCTCCAAACGGACAATTTGGGCGAGGGTCCTATAGGGCAAGCGGCTTCCACCAACCATCGGATCCTACGACTAACCCTTCCTTAAAGGCATTTAACGTGATGTCTATGTTGCATCCTACGCAAGTTAACGATGAGCGGAGATCTTGACAACAAACACTCATCTCACCATGGCACGTCCCTTGTAGGGAAATCAATTTTTTGTGCACTTTCTCTCAAAAGATCTCGATTCATCATTGACTTGGGGATGACTCGACATAGACAACACGTTAATTGACTATTAAGAAAAAGCTAGCCAAACCAACCGGTCGAAACCTAGGTGTGTTACCTATACTAGTGTGGGTTGACACGGGTTAGGTAAAAGGTTCCCACCGTATACGGTGAGTGGAATAGACGAGTGACTCGAAAAGAGTGCGACAGTAGCGCACAAATTCCTGCACATCGAATACTCTGGGTAATGGGGACATGTGCAGTGCTGACACGGACTAGTGGTAGTGTGAGGCAAGAAACTAATTCTTTTTAGGGAGAAAAAAGAGAAGTTTTTAATGTTAGGATGATGCAAATGCAATGTATGAGAGAGAGAGAGAGAGAGAGGGAGAGAATAATCTACAAGGGAGCATAGCAGAGTTTTGTTTGACCCTAATACTAAAGCGAAGATAACAAGGGTACATGGTACAAGGTACAAGGTACAAGCATTAACATGGCAGAGTGCACGGGTGCATGTGTAAACATGGCTTAACTGTAGGGGGCATGTGAAAACATGGCAGGTGTGTGCATGTCTAAACATGGCAGGTGTGTGCATGTGTAAACATGGTAGGTGTGCGCATGTGTAAACATTGCAAGTGTGTGCATGTGTAAACATGGCAGGTGTGTGCATGTGTAAACATGGCAGGTGTGTGCATGTATGAACATGGCAAGCATCATGATGTGACGAAAGTTAGACCCACTAAGTTTGAAAAAGCTTCAAAGCAGTCCCCAGCAGGGTCGCCACTGTGAATACCCCTTTCCGATGAAGCGACGCATGGGAAGTATCTTGTGATTATTTTTATTTACAAAAGGTAATATTCATAACGACATTAAAATTATGAGAGTCGCCACGCCGTTTTAATTAAAGCCAAAACATTGAAAAAAGCATTTTAGTGGGTTCGGGGGTCAAATTACAACAAGAGAAGAATATTGAACGTTATCACTCCTATTGCCCGAATTGATCGGTCTTTCTATCATGATGCGGTGTTAGTAGTGTGTTAGTGATTTAGACCGGATCCGAAGATTGCCTACGTTCCTCTCAATGTGAGAAGCTCAGGTAAGCTTAGTTCGCACATAATTAGAATGTGGAGAGAGAATAGAGATCATGCATAATGAGGGGGGAATTACCTAAAGATTAGGGTTTAGAAGTAGTTCCTAGATCATCCTTGGGTTGATGAACCCTAAATCATCATCGGCTATGAAATAACATGCAAACATGAAGATCGCAACCCTAAATATAGCATAAATAAGGTTTTAATCTATGAACACGAAGAACATGCGAATAACATATTATGAACATATGAATGAACATGCAAAGCATATGACGAAACTATGAATAAACATGTAAGAGCATGAATATAAAAGATCTACATTAAAAATGATGCAAGAACATGAAGAAAAAGTTAGAAAACTTACCTATGTTGGCAAGAAATAAACCTTGATCTCCTTTAGTGTTTGAATGCTTAATTAGGGAGAAAATTGTGTTTAAGAACTCTAAAATTCAGACTTAAAGCTCTCAAAATCGGGATCCTTAACCAATGGGATGGAATGGATTTATATAGTAAACTGAGGGGAAGATTTTACGGTCAGGATCATCCGGAGCAAGGTTGGCCGCCTGGCCATGATTGAAGACGGTGACAATGTTGGCCGCGTGGCCAAGGTCGGAGGCACAGCAAGGTTGGCCGCGTGGCCAAGGTTGCGGGCTGACGTGATTCCTAAGCTAGGGTTTCTGCATGGTTTAAGGAAACCATATTTTGACCATATTTAGGGTGTTCTAGAATAATGAGACATATTTTGGGAATCCGGGACAAGGCTTTGCAAGGTTTCTAATTCCCATAAAGTCCTTGTATATTTGGGAAAGCCCTAATAAACTCATTTTCAGATCGGGTACTAACAGCGGGACATGGTCATCTTGGCTCTATGGAGAGGTTTGACTTACAAGGGTGGTCTTACGTCATTTTGGACTGCCGAGACAAGGATTTACTTAACCTAAAATGACCATTATGGGCCTAAGGTTTTCTTAACCTAAAACGACCACTCTGGGGGACTGAGGTTTAGCTTTGGTCAACTACACATTTGGGGAGTTTGACGGGAAAAATGGTCTTACGTCCCACTAAGGACGGCCGGGACAAAGGCTTGAACCTAAAATGACCACTTTGGGTTAAGGATTAGCTTGGGTCAACTCCACCTTTAGGGAGTTTGATAGGAAAACGGGTCTTACGTCCCACTAAGGACGGCCGGGACGAAGGCTTGAACCTAAAATGACCAGTTTGGGTCGAGGCTTGACTTGGGTCAACTCCACCTTTGGGGAGTTTGACAGGAAAACTGGTCTTACGTCCCACTAAGGACGTCCGGGACAAATGCTTCAACCTATAATGACCATTCTGGGTTAAGGCTTAGCTTGAGTCAACTCCACCTTTGGGGAGTTTGACAGGAAAACTGGTCTTACATCCCACTAAGGACGGCCGGGACAAAGTTCCTAAACCTGAGAGTTTACTGGGCTTATGTCAAGGACGGCCTAATGTTCGCTAGGGAAACATTTTTTTCATAATTTTTACTGGGCTTATGTCAAGGACGGCCTAATGTTCTCTAGGGCAACATTTTTCATAATTCTTACTGGGCTTATGTCAAGGACGGCCTAATGTTCGCTAGGGAAACATTTTTCATAATTCTTATTGGGCTTATGTCAAGGACGGCCTAATGTTCGCTAGGGCAACGATGGGCTTACAAACTGCCGGGTATTTTAGGCAAAAACGGGCTTACAAACTGCCGGGTTAAGAGTCAATGGGCTTACGTCACAATGGGACCGCCTAGATTTCAAATTCATGTTGCATGAGCCAAAGGAGGGTAAATATCTGGTCATTTATGATATGGTTGGGGTTGTGAATAAAGCCAACCTTCCAACAAGAAATCATTAATTCTGGGCCAAAGCAGCCGTACGGCTGGGGCAGTGGGTGCCCTTTTTGCTTTGATTTTCGTCCTTGGTTTGGTCATCTTCTTAAGTGGCTTATCCTGACGTCCAGAAGCAGTTTCTCTCTTTTGTTCTTCGAAGTTTTTCTTTCTATGGAGCCTTTTCTTATGGAGAAACCTCCAAAATTGTCCAAAATTGATCGAGAATGCTTTGAGGGCAACCTCAGGCTTTGGATGCGGCATCATATGAGGGAGAATAAGGACATTTTTCGAGCCAAGTTTGGGCTTAGGTCCCTTTGGTCTCTCAAGGAGTTCATCCCAGATCTTGAGCTTTTGAGGGCCGCTGCGTCCTTTTGGGATATCCGGAGGCACGTGTATTGCTTTTCTTACAATGAAATCACTCCGACTTACGAGGATTTCAAGGCTTTGGTGGGGGCGTGGACATGGAAGTCATTGCTCTCCCTTTGATTAGCGACACGACGTGTGTTGAAAGGTTGGTTACTCTTCTTGGCCTTCCTTTAGAAGAGGCTCAATGCATGGTCCTTAATCATACCTTTATTGACATCTCGGACCTTCCTAAGAGGTTCATGGACCGAACCGATGAGTTTTCTTGGAATGCTTTTGGGTTGTGCATTCTCTCCTTCTTCTACATAGTCGGCTCCAAGGGTATTTGCCACAGGGTCCTGTTGAGTGTTCTCAAGGAATGTCTTGCGGGGAAAGATAGCATCCCCTTAATCTTGGGAAAAACTTTTCATGGCATGGACCGCCTGGCTTTAGGTGATGGTTTCATGCGCGGAGGTAGCCCCTCTCTTCTCACCATGTGGCTAAGGGAAAGGTTGATGGCC
Source organism: Campanula takesimana (assembly GCA_026119855.1). NCBI lineage: Eukaryota > Viridiplantae > Streptophyta > Magnoliopsida > Asterales > Campanulaceae > Campanula > Campanula takesimana. The sequence goes on from JAOWBW010000028.1 coordinate 1,155,129, forward strand.
GTGTCCGAGTCTCCTCTTTCTCACAAGCCGTGGTCCTATTCTTTGAGGAGAATCCTTTTGGATCTTGCTCGGGGTGATTGGGAAGCTTACATGGTTCGGCTCCAGACCTCACAGATCTGCTGGTGGGTCCCGTATTGGCGCATTGGCTCCGTAAGGGAGCGTCAAGATGGCTTTCCTATTGTTCAGGTGCCGGGACTTTTGGGATCATCTTTCTATATCCCTTTGCTGGTCCTTAGACAGTTTGGATTACTGCAGATTCCCTTGTCGGAGTGGTTGGGTGTTAACCCGGAGCATTTGAGACCTTTGACATTATCTATGTGGGATTCATGCACCATTTCATTCCTTACTCGGTCATGGGCGTATTCCCTTTTCCGGCTCGGATACTTCTTAAGAGCATGGCTAGCACGGTCTTAACCACAGCTTACTTGGATTGGTATGAACAGACTATGGGGCAGACTCAGAGGCTTATTGAGGAGAGGCGTGAGGCTATTCTTGGAAGGGAGCATGACGCTAGTAGGACTCTGAGAGAGACCGAGGCCGTGGCGAGTGGCCATAACCACACTGGGGATATCGTTGAAGACTATCAGATCATGGCTGATAGGAGAAGGGCCATGGTGCCTAGGATTGGGGCACGGATGGAAGATCTCCGAGCTAGGGCTGCGATCGACATGGCTTTAAGGACGACCTGACTTTTTGAGGAGGCTGGAAGAGCTCCTGACCTTGGAAGGATGGAGATCGAGCTCTTTGATATCCAGAAAAAGAAGACTCGGAGAAGCCAAAATAAAAAAGTGGACAAGTGAGGAGCGTTGATGGCCCTATGTCCTAAGCATCCACCCATTTCCATTGCAGACACATTAGTTTATTTTAGTGTTTTATTTGTACTTTAGCATGTCTTTGAGTCGAGAGTGTTACCATGCTTGAACTCATCAAAGAAGTGTTTTAACTGCGGTGGCAATGGTTACATATCTCTGATTTTCCGTTTGCATTTATATGAAGACTTTTCTAGGAACCGAATTTAATTTTATTTATTTTTGAGACCGGACCAATAATCGGCTGCCTACGTTCCCCTCTTACAAATAGGACTAAGGGGCTCAGGTCTTCGTAGTTCATTTCCATGAAT